>LR738714.1:747391738-747417525 GCA_902687465.1 Secale cereale
GAGAGAGAGAGAGAGAGAGAGAGAGAGAGAGAGCTCCGCCGCCGCCATCTGCGGCACGGGCTTAGCCCAGCCGCCTCCTCCGGCGACGGCGAGGGGGGATGGAGAGGAGGGCCTTGCGGTGGCCGACGGCTGGATCTCCCCCCGTGTCGCCCGTGAGAGCGACGTGGGGGTCGGCGGAAAGTCTATATCAAAGTCGCTATCCACTATACCTGCTGAAAAGATCATAGTATCCGGAGGACAGCTACTACTTATTCTTATGGTACCAATTGCCCCTTCACTCGATAAGCATGAATTCCAACGTACTTTCGGAGTGTTGGATTTACTTAACCATGATAAATGCATAATCCCATGTAAGTGGATTTTTGACACTAAGAAAATACATCGATAAACATGGTTAGGAGGTGGTTTCATTCAACAATGCTTATCAAATTTGGTGACCATGGTTGGATGGAAAAAAATGTGTGGACTGTCTGGTCCGGACATTTGGTGTGATTTGATCCACGTTAGAGTTGCCTCAGAGAGCAATTCATTGGGCAATCCACTAGAGCAAATTCGACGGGCACTCCGGCAGTTTCTGGGACTGGGATAGGCGCAAGGGAACGGACGCACAAGCAGGGAAGCAGAGCGACAGACTAACTTCGCTTTGCCCCGGATAATCATTGTTGACATACAGATGTGTGTATTGCTGCAGCTAATATATGCGCATAATTTTTGATCAATTCCCGTGTTTTCTGGTCTAAAGTGTACAATCAGTTTGAGTTGATGCACCAGTGTGTAGTCTTTTTTATCTTTTTGCTCACTTTGCGAGATGTATTAAACTACGTATTTTGTTTGCTTGCTACATTTTAATAAGATGGCCTCATGCATCGTCCTGATGCAGAGCACGGGGGTAATCCGTTTTTTCAAAAAACAAAAACCTACTCCCTCCATCGCATAATGGACTAATGTCAAAAAAAGTCTTAAAATATGTGACGGAGGGAGTAGTAAAGAAAAACGAGGCTACAATGTGCATAAAATTGCTCAGCGCATTTGGCTCATTGGTAGATAACCATGCTTCTCTGTCTTCATGAAAGCAAATGATTTTCCACTCCTACAGCACGGTACTCTTGCTAGTTTTTTTAGTGGTTGAGAAAATTGCAGATATATACGCGTAGCATCACCATGTTCAACAACAAGGCAAATATAAGTTAGATCTTGCAATAATATCACAAAAGCTTGTGCTGCAGCATCAGCACCAGCAGTGCCGCAGCCTGTATAATCATAAAAGGTTCACCATGGCCTATTTACCATATATATAAGTCTTATTTATAACAACCACTTAACCATTTTGGTGCTTGACACAGTACTGGTCACTCAAACAAACACGGTTCGCTGTCAGGGGCTGGGTAAAACGAAGATGAAACACACCACACACCTGTTTACACACCATCACTTATTCACTGTGGTGGCGATGAACCGCACCGCACGGGACAGTCATATGTTTTGCTATTCACCACTCAACCAGAACAGGCACTAGCTATAGAACCCTAAGGTTGGTAAGGAAGGCCGCACAAAATTCCAGGAAGAGGACTTGAGGTCCAGTAACTCTCTGCATATCTAGCAGGTACTTGTCATCCTTGGTCTTGTAAAGCTGGAGAAAAAAATAAAGAAATTTAGAGCTAAATAGACAGTATATACAGTATCATGCCGGCGAATTGTAAATTTCTAACACCTAAAGCACAGAACCAACCAACATTGTGCAGCTTAAAAACTGCAGAAGTTTGTTCTATCAATATGCAGGAGTCAGTAGGCAATACTTGTTGGCAACAGCAGACATATGCAGGACATAATAATGGTAATTTGGTAATGATTATGAATCAAATATATTGGCTCCAGCAAAAACGCTATTTTATCTAGTGATGCCACTGTGAAGGCGAAAATGAGTAGAAGATCGCTCTTTTTTTTTTTGTTATTGCAAAAAAAAAATTACTCGTTAGTAGTAGAAGGTGTTGCACACCTGAATTTCAAACTTGATCACAGCAGGTAGCCTACTATTAGCATCGCCATTATCCTTGATGGCACAGTCATCAACAAAACTGTGGTTGGCATCTAACAACATATCACTGACCCGAGGAAACCCAGGGCACCACCTGCATTTCATGTTGTAGCAGTCTCCATTCTTCTTCCAACAGACATTTAATTCCTTAAGTGCCTTTAGAACCTCAATCATTATCGCACAAGGGGGAGCTCGAGACTGCTGGATAAGTGATGCATTAGCTCAACAGCTGAATGTGCAAAACAAAGCAAAGTAAAGTGGGCAGTGTGCAAGACCTGGAGCCCAAGAGCCCATTTTCTTTCAACGCGGTAATATGGCGGCAAGCCACTGCCTTGAGAATCATTGCTTCCTGGAAGATAACTCCTGGTACTTGGTCTTGCTGATTCCTATATAGTAAACTGATTAAAACTTCTATCCTAGAGCACCATCCATTCATAAAGTTAATAGTGCTTAAATCTTTAATGCACTAAACAACTCAGAGATGATGCAAATGTGGACTAACCATTGGTTGTTGATAGTGAGCCCCCAAATAGCCACTGGTAGCCCGGAACCGATTGTCCAAGAGCAAGTAGTATGCAACAGTTTCCTGAGAACATTAATTGTCTAAATTCAGTAATGAAAACTGAATGGAATGAACCACTGATTTTTGTTTGAATATATACCTCATTTTGCAGCCTATTGCACAGCGATTCACACACATGATCTTTATCATATCCCAGTTTGACAATGTCTCGAAGTGTATCTTCATCAATCTTGAGAAATAAACAGATGAAAAATCAGTATATCGTTGCCATAGAAACCAAGTTAGAAAGCTTGCTCGTAAAAGAATTTTTTGATAAATAAAAACGGCATGGCAAGGAGACTTGATATGCTACCTTTTTATCTTGCGAGGACTACCACAAGACACTAGTAATGAATTACCCGCATAAGTCACATTAATTATTAAATGATGTTTAACTTTCATAATATCTCCCCACAAAAAATAGTTTTCATAATCCTTGGGCAACAGCTGAGTGATAGCTTAGTTGTTTGGCTAGATTTTTTTTTCGAGTAAGCAGCGTCCAGCAGGAGCACTGCCTATCAGTTAAGCAGTAGAGTTTGTCTTACAATTATGTAAATGGCCCTTGCCAAATAAAAATGTTACAGAAGCTATGAAGGTGCATATTTGAGAACTGAGCATCACACTGTTGGCAAGCCGTGTGATGCGCAGCCAGCCCGCTCACGTTCAAGTCTCCAGATGCTCTTGTGTTAGAGCATGGAGCAGTACTCGGCTGGCTAGAGCGCACACCCATGGGCTTGCTCACTCGTGTGTGTCCGCAGGATGCCTCATTTCTACCTAACAACATACAGTGAAGGGAGGAATTTCCCCCTTTAACCACGTTATGAAGGTGAATATCTATCAGGCCCCTCTGGGACCTTGAAAAGTTCTGCCTTCTCGGGCTCTTGGTGTTCTATTTTTTTATTAAAAAAAATGAAGTGCATGTTCGAGAAAGAAGAATCTTTGAGTCACAACTTTCACTGTTGATTTTTATAATGTTTTGTTTGCAAATATTACCCTTTAAGATTTATACCCATAAAAGATAGCATTTCATGACAAAATTATCGATGTTTGTTTTCCAATGATCCATCCAAGATCCTATATATATTAGTGGATAAAGGCTGAAAAGTTTTACTGTATGTATGATAGTCGCTTGAAATGTGAAATAGATGGGTACCATTTTGGCTTGCTGCATCATATCTGGTGGAGGCACTGCCAGGTAGCGAGGAAGGCGATTCTGAAACCATGAGTGTTTTCGAATTTCACCAATTGTGATTCTCTTCATCGGATCAACAATAAGCATTCTTAAGATCAAATCCCTTGCAAGATCAGATAAATAAATTGGAAGGATGTAGGTACCTCCCTGGAACACCAAACAAGGGGGAGTCAAATCTCCAGACAAAAAATGAATGAAAAAAATCTAACTAATCTAAATGAATTTGTTGATTTCTAGAAGAAAAAAAGGTATACACTTGTCAGATCCAACTTAATCTACATGTGTTCTGTCACACCTTTATCTTTTTGAACAGGTTGGGAATGTTGTCATCATCAAATGGAACAGCACCACAAAGAAGAGCATAAAGTATCACCCCACAGCTCCAAACATCAATCTCAGGTCCAGCGTACAATTTACCTGAGATGACCTGCTCAGAAACAATCGTTAAAGCTATTAACGCGCATGATGTGTGCGAAGAAGAATGAGGATAAGGACTCAAATAATACAAATAAGTGAATACCTCTGGTGCAGCATAGTTTAGACTCCCGCAGCTAGTCTTCAAAAAATGGCCATCATGCATCACATTACTTAACCCAAAGTCAGCAAGTTTCACATTATATTTGGAATCAAGTAACAGGTTTTCTGGCTTTAGATCACGATGAACAACCTTGTTTCTGTGGCAGTATTCAACAGCAGATATAATCTGTTCAAAAAAAGGTTAATTAAAAAAAACTATTGAGACAAAACCTCAATATGCATTTAGTGAATCAGAAAGAACCCTTCAAATTACATATTTGCCTTCAGAAGGGATATATCATCTCTTTATCATTTAACGCACGATTGGAATTAAGCACCGAGACTAAGAAAATCAAGGCATGAAGAATAAGACGCCATTTAAACAAAATTTGATTTAATTAGTGATACTAAAATAACCAAGGCATCAAAAGATGAAGACGCCAAAGTGATACAAAAACCAATCAAAGCATCAACAAAAACCAACCAACTTAAATATAATATATTTAGACGCTAGAATTTTTTTAATTCGAAATTCATGTGAATTTCATGCAAAAAAATCTGAATATTCTGACATTTTCTGGAAATCGTGTTTTTCTGGCCCCTCCTGAAGAGAAAGCGTTATAGAGAAGAAGAAAAAAACATCGGTAAAACTTGGTCAATGAATGCAAACCAATCTAATTGATCACGATTAGCAAGCACGTCCATACATTTCATGATCAAAATAAGAAGCTCAACTTCTTGTTATTCCCAAAAAATGTGTCCATACATGCCAAGAGCAGAAAAGTCACCTGCTGGAAGGTTCGACGAGCCTCGTCTTCCTGTAACCGCCGTTTCTCAAGAATGTAGTCCAATAGGTCACCATTTTGGCAATATTCCATCACAACAAAAATATCTTTCGGTGTCACAATGACCTCATAAACCCGGATGATATGAGGGTGAATTAAGTCAATGAACAACCTCAATATCTTGATTTCTCTCTTTGCTGGAAACAAGATATGAGAAAACAATAGAAGTGAGGTGTTAAAGACAAGGAGCCCATGAAGAAATTGCAGCTGCAAATTCTACTAACTCGCAGCGACAACACAAGTTGAACTTTCTTGTTAACCAAAGCCGAATGTATCCTATGCTAATGTGTTTATATCGACTAATTTATTAAGCGGGAATCAGGAACACACCCACAAGTCTGACGAGCACTGAAAGCAGATAACTTGAAATCTTGAGCAAGTCAGCCGAATGTATCGCAGATTAATGTACAGGCAGAAGGAGGCATACCTTTCTCTTCCATTTCTGGAGCTCCCATTTGACGGCGGTTCAGAACCTTTATAGCAACTTTGTGTCTTGTATGCTTATGCTCTGCAATTATTACTTTTGCAAATGTGCCTACACCTAATATTTTACCCAGATAGTAGTTTTTCAATGCTTCAGAATGTTCGCCTCCTCCATCCATTTTCACTATGCCAAAACAAGAGCAACAATATATGTGATTCAGTAAACAGTTTCATAGTTCAGACACAAGTTGATCGAAACTGGTGAAACACGAGTTACGCGGAATATACTGATCATGAATATTATGCAATATTTACAGCATGTCACTTCTTAAAGACTGTCCTTGAGTGTGAAATGAGTAGGCTGGCCATAAAAGACCACTATGGGACATCACTGGCGAGGGCAAGTGTTGTTCAATTAAAGGTAAACGAAATGGGTGAGGTTCCCTTCTCAAAAGGTTAGAGGCACATCATATTCCATCTTCGAAGTGTGGTTCAGTGAGATGATCGGCGTCCAACAAGTACTATCTTGTACCGATTGAGTAGGATCATAATATATTACCATTAAAATGCTTGCACGCGCCGCGCAGCACGGATGACTATAGGGCATAAGCCTTTCTTGATATGTAATGTATCAGGTCTTGCAAGGATGGCTGGGATAACAACCACCGATAATGCTAGCTCTTACTTTGGATGCCCGGCCCTGGTGCAAAGACACGGATGACACATAGAATCCTAGCTAGTTTTTCTTTCTTTCTATTTTTGACAAAGGAGGGAAAAAAAATCCTAGCTAGTGGGTTAACACGCAAAGTATTCTTAAAAAGGTTCACATATTAATACCATGACTAGGCATATATGTGTGGTAAACATGGAAGAGCCATACAAGAAATGCAGTCATACAGCAATGAATGAGCTAACACATGAATCTGCTACTAGTACTACTCAATAACTGTGCGCGGCGGTATCAGCGTCAGAATCATAACCCCTGGATCCCTGTTTGTTTTGAAACAAACAGGGAGGGCACGGAAATCCCCACAACCACAAGCAGAGCGCCGCACAAAGAAAGTAGTAATAAATTCCCCAATTGAGTCAGAAACAGAAGGGACAAGCAGCACTCCCTCAGAACTGAAAATTAAGAGCCAAGCAAGCAACGACGACGGAGGATCAGAAACCTCCGGCGAGAATCGCAGCAAAGATGAGCGGGGCGATTATTGCCTTAATTACCTGGCCAAATCCCGTGGTCGATCAACCGCCCGGACGGAGGGAGTCGCCGAGAGCGCCGGCCCAGTGGAGCGGAGGAGGCCTCGCACCCGAATCGAGAGAGGTTTGGGGGTCGATCGGCTGGTCGTTCTCTTCTCGGGGGGTGGGAGTGGGGACTGAGGGAGCTTTAGGCTTTAGGAGAGAGAGAGCTGCTTAGGTGGGGGCGGCGTAGTAACCGGGGGAAGGAAAAGATGAGCGTCAGCGTCACCATCGCCGCTCGCTGACCTGCTGCTCTATCCATCGCCTCGCGCTTGCGTCACATTCGTTTGGCTCCTTCTCTATCCTCTGCCGTTTCCCGGCCCCCGCCCATGTTTTTCTCCTTCCGTTTCCAATGCGTCCATGGATTCCTCCGTCCGTCCGTCGTCGGTTAATTTGGACGGTATAGGAATGAGATGGACGGCAGGACGCTTTTCGGTCGCCGGTGACGCGGCGCTGATGCGAACTATGCATGCCGTGTGGCCGGCGGTGGCGGTGGCGGTGGGTGGGACGTTGCTGTTACGTGCACGCTGCAATGTTTTCTCCGAACTTGTTTTGTTTGCTCATAATAGTAACACTCGATGCCTCTGCACCAGTCACGATCCGGGTAGCTGCTCATTAAATACTTTCCGTGTGGCACATCTGGAATTGGTGTTTGCTCTTCCGGTTTTCTCCTCTCTGGATTTCACGTGTGGGATCGACCCAAGCTGTGTACACGCGCGAGAATGAAGGTGTGATGCATGCATGCACACGCGCGCCAAAGGTGTGCTGCATGTGTGTGAGGGTCTACTCCGCGGCGCCGGCGCGCAGGTGAGGCTCCGTTGCGTCAAGATGTACTCCGATTCGCAGGGAGTCAACGTGAACTGCGCTTCGTACTCAACGGTGTGACAAGGTGTATTGCACCCATGGCGTCTCTTTCTCGAATGAACAACTAGGTCGCTGGTTCGACACCTGATGCTCCCATCTTTTAGAAGAACACGGGAAGCATTGGATCGACGGCTCCCGACCCCTCCGCGCTTGGCGCCGCCGTCCCCGACTCCTCCGCGCTTGACGCCGCCGTCCCCGACCCCTCCGCGCTTGGCGACGCCGTCCCCGACTCCTCCGCGCTTGACGCCGCCGTCCCCGACCCCTCCGCGCTTGGCGCCGCCGTCCTCAACGCCGCAGGTTCGTTCGTTCCCCGTGCTCCTCGCGCACCTCCTCGCACACCTCCTCGCGCGCCCTCTCGCGCATCTTCGTCCGACGGCCAGACGGCGGGGACCACCTCCTTGTCGCCGCTGCTGCCTCAGGACTCGCGCTGGCGTGTGACGTACGCCGCGGATCTGGTGGCTGCGCGCAGGATATCTGTGGACGATGGCGTGGTCTGGCTCAGGCGAGAGGCCCTCCGCATCGTGCTGCTAGACGCCCATGAGCGCACGGTGGATGCGCGCTTCCTGCGGGAAGGGGAATCGATCGAAATTGGGGGTATCATCTCTTTCCCCTGTCACTTTGCTAGGATTCATGACCGGATTCAGATCGCTGAGGCGGTGGCCGGACCTAGTTCGTCGAATTTCGATGTAGGGCGGTCTTGCGGGAGAGACTCTGCGGCGACCGCGGCTCAGGTTGGGCGGGTGAGGCCGGTTCGTTGGTTTTCCTCCGTTTCGGATGAACCGGGAATACTAGGGCCTGGTCCAGACCGCCCCGGTTCCGATGCTCGACACGTGGGGGAGGGCGGATCGGACCGCCGTGGTTCGGGCGTGTCTAGGGTTTGCGGGGGCGAGAAGGGTACAAAAGGCTCGGCCGCCCGCATCTCCCCCATTCTGGATCTGGAGGAATGCCTCTCCCACTTCTGGAACGCTCCTCCTCCGAGAACATCTAGGGTTCGTCAGTCATTCGGGTGGTGGGGAGGAAAAATCCGCGGAGATTCTCGTTCGTTCGCCCAAGTTGTCGCTTCTCCTCCTCCACCTCCGAAAATCCACCCACCCCAGATCACCACAGAGATGAGAGGGGATGGCTTTGGTGCGGGTCGCCATGGCAGAGGGGCTGGTCATTTTGACCGTGGCCGAGGCCGTGGCTTCGATTCTCACGTCTGGAAGAGGAAGACGGAGACGGGGAACTCATCATCAACCAGAGCCTCCGGATCTGGCGACTCCGGATTCGATCGATGGGAAGAGGCCGCTGGCGATAAGCCTGTCGCCCCACTCCACCAGGAGAGATGGCAGGAGGCTGAGGAGGATCCAGATCCTGTCCAAGAGACAGGCGAGGCGGGCAGGAAGCCTGTTGCTCCTGGTCGTCAGGAGCGCCGTGGAGGAGGGGATGGAGCGATGGCTCACCGTGCCCCTGGAAGAAACCCTACCCCACCTCGCGCCCGAGATCACGCTGCTCCTCCGGGTAATATCAATCCTCCTCGTGAGCTCTGTCAGATCTGTAATCTGTTTGGACATGTTACTGCCCGCTGTCCCCAAGCTATCTGCACTAGATGTAAGAGAAAAGGCCACCTTTCTATTATCTGTGCTGAATTTCTTCCTTGGGAGTATGTGCCTGCGATGTGTGCTTTTCAAGCCAAAGGACAAGGATTCCATTATATTCCTGATTTTAGCATAGATAGGCAAGCTAGAGAGGATATTCATAACATTGTTGTTACTATTGTGGAAGGTTCTGCCCCTACCAAGGATATAGAACATGAGCTTAGTGTGTATGTGGGGCAAGGTTGGAGATGTTCTGCTAGATTTTTTGCACCTCAGACGTTTGTGATGAGAATGCCTAATCCCAGGGAAGTGGATAGAGCTCTGTTTGTTGAAAATGTGAAACTTAAAAAATGTAATGTTAGTGTCAGGTTCTCTCCTTGGTCTGAGGACATAGATTCTGAGGGTTTGCTGGAGGTGGCTTGGGTTAGGATTGGGAAAATCCCACCTAACAAAAGGTGTGATAAGACTGTTGCTTATGTGGGAGCTCTTGTTGGGATTACTTTGGAGATAGATATGTCCACCATAAATCGCCCCTCGTCGGTTAGAGCTAAGATTGGGTGTAGGCAAATTGATAAACTTCCTAGCTCTGCTGAGGGTGTGCTGGGGGACGTTTCTATAGGTTTACATATGAGGTGGAGGAGATTTTGGTCAGGAACCCTGTGGATAATGATGAGAATGTTAACATTTCCAGCAATGAGCACGTCAGGCGTGATCAAACCCCTAAAAGAAAACGGGATGAATTGAAAGAGGGAGAAAATCACTCTGATTCCCCTGACCACGATAAGAACGGCACGTATCGAGGTGGTAAATCATGTAGATTACCACCAGAGGAAAGTGTGATGTCTACCTCATCTGAGAGTGAAGTTGATGGAACTTTACTGATTGAAACCCTGGCTAGAGAGCAGGAAATGTATGGTCACGTGGATACTTGTGGTTGGATGGTGCCACTGGGCCCAGTTGATAAAAAAGTGTTTGTTGAGTCTGGGAATGAATACCAAAAAATGCAGGTAAAACTGAACCCTCTTGTCAAACGAAATTTATCTTATGATGCGGCTGTAACTAACTGTACCCAGGTTGTGGAGGTGGAGGGGGAGGTGGACCCAAAGATGAAGATTTCTGCTGACTATGTGGTACAATTGCCTTCCCCTGACCGCAACGAGGAGATCATTCTTACGCCGCCGCTCGTTGCTGAAGGGCCTCCCAGATTCAGTAAACGTAATGTTGATAAGATGCAGGAAAAGGTGGAAGCAAGAGCTGTGAGGGTGGCAAATGAGAAAGATATGTCAGGTAACATTCAAAACCAAAATAAAAACTCCTTCGCAGCTTTATCTGATAATGATTTGATGCCGCGTGCTTCTAAAATGGGGGTGTATATACCTAACAATGATTTTACCTGCATTGATGTGCTACGTGAATTAGAAAAAGTTAGGGATAACCTGGAAAATAAAAAGAATATGGAAGACAGTAGGCAAGATGTGTGTGAGGAAGTAGTTGTTGTGAATGGGCTGGGAAAAGAAACACCTGTGTGTCTTGAATGGTTGGAGTATGATGAAGCTGTTAATGAGCGTTCAACTGTTAGATCTGGTAAGAAAAATCGTCGTAACTCTGCGGTCAAGCTCTCTAGGCCTGTGACTAGGAGCCAGAAGAAAAAGAATCTATGGGGGAAAAAGAGTGTAACCCTACATTACCTCCTGGTAGGGTTACTAAAGCTCAGTTTCATAAAAAAGATCCAAATGAAAGGGATCCTATGGAACTGTAGGGGGGTAGGCAAGAAAGGAATGACCACCTGCCTCCTGGATATGATCAGTGACCATTCTGTATGTTTAAGGAAAATCGACCCTTTTAATAATTTCATAGGTCTTCAAGAGACTATGAAAAACAAATTTACTCCTGGGTGTTTAAGGAAAATCGACCCTTTTAATAATTTCAGTTGGGACTGGATCTCCTCGGTGGGGAAATCCGGTGGTATCCTATGTGGTGTTAAGAATGACAATTTGGACATAGTATCCTGTGATAAAGGCAAATACATCCTGCAACTTGTGTTGTTTGATAAAAAGAAGAAAACCAAGTGGGGTTTGTTGGTGGTTTATGGGTCTGCTCATGAGGAATTCAAGGAGGAATTCCTGGTGGAACTCGCCTCTATGTGTGGTGCTATGCAGATTCCTTATGTTGTGGGAGGTGATTTTAATATCCTTAGTCATCCGGAGGAGAAAAAGAAGAAGATGTCGAACCATAGATCCTCTGACATGTTTAACTATATCATTAACACTCTTGCGCTTAGGGAAATTCATATTAGTGGGGGCAAATACACCTGGTCTAACAACCATTCCCATCCTACCTTGGAGAAACTAGACCGCATCTTGATGTCTCAGTCGTGGGAGAACTTGTTTCCGTTGGTTACTGTCAGGAAACTTGTTCGTGAAAACTCTGATCATAATCCCCTGCTGCTTTCTACTGGTGAGGAAGGACGGGAGACCCCTAAACCTAGGGAGTTTCGTTTCGACTTGACCTGGGTTAAAAATAAGGATTTCTTAACCATTGTTGAGAAAATTTGGTCGCGCAAAGTTACTTCTAATGATCCCATTGACATTTTGAATATTAAGCTCAAAAGGTTTAAATCTTATTTTAAAGGCTGGGGGTCAAATAAGTTCGGGCATGATAAAAAACGTAAAGAAGAGCTCCGACTTGAGATGGAGTTGCTGGAAGAATTAGAGGAAGATGCCCCTTTACCCCCTGAATTGTATAGCAGAAAAATTGATGTGAATTTTGAGCTCAATGAGATCTTAGTTAATGAGGAGATTTTCTGGCTCCAACAATCCCGCGAGCGTTGGCTGCTCAAAGGGGGCCTAAACACAGACTATTATCACCGCATTGCCAATGGGAAGCGGAAGAACACGATCCACTCGCTTAGAGTTGGAGATGTTGAGATTGAAGGCAATGATGAGTTGATCGCGCACGCCACTGAGTTTTATAAAGATTTATTTGGGCGTGCGCGATCAACTCATCATTAAAGATCAGTCCTGTTCAAAATGCTTTTGTCAAGGGTCGTAATATTATGGATGGGGTCCTTTCGTTGCACGAAATTTTGAACTACACTCATGTAAAGAAAAAAATAGGTGTGGTGTTGAAATTGGATTTTGAGAAAGCTTACGATAAGATCAATTGGGATTTCCTGTTGGAATGCCACAAACTGAAAGGTTTTAACGAAACCTGGTGTGGTTGGATTAACCAGATTCTTCGTAACGGTACAGTTAGTATCAAGTTGAGCAATTGTACTAGGCCGTATTTTCAAAGCGCGAAAGGGGTGCGTCAAGGAGATCCCCACTCCCCTTTCTTGTTCAACTTGGCTGCTGACTGTCTTACGAAAATGATCAAGAATGCTCAGCGCGAAAAACTTCTAACTGGGCTAGCCTCGGATCTTATCCCTGATGGGGTTGCTGTTCTTCAGTACGCAGACGACACGATCATTTGCCTTGAGCATGATATTGATAAAGCAATAAACCTGAAGTTGTTGCTTTATATGTTTGAAATGATGTCCGGATGCAGACTAAGGCATAGCCTAGTGGTGGGAAGGGGTTGATGCCTTCCCACCCACCCAGGTTCAAGGCATGGTACTTGCACTTTGGGTTTGTTGCACTAATTATACTGTAGGGGGTTTCCTTATAGTCTTTCTGTCAAAAAAAATGATGTCCGGATTAAAAGTCAACTTTCAAAAAAGTGAGATTCTTACAGTTGGAGGAGACGAAGCAGTCGTCAGGGCTTATGCTGATTTATTCAATTGTGATGTTGGTAGTTTTCCCATTAAATATTTAGGTATGCCTGTTAGCTATACCAGCCTAAGGAATTAGGACTGGGAATTCATCGTTTGCAAGTATCTTAAAAGATTCGATGCCTGGGTGGGTAATGCTGCCTCTAGTGGGGGAAGGCATACGCTTCTCGACTCTGTCGTCACTCAGTTATCTCTGTATCACATGTTGATGTGGTTGCTGAATAAAACTTTTATTGAAAAGTTGGATAAGCATCGTAGAAGATTCTTCTGGCAAGGGTGTAACAAGAAAAAAAGATACTACCTAGTTAAATGGAATAGAGTTTGTAGGTCCAAAGAGAAAGGAGGTCTCGGTATTAAGGATCTTCGGAAACAAAATATCAGTCTTATGGTGAAATGGTGGTGGAAGTTAGAGACTCAAAATGGAATCTGGCAAGATATTGTTCGAGCTAGATACTTGCGGAACAGAACTGTGGCAAATGTTAACCCTAGATTTTCTGACTCTCCTTGCTGGAAAGCGTTGCTGAAAGTTAAAGAAATTTATATGGCTGGGAGGAAGATCAACATTGAATCGGGGAACATTGCCAGGGTGTGGGGTGATTCCATAAACGGACTTACTCCGTTTAAGGAACAATACCCACAACTCTTTGCTATTTGCAACGAGCCTGATTGTACTGTTAACAAGATGGTTGGGGCAGAGCCTGCTACTTTTTTCAGGCGCAGACTTACTCCTGTGATGTTGGAGCAGTGGAATAAAGTGATGGGAACAGTTAATAATCTGGTTCTTGCTAACACTAGCGATAAGGTGGTTTGGGGCCTTAATCAGAATGGTAAGTTCAGTACCAAGTCTGTTTACAAGTGGCTTGAAAAACCCCTTAGTGGTTGTCACTACAAGTGGATTTGGAAATCTAAAATTCCACTAAAAATCAAGATTTTCTTGTGGCAAATGTCTCAAGATGCGGTGTTAACCAGGCAGGTGATGCGCCGCAGAAAGTGGTCTGGGAATCCGGTTTGCTCATTCTGTGATGAGACTGAATCGGTTCAACACTTATTTTTTACGTGTCCTGTTGCCAGGGTAGTGTGGCGATCTGTTGGAATGGTACTGGGTACAGATAGATGCCCTGATAACTACTGGCAGTTCTTTACGTGGTGTTATGCCTTTCTTCCTGGGGGGGGGAAAGTTCTATATAGTTGGCCTTGCGGCTGCCTGTTGGGCTATCTGGCTTGCTCGCAACAAGGCTACCTTTGAGAATAAACAGATCAAGTCTCCTTTTGAGATTGTGTTTTCTATGTGCTCTTTTCTGTTCTTTTGGGCAGGGCTACAAAAGGAGGATGAGGCCAACAAGCTGCGTGCTGGAGCTGAAGAACTAAAGAATGGCACGATGCAAATGATGCGGCTTTGCGGAGCTACCATCCAGCCGGTCGGAGGTACGTGAAGTCGATGAAGATACAGGGTGAAGCGGCGCAATTGCAGTGGATCGTTTTGAAGGGTGTTGAAAAGTGGTGGCTGTGACGGTCATTGACTCTTCCGAGTGTTTGCTTCGATGCTTTGTCATTTTGGTTGGTGCTTGTAGTGGCAGGTGTCCCCTGTTTTGGGTCTATGTCAGTCTGAAACTATGTGTATGGTGTGTCACCAGGTTTTCGCCCCATGGCATTCGGCTCGACGGCAACCGAAATGGCAGTGGGTTTCCTGGTGATGCGTTGAACTCGCTTTACCACTTTCCCTCCCCCTGACATGTTTCTGGAACAGTTTGTATTTTCGTTGTGTTGCAATGGAAAGGGGTTTAGCCCGGTTAAAAAAAACAGAAGTGCTGGCCATAATCCCGTTGCAAATTCAGCTAGTTTCCTTTTTGTAGTACCATTTACTTAAATAAACGGACGAGTGACGCGTGCGTGTACATGACCTGGTCGACCTACATTATGTTGGTCGGTTAGTTAGTTATATAGGCGTGGCCTTGATCCAGCCATGGGACAGCATGAGAAGGTGATCGTGACACGCCCACACGCCTTGCCCACATCGAGCGTCGTGGCATGGCACGACTGTAAAGCTTGGCATAGGTAGGTTTCACTTTCTGTAGACACTTGTTCCTAGCTCAAATCTCTCTGTCACAGTCATCTTTCTCTTATGGCAACAACATGTGGCATTAGAGCCATGGTTTTCGAAGGGGATAACCCTGGTGCGGCAGCACATGGGTCGCCGGCTCACACACTCCGCCAGGGACACGGGCGGTCAGCCATGGGTGGAGCAAGGCGAGGCGAGGCACGAACATGATGGTAGTGCAACACACGGTGCCGGAGCACATTAGCTCCACCTCATACCTCATGCTCACCTGGACCAACTACACCGAGTGGGAAATCCTGATGCACGTGAAGATGCACGCTCAAGGGATATATGATCTAATCGAGGATGGCGTCAGATCCGAGCCTGCGGAGAGGAATTCCCGGGCGGAGACCCTTCATGCAGTCCCGCCGGAGATGTTTCGTGTCATTGCCGCGAAGGACAATGCCGAGGACGCTTGCAACGCTATGCGCACGATGGGCGCTAGGCGTGTCCTGCAGGCCAAGGTACAGAAACTGTCTCGGGGCTACGAGACTCTGGCGTTCAAGGTTGGTGTGTCTATTGAGGATTTCGCTCTACGATTTTTTGGGATCATCACAGATCAGCAAGTGCTCGAAGACAAGATCTACGATGAGTGTGTGGTGAAAATTATTCCTGCGCGCCATACCGGCGGGGTATGCTCAGGTGGCCATCTCCACCGTGACGCTCATCTTCCTGAGCACGCTCTATATTGTGGAGCTCAGAGGAAGGTTGCTCGCCTTCCAGGAACACGACCGCGAGAAAGCGACGGGCCGGCGGCACACGCTTGCTCCACACCGAGCATGAGTGGAAGGCGTGTCAAGGACACCACGAAAGCGGGAGGGCTCGTCCAACGGCAACGGCAAACCGGGCTGGAAGGGCAGGGCCAACATCAAGTGTCGATTGCCCATAGGCAAACTGGCAACAGAGGTGGCAGTTGTGGCAAGAAAACGGTGGTGGGGAGAGACGAGAGAGGTGAGAGGGGCCCGTGGGACGCATCTCGCGCCAACGAGGCGGTTGGCGGGCTTAGTGTTATCAACCGGTTGATTTAAATTGTTTCCCAATTCCCGAATGCTATCAACAGTTACCATATTCTGCATCAAAGTCTCAACGGAAACAAGTTTCCTCTTGTGCTCACTTGGATGTTGTCATTGCTAATCAACCTCCACTATATCCAATGGCGGAGCCAGGTTCACCGAAATGGGTGTACAGAGATCCAAGATTTGGCACCTACCAACAATCAACCTCCACTATATCCAATGGGCTGGCAGAGGGAATGGACAGCCGCCTCCGCAAAAGGCCGCGCCACCGCCGCCGCCGCTCAACGCCGCGCAACTGCCGCCAAGAGGCAGCCTGTTGGGGATCGTTGCAGAAAATCAAAAAAATTCCTACGCATCACCAAGATTTATCTATGGAGATTACTAGCAACGAGAGGGGAGTGCATCTTCATACCTTTGAAGATCGCGATGCGGAAGCATTGCAAGAACGCAGTTGGTGGAGTCGTACACGAAGCGATTCAGATCACGGTCGAATCCGATCTAAGCGCCGAACAACGGCGCCTCCGTGTTCAACACGCGTGCAGCCCGGTGACGTCTCCCGCACCTTGATCCAGCAAGGGGAGAGGGAGAGGTTGGGGAAGACTCCGTCCAGCAGCAACACGACGGCGTGGTGGTGGTTGATACGTCTCCAACGTATCTACTTTTCCAAACCCTTTTGCCCTTGTTTTGGACTCTAACTTGCATGATTTGAATGGAACTAACCCGGACTGATGCTATTTTCAGCAGAACTGCCATGGTGTCGTTTTTGTGTAGAATAAAAAGTTCTCGGAATCGCCTGAAAATCAACGGAGAATTATTTTGGAAAATATAAAAAATATCTGCAAGAAGATCCACACCAGGGGGCTAGGGTCCATGAGGGTGGGGGGCGCGCCCCCCTACCAAGGACGCGCCCCCCTGCCTCATGGGCCCCCTGGTGCTCCACCGAGGTACCCCCAGATCCTATATCTTCACTTTCGGGGAGAAAAGAATAAGAATGAATTATTGCGTTTCACGAGACGGAGCCGCCGCCAAGCCCTAATCTCTCTCGGGAGGGCTGATCTGGAGTCCGTTCGGGGCTCCGGAGAGTGGAGATCGTCGCCATCGTCATTGTCAACCTTCCTCCATCACCAACTCCATGATGCTCACCGCCGTGCGTGAGTAATTCCATCGTAGGCTTGCTGGACGGTGATGGATTGGATGGGATCTATCATGTAATCGAGTTAGTTTTGTTAGGGTTTGATCCCTAGTATCCACTATGTTCTGAGATCGATGTTGCTATGACTTTGCTATGCTTAATGCTTGTCACTAGGGCCCGAGTGCCATGATTTCAGGTCTGAACCTATTATGTTTTCATGAATATGTGTGTGTTCTTGATCCTATCTTGCAAGTCTATAGTCACCTACTATGTGTTATGATCCGGCAACCCCGAAGTGACAATAATCGGGACCACTCCCGGTGATGACCATAGTTTGAGGAGTTCATGTATTCACTATGTGTTAATGCTTTGGTCCGTTACTCTATTAAAATGAGGCCTTAATATCTCTTAGTTTCCAATAGGAGCCCGCTGCCACGGGAGGGTAGGACAAAATATGTCATGCAAGTTCTTTTCCATAAGCACGTATAACTATATTCGGAATACATGCCTACATTGCATTGATGAACTAGAGCTAGTTCTGTTTCACCCTAGGTTATAACTTCTACATGATGAATTGCATCCGACATAATTTCCCATCACCGATCCAATGCCTACGAGCTTTTCCTATATTGCTTGTTGCTTATTTACTTTTCCGTTACTACTATCACAAAAACTACAAAAACACTATCGTTACTTTTATTGCTGCTACCGCCACTATCATACTACTTGGCTACTAAACTATCTTGCTGCAGATACTAAGTTTCCAGGTGTGGTTGAATTGACAACTCAGCTGCTAATACATAAGAGTATTCTTTGGCTCCCCTTGTGTCGAATCAATAAATTTTGGTTGAATACTTTCCCCTCGAAAACTGTTGCCATCCCCTAAACTTGTGGGTTATCAAGACTATGTTCTGGCGCCGTTGCCGGGGAGCATAGCTCTATTCTTTAAGTCACTTGGGATTTATATCTGTTGATCACTATGAAGAATTTGAAGGACTCAAAAACCAAGATCTTACCCTCAACTACGAGGGGAGGTAAGGAACTGCCATCTAGCTCCACACTTGATTCTCCTTATGTTATTAGTAAACTTGCGACACCTACTCCTCCTATTGAATCTGATATGTTGTATGTTCTTGATGATGCCACTTCTGCTATGTATGATGAAACTACCTCTATGCCTAATACTGTGCCACTAGGTGAATTTCTAGATGAACAAATTGCTAAGGTTAGGGAGAGTGCAAATGTTGAAACTGATGATATTTATGAAAGTGATGATGAAACTACTCCCAATAGATATTAATTGCCTATTGTGCCTGAGGGTTATGTTATGGATGAAGAAACTGCTAGAGAGTTCTTGCTTGCAATGATAGATACGATCTTAAGAAGTTATTAGCTAAGCTGAAAGAAAAGTCCTTGAATGCTAGAATGAAACATGACCCTGCTTTTGCCACTTCACCTATCTGTGTTACTAATAAAGATTATGAATTCTCTGTTGATCCTGAGTTAATTACTTTGGTTGAATCTGATCCTTTCCATGGCTATGAGTCTGAAACTGTTGTGGCACATCTTAATAAGTTAAATGATATAGCCACCGTGTTTACCAATGATGAAAAGATTCGTTACTACTATATCCTTAAGTTGTTTCCGTTCTCGTTTAAGGGTGATGCTAAGACTTGGTTTAATTCTCTTGATCCTGGTTGTGTGCGTAGTCCCCAGGATATGATGTATTACTTCTCTGCTAAATATTTTCCCGCTCATAAGAAACAAGCTACCTTACGGGGAATATATAACTTTGTGCAAATTGAAGAAGAGAGTCTCCCACAAGCTTGGGGGAGGCTTCTCCAATTATTTAATGCTTTGCATGATCATCCTCTTGAGATGCATGATATACTTGATGTCTTTTATAATGGACTAACCGATGCTTCCAGAGACCACCTGGATAGTTGTGCTGGTTGTGTTTTCAGGGAAAGAACAGTTGAACAAGCTGAATTATTATTGAATAATATGTTGGCCAATGAAAATAATTGGACACTTCCTGAACCAGCCCCTAAGCCAATCCCGAAGAAAAGAGGTGTTCTATTTCTCAGTCCTAAAGATATGCAAGAGGCAAAGAAATCTATGAAAGAAAAAGGTATTAAAGCTGAAGATGTTAAGAATTTACTTCCTATTGAAGAAATACATGGTCTTGATAACCCGACACAGGTAGTAAAGGTGAATTCTCTTTGTAGATTTTTAATAAGGTGATATTCCTCATTATAAGTCTGCTAGCCAATGTTTAGATGAGTTTGGCAATTTTATTGTGAAACAAGAAAACTTTAATGCTTATGTTGGTAGACAATTACAACACAATGCTTATATGATTGAACGCTTGAGTGATTATCTGTATAGAGCTAAAGGTGAACTGAAACTCATTAGTATACATGCTTCTATGGTCACCACTCAAGTAGAATAAGTACTTAAGGCTCAGAATGATTTGCTCAATGAATTAAATAGTAAGAATAATGACAATGCCATTAGAGTTGTGACTAGAGGTGGTAGAATGACTCAGGAACCTCTGTATCCTGAAGGCCACCCTAAGAGAATTGAGCAAGATTCTCAGAGAGCCAATTTAGATGCACCTAGTTCTTCTAAGAAGAAGAAAAAGAAAAATGATAGGACTTTGCATGCTTCTAGTGAACCTGTAGCTGACACACCTGAGAATCCCAATGATATATCTGTTTCTAATGCTGAGACACAATCTGGTAATGAACATGAACCTAGTGATAATATTAATGATGATGTTCATGATGATGCTCAACCTAGCAATGATAATGATGTAGAGATTGAACCTGTTGTTGATCTTGATAACCTACAATCAAAGAATCAAGGTTATGATAAGAGAGACTTTGTTGCTAGGAAGCACGGTAGGGAAAGAGAACCATGGGTTCAGAAACCCATGCCTGTTCCTCCGAAACCATCCAAGAAAAAGGATGATGAGGATTTTGAGCGCTTTGATGAAATGATTAGACCTATCTTTTTGCGTATGCGTTTGATTGATGTGCTTAAAACAAATCCTTATGTTAAGTATATGAAAGATATAATTACCAATAAAAGAAAAATACCTGAAGTAGAAATTTCCACCATGCTTGCTAATTACACTTTTGAGGGTGGAATGCCTAAGAAACTAGGAGATCCAGGAGTACCTACTATACCTTGCTCCATTAAGAGAAACTATGTTAAAACTGCTTTGTGTGATCTTGGAGCCGGTGTTAGTGTTATGCCTCTCTCTTTATATCATAGACTTGACTTGAGTAAGTTGATACCTACTAAAATATCTTTGCAAATGGCTGATAAATCAATTGCTATACCTGTCGGTATTTGTGAGGATGTGCATGTCGTTGTAGTTGCAAATGTTACTATTCTAACGGACTTTGTTATACTTGATATTCTCGAGGACGATAGTATGTCTATTAATCTTGGAAGACCTTTTTTGAATACTGCAGGGGCTGTTATTGATTGCAACAAAGGCAATGTCACTTTTCATGTCAATTGTAATGAGCATACGGTACACTTTCTGAGGAAACAACCTCGGGTCCACAGTATCAATTATATTGGAAAAATTTCGACTATTACTATTGGAGGTTTTGAGTTTCCTCTTCCTACTATCAAGAAGACATATGACATCCTTATTGTTGGGGACATACATATCCCCATTGAGGTAACCTAGTGTTATTCAAAAATTCTCCGGTTTCATGTTACTCGGAAAGAGTTTATTAACAAGACCTGATCAACCTTGTTAATGGATTCCTTTTGATGAGCATGGGATGGGTGAATCTAGATAGCACAAACCTTCTATACCCTCCTTTTACTTTCTGTCAATTAAGATAAATAAAGCAAAAATAGTATTTTCTGTCTGTTTCCAGACTTATCCGTGCAATTAAAAAAATATCTCAAACATAAAACTTCTCCAAATGCCATGAAAATGAAATGTGATTTTTTCTAGAATATTTGAGGAAATATGGCACTGAACACACAGCAAATGGAGCCAGCACGTGGCCACGAGGGTCCAGGGTGCGCCTGCTACCTCTTGAGCTTGCGTTGTATTCCCTCGAAGAGGAAAGGGAGATGCAGCACAGTAGCGTAAGTATTTCCCTCAGTTTTTGAGAACCAAGGTATCAATCCAGTAGGAGACCATGCGCGAGTCCCTCGCACCAGCACAAACAAATAAGAACTTCGCAGCCAACGCGATAAGGGGTTGTCAATCCCTTTATGGTCACTTACGAGAGTGAGATCTGATAGAGATGATAGTTTATATTTTTTGGTTTAATAAAACAGCAAATAAAAGCGGTAAAGTAAAGTAGATGTAGATTGATATGTTGATAATAGACCCGGGGGCCGTAGTTTTCTCTAGTGGCTTCTCTCATGATAGCGATATTCTACGGCAGGTAAACAAATTACTGTCGAGCAATTGATAGAAAAGCGAATAATTATGAGACTATCTAGGCATGATCATTGTATATAGGCATCACGTCCGAGACAAGTAGACCGAAACGATTCTGCATCTATTACTATTACTCCACACATCGACCGCTATACAGCATGCATCTAGTGTATTGAGTTCTTACGAACAGAGTAATGCCTTAAGCAAGATGACATGATGTAGAGGGATATACTCAAGCAATATGATGTAAACCACATCTTTTTATCCTCGATGGCAACAATACAATACGTGCCTTGCTTCCCCTACTGTCACTGGGAAAGGACACCGCAAGATTGAACCCAAAGCCAAGCACTTCTCCCATTGCAAGAACTATAGATCTAGTAGGCCAAACCAAACCGATAATTTGAAGAGGCTTGCAAGGATATTATGAGCACACATAAAAAGTTCAGAGAAGAACCAAATATCTTTCATAGATAACCTTGATCATAAACTCACAATTCATCGGATCTCGACAAACACACCACAAAAAGAGATTACATCGAATAGATCTCCTCGAAGACCGAGGAGAACTTTGTATTGAGATCCAGAGAGAAAAGAAGCCATCTAGATACTAGCTATGGACCCGAAGGTCTGTGGTAAACTACTCACAACTCATGGTGAGGGCGATGATGATGATGACGAAGGCCTCCGTGATGGATCCCACTCCGGTGGAGCTCCGGAACAGGCTCCAAGATGGGATCTCCATGGGAACAGAAGCTACGGCGGTGGAATTAGGGTTTTCTCTCTGCGTAAGGAGTTTCTGGGGCATGTGGATATATATAGGAAGAAGGAGGGTACCTGGAGCCACACGAGGCTGCCTCGAGGCAGGGGGCCGCGCCCTGAAAAGGGGGGCGCGCCCCCCACCCTCGAGGGCAGCCCCTCTGTCCCCTGACTTGGCCCTGAAGTTTCCCGTGCGTGATTTTCTCCAAAAATATCTCGCGCGAAGGTTTCATTCCGTTTGGACTCCGTTTGATATTCTTTTTCTGCAAAACCCGAAAATAGGCAAAAAAACAGCAATCTGGACTAGGCCTTTGGGTTAGTAGGTTAGTCCAAAAATGATATAAAAGTGAATGATAAAGCCCATTAAACATCCAAGACTTCATAAATAATAGCATGGTATAATAAAAAATTATAGATACATTGGAGACGTATCAGCGCCCCCCTGCCCAGGGCGCCCCCCTGCCTCGTGGGCCCCACGTGGCCCCCCTCCACTTATTCCTGCACCCATGCTCTTCTTCTTCCTCCCAGAAAAAACACCAACCAGCTCAAACCCGAGTTCTAGCTCATCTTGCTGCCATTTTCGATCTCCTTGCTCAAAGCACCATTCACCAAACTGTTTGGGGAGATTGTTCCTTGGTATGTGACTCCTCCATTGGTCCAATTAGTTTTTGTTCTAGTGCTTTATTTGTTGCAAATTTATGCTACTGTGGTGGACTTGTTCTTGAGCTTGCATGTCAAATTTTCTTGGTCCCAAGTAGTTCTAATGCATGATATAGTCTCTAGGCACTAGTAGGAGTTGTTGCTATCAATCTTATTGAGTTTGGTTAACTTTTATTTTGAAGTTACTAAAAAATTTAGAAAATTTCACAAAAATGCATATGAGAAACTTCCAAGGTGGTTCTTCAAGGAAGCAAGATCCGAGGCTCGCGTTCCGTGAGCCGGACGATGAGCCACCGAGGGATGCTGATGTGCGGCCCTGTGAATGGCCGTCAGATGACTTCATGGGTCAAGCTGGCATCAAGGACGAATTTTACGCATACGTGCGCAATGCTGACCTCGAGGGCTTCATACAAGATAAGTGCCCTCAATACCGTGGCTTAACTGATAGCTTTGTGAGAAGGTTTAAATTTTCATCTTCACGTAATTCTCACACTGTACTGTTTGACCTGTATGATAAATCTTATACCATGGATTTAGAGGATTTTAATTATGCTTGCAAGCTCCCACAGTGGGGCAGTATGAGTGATCCTCGCAAATCTGAATTTAGAGAATTCCTTGCTAGTATTGCAGTGGGGGAATCCAGGGAAATCACACAAGCTACCATACGGAGCATTCATTTTCCTGCTATTAATTACTTTGCTCTCTTTATCGGTAGATGCATAAACGGTAAGGATGAGGCTTGTCACATGTGTGTCCCTGATCTTAGTGTTCTCAGGAGTGTTGTACTAGGTGATAGGCAATATAACTTGGGAGCCATTGTTGCACGTAGGCTACACCATAATGGCTTGCATGGAGATTTATTTGGTGGGATCTATGCTACCCGCATAGCCCGCTTTCTTGGTGTGCCTGTGCACGTGAATGATGAACCTTTACCTCCTGCTTATTTAGACTGCCATGCTATGACTAGCCACCAGTTTATAGAGTGGGATGATCAAACCCTCAAATATCAACTAATCTTTAACAGGCAGCATGCCATCCTTATTGTTCTTCCTGCCCCTACTTTGTTTAACTTTCAGGAAAAAGGGAGATACACTATAACTGTGGAGGAGGCAAATGCTTTTTATAACATGATGGAGGCAGCCCGCCTTTGAACTGCAGCTCAACATGGAGTGCATCTCAGTACAACCCCACCTATGACTTTGGATATCCGTCAGGCCAATACTGGCCATAGACCAACTTGGGCCAAAAGCCTAAGCTTGGGGGAGTACGTGTTTCTCACCGGCTTACATTCATGTTCACACTTATTCTTGTTGTCGGTGCTCACACTCTTTCACTGTACCATCCATGCTTAGTTTCAATTTCTTTTTCTTAGTCTTTTCCTTGTGTGCCAGAATTATCAGTTGTAGCTTCTAGCTAGTTTACTTTCTTTGCTTGTAGTAGTAATAAAAATGAAAAACCCAAAAAGATTTCCCGTTCTTCTTTTGCTTGTTGGGAGCTTTCCCATGTAAATAGTTTCTTTTCTTTTCTTTGGGGGTCAAGAGTAGAAGACCATGATGAAAATGCTTAGTGGCTCTCATATGCTTTGTTGTTGATTTAACCTTGAGCCATATTACCTTGTCGTCTCTCTGTTATTAAATGTCTGCAGATTCCAGCTTAGTCCAATGCACGTGCACTATTATTATTATCCACATCGTTTGGTCGTGCGAGTGAAAGGCAATAAGGATGATATATGATGAACTAATTGAGATGAGAAAAGCTGGTATGAACTTGATGTCACAACCCTAGTTCTGGTATGCACTAGGTTAGTTTTGTGGTTTGCATCATGTTTAAATTTCAAATGAAATTGAATTGAGGACTTGTGAAACCCTCAGAAACCCTTTTGAAAATGACCCAAATAAAAGTTGCTCCAAAAAGGTCCAAGAGAATGTTCATGTGGCCCTCTAAAAATATTGGTCAGAGATAAATATCAAGCCAATATTATTAGGAGCTCATAAGTATTTATTTTGGGCATTTGGAATTAATGCAATAGCTATTTGCTTGGATATATATATATTTTATATTTTATATATGTCCAAAATTCTGGTTCTTTATTTTGAGGGGTTTGGGTTAATTCCTAGGTCCCTGCAAAATAAACATGTCAGAAGAAAATAATTGATTTAATTTAGAAATTAAATCAAAACAAATGTCAGAAAAAAATAGAAAAGAAAATAAAAGGGTTAGCTTTACCTGGGCCACTTGCTGGCCTGGCACTGGGCCGGCCCAGTTGCCAGTCGTCGTCCTCCTGGCGATGACAGGAGGCCGAGGCGTGTGGCCGGCGCGCGCGCACGGCGAGCGCGCCACCTCCTGGCTCTCTGCTTCATCCCCCTCGCCGCCTGGTGGTCTCTGGAGTAGCCACGCAACCTCCCCAACCCTCCTGCACTCTTCTGGACCCCTCCCCTCTCCTCTATCTCCCTCTCGAGCTCGGTCCCGACCGCCGTCGTCGCCGTCGATCGCCGTTTCCGTAGCCACTGCCCTCCCCTCGCCCCTCCGAATAGCCCGAGAGCTCCGCCACGACTCCCTCGTCCTCTCCGTCAAGCCACCAGACGCCGGACGCCCTATGGAGCCGCCGTCGTCATCGTCTTCCTCCTCGGACGCCGCCGACCGCCGGCGACGAATTAGCCGCAGCAGAAGCTTCCTCGAGCCC
>LR738714.1:747417608-747441720 GCA_902687465.1 Secale cereale
CGCGGTGAGCCCCCGGATCTTTCCCCCCTGTCCTTGCCGTCGTTTGCGTTCTCTAGCTCCTATCTCCGCCGATGCCCGACCTCACCGCCGCCGGCGATGCCGCCGTCGTGGCCACAGCCACGCAAGCTCCAAACTGAGCACGCCACCGCATCCGCCGCTTCACCAGGAGCCCGTAGCACCTCTCCGTTAGCCTCCCCGTGCCCCGTAGCTCCAACCCCAACGAGGCCCGAACTCCGGCGCCGCCGCGAGCTCGTTTCCGGCGAGCTCCGGCCGCCCCAGCTGCTACCGCTTGCGGGAATGGATGCGGGTGAGCTCCAGCTCCCCGTAGATGGTCTCAGCTGCGCAGAAGACCCCCGGAACAGAAATCCCGATGCCCTCCGCCGCGTTTGCTGCCGCCGGCGGCTCAACGCCGGCGTGTTAGCTGCGGTTTGACCCGGATTTGACCCCCTGGGTCAATGACAGGTGGGCCCCCCCACCCCTTTTACTTAGTTGATCGTTAAGTTAATTAATTAGTTTTGGTTAATTAGTTTAGCCACTGACATGTGGGCCCTGCTCTGCTGACATTTCTGTTAGAATTAGTTTAGAGTTAATTAACTCAGTTAATTAACTGAGTCACTGACCAGTGGACCCCACTGTCAGGTTTGACTCTGGACCAGCTCTTTGACCTGCTGACGTCATGCTTGGGTCATGCTGACGCAGTATTCCAATTCTGGAATTTAAATAATCTTAAATGATTTATTTATTTCAGAAATTGGTTTAAACTTCAAAAAATCACAGAAATTCAACCGTAGCTCAGAATGAAATAATTTATATATGAAAAATTATCAGAAAAATTCAATCTATCCATCTGTACCATTTTCATGCATGACAAATGAAGTTATACCTACTGTTTGTATGAAAACACATAAATGGCATTTAAAATGCTTATTCTTAGAGTTGCATTTGAACCCTTGGTTCAAATGGAATTCAACCAAACAAAATGCTAGCTGCACTAGCTCAAACAACATCATAACTTCATGCCATATTCATGCATCATATTGTTGCATATGCTTGTGTTTGATTGTCGGCACCGTTCTTCTCGATAGGTCCAGCTCTGGAGACCGATCCAGAGTACCTGTCAGAGGAGCAGTGCTCTGCACGTTGTTTTACCAGGCAAGCAAACCCCTTTGTTCATCCCGAAACAATCCTACTCTCTCGCTCCTGCTCCCTGTTATTGCATTAGGACAACAGCGACTTCAACTGCTACTTTATGCTGCGGTAGTTGAACCCATTCCTCTGCATGACCTGTCATTCCACAGTAAATAGTTGAAACACACTAGCATGTGTAGGAGTTGATTGAAGCCATGTTGTGATCTTACCATGCCTTGCTTGCTATTGCTTAGAGTGTGTCATGTCTGATTCATCGGGAATGAATTGGAGTACATTGATATGTTCTGATGCTGAGGGTTAAGTGTGTGAACACGATTTGGTAAAGGTAATGGTGAGAGGCCATGTAGGAGTACATGGTGGGTTGTCTCACTGGAACCGTCCCTAAGAACTGAGTTCTGTGTATGTTGTCCAATGATCAGCTACTACCACACATTGGAATGCTTAAGTGCCCCTCTCGACTTATTAATCAACATGATCTCTGTCCAGGAGTTGCAACTAGTTTCTGGTGTTTGTAGGTAGTGTTATTTCTCTACCAGGTGGCACCCGGCAGGGTAGGCTTGGGACAGACTAGGCACACGTGGCCCGGTGTACCGAGTGGCACCCGGATGGTGGGCTCGGGAACCCTATACACATCGTTTGGGTCGTGATGGAAACCTCGGCCGGACTCCCTTGCGGATGGAACCCGAATAGGCGATAAACCTGGACAAGAGACTTGTGTGGTTAGTCAGGTTGTGGCCGACACCCTCGCCAGGCTTCCGCTTGAAGGTTGCCGAGATACACGACGTGTACATGGCGGTAAGTGGCAAGAGCGTGTGTGAAGAAGTACACCCCTGCAGGGTTAACATAATCTATTCGAATAGCCGGGTCCGCGGATATGGACTTCTTGGATGCTTACGTGGTACATAGACAACTTGAAGTGGATACTCTAAAATACTCAAGACAAGTGTGAGTGCTATGGATGGCCTTCTCGTAGGGAGACGGGGATGAATCCATAGTGGTGTATTGTATGGTGCTTAGTGGACTCGTGTGCGCCACCTCAAAAGAGTTAACAGCAGTCGTAGAATAGGATAGTCACTGAGTCAAAGCTGGCTTGCTGCAACTAAACCCCACCTTGCCATCTTGATACATGTACATGTATGATAGGATCTGATGTAAGTCTTGCTGAGTACCTTTGTACTCATGTTTGCTTAATTTATGTTTTGCAGGTGAGATTGATGTCTCACTAGTAGTTCCGCTTGGACTTCGACAAGTAGCTTGTACCTCAGCTACGTTCTTGGACGAGTGTTGTAGATAGTCAGGCTCTTCAGCCTTTTTCATTTGTAGATGTCTGTACTCAGACATGTTGTACTTCCGCTTGTTGCTTGTATGCTCTGAATGTTGGGTCATGAGACTCATGTTTGTAATATCTGGCTCCTCGGAGCCTAATGAATAAATACTTGGTTGATTAGAGTCTTGTTGTGATGCCATGTTGTATTTGCACATATTGAGCATATTGTGTGTATGTTAATGAAATGCTTGGTATGTGTGGGATCCGACACCTAGTTGTTTACCCTTGGTAGCCTATCTTACAGGGAAATGTCTCCTAGTGTTTCCACTGAGCCTTGGTAGCCTGCTACTGCTCCGGGACACTTAGGCTGACCGGCATGTGTCCTTCTTCGTTCCTGTGTCTGTCCCTTAGGGGAAATGTCACGCGTTGTTCCTTCAAGTCCTTGTAGCTTGCTACGACTTGGGTTCATACGTTGATGACCGACACGTTCGTTGCTGGGTCATGTATGCCTGTCTCTGTAATTTAGTGCCACTTTTGGTTTATAACTGGTCATGTCGGCCCGGGTTCTCTGTCATATGGATGCTAGCGACACTATCATATACGTGAACCAAAATGCGCAAACGGTCCCGGGCCAGGTAAGGTGGCACCCGTGGGGATACCGTGCGTGAGGCCGCAAAGTGATATGGTGTGTTACATGCTAGACCGGTGTGACTTAGGATCGGGGTCCCGACAGCGTTGGTATCAGAGCCTGACTGCCTGTAGGATTACCAAGCCAAAATGGTCGAAGTTGAGTCTAGAAATTCCTTAGTTATATAAGGGAATTGATTGTGGAAGGGAACGTAAGGCTCTTTTTACTCCTTTTACCTCGTGTCTTCTGATCTGAGTCATCTTACTTTCCTACGGGGTTAAGGAACTAGGCTTTCTTTTCCGTCTATCAGGATCACGAGTTACTACTCTGTAGTCCCTTAGGATTGGTTGATCAGAGTACTACTCCCGTTTTCTAGTTCTTTCAGTATAGTTTGTTTAGTACTATCACAGTACCTTGAGTGATGATGTTGAGATGTTGTACTACCCTTTGCTAGCAGGATGTCTCATTCTGAGCATTTTACTGCCGTTATGCTGCCGGAATTATCCTAGTAGTTCGAGAGATACTAATTTCTTGTTCTACCTTATGCATCCTATAGTTGTTGATGTTTCCGTCTTCGGTTCCGCTTCTCAGGATGTCTTCAGTTAAGCGAAGCTCAGCTGCTCGTAGACAGAACCCCGGAGGTGGTAGGGATGAGGAGGATCCTCCCGACCAGCCTTCGTTGGCGGAGTTAATGTTAGAGATGGAGAGAAACAAGAGTGAGTCTAACCGCTTGTTGGCACGTATTGAGGAGAACACCGCACATCAGTGCAAGGAATCAGCAACCATCCATGACTTCATTCGTCTGAAACCACCCACCTTCCATCATCCCATTGAGCCACTCGACGCAGATGACTGGCTCCGTAGTATCACTCACAAGCTGCGTTCTGCGAACATAGCTGATGATGACAAGGTCATCTATGCCACTTATCACCTGGAAGGTCCTGCTAGTCTTTGGTGGCAGAACTATGAGGCCATGATTCCAGCTGGCCAGATTCCTACCTGGAGAGATTTCACCGAGGCTTTTCGTGAGCATCATATCCCTCAAGCCCTTATCGATCGTAAGAGAGAAGAGTTCTGTAGTCTTACACAGGCTAAGATGGTGTCGGTGTACTAAGATAGGGGTACCTTAGTACCCCAACTTGTGCACGGGCAGTAGCAGCTTCCCGCGGCAGGGTTCACCGCGTGCTTGCCGGAAACCCTTCTGGTCCCTATGAAGCCATTCAAGAACAAAGTATACAAGTCAGAAGATCAAGGCCCCGGCAAGAGGAGCTTGCCGGGAAGGCCGCACCAGGCTCAAGATTACCACTCCAGCACAAGACCCTGGCAAGAGGAGCTTGCCAGGAAGACCAAGGAATGCACACCTCAAGAAACGCCTCGGCGCAACATGCGCCCCGGCAGGACCCGGGAAGCGACAAGCTCCCGGGCCCGGCAAGGTCACGGCCCCGGCAAGGTGCTTGCCGGGGGAAACTTATGTTGTGTGCCCGCGCTCCAGCTCATCTGCCCACGCGTCGCCCTGGGGCCCTTCCAGGGATGCGTGGCGGACGGCTGTGCAGCCTGGGGCACACGGTGGCGATCCACGGTGACGAGGCTACCGCCGTGTCGAACGGAGAAGCATGGACGAACACTTTTGGGGTCGACGGTGACGGGCATTTAATGCCCTTGTCCCCCACTGTCAAAGTAGGTGAAGACCACTGTTCACCCACTGTTCACGCACTATTCCCGCATTGTTACAACTACCACCAAAGTTACATTTTTGCCCTCCTCTACGTTGACACCTGTCGGTGACCCCTTGAGCTATAAAAGGAGGCCCATGCACAACGTAGAGGGGGTTCGAATCCTAAGCAACTCTCACGCTCGGTGTAGCTAGCACTGTAGCTCATCAAGCTCCCGAGTTCAAAACAACCAAGGCAGGAGTAGGGTTTTACGCGTCCGCGCGGCCCGAACCTGGGTAAACTGCCCGCGTGCGCTCCTCGATCTGCTCTTCGTGCTCCCTCCGCTCCCTTACCGCAACGTAGAAGGGGCTCCGGTCCCATAGGTGCTCGTGGGAGGACAGTTTCCCCCAACATCTTTGGCGCGCCAGGTAGGGGGCGTCGAGGTTGTGCGAACCTGATCCGGCGCTCACGCGGGCGCATTCTACATCAACCTCTCCAGCTTCATCAACTTCATCAGCAGCACCAACATGGCTCCGAAGAAGAAAGCTTTGGAAGTCGGCGGCCCGTCTGCGTCGATTCCACCGCCACCAGAACCAACGGTGGGTGGAGGAGACGCCGGCGGAAGGGTGGTCGCCGGCGAGGAAACTCACGGCGCCACCAAATCCAAGGACAAGACGGACGACCGAGCGAATTCCAAAACCTCGGTGTCCGTAGACGCACCACGTCCCTCTCAGCAGACGACAGGCCAGCAGCGCCGTGGTACGGGAGGTACCATACGCTTGCTAGGCCAAGGACAAACCGGAGGATCGCGGGACGCTCAAGGCCATCGTCCTGGCACGAGCAAGGCGCGGTCGCCGGGACGAGAGACTGCTCCTTCTAACCCTGTTAGAAGTCCGAGCATATCTCGCTCCTCGCACCGCTCGCCACCGCTCCCCTCCTCTCCAGTAGAAGCTCTAGCCAGAGCACAACTGCTTCTCGACTTCCCTCCAGCGGCAGACAAGGCCGAAGACTGGAGGGCGACGATTCAGAGCCTCATCTCCTTCGCCAACAACGACACGCCGCAGCAGCCGGCGACATCGCGGCCGCGGCAAGTCGACCAGGCGAAGGCCGATGGCGACAAGACCGCCGGGGGTGCAACTACCGTGCACTCCCCGCCGCGGAAGCAGAAGACGCCACCCCGCCGGATTAACGTCGACGACGACTCCACGGCGTCGTCGGATCCGCGGGCTCGTCGGGACCAGCGCCAAGTCCTCGACGATCGGCGACAAGAAGATGCTCGGACGCGCATCGAGCGCCGACGAGAAACCAGGCGACAATCGGATCAGCGCGCTGGGACCGCTGTCGACATGTACGCGCCCGGTGAGCTAGGCGACTTGCCGTACGCGGCGGGTTGCCCTGCGTTCACCCGTGAGGTGCGGCGTGTCCAGTGGCCCAGCATGAAAAACTTCAAGCCCGACGTACTGTAGGATCGAAAGTAGGTCTAGAGGGGGGGTGATTAGACTACTTGACAATATAAAAAATCTGCCTTTAGATCATGCAAAGTTTTTGGCAGTTTCACAAACAAGATCAAATCAAGTAACACCCTACACATGCAATTCTAGAGTATATGCAGCGGAAAGTAAATTGCACATGTAAAAGAGAGGTGGAGAAGATCAAACGCAGTTTGGTGACACGGAGATTTTTGTCGTGGTTCCGATAGGTGGTGCTATCGTACATCCACGTTGATGGAGACTTCAACCCACGGAGGGTAACGGCTGCGCGAGTCCACGGAGGGCTCCACCCACAAAGGGTCCACGAAGAAGCAACCTTGTCTATTCCATCACGGCCTACGCCCACGGAGGACTAGCCTTACTCGGGGTAGATCTTCACGAAGTAGGCGATCTCCTTGCCCTTACAAACTTCTTGGTTCAACTCCACATCATCAAGACGGAGGCTCCCAAGCGACACCTAACCAATCTAGGAGGCACCACCCCCCAAAAGGTAATAGACGGTGTTGATGGTGATGAACTCCTTGCTCTTGTGCTTCAAGTGATAAACTCCCCAACACTCAACTCTCCTCACTGATATGGCTGTGGTGGAAGAAAGATTTGAGTGGAAAGCAACTTGGGAAGGCTAGAGATCAAGTATCATATGATAGGAATGGAATGGCTTGATCTCAACACAAGGGTAGGTGGTTCACTTCTCAGAAAGTGTATGGTAGAAGTGGTGGTACTTTCTGATGGCTCTCCTCACGAATGAGGAGGGGGTGGAGGGGTATATATAGCCTCCACACAAAATCCAACCGTTACACACACATTTGACCAATCTCGGTCAGACCGAAGTGAAAACTCGGTTAGACCGAAAGTTCAAATATAGTGAACGTTGGGATTTTCGGTGGGACCGAAAATACCATCTCGGTGAGACCGAAGTGAGTCAAAGGTTAGGGTTTGCCATCTCGGTGAGACCGAAAATATAAACTCGGATATTCCGAATTGATGTCAACTGATCACAGAAGGTTGGCAGCCCTTTTTCGGTGAGACCGAAACTCAGAATCGGTTTGACCGAGAAGCTAGGGTTTGGAGAAACAACTGAAGAGGTTCATCTCGGTGGGACTGAGTTGGAGAAATCGGTGTGACCGAGATGTTAGGGTTTGTGTTAAGTAGTGAATAGTGCTGATAGTTGAGGGAGTTAGATCACCAAGCACTTGAGCAACAAGAACATTAACACAACCTCATCCCCTTTTAATAGTATTGGCTTTTCCTATGGACTCAATATGATCTTTGATCACTAAACCAAAAATGGAGTCTTGAGCTTTTGCCAATGCTAGTCTTAGCATTTTGAGGGGTCCATTTCTTCAGACATTTCCATACCCATATCATCGAACTTCTCTGAAATGATTCTCAAGATAATATTAGTTCAATGATATATATGTTGTTATTAATTACCAAAACCACCCGGGGATTAGTTGCACTTTCACGTACCCGAGAAGTACAACGGCAAGACGCACCCCTCGGAGTTCCTCGGCATCTACACCATCGCGGTGCAGGCTGCCGGGGGGCGCGACGAGAAGATACTAGCCAACTACTTCCCGCTAGTGCTTAAGCCGAACGTTCGTTCTTAGCTTATGCACTTGCCGGAAGGCACCATTTCTTCGTGGGCAGATCTGTGCCACCAGTTTGTTGGCGCCTTCACGGGCGGCCACAAACCCCACGGCCAGGAGAGCGATCTCCACATCTTGGCCCAGAAGGAAGGAGAATCCCTGCGCAAGTACATCCAGAGGTTCAGCCGCGTGCAGCATAACATTCCCGACGTCCACCCTGCCGCGGTTATTAGCGCGTTCCACCAGAACGTGCGTAACCGCCGCATGCGAGAAGAGATGGCCATGACCAAGATACGGGATGTCAGCGAGCTCTACGCTCTGGCTGACAAGTGCGCGTGCGCCGAAGAGGGGAGGAAACTCCCCGGAGAGGATACTGGCGCAGGAGGAAGCGACAGTGAGGACGCCGCCCCGGCAAAGAAGAGCCGGCGGCGGAACAACAGAAGAAAGAAGAGCAAGGAAGTGCTGGTCGTCGAGCAGTCCGGCAAGGAGGCTCCCGCCAAGAAGGCACAGGCTGGCGGTTCTGGCAAGGAGCCTGCCCCTGTAGCGGCAGCCGACAAGCAGGACGGCTCCGACAAGCAATATTGCAAGATCCACCGCACCAAGGGCCACGACCTTTCGAACTGCAAGCGAGTCGAGTACCTCGTAGAACAGCAGAAGGCTGAATACGAGCGTCGCGACAAGGAGAAGGCCCAAGGTGACGGAGGAGAGCCAAGCAAGAAGCGGCCATTCAATGGCCGGGGAGGACGCCGCGGCAAGGCCAAGCAGCGGCAAGGTGATCGACCTCCCCGGGGCCGCGACAAGGATGAGGAAGAAGACGACGACGACGACATGGAGGAAGGTGATAACAGCGAGCAGGAGTTCCAGAAGGCCACAGAGGTTCTGTGTGTCGACGGAGGCGCCTCTCTGCATACTTCCCACCGCCAACTCAAGCAGTGGGTGCGGGAAGTAAACGCAGCTGAGCCGCCCGTTGAGTCACGCAGGCTGCTGAAGTGGTCCAGCACGCCCATCATTTTTGATCTTGAGGATCACCCTGACCGCACCACTGCGGTCGGGTGCTTGCCGATGTTGGTCTCACCAACTATCCGCAACCTCAAGGTCAACAAAATGTTGGTTGACGGCGGGGCCGGCCTGAACTTGATCTCCTCAGCTGTGATCAAGAAACTCCAGATCCCAGACGGCGAGCTCGAAGAAACCGGGTCGTTCCAAGGAATAAACCCGGGAAGGAGCAAGCCGAAGGGCAAGATTACACTGCCAGTGACCTTTGGCGGGGAACTTAACTTCAGGACGGAGAGGATAACCTTCGATGTTGCTGATATCCCATTGCCATACAATGGGATACTTGGACGTCCTGCCCTCGGCAAGTTCATGGCAGCTTCCCACTTTGCCTACAACGTACTCAAGATGCCGGGGCCGATAAGCGTCATCTCTGTCCCTCGCGACAAGAAGGACGCGCTTATCTGCGCCGACAAGATATACCGGGATGCAGCAGCCGCAGCGGAGAGCAACACACTTGCCGCTGAAGCTCCCGGGGGAAGAAGACCAAGACCAAGTCCAGCAAGTGCTCTGGGGCCCACTCCGGCAAACGCACCTCTTCGGAGTGCCGCGCTGCCGTCGAGGACGCACCATCGAGCTCCACCGGCAAGTGCAAGAAAGGGATGGCCGCTCCACCGGCAACCAAGAAGGTGTCCGCCAAGGAGGACGGCACTGGTGGTACCTTCACCATCAGTGCTACGCTCGACAACAAATAGGAAAGCGCGCTCGTTGCCTTCCTGCGGGCGAATGTCGATGTGTTTGCGTGGAAACCATCTGACATCCCCGGCGTTCCCAGGAAGTTAATTGAGCACAAGCTTGCTGTTTGTCCTCATGTGCGGCCCGTCAAGCAGAAGGTCAGGAAGCAAGCCGTGGAGCGCCAAGAATTCATCGCCGAGGAGATAAAGAAGCTAGAAGCAGCAGGCCTGGTTAGAGGCGTGATCCATCCCACGTGGTTGGCCAATCCAGTTGTCGTACGCAAGGCCAATGGGAAGTGGAGACTTTGTATAGACTTCACTAATGTGAATAAAGCATGTCCCAAGGATCCATTTCCCTTGCCGCGTATTGACCAGATTGTTGACTCCACCGCCGGATGCGAGCTGCTTTCCTTCCTTGATGCATACTCAGGTTACCACCAGATATTCATGGCCAAGGAAGATGAAGAGAAGACTGCATTTATCACTCCATGCGGCAAATATTGCTTCATACGCATGCCCTTTGGATTGAAGAATGCAGGCTCAACATTAGCAAGGGTGGTGCACACTGCTTTTGAGCCACATATCCACAGAAATGTAGAGGCTTACATGGATGACATAGTGGTCAAGAGCAAGAGCAAAGATACCCTGATACAAGATCTAGAAGAAACTTTCGAGAATCTGCGCAAGATCCAGCTCAAGTTGAATCCCGAGAAGTGCGTCTTCGGAGTCCCCTCCGGCAAGCTTCTCGGGTTCTTTGTGTCCCAGAGGGGGATTGAAGCCAATCCCGACAAGATCAAAACCATCGAGCAGATTGAAGCCCCGAAGCGCGTCAAGGCCGTAAGGAGACTTGCTCGTTGTGTGGCTGCCCTCAGTAGGTTCATTTCAAAGTCTGCAGAACGTGCCCTGCCTTTCTTCAAGATTTTGAAGAAGGCAGGTCCCATGAAGTGGACTCCGGAAGCGGAGGCAGCGCTGCAAGACTTGAAAGGATACCTGTCCTCTACTCCAATACTTGTCGCACCTAAGCCACAAGAGAAGTTGCTGCTATACTTAGCAGCAACCAATCAAGTGGTTAGTGCTGCGTTAGTAGCGGAGAGGGAGGCGGACGAGGAATCCACATCACCGGCAAGCGAATCCAGCGACAAGCAGGGGGCTCCCCCGACAAGCTCTGGCCCCGACAAGGACAAGTCTGCGCAGGAACAAGGAGAAGTGCAAAAGAAGATGGTGCAGCGCCCAGTGTATTTTGTAAGTTCCCTCTTACAGGGAGCTAGGTCAAGATACTCTGGGGTGCAGAAGTTGCTTTTCGGCCTCCTCATGGCCTCGAGGAAGCTGTGCCATTATTTCCAAGCACACGAGATAATAGTGGTCACTCGCTTTCCGTTGAAGAGGATATTGCAGAATCCAGAAGCAACAGGTAGGATCGTCGAGTGGGCACTGGAGCTGTCAAGCTTTGGTCTCAAGTTTGAAAGCACTTCAACCATACAGAGCAGAGCTTTGGCAGAATTCATAGCTGAATGGACCCCAACGCCGGATGAAGAAGTTCCAGAGACAAGCGTCCCCGTACAAGAAGCAAGCAGTGAATGGGTAATGTACTTTGATGGTGCCTTCTCGCTGCAAGGCGCCGGTGCCGGCGTAGTACTCATAGCGCCCACCGGAGAGCACCTCAAGTATGTTGTCCAGATGCACTTTCCCAAGGAGCAAGCGACAAACAATACTGCTGAGTATGAAGGTTTGCTTTCCGGCCTCAGAATTGCGGCCGAACTTGGGATCAAGAAGTTGATTGTGCGGGGGGATTCTCAGTTGGTGGTCCGACAAGTGAACAAGAGTTACCAGAGCCCTTTGATGGAAGCCTATGTTGATGAAGTGAGGAAGCTTGAAGGACACTTTGAGGGCCTGCAATTGGAGCACGTCCCGAGAGCTCAGAATGATATTGCAGATGGCCTCTCAAAGTGTGCTGCGATGAAGTTACCTGTGGAACCAGGGACCTTCCTGCTCAAGCTAACTCAGCCTTCCGTTACACCATCAGTAGGGCAAAATAAGAAGAGAAAGTTGGTCTCCGGCGACTACTTGCCGGCGGATCTTCCCGAAGCCGCCGCCAAGGTCCCCAAGATCAACAACCAAGATGCTGAGGAACAGTTTGCTCCTGCAGATCCTAGGGTCTGTACAGTTGAAGCAAATGTTCCCGACAAGCCTTGCCCCGGCAGGCTTGCCGGGGGCCATCAGCTCCGACGGAACCGCAGGTTCTTGCCGTAGAAGCTGAGGTTCCCGCAGCAGCCCTTATGCCTTTAGTCCTTGTTGTTGAGCCTCGGGCTCCAGCATGGGCACAGCAAATCGTTCGTTTTCTGCAAACTAGAGAACTTCCCGATGACCCAGAAGAGATAGAGAAAATAACCAGGCAGTCAAGTATGTACCAGTTCGTTGACAATGAGCTGTACAGAAGAAGACTCAATGGTGTCAGGTTGAAGTGCATTTCCAGAGAAGATGGACAGAAGTTGTTGGCAGAGATACATGGAGGCATATGTGGTCACCACATTGGCGCAAGGGCACTTGCCGGGAAGGCGTTCCGGCAAGGGTTCTTCTGGCCAGAAGCCCTCCAAGATGCAACTTCACAAGTAACCAAGTGTGAAGCGTGCCAGTTTCATGCCAAGCAAATTCATCAGCCAGCTCAAGCTCTCCAGACGATCCCTTTGTCCTGGCCCTTCTCGGTCTGGGGGCTCGATATCCTCGGTCCCTTTCCCCGCGCAGTCGGGGGCTTTGAGTACTTGTACGTTGCGATCGACAAGTTCACAAAGTGGCCAGAAGTGGAACCAGTGAGAAAGGTGACAGCACAGTCAGCGGTCAGGTTCTTCACGTCAATTGTTTGCCGTTTCGGAATCCCTAACAGGATCATCACCGACAACGGTACACAATTTACTAGTCGCACCTTCATGCAGTACGTCCAAGACCTTGGCGCCAAGGTCTGTTTCGCTTCTGTTGCTCACCCGAGGAGCAATGGTCAAGCGGAGAGGGCCAATGCTGAAGTGCTGCGCGGACTCAAGACAAGAACCTTCGACAGGCTACGCAGGTGCGGAAGAAACTGGATAGAGGAGTTGCCGGCGGCTCTTTGGTCAATCAGGACGACACCAAGTCGAGCCACCGGACAGACACCCTTTGCTCTTGTCTATGGAGCAGAGGCAGTTCTCCCCACGGAACTCGTATACGGATCTCCTCGAGTGCTCGCTTATGATGAGCTCGAGCAAGAGCAACTGCGACAAGATGATGCATTGCTCCTCGAGGAGGAACGTCTCCAGGCTGCTGTACGAGCTGCTCGATACCAGCAAGCCTTGCGCCGCTATCATAGCCGCAAGGTCAAGGCCAGGAGTCTCGAGGAAGGCGACCTTGTTCTTCGGCGTGTTCAGTCCGCCAAGAATTCCAACAAGTTGACGCCGAAGTGGGAAGGCCCTTATCGGGTGAGACAAGTCACGAGGCCCGGCGGTGTCCGCCTTGAGACCGAAGAAGGCTTACCGGTGAGCAACTCCTGGAACATAGAGCATCTTCGCAAGTTTCACCCATAAGGCGCGGTTGCCGTGATCCGCTCCGGCAACCACCTTTTGTACAAGTCTTGCCGCTGTTGCATGTAAACCTTTGTACAAAGCCGGGCGCAGATCCCGTGCATCAGTAAAGTTTTTGTGCTTCGTACTATTTGCCATTTCCATGCTTTTCTTTGGTTATTTGCATGCATTGTTTGGCACCTTGTGAAAGGCACGTCCCCGGTAAGCACTAGCAAGCCGTGAGGCTATATGCTTGTTTTTCCTCCTCCTCTTTTTTTCCCTCTTAAGCAGCAGGAGTCTTCCTCGCGCACAAGTTTGCCGGGGGGGGAAGGAGATGGAGGATGAACCAAGTGCTGTTCAAGAAAGAGGAGCCTTGTCGGGGAACAAGCAATATATGAAAGCTAAGTCACCAGAATTTGAGCAGTTCAAATTTTTAAATTTTAGTTGTCTTCCTTGAACAACCACACTTTGTATGGAAAACCTGTGCGCGGAGGAACCTAGCCGTGGCTAGCCGCACACTTACTTTGTTTTCGAGTACGCTCAACGACTTAAGTGAGCTGCGACAAGTGTCGCGCCCTTACTTCGTTTTCGAGTTCGCTCAGCAAGCTAAGTGCGCTGCGACTAGCCGCGGCAAGGTTACTTGCCGATAAGGCCTTTGCCAGCAGGCTGCTAAGAGTCCAGCACTCAGCGCTCGCGGCGAGGGCCCCTTGCCGGCAAGTCCCCTAAAAGCGTAGGGTAAGAAGCATACAAAGTGGAGGACCAAAAGCAAGGGAGATAACACTGCATTGATTGATCAGAATAAAGTTGTATATTACAAACATAACTTGTTGCAATAATTGATCAATTCATGTCCATAACGTGCCTTGCAGCAGCAAGGGAAACAGAAAGAAAGGAGCCTAATCTACGCGGTCGCCTTCACGCCTTGAGATCTTGTTCACCTTGGCGACGATGTGGGCGACCTGCGCCTTCAACGCCTCCTGATCTGCATCGTCCGGCAAGCTGCGGAGGATGTTCACAAGATTGATGCCAGGGTTGCGGTAGACGATCTTCGTCAAGACGCGCTCCAAGGTACCCGCGCAAAGCTGACGCGACACGTTGGCCAGCTGCGCGGGGAGCTTCTCCTGCAGCCGTGCAAGCGCCGGCGCGATTCCCCTGAAGAAGAGACTTAACTTGGCGTTGTGGGGGAGATTCTCGTCGGAGAATACACAAGGTGCTCCACCCTCAGCGCCATCAGCTCCTTGTCAATGTTGGCAGCGGAGGCCACCAGGTCGTCGGTCCACTGCTCCACCGGTGGCTGAAGTTGTTCGCTGAGACGGCGGCGCTCTCCACCAGGCCTTGTTCCTTGCGGAGCTCGTCCTTCAGCTTCGTCTCGCGATCCCGGGCAGCGTCGAGTGAATCAGTCATAGTAGAGACCTTCAACTCCAAGTCAGCAATTGAATCTTTGGCGGCATTAAGCTCGTCGCCCTTCTTGGAGAGGCGTACCTGCAAGTGAGAGTTGGTGTGGGCGTCCTTCTCCCGCTCCACATTGAGCGCGGTGATCAACCTTGAGCTCCAGGTCCCTCTTGGCGGTTTCCGCGGAGGCTGCGGCTTCCTTTGCCTCCATCAGGGCCCCGCCAAGGGCCTGCTCCCGAACAGTGAGTTCGTCGTCATGGGCGTCGAGCTCAACCTTCCGCTGGTTGAGCGCCCCCTCCCGGCGAGACAGTTCCTCGGCAGCCAGCCGCTGTCGCTCTTCTGACTCCGCCTTCTCCAGGAGGAAGGCTTGCTGCTCCCCAGCAAGCTCTTCCCGCTCCTCCGCCAAGTTGCGGAGGGCGGCCTGGTTGGCGGCGCGAAGCTCCGCGGCCCGCTTCTCCAAGTCCACTCCAGCCTTGGCGGCAAGAGCTTCCCGGGAGTCCAGCTTCGCCTGCCTGGCCCGGTAAAGGGCCAGGAGCCGGCGAAGAAGCTTCTCCTCTTCGGGCTCGTCTCCACCGCCAAGTGCTTCGACAACCTTCAACCCCGCCGAGGCGAGGACCTCTCCGTCGTAGGTCTCTCCCTCCACGGGTGCTCGCGACGAGGACCCCCACAGGACTTGTATAAAGACTCCGTTGGGGGCCTCAAGGTAGATGCCTGGCTGCTCCGTGGCGGCGGAGGGGTCGGCGGCCGGTGCAGCGCTTGACGCTCATGTTGCCTCCGGGCCAGCAGTGTGGTCGCCGCCCCCCTCCCCAGCCGCGGCGTCTGCGGTCGGGGCGGTCTCCTCAGCGGCAGGCTCGTCGGCTCCTGACATGCCCTCAGCGGCAGTGGCGTTGCCGCCGTCGCCTTGTGCGCCCTCCTCGCCGGCAGCCTCAGTCTCCTTCCGCTCCGGCGCAGGAGGATCTAGCAGAAGAAAAAGAAAAGAAAAGATCAAGCAAATATCCAAAAAGACAAGTTCAAGAAGATGAAGCTACAAGACTCACCTTCGCGGACTTCGTCGACGAAAGGCTCCCTCGGCGGGGAGTCCTCCCTTGGCAGTGGAGCAGTGGCCCCTGCTGGCGGAGGGCCGCCCGTGCCCTCCCTTGGCGGGGTGGCCACCCTTGTCGGGCTGCTCACCCTTGGCGGGGTGCCCCTCCTTGGCGGAGCGTTCTCCCTCGCCGGGGAGTTCACCCTTGGCGGGGAGGGTGGAGCAAGTGGCTCGTCGGGGGTAGTCTACGGGCGCTCCTGCGGCTGCGGTTCCACTTCTGCACAAGACAAACAAGACAACAAAACATCAGTACAGATAACAACCTCGAGCGCGTCTGTCAAACAGAAAAGAATGACTACCAGACTTACGCTGGGGGCTGCGCTGGGGGCTGCTCCTCGGAGCAGCAGCTTGGTCCGGCAAGTTTGCCGCTGGCGCGTCTCCGGTCGCCGCGGTGGGCGAGTCGTCTTCGACCTCAACCACGGGGATCTTGGCCCTCTTCGCCGTCCACTGGGCCAGGGTCTTGAAAGCAAAGCAAGAACGAGATCAGAATCGTCAAGAAAGACCAAGTCAAAATCGAAGAAGTTACAAGTCGCAAGTACTTACTCCTCTTCCTCGTCGTCGTCGGAGCTAAGAGCGGAGAAGTTGAACTCCACCTGAGATACTCCCGCGCGAGGAGAAGGCTCCCTCGGGCGCTTGGCGGTCTCTGGGGCTGGGGGCTGCGAAGACCCAGCCTCCGTTGACGCCGAGGCCCGAGGAGCAGGCGGAGACGCCGCTTCGGTCCGGGAGGATCCCCCTCCGCTTGGCGCTGGTGCGCGGGGCGCCTCCGTCGCGGCTTGGCTCGCCCTGGTGGCGCGCATCGCCCGGCGAGCAGGCTGCTGTCGAGGCGCCTGCGTCCTCGTCGCTGTAGTCGCCTTGCGGAGGCGCTTCCTCGGTGTTTGCGTAGGACTTGCCGGAGGACGAGGAGGCATCGTCGTCAAGTCCCAGAGATCCGCCAGTGTCTTCATCGGCCTCGACGCCCTCCTCCTCCTCCCCGGCAGGCTCGCTGGGCCCAGCGCCATGCCCGGCGGCCTCGCTCCCTTCGGCGGTCCCGCTTCCTCCGGCGGCCCCGCTCCCTCCGGCAACCTCGCCTCCCGCGGCGGCCTCGCTCACAACCCCGGGTATCCCGGAAAGCCTCAGGGAAGGAACCCCGGCAAACTCCTCGGGCGGAAGCTTGAGCAACCTGAGGATTTCAGCCTCCTCTGCCTGGCTCAACACGTTCGCGGCTTCTGCGTCGTCCACAGTACATCCAAAGTCTCCCGCCGCTGCAGCTGCGGCGGCCTCTTCCATCCGGGAAGCAATGTAAGCTATGTCCCGCGCCGTAGTGGCCCGGGTGAGGCACCTGTTCTCCTCGGTGTTCTTGGGCTTCTCGACCAGGTTATCGAAGAAGCTCAGCACTGTATCCGGCGGAGGCTCTATCCAAGTGGGGACGAGGCCATGGGAGTCGCACTCCGGCATCATCGCGCGCAAGGAATCGCAGGCGGTGCTGTTACACAGTGGTACTACTCCTTTGGCCGGTCTGAACCACTCCGGATGGGTCGGGTCGTGCTTGAAGAGCTCCCGGACCATTCCTTTCAGCTCCAAAGCGGTGAAATTGAAGTTCAATCCTGGGCGCAGCCTCATGATATCCGCCGCATTGCCAAATTCCCATGCGGCCCTCTTCCTCTCTTGTAGAGGGGCGGCGGCGGCGGAGGAAATCTGCCCCAACCTCTCCGATGGTCAGATTGGCGGCCCGGAGACGAATAATTCTGATAAGGGCAATGCTAAGTTTGTTGTCCTCTGGGGCCAATTCGCTCCAGTTCCTGCCGCGCACTATGGCTGTTGTGCGCGGCGCAGTGAAAGGCTCCGGCTTGTCCTCCACTACCCAACACCAATATGCACGCCATTCTTCCCACTTGCCGCGGAGTTCTCCCTTCAGGTATGAGTCCTTCTTATTCAACCGGAAGATCCAGGAGATGCCGCCGGAGAGGGGAGCGCCAGCCTCTACTCTAGGCATAAAGAAATGGCGAAAGAGTGCTACGTTTGGATGGATCCCAACATAGTTTTCGCACAGATGTGCGAAAACGGCCATCGTAAGGATGGCGTTGGGGGTAAAGTCTAGGAGGTGGAGGCCATATGTGTTCATAATGTCACAGAAAAACTCCGAGTACGGGGGGCACAATCCACAGTGGAAGAAAACAGCAAAGAAGAAATACCCGCCGAGAAACAAATCTCTGGCGACGGCGGGGAAGGCTCTGGTGCGGGGATGAGCTTTGGTCTCCCCGGACCAGAACAGATAGTACTTGTTCCGCAGCTCCTTCGCGCTGAGCCTCGGCGCGAAGACCACGTTCCTCTTCCGCAGGGCGGCAAGCTTCGCCGCCTGCTCGGATTTCTCCTTCTTGGCCTTGTCCGCTTTCGCCTTCTCGCTCTTCGGAGCCATGGCGGAGGCGGCGAGGGAAGAAGCGAGGAGCTCGACGGCGCCGCGGATGCGGAAGACGGCGGAGGAGGGGTGGAGGCAAGGAGCAGTGGAGGAATTCTGGAGGATGAAGACGCAATGAAGACGAAGGAGGAAACTGCCCCTGCTTCCTCTGCTTTTAAGGGGGAAGTGGGGGACGCTCCGCATTTCCCATTAAACAACAGGCCACGATCTCTCCCACGACGCCGCAATCGACGCGTGCCGTTAGGGAGGGGCGCGGCGGATGCGGAAGGGGATTTACGGCTTGCCGTGGGCCGCGTGTGCCCGTGCACTGTTTTGGGCCTGGCCCAACAGCGCTCGGCACCGTGTGTGGCCCAGGCCCGGGGGATCCTGTCGGTGTACTAAGATAGGGGTACCTTAGTACCCCAACTTGTGCACGGGCAGTAGCAGCTTCCCGCGGCAGGGTTCACCGCGTGATTGCCGGAAACCCTTCTGGTCCCTATGAAGCCATTCAAGAACAATGTATACAAGTCAGAAGATCAAGGCCCCGGCAAGAGGAGCTTGCCGGGAAGGCCGCACCAGGCTCAAGATTACCACTCCAGCATAAGACCCTGGCAAGAGGAGCTTGCCAGGAAGACCAAGGAATGCACACCTCAAGAAACGCCTCGGCGCAACATGCGCCCCGGCAGGACCCGGGAAGCGACAAGCTCCCGGGCCCGGCAAGGTCACGCCCCCGGCAAGGTGCTTGCCGGGGGAAACTTATGTTGTGTGCCCGCGCTCCAGCTCATCTGCCCACGCGTCGCCCTGGGGCCCTTCCAGGGACGCATGGCGGACGGCTGTGCAGCCTGGGGCACATGGTGGCGATCCACAGTGACGAGGCTACCGCCGTGTCGAACGGAGAAGCATGGACGAACACTTTTGGGGTCGACGGTGACGGGCATTTAATGCCCTTGTCCCCCACTGTCAAAGTAGGTGAAGACCACTGTTCACCCACTGTTCACGCACTATTCCCGCACTGTTACAACTACCACCAAAGTTACATTTTTTCCCTCCTCTACGTTGACACCTGTCGGTGACCCCTTGAGCTATAAAAGGAGGCCCATGCACAACGTAGAGGGGGTTCGAATCCTAAGCAACTCTCACGCTCGGTGTAGCTAGCACTGTAGCTCTTCAAGCTCCCGAGCTCAATACAACCAAGGCAGGAGTAGGGTTTTACGCGTCCGCGTGGCCCGAACCTGGGTAAACGGCCCGCGTGCGCCCCTCGATCTGCTCTTCGTGCTCCCTCCGCTCCCTTACCGCAACATAGAAGGGGCTCCGGTCCCATAGGTGCTCGTGGGAGGACAGTTTCCCCCGACAGATGGCTGTTGATGCTTATAGTCGAGAGTTTGTGAACCTCGCCCGCTATGCTACAGAAGAAGTGTCCACGGACGCCAAGAAGCAGGCTAGGTTCCGGAAGGGTCTCAACCCCAAACAGCGTCGTGACCTCCACTTGCATCATTGCAACACATTCCAGGCTCTTGTGAACAAGGCCATCAATGCAGAGACAGCTCAACTCACTTACGAGGAGTCTCGTAAGCACACCCTTGATTTGGGATCTTCCTCCGGTACTAGTTCCCAGAAGCGCCGGATTTGGGTTCCGAACTCTGTTCTTCCACCCACTTATCCTCCGAGGCCATCTTGTGTGGTACCTTATCCAGCTCAGTCTTATGCTCCACCCAAGCCTATTGGCAAACCGCTTGTCAATGCGGGTCCACGACCTACCTCAGGGACTTGCTTTACATGCGGAAAGCCAGGACACTATGCACGTGACTGTTCTCAGGCCAGTCTTGCTCCACCCCAGCCAGAGAAGTCCGTTCTTCGTAGTAAGCCACCACGCAAGACTATCATTGCCAATCCAGCTCCCACTAAACATGGACGTGTGCATCACGTCTCAGCTAAAGACGCTCATGATGATCCAAATGTCGTTCTTGGTACACTCCTTGTCAATTGCCATCCGGCTTCGGTTCTGTTCGATACCGGAGCATCTCACTCCTTCATCTATGAAGGCTATGCTCGTTTGCACGACATGTCATTTTGTGACATGCCAACTCCGCTTGAAATCCAAACCCCGGGGTCTAGATGGCAAACTACCAGAATTAGCCATGGTAATGGAATCCTTGTTGACAGACTTGTATTCCTTGCCTCACTCATAGCCCTCATGTCTTCAGATATTAACATCATTTTGGGTATGGACTGGATGACAGCTCATCATGCCAAGATCGATTGTTACACTAGGTCTGTTCAGCTTACACACCCATCTGGCGAGATAGTCACTGTCTCCACTAGAGTTGCAAAGCGTCAACTCTATTCTCTTAATGACAGCCCCCTTCCAGACCTTGAAGATATCCCGGTAGTCCGAGACTTTCCGGATGTCTTTCCAGAAGAACTACCAGGTGTTCCACCTGATAGGGATGTAGAGTTCGTCATAGATCTTATCCCAGGAATTGTTCCAATTTCTAGGAGACCTTACAAGATGGCACCCCTAGAACTAGCTGAGCTTAAGAAACAACTTGATGAGTCCTTGCAAAAGGGTTTTATTCGTCCTAGTTCTTCTCCTTGGGCTTGTCCCGTCCTCTTTGTCAAGAAGAAGGATGGCACGGAATGGATGGTTGTAGATTATCGTCCCGTTAATTTGGTCACGATAAAGAACAAGTATCCGCTCCCCAGGATCAACGACCTGTATGATCAGCTCGCTGGATCCTCAGTCTTCTCCAAAATGGATTTGAGGTTAGGCTACCATCAAATCAAAATTAGAAACGGAGACATTCCTAAGACGGCTTTTGTCACTCGTTATGGCCAGTACGAGTACACCGTCATGTCTTTCGGTCTAACCAATGCTCCAGCCACTTTCTCCCGCTTGATGAACTCGATCTTCATGGAGTATTTGGATAAGTTCGTCGTGGTTTACCTCGATGATATTCTTATTTACTCGAAGAACGAGGAAGAGCATGCCGAACATCTTAGACTTGTTCTAGAAAAACTCAAAGAGCACCGCCTTTATGCCAAGTTCTCCAAGTGCGAATTTTGGTTGCCAGAAGTGACCTATCTCGGCCACGTAATCTCAGGGAAGGGCATTGCTGTCAATCCTGAGAGAGTTCAGGCCGTTCTTGATTGGACTCCGCCTGAAACAGTTAAACAAGTTAGGAGTTTCCTTGGTCTAGCCAGCTATTGTCGCCGCTTTGTTGAAAACTTCTCGAAAGTGGCCAAACCTCTCACGGAACTTCTCAAGAAAGATAAAAAGTTTGAGTGGTCCCCATAGTGTGATCACAGTTTTCAGGAACTGAAAAGACGCCTGACCTCTGCTCCCATACTTCTGCCACCGGATTTCACTAAGGACTTTGTTATCTACTGTGATGCCTCACGACAGGGACTAGGTTGCATTCTTATGCATGATCGTCATGTGATTGCCTATGCATCTCGATAGTTGCATCCACATGAGGAGAATTATCCTACACATGATCTAGAGCTTGCAGTTGTAGTCTATGCACTTAAGACCTGGCGGCATTACCTCCTTGGTAATCGTTGCGAGATCTACACCGATCACCAGAGTCTCAAGTATATCTTCACCCAACCAGATTTGAACCTTAGGCAAAGACGTTGGTTGGAGTTGATCGCAGATTACGACTTAGGAATTACCAACACCCCAGGCAAGGGAAATGTCATGGCTGATGCGCTAAGTCGCAAGACCTATTGCAACAATCTCATGTTGCAGCAGGGCCAACCACTTCTCCATGAGGAACTATGTAAGCTTAACCTTCACATTGCTCCTCGCGGATTCCTTTCTACCTTGGTGGCGAAACCTACCCTTGAGGATCAGATCATTTCTGACCAGAAGTTTGATAGGGGTGTTGTCCGCATCAAGAGAAACATTAAAAGGGGAGTTGGTGGATGTTTCTCTATGGATGATCGAGGTGTTGTTTTCTTCGAGAATCGCCTGGTGGTTCCCAAGAATCAACATCTGCGACAATTGATCCTTAAAGAGGCTCATGAATCTCCTCTCACGATTCATCCCGGTAGTACTAAGATGTATCTGGACCTACGCCAGAGGTTCTGGTGGACTAGGATGAAGAGAGAAATTGCTGAGTTCATTGCTAAATGTGACGTTTGTCGTCGCGTTAAGGCAGAACATCAAAGACCTGCTGGCACCCTTCAGACTCTAGCTATTCCTGAGTGGAAATGGGATAAAGTTGGTATGGACTTCATCACCGGCTTTCCCAGGACCAAGAGAGGGAATAATGCTATCTTCGTAGTCATTGATCGTCTCTCCAAAGTGGCTCACTTCCTACCTGTTCGAGAGAGTATCACTGCTAGCCAGCTTGCTGACTTGTATATTTCTCGAATAGTGTCACTTCATGGTGTCCCACTAGAGATCAATTCAGACCGTGGTAGTCTTTTCACTTCTCATTTCTGGGAGAGTTTCCAGACTACCATGGGCACCCATCTTTCTTTCAGTACCGCTTTCCACCCTCAGTCAAGTGGTCAAGTGGAACGGGTTAACCAAATTCTCGAAGACATGCTTAGAGCTTGCGTTATCTCATTCGGTATGGATTGGGAGAAATGTCTTCCTTTCGCCGAGTTTGCTTATAACAATAGCTATCAATCTAGTCTCAAGCAAGCTCCTTTTGAGATACTCTATGGACGAAGATATCGAACACCTTTGAACTGGTCAGAAACCGGTGAAAGACAATTCTTTGGACCGGATATGATCCAGGAAGCAGAAGAGCAAGTTCGTATCATTCATGAGAATTTGAAAACAGCCCAGTCTCGTCAAAAGAGCCAGTATGATCGTCATCATAAGGAAGTGGCTTACGAGGTTGGTGACAAAGCTTATCTTCGGGTTACTCCTCTGAATGGTACCCATCGTTTCGGTATCAAGGGCAAGTTGGCTCCTCGTTACATTGGTCCTTTTCGCATTCTTGCTAAACGAGGAGAGGTTGCCTACCAATTGGAACTACCCCCACATCTTTCTCGAGTTCATGATATCTTCCACGTCTCTCAACTTAGGTGTTGCTTCTCGGATCCCATCCGCGGAGTGGACCACGAAACGCTTGATCTCCAAGATAACCTCACATATCGAGAGTATCCCATTCGCATTCTGGATCAAGCAGAGCGTGTCACTCGACGTCATAACATCAAGTTTCTCAAGGTTCAGTGGTCTCATCATTCCGAGAGAGAAGCTACTTGGGAGCGAGAAGATCGTCTCCGACTGGAGTACCCCACCTTCTTTCCGCCTACTCCTGAATCTCGGGACGAGATTCTTTCGAGTGGAGGCGAGTTGTCACAACCCTAGTTCTGGTATGCACTAGGTTAGTTTTGTGGTTTGCATCATGTTTAAATTTCAAATGAAATTGAATTGAGGACTTGTGAAACCCTCAGAAACCCTTTTGAAAATGACCCAAATAAAAGTTGCTCCAAAAAGGTCCAAGAAAATGTTCATGTGGCCCTCTAAAAATATTGGTCAGAGATAAAAATCAAGCCAATATTATTAGGAGCTCATAAGTATTTATTTTGGGCATTTGGAATTAATGCAATAGCTATTTGCTTGGATATATATATATTATATATTTTATATATGTCCAAAATTCTGTTTCTTTATTTTGAGGGGTTTGGGTTAATTCCTAGGTCCCTGCAAAATAAACATGTCAGAAGAAAATAATTGATTTAATTTAGAAATTAAATCAAAACAAATGTCAGAAAAAAATAGAAAAGAAAATAAAAGGGTTAGCTTTACCTGGGCCACTTGCTGGCCTGGCACTGGGCCGGCCCAGTTGCCAGTCGTCGTCCTCCTGGCGATGACAGGAGGCCGAGGCGTGTGGCCGGCGCGCGCACGGCGAGCGCGCCACCTCCTGCCTCTCTGCTTCATCTCCCTCGCCGCCTGGTGGTCTCTGGAGTAGCCACGCAACCTCCCCGACCCTCCTGCACTCTTCTGGACCCCTCCCCTCTCCTCTATCTCCCTCTCGAGCTCGGTCCCGACCGCCGTCGTCGCCGTCGATCGCCGTTGTCGTAGCCACTGCCCTCCCCTCGCCCCTCCGAGTAGCCCGAGAGCTCCGCCACGACTCCCTCGTCCTCTCCGTCAAGCCACCAGACGCCGGACGCCCTGTGGAGCCGCCGTCATCATCGTCTTCCTCCTCGGACGCCGCCGACCGCCGGCGACGAATTCGCCGCAGCAGAAGCTTCCCCGAGCCCACTGAACCCCCCCC
>LR738714.1:747441907-747565531 GCA_902687465.1 Secale cereale
CCCCGGATCTTTCCCCCCTGTCCTTGCCGTCCTTTGCGTTCTCTAGCTCCTACGCCCGCCGATGCCCGACCACACCGCCGCCGGCGATGCCGCCGCCGTGGCCACAGCCACGCAAGCTCCAAACTGAGCACGCCACCGCATCCGCCGCTTCACCAGGAGCCCGTAGCACCTCTCCGTTAGCCTCCCCGTGCCCCGTAGCTCCAACCCCGACGAGGCCCGAACTCCGGCGCCGCCGCGAGCTCGTTTCCGGCGAGCTCCGGCCGCCCCAGCTGCTACCGCTTGCGGGAATGGATGCGGGTGAGCTCCAGCTCCCCGTAGATGGTCTCAGCTGCGCAGAAGACCCCCGGAACAGAAATCCCGATGCCCTCCGCCGCGTTTGCTGCCGCCGGCGGCTCAACGCCGGCGTGTTAGCTGCGGTTTGACCCGGATTTGACCCCCTGGGTCGATGACAGGTGGGCCCCCCACCCCTTTTACTTAGTTGACCGTTAAGTTAATTAATTAGTTTTGGTTAATTAGTTTAGCCACTTACATGTGGGCCCTGCTCTGCTGACATTTCTGTTAGAATTAGTTTAGAGTTAATTAACTCAGTTAATTAACTGAGTCACTGACCAGTGGACCCCACTGTCAGGTTTGACTCTGGACCAGCTCTTTGACCTGCTGACGTCATGCTTGGGTCATGCTGACGCAGTATTCCAATTCTGGAATTTAAATAATCTTAAATGATTTATTTATTTCAGAAATTGGTTTAAACTTCAAAAAATCACAGAAATTCAACCGTTGCTTAGAATGAAATAATTTATATATGAAAAATTATCAGAAAAATTCAATCTATCCATCTGTACCATTTTCATGCATGACAAATGAAGTTATACCTACTGTTTGTATGAAAACACATAAATGGCATTTAAAATGCTTATTCTTAGAGTTGCATTTGAACCCTTGGTTCCAATGGAATTCAACCAGACAAAATGCTAGCTGCACTAGCTCAAACAACATCATAACTTCATGCCATATTCATGCATCATATTGTTGCATATGCTTGTGTTTGATTGTCGGCACCGTTCTTCTCGATAGGTCCAGCTCCGGAGACCGATCCAGAGTACCTGTCAAAGGAGCAGTGCTCTGCACGTTGTTTTACCAGGCAAGCAAACCCCTTTGTTCATTCCGATACAATCCTACTCTCTCGCTCCTGCTCCCTGTTATTGCATTAGGACAACAGCGACTTCAACTGCTACTTTATGCTGCGGTAGTTGAACCCATTCCTCTGCATGACCTGTCATTCCACAGTAAATAGTTGAAACCCACTAGCATGTGTAGGAGTTGATTGAAGCCATGTTGTGATCTTACCATGCCTTGCTTGCTATTGCTTAGAGTGTGTCAGGTCTGATTCATCGGGAATGAATTGGAGTACATTGATATGTTCTGATGCTGAGGGTTAAGTGTGTGAACACGATTTGGTAAAGGTAGTGGTGAGAGGCCATGTAGGAGTACATGGTGGGTTGTCTCACTGGAACCGTCCCTAAGAACTGAGTTATGTGTATGTTGTCCAATGATCAGCTACTACCACACATTGGAATGCTTAAGTGCCCCTCTCGACTTATTAATCAACATGATCTTTGTCCAGGAGTTGCAACTAGTTTCTGGTGTTTGTAGGTAGTGTTATTTCTCTACCAGGTGGCACCCGACAGGGTGGGCTTGGGACAGACTAGGCACACGTGGCCCGGTGTACCGAGTGGCACCCGGATGGTGGGCTCGGGAACCCTGTACACATCGTTTGGGGCCGTGATGGAAACCTCGGCCGGACTCCCTTGCGGATGGAACCCGAATAGGCGATAAACCTAGACGAGAGACTTGTGTGGTTAGTCAGGTCATGGCCGACACCCTCGCCAGGCTTCCGCTTGAAGGTTGCCGAGATACACGACGTGTACATGGCGGTAAGTGGCGAGAGCGTGTGTGAAGAAGTACACCCCTGCAGGGTTAACATAATCTATTCGAATAGTCGGGTCCGCGGATATGGACTTCTTGGATGCTTACGTGGTACATAGACAACTTGAAGTGGATACTCTAAAATACTCAAGACAAGTGTGAGTGCTATGGATGGCCTTCTCGTAGGGAGACGGGGATGAATCCATAGTGGTGTATTGTGTGGTGCTTAGTGGACTCGTGTGCGCCACCTCAAAAGAGTTACCAGCAGTCGTAGAATAGGATAGCTACTGAGTCAAAGCTGGCTTGCTGCAACTAAACCCCACCTTGCCATCTTGATACATGTGCATGTATGATAGGATCTGATGTAAGTCTTGCTGAGTACCTTTGTACTCATGTTTGCTTAATTTATGTTTTGCAGGTGAGATTGATGTCTCACTAGTAGTTCCGCTTGGACTTCGACAAGTAGCTTGTACCTCAGCTACGTTCTTGGACGAGTGTTGTAGATAGTCAGGCTCTTCAGCCTTTTTCATTTGTAGATGTCTATACTCAGACATGTTGTACTTCCGCTTGTTGCTTGTATGCTCTGAATGTTGGGTCATGAGACTCATGTTTGTAATATCTGGCTCCTCGGAGCCTAATGAATAAATACTTGGTTGATTAGAGTTTTGTTGTGATGCCATGTTGTATTTGCACATATTGAGCATATTGTGTGTATGTTAATGAAATGCTTGGTATGTGTGGGATCCGACACCTAGTTGTTTACCCTTGGTAGCCTATCTTACAGGGAAATGTCTCCTAGTGTTTCCACTGAGCCTTGGTAGCCTGCTACTGCTCCGGGACACTTAGGCTGACCGGCATGTGTCCTTCTTCGTTCCTGTGTCTGTCCCTTAGGGGAAATGTCACGCGTTGTTCCTTCAAGTCCTTGTAGCTTGCTACGACTTGGGTTCATACGTTGATGACCGACACGTTCGTTGCTGGGTCATGTATGCATGTCTCTGTAATTTAGTGCCACTTTTGGTTTATAACTGGTCATGTCGGCCCGGGTTCTCTGTCATATGGATGCTAGCGACACTATCATATACGTGAGCCAAAATGCGCAAACGGTCCCGGGCCAGGTAAGGTGGCACCCGTGGGAATACCGTGCGTGAGGCCGCAAAGTGATATGGTGTGTTACATGCTAGACCGGTGTGACTTAGGATCGGGGTCCCGACACTCGACCTCTTTTGTTTTTGTAAATATGATAGTTCATCATTCCTGATTCTGCTTGTTATGAGTGAAACATGTTTGCAATGACAATCAGAGATCATAGCTGCTTATGCCATGCTTAATTAGCTGAGAGTTTATAATGGTCTATCTTGCGTGCCAACATGATATTAGAATGGTTGTGATGTGGTATGATGGGTGGTATCCTCCTTTGAACGATTTAAGTGATCTGACTTGGCAGATGTTCACGCATGTAGTTGAAACAAATCAACATAGCCTCCATGATATTTATGTTCATGGTGATTTATATCCTACTCATGCTTGCATTCATTGTTGATTAATTTTAATGCATGTTCATGAACGTTGTTGCTCTCTAGCTGGTCGCCTCTCAGTCTCTTTCTAGCATTCACCTGTACTAAGCGGGAATACTGCTTGTGCATCCACTTCCATAAATCCCAAAGTTATTCCATATGAGTCCACCATACCTTCCTATATGCGGTATTTACCTGCTGTTCCAAGTAAATTTGTACGTGCCAAACTCTAAGCCTTCAAATGAAATTCTGTTTTGTATGCTCGAACAGCTCATGTATCAACTAGGGTTGTCTATATCTTCCATGCTAGGTGGGTTATTCTCACGATGAGTGGACTTCGCTCATCATTCATGAGAAAATGGCTGGCAATCGGGATGCCCAGTCCCATGCTCAAAACCATAATAATTAAACAAAACTTCCCCAGGGTTGTTGCTGGTTTGGACGGTACCCGTTGTTTCGGGCTAGCCGTGGAGTGTGCTTGTTGGTGGTTGGGGGGAGTATAAACTTTACCATTCTGTTTGGGAACCGCCTATAATGTGCGTAGCATGGGAGATATCGAGATTCTTGGTTGTTATGTTGACAATGAAAGTATACCGCTCAAAATGTTCTTTAATCTCTATGTAAAAATCGAGCTCTAGCACTTCTACAAATCCCTGCTTCCCTCTACGAAGGGCCTATCTATTTACTTTTATGCAGAGTCATCATCCTCTTATTAAAAGAGCACCAGTAGGAGAGCACCTCTGTTGTTGGATGTATTACTTTTAATTTGCATTGAGTATGATCATGACTGGATCTCTTTTACCATGAATTACAATGTCTAGTCAATCCTTGATCTTTAAAGATGCTCTGCATTTATGTTTTGCGGTCTCAGAAAGGGATAGCGAGATACCATCTTGTTATATCATATCATGATTGTTTTGAGAAAGTGTTGTCATCCGAGGTTTGTTATTATTGCTCGCTAGTTGATTATGCCATTGATGTGAGTAGTCTTGAGACCTGAAAGTTATTGTGAATGTGGTTAGTTCATGATCTTGTTGAAAACCTGGATGCTAGCTTACATATTTACAACAACAAGAGCAAACGGAGTTTTTCAAAGTTTTTCTTTATCACTTTCAGTTTATCAACTGAATTGCTTGAGGACAAGCAAAGGTTTAAGCTTGGGGGAGTTGATACTTCTCCAACGTATCGAATTTTCCAAACCCTTTTGCCCTTGTTTTGCACTCTAACTTGCATGATTTGAATGGAACTAACCCGGACTGACGTTGCTTTCAGCAGAACAGCCATGGTGTTGTTTTTGTGCAGAATAAATAGTTCTCAGAATCGCATGAAAATCAACGGAGAATTATTTTGGAAAATATAAAAAATATCTGCAAGAAGATCCACACCAGGGGGCCCAGGGCCTGTCCACAAGTGTGGGGGGCGCGCCCCCTGCCCAGGGCGCGCCCCCTGTCTCGTGGGCCCCCTGGTGCTCCACCGACGTACCCCTAGATCATATATCTTCACTTTCGGGGAGAAAAAAAATAAGAAGAATGAATTATCGCGTTTCACGAGACGGAGCCGCCGCCAAGCCCTAATCTCTCTCGGGAGGTCTGATCTGGAGTCCGTTTGGGGCTCCGGAGAGTGGAGATCGTCGCCATCGTCATTATCAACCTTCCTCCATCACCAATTCCATGATGCTCACCGCCGTGCATGAGTAATTCCATCATAGGCTTGCTGGACGGTGATGGATTGGATGGGATCTATCATGTAATCGAGTTAGTTTTGTTAGGGTTTGATCCCTAGTATCCACTATGTTCTGAGATTGATGTTGCTATGACTTTGCTATGCTTAATGCTTGTCACTAGGGCCCGAGTGCCATGATTTTGGATCTGAACCTATTATGTTTTCATGAATATATGTGTGTTCTTGATCCTATCTTGCAAGTCTATAGTCACCTACTATGTGTTATGATCCGGCAACCCCGAAGTGACAATAATCGGGACCACTCCCGGTGATGACCATAGTTTGAGGAGTTCATGTATTCACTATGTGTTAATGCTTTGGTCCGGTACTCTATTAAAAGGAGGCCTTAATATCCCTTAGTTTCCAATAGGACCCCGCTGCCACGGGAGGGTAGGACAAAAGATGGCATGCAAGTTCTTTTCCATAAGCACGTATGACTATATTCGGAATACATGCCTACATTGCATTGATTAATTGGAGCTAGTTCTGTGTCACCCTAGGTTATAACTTCTACATGATGAATTGCATCTGACATAATTTCCCATCACCGATCCAATGCCTACGAGCTTTTCCTATATTGCTTGTTGCTTATTTACTTTTCCGTTACTACTATCATAAAACTACAAAAACAATATCGTTACTTGTATTGCTGCTACCGCCACTATCATACTACTTTGCTACTAAACTATCTTGCTGCAGATACTAAGTTTCCAGGTGTGGTTGAACTGACAACTCAGCTACTAATACTTGTGTCGAATCAATAAATTTGGGTTGAATACTTTACCCTCGAAAACTATTGCGATCCCCTACACTTGTGGGTTATCAGTGGAGGAGGAGCGTGGCACTCCAGCAGGGCTTCGCCAAGCACCGCAAGAGACGAGGCGGGAGAGTGGTAGGGCTGCGCCAAGAGAGAGAGGAACTCGTCCAACTGGCAGCCCCGAAACCCCGCATATATATAGGGGGAGGGGAGGTGTTGCGCCCCCATCTAGGGTTCCTCCCCTAGGGGTGGCGGCCAGCCCTAGATTGCATCTAGGGGTCGGCCAGAGGGGGAGAGAGGGGCCGCACACTAGGTGGGCCTTAGGCCCATCTGAGCCTAGGGTTTCCCCCCTTCTCCTTCTCCCTGCGCCTTGGGCCTTGGTGGGGGGGGCGTGATACGTCCATTTTGCATCATGCTTATATGTTGATATTTATTGCATTATGTGCTGTTATTTTATGTTTTGTCACAATACTTATGCCTTTTCTCTCTTATTTTACAAGGTTTACAAGAAGAGGGAGAATGCCGGCAGCTGGAATTCTGGGCTGGAAAAAGAGCAAACTCTGGAAACCTATTCTGCACAACTCCAAAAGCCCCGAAACTCAATAGAACTTCATTTCAGAAAATATAAAAAATATCTGGCGAAAGAAGTCCATGAGGGGGGCCACCAGTTGTCCACGAGGGTGGGGGGCGCGCCCCCCTGCCTCGTGGGCCAGCCGGAAGGCCCCCGATGCCCATCTTCTCCTATATGAGGTGTTTTGACCTGGACAAAATCAGAAGGAGGCTTTCGGGACCATACGTCGCCGTCTCGAGGCGGAAAGCAATCTAGGGCTCCGGCAGAGCTGTTCTGCCCGGGATACTTCCCTTCGGGAAGGGGAAATCGTCACCGCCGTCATCACCAACAACTCTCCCATCTTGGGGAGGGCTACCTTCATTAACATATTCACCAGCACCATCTCCTCTCAAACCCTAGTTCATCTCTTGTATCCAATCTTTGTACCCAAACCTCAGATTGGTACCTGTGGGTTGCTAGTAGTCTTGATTACTCCTTGTAGTTGATGCTAGTTGGTTTATTTGGTGGAAGATCATATGTTTAGATCCATTATGCATATTAATACCCCTCTGGTCATGAACAATATTATGTCTTGTGAGTAGTTACTTCTGTTCCTGAGGACATGGGAGAAGTCTTGCTATTAGTAGTCATGTGAGTTTGGTCTTCGTTCGATATTTTGATGAGATGTATGTTGCCTCTCGTCTAGTGGTGTCATGTGAACGTCGACTACATAACACTTCACCATTATTTGGGCCTAGAGGAAGGCATTGGGAAGTAATAAGTAGATGATGGGTTGCTAGAGTGACAGAAGCTTAAACCCTAGTTTATGTGTTGCTTCGTAAGGGGCTGATTTGGATCCATATGTTTCAGGCTATGGTTAGGTTTACCTTAATACTTCTTTTGTAGTTGCGGATGCTTGCATTAGAGGTTGATCAGAAGTGGGAGTCTTGTCCAAGTAAGGACAGCACCCAAGCATTGGTCCACCCACATACCAAATTATCAAAGTACCGAACGCGAATCAGATGATCGTGATGAAAATTAGCTTTACGATAATTCCCATGTGTCCTCGGGAGCGCTTTCCTTTATATAAGAGTTTGTCCAGGCTTGTCCTTTGCTACAAAAAGGATTGGGCCACCTTGCTGCACTTTATTTACTTTTACCATTTGTTACTTGCTACCAATTATCTTATCACAAAACTATTTGTTACCTATAATTTCAGTGCTTGCAGAAAATACCTTACTGAAAACTGCCTATCATTTCCTTCTGCTCCTCATTGGGTTCGACACTCTTACTTATCGAAAGGACTACGATAGATTCCCTATACTATGTGGGTCATCAAGACTCTTTTTTGGCGCCGTTGCCGGGGAGTGAAGCGCCTTTGGTAAGGAAAAATTTATATCGTGTGCTGAAATTTATTGTCACTTATTACTATGGCTCAAAATCCTTTGAGGGGCTTATTCAGGGTATCTTCACCCCGAACAGAAGAGCAAAGAGTTGCTCCTCAACCTACTGCACCTATTGAAAAATTTTGCATTGAGATTCCTTCGGGTATGATAGAGAAACTGCTTGAAAATCCCTTTACAGGAGACGGAACACTGCATCCCAATTTACATCTAATCTATGTGGATGAAGTTTGTGGATTATTTAAGCTTGGAGGTATGCCCGAGGATGTTATCAAGAAGGAGGACTTTGTTGGGGAACGTAGTATTTCAAAAATTTGCTACGATCACGCAAGATCTATCTACTAGATGCATAGCAACGAGAGGGGAGAGTGTGTCTACGTACCCTCGTAGACCAAAAGCGGAAGCGTTTATCAACGCGGTTGATGTAGTCGTGCACCTTCACGATCCATCCCGATCTAGTACCGAACGTATGGCACCTCCGCGTTCAGCACACGTTCAGCTCGATGACGTCCTCGCCTTCTTGATCTAGCAAGACGGGCGAAGTAGTAGATGAGTTCCGGCAGCACGACGGCGTGGTGACGGTTGTCGATGAAGAACAATCTCTGCAGGGCTTCACCAAGCACTACAGAAACTAGACAGAGGATAAACTAGAGGGTCGGGGTTGCCGGCACACGGCTTGGTGTATCTTGATGTGTTCCAGGTGCTAGCCTCACCCCTCTATTTATATGTTGAGCCCTGGGGTCGAAACTTGGAGCAAAAGCCTCCTCAAAGTCGGTTTTGCCCGAAAGGCAAGAGTCCCACTTGGACTCCAGAACCAAATGCCACAATCCTTGGCATCTGGCCCAGACTCCATGGGCCTCGGCGTCTGGCCCAGGGCCTTGGCGTCCGGCCCAGGGCTAGATGCTAGGGTCTCCGGCGTTTGGCCCCCTAGCCTCCGCAAAACACATTTTGCACCGACTTAATGCCCTGCGGGCTTGACCCCTTGGCCTAACCATATCATCCTATATATCAATTTTTACCTCCGGTCCATTCTGGAGCTCCTCGTCATGTCCGTGATCTCATCCGGGACTCCGAACAACATTCGGTCACCAACATACATAACTCATTCAATACTATATCGTCAACGAAACGTTAAGCGTGCGGACCCTACGGGTTCGAGAACTATATAGACATGACCGAGACACTTCTCTGGTCAATAACCAATAACGGAACCTGGATTCCCATATTGGCTCCTACATATTCTACAAAGATCTTTATCGGTCGAACCGCATAACAACATACGTTTGTTCCTTTTGTCATCGGTATGTTACTTGCCTGAGATTCGATCGTCGGTATCATCATACCTAGTTAAATCTCGTTATCGGCAAGTCTCTTTACTCGTTCCATAATACATCATCTTGTGACTAACTCATTAGTCATTTGCTTGCAAGGCTTATTATGATGTGCATTACCGAGAGGGCCCCGAGATACCTCTCCGACACTCGGAGTGACAAATCCCAATCTTGATCTATGCCAACACGACAAACACCTTCGGAGACACCTGTAGAGCATCTTTATAATCACCCAGTTACGTTGTGACGTTTGATAGCACACAAGGTGTTCCTCCGGTATTCGGGAGTTGCATGATCTCATAGTCATAGGAACATGTATAAGTCATGAAGAAAGCAATAGCAATAAAACTAAACGATCAAGTTGCTAAGCTAACGGATGGGTCTTGTCCATCACATCATTCTCCTAATGATGTGATCCCGTTGATCAAATGACAACTCATGTGTATGGTTAGGAAACATAACCATCTTTGATCAATGAGCTAGTGTAGTAGAGGCATACTAGGGACACTCTGTTTTGTTTATGTATTCACACATGTACTAAGTTTCCGGTTAATACAATTCTAGCATGAATAATAAACATTTATCATGATATAAGGAAATATAAAATAACAACTTTATTATTGCCTCTAGGGCATATATCCTTCAGTCTCCCACTTGCACTAGAGTGAATAATCTAGTTCACATCGCCATGTGATTCAACACCGATAGTTCGCATCTCCATGTGACCAACAACCAAAGGGTTTACTAGAGTCAATAATCTAGTTCACATCGCCATGTGATTCAACACCGATAGTTCACATCGCCATGTGACCAACGCCCAAAGGGTTTACTAGAGTCAATAATCTAGTTCACATCGCCATGTGATTAACACCCAAAGAGTACTAAGGTGTAATTGTTGGGGAACGTAGGAGAATTCAAAAAAATTCCTACGCTTCACCAAGATAAATCTAAAGATTCATCTAGCAACGAGCATAAAGGAGTGCATCTACATACCCTTTGTAGATTGCGAGCAGAAGCGTTCAAGAGAATGTGGATGATGGAGTCGTACTCGTCGTGATCCCTATCACCAATGATCCCAGTGCCGAACGGACGGCACCTACGCGTTCAACACACGTACGGTGCAGCGATGTCTCCTCCTTCTTGATCCAGCAATGGGGGAGGAGACGTTGATGGAGATCCAACAGCACGACGGCGTGGTGGTGGATGCAACGGAAAAACTGCAGGGCTTCGCCAAGGAAATGCGGGAGGAGGGAGTTGTGTAACGGGGGGAGAGGCGCCAGGTGCAAGGGTGCGGCTGCCCTCTCTCCCCCCACTATATATAGGGGCCAGGAGGGGGCGCCGGCCCTAGGAGATGGGATCTCCTAGGGGGGCGGCGGCCAGGGGGGTGGCTTGCCCCCCAAGCCAAGGGGGCGCCCCCACCCCTAGGGTTCCCAACCCTAGGCGCAGGGGGGGAGGCCCAAGGGGGGTGCGCCAGCCCACTATGGGCTGGTTACCCTCCCCCACAGCCCATGGGGCCCTCCGGGATGGGTGGCCCCACCCAGTGGACCCCTGGGACCCTTCCGGAACTCCTCGTGACGTCCGGGATCTCATCCGGGACTCTGAACAACATTCGGGTTACCGTGTGCATATATCTCTACAACCCTAGCGTCACCGAACCTTAAGTGTGTAGACCCTACGGGTTCGGGAGACACGTAGACATGACCGAGACGACTCTCCAGTCAATAACCAACAGCGAGATTTGGATACCCATGTTTGTTCCTACGTGTTCCTCGATGATCTCATCGGATGAACCACGATGTCAAGGATTCACTTAATCCCGTATGCAATTCCCTTTGTCTATCGGTATAGTACTTGCCCGAGATTCGATCGTCGGTATACCGATACCTTGTTCAATCTCGTCATGGCAAGTCTCTTTACTCGTTCCGTAATACATCATCCCGTGACTAACTCCTTAGCCACATTGAGCTCATTATGATGATGTCTTACCGAGTGGGCCCAGAGATACCTCTCCGTCATACGGAGAGACAAATCTCAGTCTCGGTTCGTGCCAACTCAATAGACACTTTCGGAGATACCCGTTGCGTACCTTTATAGCCACCCAGTTACGTTGTGACGTTTGGCACACCCAAAGTATTCATACGGTATCCGGGAGTTGCACAACCTCATGGTCTAAGGAAAAGATACTTAACATTGGAAAAGCATTAGCATTACGAACTACACGATCTTGTGCTAGGCTTAGGATTGGGTCTTGTCCATCACATCATTCTCCTAATGATGTGATCCCGTTATCAATGACATCCAATGTCCATGGCCAGGAAACCGTGACCATCTGTTGATCAACGAGCCAGTATCTAGAGGCTTACTAGGGACACGTTGTGTTCTATGTATTCACACATGTATCACTGTTTCCGTATAATACAATTCAAGCATGAATAACAGACAATTATCATGAACAAGGAAATATAATAATAACCATTTTATTATTGCCTCTAGGGCATATTTCCAACAGTCTCCCACTTGCACTAGAGTCAATAATCTAGTTACATTGTGATGAATCGAACACCCATAGAGTTCTGGTGTTGATCATGTTTTGCTCGTGGAAGAGGTTTAGTCAACGGATCTGCGACATTTAGATCCGTATGCACTTTACAAATATCTATGTCTCCATCTTGAACATAATTCCGGATGGAGTTAAAACGGCGCTTGATGTGCTTGGTCTTCTTGTGAAACCTGGGCTCCTTGGCAATGGCAATTGCTCCAGTGTTGTCACAGAAGAGAGTCATCGGGCTTGACGCGCTTGGAATGACTCCTAGGTCGGTGATGAACTCCTTCATCCAGACTCCTTCCTGTGCTGCGTCGCAAGTAGCTATGTACTCCGCTTCACATGTAGAATGCGCCACGACGCTCTGCTTTCAACTGCACCAGCTGACTGCCCCACCATTCAAAATATACACGTATCCGATTTGTGACTTGGAGTCATCCAGATCTGTGTCGAAGCTAGCATCGACGTAACCCTTTACGACAAGCTCTTCGTCACCTCCATAAATGAGAAACATATCCTTAGTCCTCTTCAGGTACTTCAGGATGTTCTTGACCGTTGTCCAGTATTGAAAAACAACTTGCCAGTTGAAATCCTAGGGGATCCTCCTCCACCCAAGGGTGATCCCGTGTTTGAACTTAAACCTTTACCTAATAATCTTAAATATGTTTATCTTGATGAAAAGAAGATATATCATGTTATTATAAGTGCTAACCTTTCAGAGCAGGAAGAAGAAAAACTATTGAAAACTCTGAAGAAGCACCGAGCTGCTATTGGATATAATCTGGATGATCTTAAGGGCATTAGTCCCACTATAGGCCAACACAAAATAAAATTGGAAGAAAATGCTAAACCAGTTATTGATCATCAGCGACGATTAAATCCTAAGATAAAAAGAAGTGGTAAGGAAAGAAATACTAAAGCTCCTAGAGGCAGGTATTATCTATCCAATTGCTGATAGCCAGTGGGTAAGTCATGTCCATTGTGTCCCTAAGAAGGGAGGTATGGCTGTCATTCCTAATGATAAAGATGAATTGATCCCGCAAATAATAGTTACAGGCTATAGGATGGTAATTGATTTCCGTAAGTTAAATAAATCTACTAAGAAAGATCATTGCCCCTTGCCATTTATTGATCAAATGCTAGAAAGGTTATCCAAACATACTCATTTCTGCTTTCTAGATGGTTATTCTAGTTTCTCTCAAATACCTGTGTCAAAAGGGGATCAAGAAAAGACCACTTTTAATTGTCCTTTCGGTACCTTTGCTTATAGACGCATGCCTTTTGGTTTATGTAATGCACTTGCTACCTTTCAAAGATGTATGATGGCTATATTCTCTGATTTTTGTGAAAAGATTGTTGAGGTTTTCATGGATGATTTCTCCATTTACGGAACTTCTTTTGATGATTGCTTAAGCAACCTTGATCGAGTTTTGCAGAGATGTGAAGACACTAACCTTGTCTTGAATTGGGAGAAGTGCCACTTTATGGTTAATGAAGGCATTGTCTTGGGACATAAAATTTCTGAAAGAGGTATTGAAGTTGACAAAGCTAAACTTGATGCTATTAAAAAGATGCCATGCCCTAAGGACATCAAAGGTATACGAATTTTCCTTGGTCATGCCGGGTTTTATAGGAGGTTCATTAAGGACTTCTCCAAAATCTCCAGGCCTCTGACTAATCTCTTACAAAAAGATATTCATTTTGTCTTTGATGATGATTGTCTAGAAGCATTTGAAATACTTAAGAAAGCATTGATCTCTGCACCTATTGTCCAGCCTCCTGACTGGAATTTACCCTTTGAGATTATGTGTGATGCTAGCGATTATGCTGTAGGTGTTGTTCTAGGGCAAAGAGTTGATAAGAAATTGAATGTTATCCAGTATGCTAGTAAAACTCTAGATAGTGCCCAAAGAAATTATGCCACTACTGAGAAAGAATTTTTAGCAATTGTATTTGCTTGTGATAAGTTCAGACCCTATATCGTTGATTCTAAAGTAACTATTCACACTGATCATGCTGCTATCAAATACTTGATGGAAAAGAAAGATGCTAAGCCTAGACTTATTAGATGGGTTCTCTTGCTGCAAGAATTTGACTTGCATATTATTGATAGAAATGGAGCTGAGAACCCCGTAGCAGATAACTTGTCTAGGTTAGAGAATATACTTGATGACCCACAACCTATTGATGAAAGCTTTCCTGATGAACAACTAGCTATCATAAATACTTCTCATACTAATCCATGGTATGCTGACTATGCTAATTATATTGTTGCTAAGTTTATACCTCCTAGCTTCACATACCAGCAAAAGAAAAGGTTCTTCTATGATTTGAGACATTACTTCTGGGATGACCCACATCTTTATAAAGAAGGAGTAGATGGTATTATTAGACGTTGTGTATCTGAGCATGAACAGGAACAGATCCTACGCAAGTGCCACTCCGAAGCTTATGGAGGACACCATGCGGGAGATAGAACTGCACACAAGGTATTGCAATCCGGTTTTTATTGGCCTACTCTCTTCAAGGATGCCCGTAAGATTGTCTTATCTTGTGATGAATGTCAAAGAATTGGTAATATTAGTAGACATCAAGAAATGCCTGTGAATTATTCACTTGTTATTGAACCATTTGATGTATGGGGCTTTGATTATATGGGACCGTTTCCTGCCTCTAATGGGTACACACACACATTCTAGTTGTTGTTGATTACGTTACTAAGTGGGTAGAAGCTATTCCAACTAGTAGTGCTGATCACAACACCTCTATTAAGATGCTTAAAGAAGTTATATTTCCGAGGTTTGGAGTCCCTAGATATCTAATGACTGATGGTGGTTCACACTTTATTCATGGTGATTTCCGTAACATGCTTGCAAAGTATGATGTCAACCATAGAATTGCATCCCCCTATCACCCATAGACTAGTGGTCAAGTAGAACTAAGTAATAGGGAATTGAAATTAATCTTGCAAAAGACAGTTAATAGGTCTAGGAAGAATTGGTCCAAGAAACTTGATGATGCATTATGGGCCTATAGAACTGCATACAAAAATCCTATGGGTATGTCTCCGTATAAGATGGTATACGGGAAATCTTGTCACTTACCTCTTGAGCTAGAACACAAGGCATATTGGGCTATCAAAGAGGTCAATTATGATTTCAAACATGCCGGTGAGAAGAGGTTATTTGACATTAGCTGTCTCGATGAATGGAGAACCCAGGCTTATGAGAATGCCAAGCTGTTTAAAGAAAGAGTTAAAAGATGGCATGACAAAGGGATACAAAAGCATGAGTTTAACGTAGGTGATTATGTCTTGCTATTCAACTCTCGTTTAAGATTTTTTGCAGGAAAACTTCTCTCCAAGTGGGAAGGACCCTACGTTATCGAGGAGGTCTATCGTTCCGGTGCCATAAAAATCAACAACTTTGAAGGCACAAATCCGAAGGTGGTGAACGGTCAAAGGATCAAACATTATATCTCAGGTAATACTATAAATGTTGAAACCAATATTATTGAAACCGTAACCCCGGAGGGATACATAAGGGACACTTTCCAGAACAATTCAGCCTCCGAAAAGGAAGAGGTATGTGAAACGGTAAGTAAACCGACTCCAAAATAGTTCTAAAGGCAATTTTTCTCCGTTTTGGAATATTTAGAAAAATAGAAAAATAATAAGCAGTCCGGAGAAGACACGAGGCATCCACGAGGGTGGAGGGCGCGCCCCTTGCCTCGTGGGCACCCCGTGTGTCTACCGGACTCCGTTTTCTTGTGGGATACTCCTTTTGGTCAGTAAAAATTCATTATATATACTCCCGAAGATTTTGACCTCTGTATCACGCAAAAATCCTCTGTTCTTGTTTAGATCTATTTTCTGGTAGGGTTTGCGAAGCCAGGTATCATATCGTCTCCCTCCTCCAACAACGAAGGCAACGATGCTTGGCTAATGAAGATAGATCTGAAGAGGGAAGGACCCGAGGAGATCCACAAGGAGAAGAAGATCAATACGGAGGTGGAAGATCCGGCTCCGGCATCGGGATAAGAAGACACCTCTAAATCCCTTCCTAATCTCTTTACCTCAACTGAGATAGAAGCTTTCAAGATGATTGAGTTAGCTCAGATTCGAAACAAGCATCTCACAAGTGAAAATATTTTGTTGAAGGATTACATAGCTGCACTCAAAGGTATTATCCGCAAGTTGGAGGATCTCCTACACTCGATATATGATGATCCGCCATCACTACTTTCAACCTCATCATCACCACCCCCGAAGAAGGAGACATAATCATATGGGTATGGGCACTCCCCTTGGCAACTGCCAAGCTTGGGGGAGTGACCCCGGTATCGTTTCACCATCACTCCTATCTTTACCATTTTACTTAGTTCGATCCTTTTGGTAGTATCTTGATCTAGTAGAATAAAGTTAGCATGATCTAGTTGTGAGCTTTTGCTTTGTGAGCTTTACCATTTGTAATCGAGTTCGTGAGTTATACAATAAAGATTAGTGTTGAGTCAAGGGCTTGATTTCCTCACTTGGATCATGATAAAAAGAAAGAAAACATAAAGAGTATCAAAGAGATCATATCGATCTTATGGGAAGTAATGACTTCACATACAAAAGTATGATAAATAAAAGTTGTTGGGAGTTAACAAACATAGTTTTGGTCATCGTTGCAATTAATAGGAAGTAATAAAAGAAGAGAGGCTTCACATACAAATATACTATCTTGGACATCTTTTATGATTGTGAGCACTCATTAAAGTATGACATGCTAAAGAGTTGATGTTGGACAAGGAAGACAACATAAAGGGATATGTCTTCTTATATCCGAAATAAAGTATATTGTCATGGATCATCCAACATGTTGAGCTTGCCTTTCCCCCTCATGCTAGCCAAAACTCCTCGCACTAAGTAGATATACTACTTGTGCTTCTATATATCCTTAAACCCAGTTTTGCCATGAGAGTCCACCATACCTACATATGGATTGAGAAAGATCCTTCCAAGTAAGTTGTCATGTTGCAAACTCGCTAAAATATGTATGATTTATTGGTGTGGGAGAAATTAGCTTTATACGATCTTCTGATATGGAAGTAATAAAAGCGAGAGACTACATAATAAAGGTCCTTATCACAAGTGGCAATATAAAGTGAAGTTCTTCTATGCTAAGACTTTGTGCATCCAACCATAAAAACACATGACAACCTCTGCTTCCCTCTGCAAAGGGCCTATCTATTATTCTTGCCTTATAAGTGTCAAGGTGAAATCCTCCTTTCCTTTTTACATTTTATCCTTTGGCAAGCACATTGTGTTGGAAAGATCCTGGCATATATACCCACTTGGAAGTAAGTTTTCATGATCTATTACTGTTGACATTACCCTTGAGGTAAAAGGTTGGGAGGCAACACCATAAGCCCCTATCTTTCTCTGTGTCCGATTAAAACTCCATAAACATAAGTATTGCGTGAGTGTGAGCAATTGTGAAAGATTATATGATAGTTGAGTATGTAAGCTTGCTGAAAAGCTCTTATATTGACTCTTTCCGATGTTATGATAAATTGCAATTGCTTCAATGCCCGAGATCAAAGTTTGTTAGTTCCCAATGAAGTTTATGATTCATACTTGATATTGTGGATGACTTGTTACTTTAGCATAAGAATCATATGACTATATTTACATAAGTTGTTGTTATGAGAATGATCATGATGCCCTCATGTCCGTATTTTCTTTTTATCGACACCTCTATCTCTAAACTTGTGGACATATTTTTTGATACCGGCTTTCGGTTGAGGACAAGCGAGGTCTAAGCTTGGGGGAGTCGATACGTCCATTTTGCATCATGCTTATATGTTGATATTTATTGCATTATGGGTTTTTATTATATGTTTTGTCACAATACTTATGCCTTTTCTCTCTTATTTTACAAGGTTTACATGAAGAGGGAGAATACCGGCAGCTGGAATTCTTGGCTAGAAAAGGAGCAAACTCTGGAAACCTATTCTGCACAACTCCAAAAGCCCCGAAATTCAACAGAACTTCGTTTCAGAAAATATAAAAAATATCTGGCGAAAGAAGTCCACGAGGGGGGCCACCGGCTGTCCATGAGGGTGGGGGGCGCGCCCCCTGCCTCGTGGGCCAGCTGGAAGGCCCCCGATGCCCATCTTCTCCTATATGAGGTGTTTTGACCTGGAAAAAAAATCAAAAGGTGGCTTTCGGGACCAGACGTCGCCATCTCGAGGTGGAACCGAGGCGGAAACCAATCTAGGGCTCCGGCAGAGCTGTTCTGTCAGGGATACTTCCCTCCGGGAGGGGGAAATCGTCACCGCCGTCATCACCAACAACTCTCCCATCTTGGGGAGGGCTATCTTCATCAACATCTTCACCAGCACCATCTCCTCTCAAACCCTAGTTCATCTCTTGTATCCAATCTTTGTACCAAATCTCAGATTGGTACCTGTGGGTTGCTAGTAGTGTTGATTACTCCTTGTAGTTGATGCTAGTTGGTTTATTTGGTGGAAGATCATATGTTCAGATCCATTATGCATATTAATACCCCTCTGATCATGAACAATATTATGTCTTGTGAGTAGTTACTTTTGTTCCTGAGGACATGGGAGAAGTCTTGCTATTAGTAATCATGTGAGTTTGGTCTTCGTTCGATATTTTGATGAGATGTATGTTGTCTCTCCTCTAGTGGTGTCATGTGAACGTCGACTACATGAAATTTCACCATTATTTGGGCCTAGAGGAAGGCATTGGGAAGTAATAAGTAGATGATGGGTTGCTAGAGTGACAGAAGCTTAAACCCTAGTTTATGCGTTGCTTCGTAAGGGGCTGATTTGGATCCATATGTTTCAGGCTATGGTTAGTTTTACCTTAATACTTCTTTTGTAGTTGCGGATGCTTGCATTAGAGGTTAATCATAAGTGGGAGGCTTGTCCAAGTAAGGACAGCACCCAAGCACCGGTCCACCCACATACCAAATTATCAAAGTACCGAACGCGAATCAGATGATCGTGATGAAAACTAGCTTGACGATAATTCCCATGTGTCCTCGTGAGCGCTTTCCTTTATATAAGAGTTTGTCCAGGCTTGTCCTTTGCTACAAATAGGATTGGGCCACCTTGCTGCACTTTATTTGCTTTTACCTTTTGTTACTTGCTACCAATTATCTTATCACAAAACTATCTGTTACCTATAATTTCAGTGCTTGCAGAAAATACCTTACTGAAAACCGCCTATCATTTCCTTCTGCTCCTCGTTGGGTTCGACACTCTTACTTACTGAAAGGACTACGATAGATCCCCTACACTTGTGGGTCATCAGGGCGCACCAGCCCACCTAGGGCTGGTCCCTTCCCACACTTGGCCCATGCAAGCCTCTGGGCTGGTGGCACCCCGCGGTGGACCCCCGGAACCCTGCCGGTGGTCCCGGTACGTTACCGATAATGCACAGAACAATTCCGGTGACCAAAATGGGACTTCCCATATATAAATCTTTACCTTCGGACCATTCCAAAACTCCTCATGACGTCCAGGATCTCATCCGGGACTCCGAACAACATTCGGTAACCACGTACTTCATTCCCTATAACCCTAGCGTCATCGGAACTTAAGTGTGTAGACCCTACGGGTTCGGGAACCATGCAATCATGACTGAGACATATCTCCGGCCAACAACCAACATCGGGATCTAGATACCCATGTTGGCTCCCACATGTTCCACGATGATCTCATCGGATGAACAACGATGTCAAGGATTCAAACAATCCCGTATACGATTCCCTTTGTCTAGCGGTATAATACTTGCCCGAGATTCGATCGTCGGTATACCGATACCTTGTTCAATCTCATTATGGCAAGTCTCTTTACTCGTTCCGTAACACATCATCCCGTGACCAACCCCTTAGTCACATTGAGCTCATTATGATGATGTCTTACCGAGTGGGCCTAGAGATACCTCTCCGTCATCCTGAGTGACAAATCCCAGTCTCGATTCGTGTTAATCCAACAGATACTTTCGGGGATACCCGTAGTGTACCTTTATAGCCACCCAGTTACGTTGTGACATTTGGCACACCCAAAGTACTCCTACAGTATCCGGGAGTTGCACAATCTCATGGTCTAAGGAAAGGATACTTGACATTGGAAAAGCTTTAGCATACGAACTACACGATCTTGTGCTAGGCTTAGGATTGGGTCTTGTCCATCACATCATTCTCCTAATGATGTGATCCCGTTATCAATGACATCCAATGTCCATGGTCAGGAAATTGTAACCATCCATTGATCAACGAGCTAGTCAACTTGAGGCTCACTAGGGACATGTTGTGGTCTATGTATTCACACATGTATTACTGTCTCCGGATAATACAATTAAAGCATGAACAATAGACAATTATCATGAACAAGGAAATATAATAATAACCATTTTATTATTGCCTCTAGGGCATATTTCCAACAGTCTCCCACTTGCACTAGAGTCAATAATCTAGTTACATTGTGATGAATCGAACACCCATAGAGTTCTGGTGTTGATCATGTTTTGCCCGTGGAAGAGGTTTAGTCAATGGATCTGCGACATTCAGATCCGTATGCACTTTACAAATATCGATGTCTCCATCTTGAATGTAGTTTCGGATGGAGTTGAAATGGCGCTTGATGTGGTTGGTCTTCTTGTGAACCCTGGGCTCCGCAATAGCTCCAGTGTTGTCACAGAAGAGAGTCATCGGGCCCGACGCGCTTGGAATAACTCCTAGGTCGGTGATGAACTCCTTCATCCAAACTCCTTCCTGCGCTGCTTCGGAAGCAGCTATGTACTCCGCTTCACATGTAGATGCCGCCACAACGCTTTGCTTGCAACGGCACTAGCTGAGTGCCCCACCATTCAAAATATACACGTATCCGGTTTGTGACTTGGAGTCATCCAGATCTGTGTCGAAGCTAGCATCGACGTAACCCTTTACGATGAGCTCTTTGTCACCTGCATAAACAAGAAACATATCCTTAGTCCTTTTTAGGTACTTCAGGATGTTCTTGAGTGTTGTCCAGTGCTCCATACCTGGGTCACTTTGGTACCTCCCCACCGAACTTATGGCAAGGTTCACATCAGGTCTGGTACACAACATGGCATACATAATAGAACCTATGGCCGAGGCATAGGGGATGACACTCATCTTTTCTCTATCTTCTGCAGAGGTCAGGCATTGAGCTGTGCTCAATCTCATACCTTGCAATACAGGCAAGAACCCTTTCTTGGACTGATCCATATTGACCTTCTTCAACATCTTGTCAAGGTATGTGCTTTGTGAAAGACCAATGAGGCGTCTCGATCTATCTCTATAGATCTTGATGCCTAATATGTAAGCAGCTTCTCCAAGGTCCTTCATTGAAAAACACTTATTCAAGTAGGCCTTTATGCTTTCCAAGAGTTCTACATCATTTCCCATCAGCAATATGTCATCCACATATAATATGAGAAACGCTACAGAGCTCCCACTCACTTTCTTGTAAATACAGGCTTCTCCCCAAGTCTGTATAAACCCAAACGCTATGATCACCTCATCAAAGCGAATGTTCCAACTCTGAGATGCCTGCACCAGCCCATAGATGGAGCGCTGAAGCTTGCATACCTTGTTAGCATTCTTAGGATCGACAAAACCTTCCGGCTACATCATCTACAATTCTTCCTTAAGGAAGCCGTTAAGGAATGCCGTTTTGACGTCCATTTGCCATATCTCATAATCATAGAATGCGCCAATTGCTAACATGATTCGGACGGACTTCAGCATCGCTACGTGAGAGAAAGTCTCGTCGTAGTCAATTCCTTGAACTTGTCGATAGCCTTTAGCGACAAGCCGAGCCTTATAAATGGTCACATTACCATCTGTGTCAGTCTTCTTCTTAAAGATCCATTTATTTTCTATGGCTTGCCGATCATCGGGCAAGTAAACCAAAGTCCATACTTTGTTATCATACATGGATCCTATCTCGGATTTCATGGCTTCAAGCCATTTGTTGGAATCCGGGCCTGCCATCGCTTCTTCATAGTTCGAAGGTTCACCGTTGTCTAACAACATGATTTCCAGGATAGGGTTGCCGTACCACTCTAACGTGTCCTTGTGGACCTACGAACTTCAGCAGTAACTTGATCTGAAGCTTCATGATCATTATCATTAACTTCCTCTCTAGTCGGTGCAGGCACCACGGAAACATCTTCCTGCGCTGTGCTACTTTCCAGTTCGGAAGGGGTGACAATCACCTCATCAAGTTCTACTTTCCTCTGATGGCTTCTCGCCCCTCGTTGGTTACCCCAAGTGGAAGGTTTGAGATGTAGCGTAGCGGCAAGTTTTCCCTTGGCAAAGATACCAAGGATCGAATCCCGTGAGACTCCGAGGGTCAACAAGAAGGTGTCAATAGCGCTGGAGACTTTTGCTTGACAGGACCTGCACACAGATACAAATAACTTTGCTCCCAACGAGTACAGAGAGGTTGTCAATCCCTCTGGCCTTGTCGTTTACAAAGGATCAAACGCAAGAGATAATAGTGATAGGTATGACTGCAACTAGGAAATAAGAACAGTAAGTAAATAGCGGGTGTGATCGGTGATTGTAATATGGACCGGGATCCCATGATGTTCACTAGTGATGTCTCTCTCCCAAAAGACAATAAAACAGCTAAGCGAGGTGAACGAATTACAGATGGGCAATTGACAGGATTATGTGCGCAAACCAATGCTAACTATGCTGCAAAGAAAGGTAGACGCTCAAAAGCATGGGCGGTACGCCAAGGCAAGTAGACCAAAATCCATCTGCATCTACTACTAATCATCCACCTTGAGATATCTATCCAGAACATCTCGCTGGTATTAAGTTGCGACTCCCACCCATAGTGTAAACTCAAAGCAACAGACAACTGCATTAAAAGAACTTTGCGTAAAGTAAACAATCCTTGCACCCGCAAGTACAAGCACCGTTGTTTTCCCCCTTGTGGCAACAGCACATCCCCTAGACTCATGTTTCTGTCACTCAAACTAGTCATCGAGGGGCATGAACCCACAATCAAGCATAACGTTCCCTCTTGGAGTTACTACCTACTACTCGGCCAAAGCAATAAATAGCAACGGAGAACATGCAAGAATTACTCAAGAACATAAATATAAAAGAGGTGAATCAAATATATTACTCACACACAATCTGAACATAATCTCATAATCCATCGGATCCTAGCAAACTCAGCATAGCAACAGCATAAAGATTACATATGTGCCTCGATCATGTAGGGCAGCTCACGAGGTCTAATAGGTAAAGAACAAAGAGGGGAGGAGAACATCACATAGCTACTGGTCATGGACCCATGGTCCAAGGGGGACTACTCACAACTCATCCGGGAAGCGTCCATGGTGGTGGAGAAGCTCCCGGTGGTGGTTCTCCCCTCCGGCAGGGTGCCGGGAAGAGTTCTCCTGGTGCTCCCGATCTTGGAAGCGCGGCGGCGGCGGAACAGAGATGAGATCGCGCAAAAGGGTTCCGTCCTCGAGGGTTTCGGGACGCGTGCTAAATATATGCCAAAGGGGGGCACCAGAGGCGGAGAGGGGGGCCCAGGCGCCCCCCCGACGCGCCAAGGAGGGGGGCCGCGTGGGCAGGCCGCCTGGGCTGCCCCTGGCTCCCCTCTGGCCCCACTTCTGGCGCGTGGAAGCTTCTGGAGCACTGATTTTTTATATATTTTTCCCGGAATTTTTCTGGCAATTTAAGTAATGGGAAAACCTGAAATTCAAAAACAGCAGAAAACAGAAACTGGCACTGGGGTGCACTGAGTTAATAGGTTAGTCCAAATATGATCAAAAGTGTATGGAAGTGCATAAATATCATAGCAATATCACACAAAAGAAGCATGGAGCAAGCAGAAATTATAGATACGTTTTGGATGTATCATCCTCCCACTTACTTCTTTCGAGAGAAACTCTTTCTCTAGAAAGGATCCATTCATGGCAACAAAGACCTTGCCTTCGGATCTGAGGTAGAAGGTATACCCAATAGTTTCCTTAGGGTATCCTATGAAGACGCGTTTTTCCGATTTGGGTTCGAGCTTTTCAGGTTGAAGTTTCTTGACATAAGCATCGCATCCCCAAACTTTTAGAAACGACAACTTAGGTTTCTTCCCAAACCATAGTTCATACGGTGTCGTCTCAACGGATTTAGACGGTGCCCTATTTAAAGTGAATGCGGAAGTCTCTACAGCATAACCCCAGAATGATAGCGGTAAGTCGGTAAGAGACATCATAGATCGCACCATGTCCAACAGAGTACGATTACGACGTTTGGATACACCATTACGTTGAGGTGTTCTAGGTGGCGTCAATTGTGAAACAATTCCACATTTCCTTAGGTGCGTGCCAAATTCGTGACTTAAATATTCTCCTCCACGATCTGATCGTAAGAACTTTATTTTTCTGTCACGTTGATTCTCAACCTCATTCTGAAATTCCTTGAACTTTTCAAAGGTCTCAGACTTGTGTTTCATCAAGTAGACATACCCATATCTACTCAAGTCATCAGTGAGGGTGAGAACATAACGATAGCCACCGCGAGCTTCAAAACTCATTGGACCGCACACATTAGTATGTATGATTTCCAATAAGTTGGTTGCTCGCTCCATTGTTCCGGAGAACGGAGTCTTGGTCATCTTGCCCAAGAGGCATGGTTCGCACGTGTCAAATGATTCATAATCAAGAGACTCCAAAAGTCCATCTGCATGGAGCTTCTTCATACGTTTGACACCAATATGACCAAGGCGGCAGTGCCACAAGTATGTGGGACTATCATTATCAACCTTACATCTTTTGGCATCCACACTATGAATATGTGTAACATCACGTTCGAGATTCATTAAGAAAACCATTGACCAGCGGGGCATGACCATAAAACATTTCTCTCATATAAATAGAACAACCATTATTCTCGGATTTAAATGAGTAGCCATCTCGCATTAAATGAGATCCAGATACAATGTTCATGCTCAAATATGGTACTAAATAACAATTATTGATGTTTAACACTAATCCCGAAGGTAGATGCAGAGGTAGCGTTCCGACGGCGATCACATCGACCTTGGAACCATTCTCGACGCGCATCGTCACCTCGTCCTTCGCTAGTCTCCGCTTATTCCGCAGCTCCTGCTTTGTGTTACAAATGTGAGCAACTGCACCGGTATCAAATACCTAGGAGCTACTACGAGCGCTGGTAAGGTACACATCAGTAACATGTATATCACATATACCTTTGACGTTTCCGGCCTTCTTATCCGCCAAGTATTTGGGACAATTCCGCTTCCAGTGACTTGTTCCCTTGCAATAAAAGCACTAAGTCTCAGGTTTGGGTCCATTCTTTGGTTTCTTCCCGGCAACTGGCTTACCAGGCGCGGCAACTCCTTTGCCGTCATTATTGAAGTTCTTCTTACCCTTGCCTTTCTTGAACTTAGTGGTTTTATTCACCATCAACACTTGATGTTCCTTTTTGATCTCCACCTCTGCTGATTTCAGCATTGAATGTACCTCGGGAATGGACTTCTCCATCCCCTGCATATTGAAGTTCATCACGAAGCTCTTGTAGCTAGGTGGGAGCGACTGGAGAATTCTGTCAACGACCGCGTCATCTGGGAGATTAATTCCCAACTAAGAGAAGCGATTGTGCAACCCAGACATTTTGAGTATGTGTTCGTTGACATAACAATTCTCCTCCCTCTTACAACTGTAGAACTTGTCGGAGACTTCATATCTCTTGACTCGGGCATGAGCTTGGAAAACCATTTTCAGCTCTTGGAACATCTCATATGCTCCGTGTTGCTCAAAACGCTTTTGGAGCCCCGATTCTAAGTTGTAAAGCATGTCGCACTGAACCAGGGAGTAGTCATCACCACACGACTGACAGGCGTTCATAACGTCTTGAGTTGCTGGGAAAACGGGTGCATCACCTAGCGGTGCTTCAAGGACATATGCTTTCTTGGCAGCTATGAGGATGATCCTCAAGTTACGGACCCAATCTGTATAGTTGCTACCATCGTCTTTCAGCTTGGTTTTCTCTAGGAACGCGTTGAAGTTGAGGGCAACATTAGAGTGGGCCATTGGATCTACAAGACATATTGTAAAGATTTTAGACTATGTTCATGACAATTAAGTTCATCTAAACAAATTTAATGAACTCCCACTCAGATAGACATCTCTCTAGTCATCCAAGTGATACATGATCCGAATTGACTAGGCCGTGTCCGATCATCACGTGAGACGTACTAGTCATCAACGGTGAACATCTTTATGTTGATCGTATCTTCTATATGAGTCATGTTCGACCTTTTGGTCTTCCGTGTTCCGAGGCCATGTCAGTACATGCTAGGCTCGTCAAGTCAACCCTAAGTGTATTGCGTGTGTAAATCTCGCTTACACCCATTGTATGCGAACGTTAGAGCCTATCACACCCGATCATCATGTGGTGCTTTGGAACAACGAACCTTAGCAACGGTGCACAGTTAGGGGGAACACAATTCTTGAAATTTTAGTGAGAGATCATCTTATTTACTACCGTCGTTCTAAGCAAATAAGATGTAAAACATGATAAACATCACATGCAAGCAAATAGTGACATGATATGGCCAATATCATTTTTCTCCTTTTGATCTTCATCTTCGGGGCTCCATGATCATCATTATCACCGGCATGACACCATGATCTCCATCATCATGATCTCCATCATCGTGTATTCATGAAGTTGTCTCGCCAAACATTACTTCTACTACTATGTCTAACGGTTTGCAATAAAGTAAAGTAATTACATGGCGTTTTCAATGACACGCAGGTCATACAATAAAATAAGACAACTCCTATGGCTCCTGCCGGTTGTCATACTCATCGACATGCAAGTCATGATTCCTATTAGAAGAACATGATCAATCTCATACATCACATATATATATATATATATATATATATATATATATATATATATATATATATATATATATATATATATCATTCATACATCCTTTTGGCCATATCACATCACACGGCACATGCTGCAAGAACAAGTTAGACGTCCTCTAATTGTTGTTGCAAGTTTTTACGTGGCTGCTATAGGTTTCTAGCAAAAACGTTTCTTATCAACACCAAAACCACAACGTGATATGCCAATTAATATTTACCCTTCATAAGGACCATTTTCATCGAATCCAATTCGACTAAAGTGGGAGAGACAGACACCCGCTAGCCACCTTATGCAACTAGTGCATGTCAGTCGGTGGAACCTGTCTCACGTAAGCGTACGTGTAAGGTCGGTCTGGGCCGCTTCATCCCACGATGCCGTCAAATCAATATAAGACTAGTAGCGGCAAGTAAATTGACATGATCTACGCCCACAACAAACTTGTGTTCTACTCGTCTATAGTAACTACGCATAGACCTAGCTCATGATGCCACTGTTGGGGATCGTTGCAAAAAATCAAAAAAAAATCCTACGCATCACCAAGATCTATCTATGGAGATTAATAGCAACGAGAGGGGAGTGCATATTCATACCTTTGAAGATTGCGATGCGGAAGCATTGCAAGAACACGGTTGGTGGAGTCTTACATGAAGCGATTCAGATCGTGGTCGAATCCGATCTAAGCGCCGAACAACGGCGCCTCTGCATTCAACACACATGCAGCCCGGTGACATCTCCCGCGCCTTGATCCAGCAAGGGGAGAGGGAGAGGTTGAGGAAGACTCCGTCCAGCAGCAACACGACGGCGTGGTGGTGGTGGAGGAGCGTGGCACTCCAGCAGGGCTTTGCCAAGCACTGCAAAAGACGAGGAGGGAGAGGGGTAGGGCTGCGCCAAGAGAGAGAGGAACTCGTCCATCTGGCAGCCCTGAAACCCCACATATATATATAGGGGGAGGGGAGGTGATGTGCCCCCATCTAGGGTTCCACCCATAGGGGTGGCGGCCAGCCCTAGATTGCATCTAGGGGTGGCCAGAGGGGGGGAGAGGGGGGCGCACCCTAGGTGGGCCTTAGGCCCATCTGAGCCTAGGGTTTCCCCCCTTCTCCTTCTCCCTGCGCCTTGGGCCTTGGTGGTGGGGGGGCGCACCAGCCCACCTAGGGCTGGTCCCTTCCCACACTTGGCCCACGCAAGCCTCTGGGGCTGGTGGCCCCTCCCGGTGGACCCCCGGAACCCTTCCGGTGGTCCCGGTACGTTACCGATAACGCCGAGAACAATTCCGGTGACCAAAACAGGACGTCCCATATATAAATATTTACCTCGGACCATTCCGGAACTCCTCGTGACGTCCGGGATCTCATCCGGGACTCCAAACAACATTCGGTAACCACGTACTACATTCCCTATAACCCTAGCGTCATCAAACCTTAAGTGTGTAGACCCTACGGGTTCGGGAACCATGCAGTCATGACCGAGACATATCTCTGGACAATAACCAACAGCGGGATCTGGATACCTATGTTGGCTCCCACATGTTCCACGATGATCTCATCGGATGAACCACGATGTCAAGGATTCAATCAATCCCGTATATGATTCCCTTTGTCTAGCGGTATAGTACTTGCCCGAGATTCGATCGTCGGTATACCGATACCTTGTTCAATCTCGTTATGGCAAGTCTCTTTACTCGTTCCGTAACACATCATCCCGTGACCAACCTCTTGGTCACATTGAGCTCATTACGATGATGTCTTACTGAGTGGGCCCAGAGATACCTCTCTGTCATCCGGAGTGATAAATCCCAGTCTCGATTCGTGCCAACCCAACAGATACTTTCGGGGATACCCGTAGTGTACCTTTATAACCACCCAGTTACGTTGTGATGTTTGGCACACCCAAAGTACTCCTACGATATCCGGGAGTTGCACAATCTCATGGTCTAAGGAAAGGATACTTGACATTGGAAAAGCTTTAGCATACGAACTACACGATCTTGTGCTACGCTTAGGATTGGGTCTTGTCCATCACATCATTCTCCTAATGATGTGATCCCGTTATCGATGACATCCAATGTCCATGGTCAGGAAACCGTAACCATCTATTGATCAACGAGCTAGTCAACTAGAGGCTCACTAGGGACATGTTGTGGTCAATGTATTCACACATGTATTACTGTCTCCGGATAATACAATTAAAGCATGAACAATAGACAATTATCATGAACAAGGAAATATAATAATAACCATTTTATTATTGCCTCTAGGGCATATTTCCAACACGGCCCTGCTCGGCCCCCTCCCGTCCGGGATGGTCATTCCGGCGCCGCATGGGTCGCTGATACAGCCGCGACTTGTGGGCGCGAGTTTTCCTTGCACAGGGAGTTCGCTGGTTGCTACTTCTTGAGCTTGCGTTGTGTTCCCTCGAAGAGGAAAGGGAGATGCAGTACAGTAGCGTAAGTATTTCCCTCAGTTTTTGAGAACCAAGGTATCAATCCAGTAGGAGACCACGCGCGAGTCCCTCGCACCTGCACAAACAAATAAGAACTTCGCAGCCAATGCGATAAGGGGTTGTCAATCCCTTTACGGTCACTTACGAAAGTGAGATCTGATAGAGATGATAGTTTATATTTTTGGTATTTTTAGTTTATAAGAACAGCAAATAAAAGCAGTAAAAGTAAAGTAGATGTAGATTGATATGTTGAGAATAGACACGGGGGCCATAGTGTTCTCTAGTGGCTTCTCTCATGATAGCGATATTCTACGGCGGGTAAACAAATTACTGTCGAGCAATTGATAGAAAAGCGAATAATTATGAGACTATCTAGGCATAATCATTGTATATAGGCATCACGAACGAGACAAGTAGATCGACTCCTGCCTGCATCTACTACTATTACTCCACACATCGACCGCTATCCAGCATGCATCTACTGTATTGAGTTCATAAGAACAGAGTAACGCGTTAAGCAAGATGACATGATGTAGAGGGATAAACTCAAGAAATATGATATAAACCCCATCTTTCTATCCTCGATGGCAACAATACAATACGTTCCTTGCTGCGCCTACTGTCACTGGGAAAGGACACCGCAAGATTGAACCCAAAGCCAAGCACTTCTCCCATTACAAGAACTATAGATCTAGTAGGCCAAACCAAACCAATAATTCGAAGAGACTTGCGAGGATATTATGAGCACACATAAAAAGTTCAAAGAAGAACCAAATATCTTTCATAGATAACCTTGATCATAAACTCACAATTCATCGGATCTCGACAAACACACCGCAAAAAGAGATTACATCGAATAGATTTCCTCGAAGACCGAGGAGAACTTTGTATTGAGATCCAGAGAGAGAGATAAGAAGCCATCTAGATACTAGCTATGGACCCGAAGGTCTGTGGAAACTACTCACAACTCATGGTGACGGCGATGATGATGATGATGATGATGATGATGATGATGATGAACTCTGTGATGGATCCCCCTCCGGTGGAGCTCCGGAACAGGCTCGAAGATGGGATCTCACGAGAACAGAAGGTTACGGCGGTGGAATTAGGGTTTTCTCTCTGTTCACGGAGGTTTTGGGGTACGTAGACTTATATAGGAATAAGGAGGGCACCGGGGGACGCTCGAGGGGGCCACGAGGTAGGGGGTGCCCTGGGAAGGGGGGCGCCCCCCCTCCCACCCTCGTGGGCCACCCCTTGATCCCCTGACGTGGTACTAAAGTTCTTCATGCGTGATTTTCTCCAAAAATATCTCTCGCGAAGGTTTCATTCCATTTGGACTCCGTTTGATATTCTTTTTCTGCAGAACCCTGGAACATGCAAAAAACAGCAATCTGGACTGGGCCTTTGGGTTAGTAGGTTAGTCCCAAAAATGATATAAAAGTGTATGATAAAGCTCATTAAACATCCAATACTTCATAAATAATAGCATGGAACAATCAAAAAATATAGATACGTTGGAGACGTATCACTGGTCCTGCTCATGGTGGTCGGGTTCCTCCCCGATGTCAATGGGGAGATGATGGATTCAATGTGTACGGGGATTCAAGATGGCAACGGGGCCCCGAAACCCGCATCCCCGTGGGTTTTTACCCTATTAGGGGACGGAGATGGACATCTTTTCATCCCCGCGGGGTTGTTGTTGGACACATTATATAACCCGACATGTTTCGTGAGTTTACACCCGTTTCGGTAGTCCCCGAACCTGAAACCGGGCAATACCCGCGAAATTACATGTTTTTACCAAGCACTGATTCGGCCCAAACCAATGCGACCGAGCCCCCCACCCCAGCGTCGAGGCCAAACCAACCCCTCGTTGGGTGGCCACAGTATCGCTCGCTCTTTCCCCCTCGCTCGAGCCCTCAACTCTCTCTCTCCCTCAGAATACCTAAACGTGAACCTAGGACCCCAGCCGCCGCCTGACTCGATCTCATCTTGCAAGAGCCACCGACCATGATCTGCGCCGGCGAGCCTCCTCGCTCCACGTCTCCATCCGCCTGACACTCTATATAGCTGTTGATCCATCTATTATAGTTTCTTGTTGAAATATTCTCAAGTTATGCTACTGAAATGTGCTTGTTTTGTTGCTGAATATTCTTTGTCCCCTCTATGTTTGTTTAAATATTTTGATTTTCTCGTGGGTTCCCCGAAACCCGATGGGTTTACGGGACGGGCGGAAAACTAGCCTCGCGCATGGTGATGGGGACGGGGACGGGTTTACGATTTTCTCGTGGGGATGGGTTTGGAAAGGCAAAACCCGATGGGTTTCGTCCCTGTTGCCATATTGAACGGGGATGGTCAGCGTCGGGGCTCGTCGTCAGTGGGCGGCGACCGCAGCCATGCTTGGCAAAGCGACAGCTCGTCCGATCGTCCTTTCTCTGGACCTCCAGACGGCTTTGTGGAGGGGGCGTCTACCCCGGATTATAGGCACCATGGTGGCTATCAGGGCTTCCGCGGGGGCAGGGGAGGTGGCAAGAGGCCACCCCAGCACCGGCAACGCCCGCCTCCGCCACCGGCTACAATGGAGACTGGGAACCCCGTGGAGCCTATGGCGTCTTTGGGGACAGTGGCTGGAGTGCATCCACCGGTTTTAACTTGTGAGGCCATGGCAGCGGTGACCGCTCTTGCAGCAGCGAAGGTGCCGGCAGCCGAGCAAAGTGCGAAGAAGGGTCGTGGGCCTACTAATGATAAAACTTCTGAGAAGTCGGATGGCGATAGAGCCTCGAAGTGGGCTCGCAAGAAATAGAAATGCTTTGTTATTGATGTGGCGAGCAGGGATATTTTATTCCTGAATGCACAGCGGAGCTACGTGATACTTGTCTAAAACCAGTGCACGCAGCGAGAGAATGTTCGTTGTTGCTCGAGCCAATACAGGGGGCACCAAATATGGGGTATGTTGCTCTGAACTGATGTTATGTGAGTCACCCAGTGCTGCCGTGGTCCCGGCCACGCCGCAAAGTTCAACTACGGGCGTGGTCAAAGTGACAAAGGGCTTCTCATCTGAGTCGCAGGTTGTGTGAAGACTGAATGAGCTTGCTCCGAGTAATTCTCACTGGGAGCTTATCGGGCTTGAGGATAACATATAATAACATATATAAGGCTGATTTCCATCGTTGGAAGATCTAAAGAAGCTCCTTAAGTTTGGCATGTACCGGGTGCCCGGTACTGAATGTATCCTAGAGTTTGATGCTTGGAAGCAAACATAACCAAAGGGAACGCCGCTACCTCTGGTCTGGGTTCGCTTTTCGGGTGGATAACTTTTTACACAAAATAGTACAAGCAGGTAAAAAGTTCTTGACAGAATTATTATGTGAGCAACAAAGAATTAGAAATAGATAGCACCTGATAGCCCCAGGAACAGTATCCAGCCTTGTACCGAATTGTACGCGATAAGAATGATACTCTTGCGCACGTGCTCAGCTCCTCCCCGTCGAATGTATCATTTAGGAGGGATTTGATTGGCCTCCGTCTTGCGTCGTGGCAACATCTTCTATCCCGTTTGGATTCGATTAACTTGACACAAGGGAGGGATGTGTTTCACTGGAATCTCACTACATTTGGATCCTTCACAGTTGATTCTATGTACCGTGCACTCTCGCACTCAGAGGTTCCATGGATAATAATAAACTAATTTGAAAATCAAAGATGCCACTAAAAAATAAGATTTTCATGTGGTACCTTCGAAGAGGAGTTGTGCTAACAAAAGACAACCTCGCTCGACGCAACTCGCAAAGAAGTAAGAAGTGTAGCTTTTGTACTCATGACGAGACAATTAAACACCTCTTCTTTCAATGCAAGTTCACGCGTTCTATATGGTCAGTCATCCAAATAGCGCCCAGTTTGTATCCGCCAACAAGTGTTGCCAATATATATGGTCACTGGCTTGATGGAATACCAAATACTTTTAGTGCGCTAATAAGGGTGGGAGCATCTGCCTTATTACGGTCGCTTTGGCTATGTAGAAACGATTGTGTTTTTAATGGCAAAACCTCTTCTCCCATGCAGGTTATTTACCGTTGTATGCACTGGCTTCGTATGTGGTCTACGCTATAACGAACGGAGTATCAATCGCTGTTCAAGGCGGTGTGTATGAGGTTGGACCGGGTGGCCAGTGAGGTTTTTACCCAACATGGATGGCAACATAATCTCTGGATCGGTCCACCTCCTTCGTCGACATTGGCATAGTTTTGGACTCATGTGGCTTTACTGTTGCCAACTTGTCGTTTTTTATTTAATTATACTTTGCTAGACTCTTCGTTTAAGGCTGTGTGCACTTGATGCTTTGTATCCACTTGGTGCTACATTATGAGTTAATAGTTTTGCTAGACTCTTCGTCGACATTGGCATAGTTATGCAGAGGCCGGGTGTCGCTCATTATGCTTTGTATCCACTTGATGCTACATTATGAGTTAATAAAAGCGCCCTTTATTGAAAAACTAAGCCGGCCATGTTGGCAAAGTAAAATATTTATGCAGAAATGGATATCTTATTCTACAACCATGATATATTGATATATCTTAATACGTTGTAATCATCTTAATATGCCGGTCCAAGCTATATGTACGCCAAAGCTGTAATTAGTAACACTAACCGAGTGGCATAATTGCATGACTTCTCAGTGGAGTTACTTTGTACTGTATCTTAAATCAGTAATGCTAACAGAGTGGCACAACTGCACGAACTCAGAAGTTCTAGGAGATTTGCATGTCTCGATTAAGAACAGAACTAAAGCGGCTAAAGCATCAAAACAACATGGCACTCCAACCAGCGTCGCTTTATCCAGCCACAAGCACAATATCAGACTATCGTGGGCGACTGAGCCTGCAATCAGCCAAATATGCACCCGTTAACTCAAACACATCAACTTGTAGAAAATTAACGAACCATATTAAGCTAATTTTGAAACTCCATCCTAGGGCTCGACGAAAACCTACGGTGCTTTATCAAATGTATTTCAGAGTGACTATTGGTGAGATACTAAATTTGAAAGTATAATTTTTTTGGCAATGTTGAAAACTACCATTGTTATTTTAAAAAGAAAGGGAGATAGTGAACAGTTTGTTAATGCTACTCTACAACATATCAAGGGCAACAGTTGGAATGTGGTCTTTCTCTAAAGCAACAGCCAAGCGTAACTTAATTACATGGATAGTCATGGCAGAATAAAGCAGTTTACACCAAAGTTCAAGTATTTTGCTGCCACTGTATTAATTGGAATCCGTATAAAAATATCCAACAGTGTATGTAAAATGCAACATATTCCATTCTCCAATTACGAATTAGCAAATCATAGTTAAAATATAAATCCCAATCCTCTTATCTAGTAAAGTGGACATAACAATGTGCAACTGCCTTTTGGATGCAAACTAGTAATACTAACCCTACTTAACCCATCAAGTTCTATGCAAAATTGAACAGATAGACACATCTAATCTCTTGATTGATAGTATCTTATTACTAGTTGTTGTAAGATTCCAACAGAATTATATAATTAAGAGCTAAAACCAACTATGTTAATCCCTCCGATCCAAAATAAGTGTCGCAGTTTTGAACTAAGGTTATTTCCCTATGACCTTAGTTCAAAACTGCGACACTTATTATGGATCAGAGTGAGTACCATACTTGCTTCACCTTTGACCATTGTTCCCAGTTGTCAGTTGCCTTTTTGTAGCTGAATTGTCCTCCATTTGTTCTATCATTGGTCTCTTTCTTGGACGAGAACCCTGACGAGCACTCTCAGCAAAACAAACTTCTTGATCTGTGCCTGGCCAAATAATTTAACATGATTAAGGTCAATGGATTAAGTATCAGTTACACAAATACACTTGAAACTAATTTACCTGTACCAGTCACTGATGAGATGAAAGATTCCTTAGGACCTATCAAATTATTTGCCAAAAATATCTGCAGTGAGTATTAATTGCATATACCAAGGTTTTTCATAGTCTGAAAATGATTGAAACTTCTGAAATAATTTACCTGCATTAGTTGTTAATGGGACCGAAGAACATCCAGGATTTATCACATTGCCAGTAACAGGAGTGCCTGAAACAGTAACAGTTTTAGGTATTAATTGAGCATACAGAGGACTTTCACACTTCAACAATGATTGACGGTGCATAATTTTATTTTTACTTTTGCAAACAAATGGGACGGGGCAATGTACATAGCAACCAGGGGTGCGGTAGTGTTGACTACAGTATTGCAGATGTACGTACCAAAGCATAGGCAGAGCAATACGGTAGCCATACTGACAAAATCAAAGCCGCATATAGAAAATATAATTGTTTTGTAAGGACAAAGGCAAGAGCAACATACAAAATATCCAAGGAGGCCAAGAGGTAGTTAATTCTTATTATGCAAATGTTAATATGCTAGTGCTATCGTCTCTAAAAAAATCTGATGTCAAAATCTAGCAAAGCAAAGAAGAAAACATATATGAAATAGCGTCATGAAAATGATCCCGATAGCATTCAACATAGCCAAGATATCAAGTGGAAAGAATAGCAAGTTCTGATTGGCTGAATTTGAGGTTTGGTGGATAAAACAAGTGTGAATTTACCTTCCCGTGCATTTGATTGAAGCACACGCCCTTGATTGATCACCTGGCATGTAGCACCTTTGAAGCATTCCTCTGAATATAAGAATGTCACATTAGTTCATCAGTTGATACTCATAAAATGTGCATTGAATGAATACTTTCATCCATTGGGAAAGTTGAATTACTCAAGGGAATTGAAGCAGAAGTTGATTACAAATTTAGACCGTGTGTTTATACAATTTCCTTCTACAGTTCTTTTAGGACAGTAGTAGCTACTCTTTTTTCTCTCAGCGAAAGCAACTTCGTAATTATGGCAATACAGTACCTTAATCAACAAAACTATAGTAGCGCACAGAGCAAAATTTTCTACCACTTCAATTTAGAAGAATGTTAAATTGGAACTGCTGCCCCTGCCGACCAACCTTTATTGTATTTTTCTGGCTAGTCAGTACTAAGCATTCAGATGAATAGTAACAATCACATGCAAAAGATGCAGCTTGATGGTTTGCATGGAATTGATGCGTGTGGAATTTTAGAAGCGACGAGAGCAGCACAGGCTCTACGGAAATCATAACATACATGTGAATATATATACTACTAACGAACAGAAGGTTAATTAAGCACAACTTTCAATGTTTACAAAGAGTGAAACCAGAGAGCACATCCTACCAAAAATTCTCCCAAACCAATCATCCCGCGCCTTATCCATGATTTCTGCAAATTAGATTAAAAAAAGATTGCTCTACATTACTTCTTGATGGAAAAATGCTTGCATAAAGAGGAGCTAGCCAGGAATGAAGTATACCAGGTGACAACTCCTGGCTGCAGTCGCTGGAAGAAGGCAGGCTGGAAAGAGCAACGAACCATTATCATGAGAGCGCGCAAGTGAGGAAAACGGGAATGACATGCATCCGGATCGAATCGAGGTAGGAGGACTGTAAGATTACCTCATCCTCTTGTCAACATATATATTAGCTACCCGACGGGAATGTTTTTTACGTGCAAGCTTGCTGGTAGGACGGGTACATTTCTTAACGTGCCGCCTCCGTCGGAAAGAAGCAAAGCTGGCCCGGAGGCAAACAATCAAATGAAATTGATTCGTAAGCTGGAGCGTGATCATGGATTAGCACTCGATAGTGACACAGTCGGCGTGTGTGCGTGCATACCCGAAGCCGATGGGGAGTACGTTCTGCGGATCCATCGGGCCGTCCGGCAATAGCAGCCTGCCTTTGAATTCTGGAGTCCTGTTAGCCAAGTCCCGGACGATCTTCGCTGCTTTAGCCCACATGGGTCTCCAGTCCCGAGAATACTTACTGATTCACAGAGGAGTAATACTACGACTAAGGAATTTGTTTGATCTGTATATTGCAATGAAAGATATGAAAGTATTCCGGGTACCTGGCTACTTCCTTTTGAAATGAACGGTGCACGCAAAGAAACTTGACGAGGACACTAGCCTCGAGGCTGGGCGGCGAACAAGGCACCAGCGGCAGGAAGTGAGGGAAGATGTAATTCAAGGCCTCGGTCCAGTGGCCCTGGGATACGAAGCGCGCCAGATGAGACACGCAAAAGTAGGCATCTGTCTGCTTCAACATCCTGCATCCATGCATTTTGTTGATCAGCAAGCAAGGTACTCCCTCCGTTCGGAATTAATTGTCTCGGAAATGGATGTATCTAGAACTAAAATACGTCTACATACATCCATTTATGCGACAAGTAATTCCGATTGGAGGGAGTAGATCAGATCATCTCAAAAGCAAAATAAGGGTGGCCGGTGTGCATACGCGACGAAGGTGGAGCCATAGCCTTGGAGCTTGAGGAAGTTGAGGAGCCGCCGGTAACGGAGCCGCCTCACGCAGGGGTACTCTCCAGGGACAAACGATTGCACCTCCTGGCCGCACACCACCGCTCGCGTCGTCGTCATCATCCTGGACGGTTGCCGGTTTGGGGCTGGGGGTTGGGTTTGGGGTCGGGGTCGGGGATAGTCACCAATTTGGGGGTGGGAATTTCCAATGACAGAAGAACCTGCAACAGTAATAATTTTAATTATTTGTGGAGCATCCAGAGAACTTCCTCAGTTCAAAATGATTGACGGCCCAATGAGCCAGGATGGGCCCACAGTCGAACTGTTTATATAAACTTTTGTATTTTTTAAAAAGCTTTGTTGTTATAATGATATAAAGGCTATTGGGAAAGTCCGTGCCTACCCTATCCAAGTCAAGCACCGCCATGTTTACAGGTGTAAGTGCCCCAAGCATAGGCAGAGTAATACGGTACTAGCAATAATGGCAAAATCGGAGCAGCAGCGAGCAAATAATTGTTTTGTAAGGACGAATGTAACAGAAAGCATCAAATAATTGTTCTGCAAATGATTATCATGTGAGTGCTAACGTCTGCAAAATGAAAATTGATGTCAAAATCCACCAAAGCAGAGATGGAATGCTGTATGAAATAATGTCATGACAATGACCCACAATAGGATTCAGCGTATGGCCCAGATATTTGTCGAGTGGAAAAATGACAGGTACTTATATTGGCTAAATTTAAAAACAGGTGTGAATTTACCTTCTCTAGCACCCGATTGAAGCGCACACCATTGATTGATCCCTGGGCGTGTAGCAGCTTTAATGCATTCCTCTGCATATTAGAATATCACACTAGTTCATCAGTTGATACTGATAAATGTGGCAGCATTGAACACATGCCATTATCCATTGGAAAAGTTGAATTAATCAAGGGAAATTAAGTACAAAGTGATTACAGTTTTTGACCTTGCGTGTACATAATTTCTTTTCAGTGCTTCTCTCAGCAAAAGCAACTTCATTATTATGGCAATACTAGTACCTCAATCAACAAAACTATAGTAGCACGGAGAGCGAATTTTGTACAACTTTAATTTAGAAAAATGTTAAAATTTTACCTGCTGCTGCATCCACGGTCTACCAACCAACCCGCCTTATGTTTTTTTTTTCTGGCTAGTCCGTACTATGCATTCAGATGTTGTTTGATAACGGTGAGATGAAAAGATGCAGCTTGATGGGTTTGCACGGAATTGATGCAAGTCGAATAAGAAAGAAGGAGAACAATGGGTGCTCGACATAAACCATGACATACATGTGAATACTAGTACTACCATGGTTTTTACTATCAGTGAGATTTCAATGAAATTCACTGAATTTCATTAATTTCAGTAGAAACAGAAATATTACGTTTTGCCTAAATATTTCAGCAATTTTAGTAGTACACAGGAAGTCTAATATTTTTCAAAAAAACAATTATTTAATGAAATTCAAGTGAATATTTCGGCCCTTTGGCCGAAATGCAAACTGAAATCACTGAATTTCAACGATTTCGGTTGGTGCTGAATTTTTTTTTTAAACTGAAATTGAAAACCATGAGTACTACTACTAATGAACAGAAGGTTAAGCACTACGTTCAATGTAGAGAAAGTGAAACCAGCGATAAGTCGTACCAAAGATTCTCCGAAACCAATCATCCCGCGCCTTAGCTATGGTTTCTACAAACAAGATTAAAAAAAGATTGTTCTACATTATTGCTTGATGGATAAAGGGTCGCAGAGAGAGAGAGAGAGAGAAGCTGACTAGAAATGAAGTATACCAAGTGACAACTCCTGGCTGCAGTGGCTGGAAGAAGGCAGGCTGCAAAGAGCAACGAACCATGTACAGTATGAGAGACGAGTCGTACCAATAAATCAGAAATGGCGTGCATCCTGGTGGAATACAGGTAGGAGGATTTTAAGATTACCTCATCATCTTGTCAACATAGACATTAGCTATCCGACGGGAATGTTTTTCACGTGCATGATTGCTGGTAGTACGATTACATTTCTTGACATGCCGCCTCCGTCGGAAAGAAGCAAAGCTGAGCACCCGGGTCCAAACCATCAAATTAAATTGATTAGTAAGTTGCAGCTTGATCATGGATTACTACTTGATACTACCTCCGATCGAAAATAACGATCGCAGTTTTAACTAAGGTTGAACTAACCTTGGTTCAAAACTGCCACACTTATTATGGATCGGAGGGAGTACAGTTTATAGCGATGCAAATATACCCGAAGCCGATGGGGAGTACGTTCTGCGGACCCATCAGACCATCCGGCAGTAGCAGGCGGCCTTTGAATTCTGGAGTCGTGTTAGCCAAGTCCTGGACAATCTTTGCTGCTCTCGCCCACATGGGTCTCCAGTCCCGAGAAAACCTACTGATTCACAGAAGAAAAAGGGAAGCAAAAGGGGATATGAAGGCGGAACTGACTGATTCGATGGTGAGTATGGCTAAGGAAACTTGTTCTTCTGGATACCTGGCTACTTCCGATTGGAACAAACGGTGCACGCGAAGAAACTTGACGAGGACCATGGCCTCAAGGCTGGGCGTCCAACGGGGCTCCAGCGGCAGGAAGCGAGGGAGGATGTAATCCAAGGCTTCGGTCCACTGGCCCTGGGACACGAGGCGCACCAGATGGATCACGCAAAAGTAGACGTTCGTCTGCTTCAGCATCCTGCATCCACGCATTCCGTTGATCAGCAAGAATGGTGGATCATCAGATCAGTGGCAATGCAAAAGAAGAGCGGCGGGTGCATACGCCATGAAGGTAGAGCCGTAGCCTTGGAGCCAGAGGAAGATGAGGAGACGCCGGTGACGGAGCCGCCTCACACAAGGGTACTCTCCAGGGACCAACGATTGCAGCTTCCGGCCGCCGCACTCCGCCGCTCGCGTCCTCGTCGTCTTCATCGACGGTCGTCGATTTGGGACTGGGGATTGGGTTTGGGATCGGGGACAGGTGCCGATTTGGGGCTGGGAGTTATGAGTAGTTATAGGCTTGGGGCTGGTGGTGGTGGTGGTGGTGGTGGTTGGACCAACGCATTAAAGGAGCGGAGGAAAAGCTAAGGGAAAAGGATTTAAATCAAAAACCCTCGTAACCTTACCTCTAAAAAAAGAAGCCTCAGAACCTGCAACAAATGATTTGCATTCCCTAAAACACAAATGAATTCCATGTCAATTTTAGTTTTGCCATCATCCGCGACAACTAAATTTGCGATAAAAACATTTGTTTTGCCATGTCTTTCGTGTCGGGTGACACCTCGTATTGGCTGACGAGCGGCCACACTCCTCAAACTGAAACCCCTCAATTCATGCATATCCATGCACGTCCATCATACACGTGAATATCACACATAAACAAACAATTGTTGGTATCGATGATACGTAGTTTGAAGTTCGAACACAATATTTATTTTAAGTGCACAATTCATTGGTTTCATTGTGGGCCTACATATGCTTCACAAGATCACTGAGTAGCTGTGCGTGCACCTGATGACTTGAAGTTTCTGATGCATCTGCAAAAAATTGGTAAGCTGGTCCGCATCTTGTTGTTCTTGGATGTGGACTCGTTCTCTAGGCTTGTCGAAATCATGGGTTCGGGCAACCCCTTCACCCTCGTCCTCCAGACCAAGTGCCACTCCTTCCATCTACACGCATGGCATTGCTGCTTGATTGTCGTGGATGATATGGTGTGTGCTACAAGGAAGCTGGTGAGGGGGTTGCAAGGCGAGAGTGCATCGGTGTTCTATGCGCCCACCGCCACGTGCCATCGTTGCTTCAAGACAAAGGCATCAACTAGACGCCAGTGTTGCAATGGCGTGGTGTCAAACCTCAAAGTACAGGAATCCACCGTTGAAGACGAGTCGGCGTTGTTGCATGCCGGTCATCGAGTGCTTCAAGTCTAGTCACGAATATCTCTCTTTGCTGCAACCGATAACGGGTTGCCATATACATGTGGCGGACGGCGATGATGCAAGGCCGGCTGCAGCATCCCCGTTGTTGCAAGCGACCACATGCTGCTGGGAGGGGTGCTAGGACTAGTGGCAACGTGTGATGTCACAACGGCCTTCCACGATGTTGCACCGCTAGCAGAAGGCATTGGGGCTGCAACATGAGGGAACGTTGGTGTTGTATGCACCAACCACCGTGTGTTATCTTCGCTCCAAAACAGGGGCATCACCTTCTTTTTTCTTGGGCGGCCAAAATAGCAGGAAAGGTTCCTACTGTTATATATTAAAGAAAATAGAGTTATATATGCAGAAACATGAGGTTTTACCTCATGGGGAAGGGAGAAGAAAAGAAATCAGATTACAACAGTGTTGATAAACTAGTCTAGGGAATCAGAGGTCTCAGAAGTGACCCTATACATTAAGAAGTTTCAAGTATTCCTTGAATTGGGCAGCCCAGGCCAAGATACTTGGGTTTACACCTTCAAAATGCTTTCTATTTCTCTGTTTCCAGTTTTTTCATGCAGCAAGGTAAACAATCTCTTTGAATGCTCTGCTGTGCCAGGTCGAGGAAGCCTTGTTGAACATTTCCTCCAGACCAAGAGAGGTGTCCCATGAAATATTTATCAACTTACAGCAGCTAGTGCTGAATGGACATCCAAAGATGAGATGAATATTGGTTTCTTCCACCATTGAACACAACAGACATGAGAATTCATCTCCAAGGTTGCAGTGCCTCCTTTTAAGAATGTTTCTAGTGTTAACTATGTCCCTGAAAAGAAGCCAAGCAAAAACCTTGTGCTTCATGATGCACTTGGACTTCCAGGTGGAGGTCATGATAGGGAAGGGTTGCAGTAGTCTGGAAAAAAAATTGTAGTATTTTCGAGGCTTAAATTTGGCGCGCCCCAACACAAGATCCAATCATCTCTGGATAAAGGATCAATAACCATAGAATCAAGTATATGTTGAAGATCATTTAATTTAATCTTTGGCCTTAAGAGATAAAGGTAGGTGGAAATTATATGTTAACTTATCAGCTTGCACAAACTGTTGTACTGAGAGGTCATCCTCTTTGTCATAAGAAAAGAGGTGAGGGTGAGAATCAGATAGCAGTTCTTGATTCCATAGATCTTTCCATAACAAGACCGTATCTCCAGCACTGACTAGGCATGTAGTGATCCCCCTGTAAATGTTCACAAGGGAGAAGACATCCTTCCACCAGAAAGATGTGGAGGAGTGAGCGACATGTGGTGGACCCACACCATAATGCTTGTACCACATCAACATCTCCCAAGGGATATCTTCCTATTGCATGAACTTATGGATGTATTTGATCAACAAGGCTTGGTTCTTTATTTTAGGTTGACCACCCCCAGGCCCCCCTTGTCTTTGGGTTTACAAACGAGATACCATGCTGCAAGGGAGTTTGCCCGAACATCTTTGTTAGTGACTTTCCTCCACAAGCAATTTCTCCCGGGTTTATCAATGAGGTCGATGATTTTGTCCGGCAGCTTAAGCACACACATTGCATGGGTAACTAGCGAGGACATGACCGAGTTAACATATTGAAGTCTACCTCTAGAAGACATCCATATCGTTGTAGTTGATAACCTCCTTTCTACTCTGTCTAGAATAGGCATTAGCTCTTGCAGCCTCGTGGTGCTCAATGGGGGTCCCAGGACCAAGAACAATTGCCATCTCCTTCGTTTTATCATCCAAAACATTGATTGGGATTAGCTGTGATTCACGATAATTTATTTTCGGTCCAGTCGCCTTTGCATATGAATCCCAAGGGTTTCTAACGGTGTTTAATTCAGAAGTCTCAGTTAGTAGAATTAAAATCGTATCATCAGCTTACTGAATTACCGGGAAATCTTGAGAGGCTGGCTGCTCAATTGGAAGATGGATAAGCCCTTCATGCCATGCTTTGTTAACCATTGCCTCCAATAAATCTTCTGCTAAAACAAAAAGAAGCGAAGATAACCGGTCACCCTAGCGAACACTGATGTCGCTTGAAGCTACGTCGGTATTTCCCCAAAGAGAAAGGGATGATGCAGCACAGCTACGGTAGGTATTTCCCTCAATGATGAAACCAAGGTTATCGAACCAGTAGGAGAACCACGCAACACTATGGGTGTATTTGGTAGCATGTATGGACCTACCCTAGTTGTTCTCCTCTCATACATGCTGAGTGTAGACATGTCGAGTCCATGCAGTTGCTGTTGTTTGGCAGCGATGTATGCGTTGAGACATGCTGAGCTGAGACTTTGTTTGGAAGCATGCATGTGTTTAGACATGTTGAACAATTTTGAATTTCGAATATTTTTTTGAATGATGAACAAAATCGAAAAAATGTGAACACAAATTTATACATATTTTGAAAATTTAACCAAATTAGAACATATTTTGAAAATTTTAACCAAATGCGAACACAAAATTTTGAATATTTTATAAAAATTAAATAAAATTTGTAATTCTTAATATTTGTTTAAAAATTCAAACAAATTTTGATATTCTTTCAAAATTCCAAACATATTTCATTTTTTAAAATTGAAATTCTAATCATTTATTGAAAATTCAAAGAAGTTTTGAAATTCTCAACATTTTTTGAAAATTTAATTTTTTAAAAAAAATTCTAAACTTTTTCAAAAATTTAAAGAAATTTAGAAATTCTGTTTTTTTTTCTTCTGAAAATTTAAACAATTTTTGAAATTCTCAACATTTTTTGTAAATATAAACAAATCTGGACGTGGTCTGGTCGGTGAGGACGATGGTCAGGGCCAGCATGGCTCCCTCCATGCACCCTGTCTAGGGTGCATGAGATGAGCATGGCTGAGGGGTCTTTTATGCATCAGATAAGCATAGTTCAGATGAGCCCATGCACCCTACCAAACAAGCAAAAGTGGGTCAGATTGGGAACTTTTGCCCTCATGCACCCTTCATGCATCTTACCAAACACACCCTATGTAAACGATATCTGCACACAAAGAACAAATACTTGCAATCCGACGTGTTAAAGGGGTTTTCAATCCCTTTCGGGTAACGGTGCCAGAAATTGCCAAGTTGGCGGGATAAAATAGTAGTAGATTGAAAGATGCAAATAAAAGAAAATAAAACGCAGCAAGGTATTTTTATGTTTTTGATTATATAGATCTGAAAATAAAAGTTAAAAATAAAGAAAAAGGTAAATAGCAATATGAATCTGAAAGTATATGATTGGAAAATAGATACGTGGCCGCAGATTTCGCTAGTGGCTTCTCTCGAAAATTAGCAATGGTGGGTAGACAAATTACTGTTGGGCAATTCATAGAAAAAATAAATAATTATGACGATAACCAAGACAATGATCATGTATATAGGCATCACATCCAAGATTAATAGATCGACTCCTTCCTGCACCTACTACTATTACTCCACACATTGACCGCTATCCAGCATTCATATAGTGTATTAAGTTCATGGGAAAATGGAGTAATGCAATGAGAACGATGACACGATGTAAACAGAATCTATTCATGTAGAAATAGACTCCATCTTTTTATCCTTAATAGCAACGATATATGCAAGATTGGACCCATTACAAAGCACTTCTTCCCAATGCAAGATAAATAGATCAAGTTGGCCAAACAAAAAACAAATATAGGAGAAGAAATACGAGTCTATAATAATCAAGAATGGATATTAAATCAAGGAAAATCTGATCATAAACTCATAATTCATCGGATCGCAACAAACACACTGCAAAAAATCATTACATCAAATAGATCTCCAAGAGATCATTGTATTGAGATACAAAGAGAGAAGAAGCCATCTAGCTACTGCCTACGGACCCTGTAGGTATGTGATAAACTACTCACGCATCATCGGAGAGGCACCAATGAGGATGATGAACCCCTCTGTGATCGTGTTCCCCTCTGACGGAGTGCGGGAAAAGGGCTCTAGAGATCTCGTGGTTCTGGAACTTGCAGCGGCTGGAATAAAGTTTCGTCGACTCCCCTAGGATTTATAGAATATTGGGGTATTCATAGAGCGAAGAGACCATGTGGGAGGCCACCGAGGTGGGCACAACCCACCTGGGTGCGCCTATGGGCCCAGGCGCGCCCTCGTGGGTTGTGCCCCCCTCGAGGCACCCCCTCAGGTGCTACTCTGGCCCACTAGATGTCTTCTGGTCCAAAAAAATCCAAAAAAAAGTTTCGCTGCATTTGGACTCCGTTTGGTATTGATTTTCTACGATGTAAAAAACAAGCAGAAAACAACAACTGGTACTGGGCACTATATGTCAATAGGTTAGTCACAAAAATGATATAAAATAATTATAAAATGATTGTAAAACATCCTAAAATGATAATATAACAGCATAGAACAATCAAAAATTATAGATACGCTGGAGACGTGTCAAACAGCTCTATGACATTTAAATTTGAGACCTTTTACGGTACATCAAAACAATACTAGCCGTCCATTCTCAGGCAACTAATGGACTAGATTAACCAATACTACTGGACGAGATTGGTAGTATTTTTCGTGTAAGGGGTAAAACTGGAACACACAAAACATATACCAAATGATCTGAAACTATGCAGGCAAAATCAGAAGCGCGTTAGTGTTTTTTTCCCCTGCTCTAACCGGAAGCAGTCCATCCATTCTGGGACTGTTGGCGCACGTTCCATCGGTTGAGTACTTTTGAGAGAAGATGCAACGAAGAAACTGATCGTACGTAGTCCATCGATCCTCGCCGGCCGGTGTGCCGTGGAAATCCCCAGATACAAAGCTATACACGCCAGTCTCCCAGAGTCCCAGATCGATCGATTATGTCCAGAACGCCAGATGCAGTACGTACGTGAGAAGCCGATTTATTTCCGGCGATCACGCATATGTATATGATAGTTACGTACGCCACCGGCGGCTGCACAACAACGCGCGCACACAGCGTCGATGAATTTCGCCGATGGACAAACCAACAGAACAGACGAACAGCGGTGAGAGCGGTTCATGATGAGCGAGCGCTGAGGCAGCTCGTGGCAAAAAGATCGTACTATATGAACGGACGCCGCTGATGACTGACGACGGCAACGACGAGGCCAAACGAGGGTGATCATGGCGAAGGATTCTACAAATTAATCAAACTAAAATGACAAAACTACCCTTCTAGTCAATGGCTGAGATGGTTTAATACTACCTGGTCCTAGAAGTAGTATGATGCACCGTAAAAAATCTCTTAAATTTCCGGTACTCAGTTTAGCAAAACTAAGGACGGTCCAGAGTCTAGTAGCATGTTCATCCACATGATCCATCGATCATCAAATCCCATACATTTAAGAATTGCGACGATGGATGAATGTTCTATCGTGTCAAACGCCTTCTCGAAATCCAGTTTCAGAATCACCACTTCTTTGCGAGATTTCTTATAGTGAGATATATATACTCGAATGCCCGTCCAAGACAGTCTTGCAAAGTATGTCCATCAATGAACAAATACTGGTTTCTGTGCACAATTTGCAAAATCCATTTCTGCAAATGTTCAGCAGAATTTTGGTAATCACTTTTAGTACGTAGTTGGGTAAAGAAATGGGGCGAAAGTCGGGCTAAGCTTTTGGGGGGTCAGCGTTATGAGAGAATTATTTACAGAGACGAGACTGATTTTACCTTCCCAAAAATCCATACACAATTGATAGGAGTCCGGAGCAATCACATGCCAACAGACTTTAAGGAACTGTCCCGTGAATCCATCTAGACCCAGAGCCCGGTCAGCAGGCATTAGTTTCATTATGTTAGCTATTTCTTCCGTTAAGAACGGTGCTGAAAGTTCTTCCAACCCAGGGACGTGATTGATAACCAGAGGCAGAGCAAAATCGAGCAAAATCAAATTCTGGCTCCTGTCAAACCCTCATTCTATTTTTAAAGCAAGCATGGAAAGATGCGGCCTTGCCTGTATGATCCTCCACCGAACAGCCATCTTCCAACTTGAGAGTTGGGATCGTGTTTCGGCGATATATTTTTGTGGCATGAGCATAAAAATATTTAGTGTTCCCCACCTAAAGTCGCCTGATGAAAAGTGCAACGTTTGCGCCAATACTCATTCTGATACTTAAGCAGTTTCAGAAGATGGCATTTAAGAATAACTCTAAAGGTAGCCTCGGGTGTAGTCAGCTGCCTGGCCTCTTCTAATTCATCAAGCTGAGTCATGAACTTGTTGGAATTTTCAATGAGAATTCCCAACTTAGAGATGGACTTGCTCCATTTCTTTAAGGCATATCGCAGATGTTTAAGCTTTGCAGAAATTCTAGTGGCACTAGAGGAAGCAAACAAAGGCTTTGACCAGAAAGAGCTTACAGTTTTCATAAACAAGGTTGAAGGGGCCAATATCTTTCAAACCAGAAAAGTTTGCATCTAGGGATAGTAGTTTGAACCGAGAGAACACATGGAATATGATATGAGATTGGTCGGGCAAATAGTTTTACCAGTGTATTGGGGGAGACTGAAATCCACTCAGGTGAAGTGTAAAACCAATCGATTTGCTCCAAGAGAGACTGCTCTTGTATATTGCTCCACGTAAATTATCGTCCTTTTAAAGGAAATTCCAGCAGGGCATTACCTGGACATCAGCGCCGCAATAGTGTGGTGTTGTACCTCAAAGTACGGGAATCCGCTGCCACACACGGCTCGGTGTTGCTGCATGGCAGACGTTGAGTGTTTCAAGTCTAGTCGCAGCTACACCTCTTTGCCGCAAGCGCCCGCAGGCTGGGCGTCGGTCCTTTATCGGTCAATAAATCAGTTAAAACTGTTGGAAACCGGCCCACGTCGTGGGGAAAATTGCACGGGATAGCCCCTCCCGATTCCACACTTTACGTTATGTGGGTACTTATCCCTTGACCCCCTATCCCTATATAAAGAGACGAGGAGCAATCATTGTGATGGTTGATCATTGATTAATAAAGCTAGTCTTCTCATATTTTCCTGTATCAATCTACTTTTGTTTGTTCGACTACTTCGTCTACGACGCTCGCTCCCGCTCCGCAACCTCGGACCGGACTCGCCGGCGGAGTTGCGGAACAAGAACCATGAATCTCCTACTATTTAGGCCATGTGTAGTCGTTTTCCAAAAGACCACATGCGTGTGTGCACTGCTGAAACGAGAGAGCAACTATCTGAGGGATACCCCTGCGGCAGCCTCTTAAAGGCCACTTTTGGTGGACTGGATTGCTCTCAGTTGCCGCCACATGTCACGTGTTGGGCGCTTTCCCGGGATTTTATTTTTATTTGTTTGTACATATTTTCGTGATATAGATGATTTTGGGGGGTTTTTTGGTTTTCGTGAGATTTTGGAGAAAAAATGCGCAAAACCCTCATTTTTTTCTTACATGAGAACGTGTTTATTTTGGCTTCCTTGAGAGGCAAGAAGCACAGGCTTGCTTCCGTCAGAGTCACTGTTATGCCTCTCAGGAAAAGAGAAAAAAACACATTTTTTTGCTACTACAAGAGGCGCTAATTTGCTTCTACAAAAGGTACAGTTGTGCCTCTCGGAAATATAACAAAAATATGTTTTTACTTTTTTCTTCCACGAAAACACAAGCTTACTTTCGCGAGAGGCACAGTTTTTTTTATGGATGCACAGTTTGCTTCCGTAAGAAGCACATATGTGCCTCTCGTAAACAGAAAAAGGTATTAAAAACATGTTTTCGGCTACGGTTTTTTCTATCGATTTTTTTGGGCTTCTCATAAATAAAATTTCTTCTAAATCTATTAACATGGGGTCAAGTTCCTAAGAACTCGACGTGAGGAATCCAAGTAAAAACGGTACATCATTTGGACAGACGGTTAAAAAGATAAAATGTTTTGATAGACGAATGTACGAAAAAAATAGAGAAAATTTCCAGGTTGCCACTTGTCAGCCTCAAGGGAGGTGAAAGTGACCTTTGCAAGAGGTAGCCCTTAACTAGTTTTTTTTTTTTTTGAGGCAAGGTAGCCCTTAACTAGTGATTTTGCTGAAACAACCCATCGATCAGTAGGTTTGGGCTAATTTTTTTTAAATAATACATTTTATTTAGTAAATTTCATAACTAGTACGTGGCTAGGCGAATTTTCAAAAATATGACCCAATCGGCCAGCAGCATGCCGACTAGGCCTTGTCGGCCTGCTGCTGGCCGATTAGGACCTTATCGGCCTGCTGCTAGCCGATAGGCCTGTCGGCCACAAGCTCTCCAGCAGTCGGCCTTGCTGCTTGGTCGACAGGACCCTATTGGCCTGCTGCTGGCCGACAGGACCTTATTTGCCTGCTGCTGGCCGATAGGACCTTATTGGCCTGCTGCTGGCCGGCAGGACCCTATTGGCTAGCTGCTGGCCTATTGCATGCATAAAAATATTCACATACCTAAAAATATTCACATACATAAAAATATTCACATACCTAAAAATATTCACGGACCAACTACAAATATTCATATACCTACAAATATTCACATACCTAAAAATAGTCACGTACCAACTAAAAATACTTCATATACCTAAAAATATTCACATACCTAAAAGGCAGTGGTGGTGGTGGAGCTCCGGCGTTGCTACGCGAGTTTCCGGCTCCGGTTCCGTTGATTGAAGACCGACGTTCGTCGTTCGTTTGCACGCTTCAAGGGTATATTCCAACACACATTTTATCTCTCGTAATTGTTTGGTAGTATTTTTTAGGTGTGTGAATATTTGTAGGTATATGAAGTATTTTTAGTTGGTCCGTGACTTTTTATTAGGTATGTGAATATTTTTAGGTATATGAAGTATTTTTAGTTGGTCTTGGACTTTTTTTAGGTATGTGAATATTTTTAGGTATATGAAGTATTTTTAGTTGGTCCCTGACTATTTTTAGGTATGTGAATATTTGTAGGTATATGAATATTTGTAGTTGGTCCGTGAATATTTTTAGGTATGTGAATATTTTTATGTATGTGAATATTTTTAGGTATGTGAATATTTTTATGCATGCAATAGGCCAGCAGCTAGCCAATAGGGTCCTGTCGGCCAGCAGCAGACCAATAAGGTCCTATCGGCCAGCAGCAGGTCAATAAGGTCCTGTCGGCCAGCAGCAGGCCAATAGGGTCCTGTCGGCCAAGCAGCAAGGCCGACTGCTGGAGAGCTTGTGGCCGACAGGCCTATCGGCTAGCAGTAGGCCGATAAGGTCCTAATCGGCCAGCAGCAGGCCGACAAGGCCTAGTCGGCCTGCTGCTGGCCGATTGAGTCATATTTTTGAAAATTCGCCTAGCCACGTACTAGTTATGAAATTTACTAAATAAAATGTATTATTTAATAAAAATTAGCTAGGTTTGGCTCGCGTCGTCCTCCGCAAAGAAAAACAAGAGCCTGCTGCATGCCATGCATGCGGAAGGTAAGGCCCAAGCCCAGTTCCAGGAGATCAACACACTTGCCCGGGAACGCCGTGGATTCCGAAAAATGCTTAGGATCAGCCTAAAAACAACCCAGATTTTAGGTAGAAAATGACAAAACCGCTCGTTGCGGTTGCAGGAAATGTAGTTTCATAAAGTTTAGTCATTGGGCCGGACCAATATATCTGGGGTTTTTTCGTTCGTTTGGGTTTGCATCGTTACGAAGCTGCGTTTCCTCTGCCATTTTCCAATTTTTTTTCTTCCTTTTTACGTTTTCACTTTGGTTTTCCTTTGTTTTGTTCAACAATTTTCTTTGGTTTTTTGTTTTCATATGGTTATTAACTGGTTTCTTTGTTTTATTCTTGGTTTTCATGTATCCTCTTTTCTTTATTTTTCCAGACTTTTTGTTTTTTTCAGGTTTTCTTTGTTTCCTTCTCTTTTTTCCACTGGTTTTTCTTTGGTTTCTTTTAATTTCTTATTTTCTTTTCTTTTCTTTTTCCTTGGTTTCTGTTTCATCTCTTTTACAGTTTTCATCAAAAAAATCAATTTTCTTTTATTGGTTTTTGTTTCTTTGTTGGTTTTCAATGGTTTTTTTGTTTATTTTGTTTCTTTACCGGTGTTCTCTATTTTTCATTCTTTTTGCGCTTCTTTCTTTTGTTTCTTTTTCGTTTCCCTTTTCTCTTGCCTTTTTTCTTTCTTTTTTGGATTTCGCTCTAATACATGTTTAATATTTTATAAATGTTTAGTATTTTCAAATACAAGTTTAAAAATTTTAACACATGATCACATTTTTCTTTACATATTTTTAGATGTTTCAAGTTATTAATTAATCCTGGCAAAACAATGCCTGATTAACATTTTCAAATACTTGAGGAATGTTTCATGAATACGTGGTTAACATTTTTTCTATACACATTTTAACATTTTCAAATGTTCGATTAATATTATAACACTTGATTAACTTTTCTCAAATACTTTTTTAACAACAATTTTCAAATGCTTGATTAACATTTTCTAAATACATGATCATTTTTTTGTATACATTTTTACGTATATAAGAAAAGACATTTTATTTAAGCACATTTATTATTTTCAAATGTCTGGGTAACATTTTTAATACATGGTCAACATTTGTTCTATACACATTTTTCAAATACTTGATTAGCATGCTTCTAACACAAGATTAAAAACAATTATGCGTGGTCAACAGTTTTTTGTATTCGCATTACTACATACCCAAAGGTTTGATTAACATTTTTAAGAAACAAGCTTGAAATATTTTTATTACATTGTCAAAAAAAGTTATACGCACATTTAAAAAAATCTGTTGTCAAATACTTTTTGAATATCATTTCGAAATGTTTGATTACCATTTTTTATATCTATACCTAATAATAAAGAACGGAAGCTTTCATAGTTCTACATAGGTCATACCTTTGTATCCGTTAATCTCGTGTTAACTATAGAGATGGACGGCTGAGATTTTAAAAAGGGAAAGTGTTTATAGTAAAAAAAAGTTGATTCGTTTCTCATAATCATACGCCAAGGCCGATCCCATGGGGACACACGGGCCGATCCATCCAGGTACCAGTCACGCAAAGATTATGATCAACAATTAATATTTTTTGGGGGAATCAAAAAATATATTTTTATACATGGGAGCTTCATTGCTGGACAAGCCACAAATTGAAGCCCAAAGCGAGCACAACAGCACCCTACAACCCACCCGTTAGGCTAGTCCCAATGGGGAGGAACTTAGTAGTAACATCGTTGCCATGTAGGACAAAAAGCTGACATGGCAAACATTTAATGAGGAAAGAGAGGGTAGTGGTAACATAGCTAGTTACCGGAACATCACATATTTCAAGATATTGTGAGTCTATAAACTAATAAATAGAGTTTTGCATGATGTTCCTACCCATTGTGATGGTGGTAACATAGCATAGAATAGCGTGTATGTTCTTGCTCTATGTTACTCCCCATTGTGACCAGCCTTATCCACAGCTCCACACCACGCCGCACACAACAGAGAGAACCAGCCCTCAAAAAAAGAAAATCAATGGAGATAACCACGTTAGGTCGCACACTCGCTCTCCCTCCCCCGATTCCCAAACATAGATGACACCATGACGGCCGCCGGCGCCACGGCCACGCAACGCTAGCAGCTTACTGGCGGTGGCCGCAAGCGATTCGCTGGTCCCAGATCCAAGTCCGGCGTGCGGAGGCTAGCCGCCCTCTCCATCCAGCCTTCCAAGACCCAGGACCCTTGCTCCCTGCGGCCCTCCCGCAGGTCCAGGCCACCGACCACCATCGACTGTCGAGCATGCATCACCGTCGACCGCGGAGGCGTTGGAGGACCGCGGAGGTTGGAGACAGGATGCGGCAGTTTGTTTAGCCAAAGGTGTGGAAGATTGGGGACAGGTGGGATCCATTCTTCTTTACCTGGCATTGAAGTTCAGGACGGTGCAGCAGCTCCCTAAACAGTACCCGGCGGCAGCGGCATCGCAGGGACCAGGGGTGCTTTGGTTCCTGGGTGCAGCGCCTTGTGCAACGTAGGTGACGGCAGCGGACATCAAAGACGACGCTGGAGAGGCCAGATAGCGCCAGGACATGTACTAATCATATAAGTTAATATATTAAAATTAAAAACGTGTGTGTGTGATTAGAGAGGGTGTAGGTGTTCAACTATATCGTTATCTGAGTGTGACGACGATGTGGATGATGGGCTACTAGAATGCAGGCGGCGTTTGATGCATGTATCTTAGACTATAGCCACCGTGTCAATTTTTATCCCGTTGCAATGCATGCATTTGTGATTCTCCATAGGTCATCACTTGATGTCCGTTAATTTTATGTTGATTATAAAATATTGATGGCTGAGGTTTAAAATGATCCGACCCAAACTTTAACTGTCATGGGCGCAAGGGTTGGCAAGAAAACAATTGTACGTGGCTACCCCAACTCCTCCCACGGCCTTCTCAATAGGAACAAACTCCTCCCAAGATACGGCAAGAAAAATAGAACAAAACCTCAACAAACGCAAGGAAAAAAATATGAAAAAGAAAGCTCTACCCACATGGCTAATAAAAACGGAGCCCGCAAGCCTGTTCACGAGGCCAGAAAAATTTTCTGCCAACCCAACGGGTGTGCGCCCACGCGTGAGGGGAACGCCGCGGCCGTTGTGGAGGTGCATGACGGTGAAAGGCCGGCGAGGTTGCGCCCATAGCCAGCGTGGCGATGCATCACGAGCCTTTGAGCACTTGAAGAATGTTTTAAATAGCGGACTATGGCAAATAGCGGCGGACCTTAAAATCAGTTAGAGTGAAGCTATAGCGGGCTATTTGTACCCTGCTGAAAAGGCTATAGCGGGCTATCGCAAACTATGCCTTGAATCCTGACCAAGGAAAGCTGGGTTCGTCGGACCGTCACCGCTACCCATTGTTTTGGATCCAACTTGTATGTATACGATGGATAATGGAATTCCAATTGCTAAATTTAAGCTAAGGTTTTACAATAAATTGTGGTCTCTAAGCTCGTCTCATGTAATCCAACAACTAAATGTATTATACTAGCATGTCTAATTCATAAGTGCAACCAACAAGTTGTATTTGATTTGAATTAACAAGGTCGGCTATATAGTATTTGTATTAATTAAAGTTATTATGTTCTGAATGTCTTGATTTGAACATTTTGTTTTTGTTATCCCTCATTCCGTTGCAACGCATGGGCCTTTTGCTAGTACATGAAAAAAAAATACACACAATGTACATTTTTTGCAAACAAGAGAAATATTTTTTTGTACACATGTAACATTTGGCAAATGATTGGTTAACATTAAAAAATTGTGTAAAAATGTAATATATTTATTAAGAATATTTGGAATTGTAAATGAAAGTGCAAAAAGGAAAACAAAAACGTGAAGGAAAAATCAAGGGCTTGGCCTACCATGTGTCGGGGCCGGCCCATTTTCGGAGGGCCCTACGCGAGAGCACACTAGGTCCGCTGCGGTTGCCCACACACGCGTTAAATGCGCACCCACCCACCCACACATGCGGCTTTGATCTGGTTCACGGAAACACCTATTTGACGCTCTCTGCGTCAAAGTCTCGGGCAATCGCACAGGCACACGACCACATAGGGCCAGCCCATCTCCCATTGTTCGAATCGCTTGGAAGTTCCGATTTTGTGAAAGTCCTAGAAGGTTCCCTGCCGGTTTTTCCAGTTTTGCGAACCGTCTAGAAGGTTCCTTGTACGGTTTTTATTTTTTCTTTTTTTCCTATTTCTGTTTCTGTTTCTTTTTTCCTTCTTTCTTTTCTTTCTTTCTTTTTCTGTATTTCCTTTTCTGTTATTTTTTTCGTTTTTTTCTTTTCCAAAATAGTTGGCATTTAAAAAAATCACAAATCCATAAAACAATTCGGGAATTCAGAAAATTTTAGCATTATGAAACAATTTGTCCATAAAATCCTAAAATCTTACCAAATTTTTTAAAAAAATCTCGTTTCAAAATTTTGTTGACTAATCCAAAATATGTTTCTTAATTTTAATAAATATTCCCATTTCGCATTAGGTTAACAAATTCAATTTTTTGGGGGAATTTAAAAATGTGTTCTGTTTTTTAAAATATTTCCAATGTTACCAAAACAATGTTCAAAGATTCAAAATATTTTAGTGTATTAAAAAAGTTCTTGCATTTCAAAAAATGTTCATGTTTTCATCAGGTTTTCATAAAATGTTCAGGGTTTCAAATTTTGTTCACAATTTCAATAAATGTTTTAAATTTCAAAAATTGTTCACGTACTAAAAACTTTAGTGTTTCGAAATTAGTTTGTGTTTTTTAAAAAATTGTTCAGAATGTTAATTTTTTTTCGAAATTTAATTAGAATTTCAAAATGTGTTCTATTTTTTCATAGTTTGTTTGTGTTTTCCAATAAAAATGTTCTCATTTTTCTAAAATTGTTCATAGATCAAAAGTTGCTCATAGATATAAAAGATGTTTGCGAATTAAAAAAATGGTCACGGATTTCAAAATATGTTCGTGTTTTATAATTTTGTATGTAATTTCTTAAATTGTTTCGTTTTTTATGAAAAAATATGACAAATCAAATAAAGTTAGGGATTTCACGATTTTCATAAAATGTGTGGAATAAAAATAGTTCGGAATTACAAAAATACTATCATTTTCAGAACAAAATTTGGCATCTAGTTGTTTTCCAATATTTTGTTCAGGTTTTCATAAAATGTTCAGAGTTTCATATTTTGTTCAAAATTTCAATAAAAATTGTTTAAGTTTTCAAACATTAGTGTTTCAAAAAAAATTGTGTTTTTTTTAAAGATCGGAATGCTAATTTTGGTTCTAATTTTTAGAAATTAGTATAGAATTTCAAAATTTGTCCTAATTTTACAAAGTTTGTTTGTGTATTCCAAGAAAAAATGTTCTCATTTTTCTAAAATTGTTCTTAGATCAGAAGCTGTTCATGGATATAAAATATATTTTCGAATTAAAAAATGTTCACGGATTTCAAAATATGTTCGTTTTTTCTAATTTGGTTTAGAATTTCGAAAATTGTTTCCTTTTCCTGAAAAAACCCGTAAATCAAATAATGTTCAGGATTTCACGATATTCAAAAAATATGCGGAATAAAATTACAAAAATATTATCATTTTCAGAACAAAATTTGGCATTTAATTGTTTTCCTACTTTCAAAGTTTGGTAAAGATTGTTTCTAAGGTGCCGCTTTGGTGAGGTTAATAAATAAATCGCGCTTCCCTTATAGTAAAATTACAACACGTTGAGAATCAAAAGTTGTGAGTTCGATACCTGTCAGCGGCTAGTTCGTTTTTCGTACTAGTAAGTGTGCACGTGCAACACAAGTATCATAGAGTTATAAAATAGAGAGAAAATTGGGTCACATGAAGAGAAGCGGTGGCATAAGTGTCGAGGGAGGAGGATTGATTAACATATGTAGATATAAAATTGTATCAAAGAAAAGTCAAGTCCATCCAAAATCAGTATGCATATCGAATAAAATATTACATACGTAGTTTTTGCCTAAGCCTCGTGATGCTGAAATTAAAAGGAATACTTAGCTTTTAAAATTAGCGCGACCATGCAAGTATGTGACAATTCCCTTGTTCGATCAATCGAGATTCGAGTTTTTAGATTTAGAACATAAATATGAAGAATAGCAAAACAGTACATGCAAAGGCATAGGGCGCTGGGCGCGACTGCACAAGAAGACGTGCTCGTACCTACGTGACCGCGTAACGTTGCAGGCCGACATCGCCGTCGTTCCTTGGGACAAGAATACCAGGAGAGTCAAACCAAGAGTCGAGCCGTCAAAGACAATGAACACTTAAACAGATGAACGAAAAGAAGGAAGTGAGGGAAGTCGAGGAACCATCGGAATCAAGGCCAGGGTCTGATCGATCCTATGATCCGAACAAACATGGAAACGAGCGATTTCGTTTTCATGTTTGTCTCTGCCTACATGCGAACATGTGCCATGCCTTTTTCTTTTTCTTTCTATGTATGCAGTACACGAGACTGGGTTTAATAAAAATGATGGAGTAGATCATGGTAATTATTGCTAGTTGATATGATTAAAACAGACCCATGTTGGAGCGAGATCGTGGTAATTATTGCGTAGTTACGATGGCGTAGATCATGGTAATTATTGCTAGTTGATTATGGTAAATGATGTGATACAACATTGAGGCAATCCGATCCATTGAAAGATGGTAGATGTATGGCTGAGATGTAATGTTTCTGCCACAACTCGATTGTTTAATAGTAGTGTAGATGTAGATTTTTTATATCGCGCTCACGTTCGTTTCCTGCTCGTGGGCTGGCCAGTCGTGGGTCTCTCTGTGCGGCAGCGCGCTGTTGGACGCAAATAGCGTCCAATATGTGCTCCATTCACCTGGTTCACTGTGGTCGCGGGTTTTTGTTTTCTCTCTTTTTTCCTCTTCTTCTATTTTGCATGTGCTTTCAGAAAAAATCAGAAAAATAATTCAAGGAAATTTAGCATAATTTCAAAAATAACTTCAGGATTATATAAAATATTCATGAAATCTAAAATTATTAATTGTTTTGAAAAACTATCGTGAGTTCAAAATATGTTTGCAAATATTAAAAAATGCTCCCGAATTCCAAATATGTTCATGAATTCAAAAAATGTTTTGAAATTTTATTTTATTTTTTCAGTTTCCAAAAAGTTCATCAATTCAAAAATTGTTTAGGAATATATTTATTTTTCGAATTTCGAACAAAGTCCATGAATTCAAAACAAATCGTCGATTGAAGAAATGTTCACAAATATCAAAGCTTGTTCATTAATACAAAAACAATCTTGAAATTCACACAATGACTGTGAATTCAAGAAAAACATGAATGTAATAATTATTAATGAAATCATAACATGTTCATGAATTTAAAAAATATTCACATGTGTTAAGAAATATTCCCGGTTTCAAAAAACTCATTCACCAATTTAAAAAAATGGTCACGAGTTTGAATAATGTTGACAGATTTTGAAAAATGACGCGACACTGTGAAATGTTAAAAAACTCAAAAACACGCACTCATAAAATGCTCACGAATTTCAAAATGCTAGTGAGTTTGAAAGTTAGTCATGAATTTCAAAAGTGTTTGAATATTTAAAAAAACACGAATTTGAAAATTGTTCTTGGTTTTCAATAAATTTTACGGATTTGAAAATTTTCCCAATTTTTGAAAAACTGTTCATTAATCATAAATATGTTCGTGGTTTTGGAAAAAGAAAAAGGGAAGAAGAAGAAGAAGAAGAAGAAAATAGACAGAAAACATAGAAAGACATACTAAGAGCATCTCCAGCCGCGCCCCCAAGACGCCCCCGAGGCCGCTTTTTTTAGCGCCGGTGCCAAAAAACGGCCCAGTTGCGCCCCCAAGAAGCCGAAATCCGCCGGATCGGCCCGTTTTCTGAGCCGACGCGCCCAGGCTGAACCCGGCGCACTGGGGGCGCTTGGGGGCACTGGCGGAAGGGAAAATTGCCCGGGTCCCCACTGTCAGGCGAAAAGTCACACTGATTCGCCCCGTTTCCCCCTCTCATTCCCCGATACCTTGCCGATCCCGGCGTCGCCAGCCACCTCTCCGCCGCCGCCGTTGCTATCTCGCCATTCCTCGCCGTGAAACAAAGAAAGATCCCCCTGACGCCCTCTCCCCCCCCACTTTCCCCGAGTTTCCCTCGCCGCTCCGGCGCCCGCCGACTAGTCTGCACACGACGCCTGCTACGTGTTCGGTGCTTTGCCTGCCTCGGCCGCGATGGACTCCGACGACGAGGAGGTGCTCGCGGCGTTGCTCGAGGAGGAAGCCGACGCCGCCGCCCAGGACGAAGAACACCTCATGGTCCTCGCCGCCCTGGCCGGCTTGCTTGCCGGCGATGCAAAGCCGAGGCGAGGCGGCTCGGCGCCGGGGCGACGGAAAGCAAAGAACCGGCATCGGCTCGAAGGCTATTGCATGCTCTACTCCGACTACTTCGCCGACGCTCCACTACACGGCGACAAAGTTTTTCGGCGCCGTTATCGGATGGGCCGAAAGCTTTTCCTCAGGATAGTCAATGAACTCAGGGAGTACGACAACTACTTCAGGTGCAAGAAGGATTGCACCGGCACACATGGATTCACCTCAATCCAGAAGTGCACGACAGCTATGAGAATGCTTGCATACGGGGCTCCAGGTGATTCACTCGACGACTATGGGCGCATGGCCGAGTCCATGATCATTGAGTGCACCTACAAGTTCTGCAAGGCTGTGGTGGCAGTGTTTGGACCGAGGTACTTGCGATCGCCCAATGCTGAAGACACTGCTCGGATCCTGGCACAGAATGAAGCAAGAGGATTTCCTGGTATGCTTGGAAGCGTCGACTGCATGCATTGGGCATGGAAGAACTGACCGTTTGCTTGGCAGGGGATGTACAAAGGTGCCAAAGGAGCTTGCAGTGTGATACTTGAGGCAGTGGCCACACAGGACCTCTGGATTTGGCACGCTTTCTTTGGTATGCCAGGAACTCACAATAACATCAACGTGCTGCAGTGCTCTCCTATTTTTGCCAAGCTCGTTGAGGGCCATTCTCCTCCGGTGAACTTCGAGATCAATGGGCACCAATACAACAAGGGGTACTACCTAGCAGATGGCATCTATCCGAGATGGTCAACATTTGTGAAGACTATCTCAAGCCCTATGCCAGGAGGCAAGAACTCCCACTTTTCGAAGGTTCAGGAGGCTTGTAGGAAGGATGTCGAGCGAGCATTTGGCGTGCTCCAATCTCGATTTGCTATTGTCCGGTACCCCGCTAAGAATTGGTCGAAAGATCAAATGTGGGAGATCATGACTTGTTGTGTCATTTTGCACAACATGATCATTGAGAGCGAGCAGGAAGAGCCAGTGTTTGACACTGAACCATATTACAGGCAGGGTCCTCTTGCCCAGGTGGATCACCAGCTCCCTGCAACATGGACGGCCTTCCTCAACATGCGCCAGGAGATCCGAGACCCACAGGTGCATCATCAGCTGCAGCATGATCTAGTGGAGCACCTATGGAGGCTCAAGGGCAACGCCTAGCTCGACGTGCAATGAAATATGAGTGTTTTTATTATTTGTTTGAACTATATAATTTGTAGAACTATGTGGTGAACTATTTGATTTTCTGTGATGATTCTAATTCCTTCTGTGATGATTTTTGTGATGATTTTATTTAAATGAGCGCCGAAACATGTCGAGCGTGGGCCGTTTTGCGCCGGAAATTGGGCCAATCCAGCGTCGAAAATGGGCTGAAAGCGCCGATACTGGGCCGATATCGGCGCCTGGGGGCGACCTGGGGGGCGGCGGCTGGGAACGCACTAGCACCCAAGCTAAAATAGCGCCGGCTCGCCCCCAAGCGGCGGTTTTCGGCGCGTCTTGGGGGCGCAACGGCTGGAGATGCTCTAATTGGCAGACCCATTATCGCGGGCAGGGGTGTGTGTTTGATCGCTACTGCCTCCGATCCTTTTTGGTTCGCATATAATATTTGTCTGAAGTCAAGCCTTGTAAAGTTTGACCAACTCTATAGAAAAAAATACCAGCATTCACAATGTGAAATCAATATCAGTAGATGCGTCATGACTTCCTTATACATCATGTAATATGTGGACCATAACGACTGAAAGAGAAAACAAACCGCCAAGATAAAGTGTACACCTCCGAACTACCATCTAGTTTATTTAGGGTTCCTCCTCTTAGTCAGCAATCTTCATCACCGGCGTGAGTTTCTCGGGCACTGATGTCTACTACACAACCTTCTTGTAGACTCGTGTTGGGCCTCCAAGAGCAGAGTTTTGTAGAACAGTAGCATTTTTCTCTCAAGTGGATGACCTAAGGTTTATCAATCCGTGGAAGGCGTAGGATGAAGATAGTCTCTCTCAAACAACCTTGCAACCAAATAATAAAAAGTCTCTTGTGTCCCCAACACACCCAATACAATGGTAAATTGTATAGGTGCACTAGTTCGGCGAAGAGATGGTGATACAAGTGTAATATGGGTAGATATATGTTTTTGTAATCTAAAAATATAAAAACAGCAAGGTAGCAAGTATTAAACGGAGTACAAACGGTATTGCAATGCGTGAAAACAAAGCCTAGGGTTCACACTTTCACTAGTGCAAGTTCTCTCAACAATGATAACATAATTGGATCATATAACAACCCTCAACGTGCAACGAAGAATCACTCCAAAGTTCCTATCGTGGAGAACATAAGATGAAATTGCTTGTAGGGTAAGAAACCACCTCAAAGTTATTCTTTCTGATCAATCTATTGGGGTATTCCTATAAGTGTCACAAACAACCCTAGAGTTCGTACTAGAATAACACCACGTGACATGCATCAATCAACCCTAATGTTACCTAGATACTCCAATGTCACCACAAGTATCCGTGGGATAATTATATGATGTGCATCACATAATTTCAGATTCTCAATATTCAATCCAACACAAAGAACTTCAAGAGCATCCTGAGATTTCTATCGGAGAAAATAATATGAAAACGCGTACCAACCCCTATGCATAGATTACCCCAATGTCACCACGAGAATCCGCAAGTTGATAACCAAAACATACATCAAGTGGATCAATAGAACATCCTATTGTCACCACGGATATCACATTGCAAGATATACATCAAGTGCTCTCACATCCAAAGATTCAATCCGACATAACAGAACCTCAAAGGAAAAGACTCAATTCATCACAAGGTAGAGGGGGGAGAAACACCATATGATTCAACTATAGTAACAAAGCTCGCGGTACATCAAGATCGTGCCAAATCAAGAACACGAGAGAGAAAGAGAGAGAGAGAGAGAGAGAGAGAGAGAGAGAGAGAGAGAGAGAGAGAGAGAGAGATCAAACACATAGCGATTGGTACATACCCTCAGCCCTGAGGGTGAACTACTCTCTCAGACCACCGGGATGAATAAGATGGCCACCGGTGATGGTTTCCCCCTCCGGCAGGGTGCCGGAACGGGCCCCTGATTGGTTTTTCATGGCTACAGAGGCTTGCGGGGGCGAAACTCCCGATCTAGGTTTCTTTCTGGGGGTTTCTGGATTTATAGGAATTTTTGCGTCGGTTTCACATTAGGGGGTCCATGAGTTAGCGACATGGCGGGGGGACGCGGCCTAGGGGGTGGGCACGCCACCCACCCTTGTCGTTGGCTCGGACTCTTCTGGTCCAACTCTTATGCTTCGAGGGCTTCTTCTGGTCCATAAAAAATCACCGTAAATTTTTAGCTCGTTTGGACTCCGTTTGATATTACTTTTCTGTAAAAGTCAAAAACAAGAAAAAAAACAGAAACTGGCACTGGGCTCTAGGTTAATAGGTCAGTCCAAAAAATAATATAAAATAGCATATTAATGCATATAAAACATCCAAAACAGATAATATAATAGCATGGAACAATCAAAAAAATAGATATACGTTGGAGACGTATCAGGCACTCGTGACCAATAACGAATTGAAACTTTCCTGGGGCGGCAAGGGAGTCCTATCTAGTGTCTGTTGACGACTGGGGCAATAAACCTGACAATAGTGGCAGCAAGCTCTTCATCGGTAGTAGGGAAGAACACAAAGGTTGATCTAGAGGAGATGCTAATGAACATGGAACTTCTGGACGATGAATTGGAAGATGTGGTGATTAGGAAGGAGGAAGCGAAGAAGTTCGAGACAGAAGCTAGATGGATGGCAATGACCAAGGTAACACGGCATGATCTCTCTGTCTGCCTGTGTTTTTTTTGACACAATGAAGTTCATGTGGGGTTTGGCACAAACACCGAAATTCCATGAAGCTGGTGAGAACCTATTGATCTTCCAATGTTTTCCTTAGGAGATTGGAGAAAGGTAGTGCACAAAGGCCTTGAATTATCCAAGGTTTTGCAGTCATTGTCGAGGTTCCAAATTTGGCAGCAAGAGGGGTGGATGAATGGAGCTTGATCTACCAATACGAAAATGGGTGACACAAGATCGTATACAGGTTCAGGCCCCTCGTCGGTGGAGGTAAAAAGCCCTAGTAATGTCTCTTTAGGAGTTCTTGTTGCATATGAAATTCATATTATAGATTTCCGAACCCCCAGCTCAGAACCCCGGGCAGGTTATATAGAGCCGGCCATGCATTAGGGCCCATTGGCTAGTCATAAGTGCTACCAAACGACATATTGAATACCGACAGTTTCATGTCTATTATGAGTGAAAATGGACGCTTCAAACAGTTAGGGAAGCGGCTAGTGGTAATGCTTGGCATTTATTGCATAGTGAAGCCCCGTGTGCAACTCCTCTTTGAATGCTCTTAGCCATTGGACTGCTAATCCGACAAGCTACACCCTGATTGATGCGCAATGCGACTCATGTAGATCCCTCGATGCTACTTGTAAACTGCATTGGGATTTTCCTTGAAGAGGAGGGGTGAAGTAGTAGAGTAGAGCTAAGTATTTCCCTCGGTGAGAACCAAGGTTATTGAACTAATAAGAGAACCATGCAAATTCGCTTCTTCAGCACCTACACACACAAAAGCAACTACTTGCACCCAACGCGGGCAAGAGGGTTGTCAATCCCCTTGAACTCGTTATTTGCAAAGATTAATTCTGATAGTGATAGATGGATAAAAGGAAAAGTAAAATAAAAAGTTTAAAAGTGCATCAAGGTTTTTTTTGTTTTAAAAATATGATAAAATTAGACCTGGGACCATAGTTTTCACTAGATGCCTCTCTCTCGAACCACAACATGCGGTGGGTAAACAAATTATTGTTGGGCATTGATGGAAAAGTGCATAGTTATGATGTATTCATGGCAATCATGTATATAGGCATCACATCTATGACAAGTATGCCGACTCCTGCATGCATATACTACTATTACTCCACCAATCGACTACTATCCATCATGCATTTATGCCATTAAGTTCATGACAAACAAAGTAACGCCTTAAGCAAGATGACATGACATAGACAAATTGAACTTAAGCAATATGATTAAACCCCGACGTTGTACCCTTAATAGCAAGAATGCAATACGTGCCTCGCTACCCCTTCTGTCACTGGGTAAGGACGTTGCAAGATTGAACCCATTACAAAATACCTCCCCACTGAAGATAATCAATCTAGTTGGCCAAACCAAACAGATAGATCAGAGAGAAATACAAAGCTATAACAATCATGCATAATAGAGTTCAGAAAAGACTCAATTACTTCCAATGAATAATTTGATCATAAACCCACAATTCATCGGACCCCACAAACACACCGCAAAAGAAGAGTACATCACATAGAACTCCAAGAAGATCGAAGAGAACATTCTATTGAAGATCAAAAAGAGAGAAGGAGACATCTAGCTACTAGATATGTACATGTAGGTCTGTGGTGAACTACTCACGTATCATTGGAAGGTAGCAAGGATGATGTAGAAGCTCTCCGTGATCGATTCCCCCTACAGCAGAATACCGGAAAAGGCCAACAGATGGGATCGCGAAAGAACATAAGGTTGCGGTGGTGCCAAAAAAGTTTTGGGTGGCTCTCTGTTGATTTGGGGATATATGTGAGTATATATAGGTGGAATTAGGTCAAACGGAGTTGCATGGGGGCCACGAGCTCAGGGGGCGTGCCCGGTGAGCTCGTGGCTCTATCGTAGGTCTTCTGGCCTCCCCCCGAACCTTCTAGGGTCCCTTCCGGTCCAGAAAAAATCAATGTGAAGTTTCATCGTATTTTGACTTCGTTTGGTATTGATTTTCTGAAAAGCCAAAAACAAGCAAAAAAACAGGAAGTGACAGTGGGCACTGGGTTAATGGGTTAGTCTCAAAAAATGATATAAAATAGCATAAATGCATATAAAGCATCCAAGATTGACAATATAATGGCATGAAACAATCAAATATTATATATACGTTGGAGACGTATCACCTGACTGGTGTCGACTCTGACTAGGCCGCCACCATGTGTTGCTGGTGTTTATCTGGTGATTTTGGATTCATGAGCCTATGTCTACATGGACCTCTTAGCTAGGATTTGTGTCATCGTGGGCCTACCAGATGGGGAATTCCCTTGTCACTAGCTCCCGAGTCTGTTAGGGTCTCGAACTGAAAATAGTCTGAACCCTCAATGGAAGTAGGTTCTCATTGGACTTCAGACTCAAAATGTTGCAAACTTGCTCATGAAGAGACCCTCAATGACTCTAAAGGGAAAAACCAGTGAAAGGGTTAATTTAAACTAGCCGTGGGAAAAGTTTAGTGATACTTGATCATCTCTCTGAAGAGGCTAGCAAGCGTCCTGACTGAGGGCGTATCATGAAATCCGAGTGATGAAGCTGACGCCCGATCTAACTGTCACGGAGAGATGTCAGACACTACCCTCGAGGAACGTATTTCGATCATCGAAGCCAGATTTGAACCTATGAAGTTCACTATCTAGCTCTTTATTTGGAGTCCAGCCCATGCCATAGAGGATACCGAATTACCCCTTGTTAAGGGTGTCACTGAGGAATCTGACAACCTCATTGAGATGGATTATCAACACCCAAAGTGTAGAGCAGGTCTGCAACAAGTGACTGGTCACTCAGAATTTCTTTGTGCTTGGGCATGAAACATCTACTGGAGTGAAGCCACTCAGATTTTTGACGTGTCTAAGCATGGAATATCGGCTCAAGTGAAGCCACTTGTAATTTTGTCATGCACGGGAACGAAACATCTACTGGAGTGAATCCACTCAGAATTTGGTCATGCCCGGACACAAAACATCTACTCGAGTGAATCCATTCAAAAATTTCTCGTGCATGGTCATAGAATGTCTACCCGAGTGAATAAGATCGAAAACTTGTCATGTCTGGACACAGAACGTCTGCTCGTTGAATACACTAAGAATTTCATCTTGTCCAGGCACGAAATATCTACTCGAGTGAATCCACTTGGACTTTTGGCATGCCTGGGCATGGAACATCTTCTTGAGTGAATCCACTCAAAAATTATGTATGCCCGCGGAACATCTACTCGAGTGAATCCACTCAGAATTTCATCGTGTCTGGGCACGAGATGTCTACACTCAAGTGAATCCACTTGGAATTTCGTCATGGCTGGGCACGGAACACATGCTCTAGTGAATCCACTAAAAAATTCTTTGTGTCGGTACACGCAACATTTGCTCGACTGAATCCAGTCAGAATTTCTTCGTGTGTGGGCACGAGAAGTCTAATTGAATGAATCAACTTGGAAATTCATCGTGCCTAGGTACGGAAAATCTGCTTGAGTGAAGCCACTTGGAATTTTGTCATGCGTAGGCATGGAACATAACCTCAAATCTGAATCGACGCAGTAGTCCTTGTATTTTGCAATTCCTATGGCGGCGCAATCAGTGCACCCATAGGATGTAGCCCCTGATACGTCTCAAACATATCTATATTTTTTGATTGTTTCATGTTGTTACAATATCACTTTTGTATACTTTTTATAACATTTTATATTATTTTTTGGACTAACCTATTAATCTAGTGTCCAGTGTGAGTTGTTGTTTTCTGCATGTTTTATTTTTTACATAAAATACATACCCAGGAAGGTAAAAAATCCTTAATGCTGTTTTTTGGGGCACGAAGGTTCCATGAAACATCGGGGAAGAACGAGAGGAGCCAAAGAGGGCCCCACATGGGTGAGGTGGCACGACGAGGCCCTAGGGCATGCCTTTAGGCCGTGTGGGCCCCACATCTATCTCCTTTCGCCAGTACCACTGCCATAAATTCCTATAAATAGAGAAACCCTCCGAGATATCTATATCCGATTTTTTCGCCGTTGGAAAATTCTGTTTCGAGGAAGATATAATCTGGAGGCCTATTTTAGTACCCTCCTAGAGGGGTTATCCATTGCGAGAGGCTTCTTCATTAACCTAGCTCCTCCATAACCATGTGTGAGTAATTACATTAGGACCTTATGGTCCATACCATTAACTAGATGGATCTCTCTCCATTTAATTTTTAATAGAAAGTTCTTTTGAGCTGCCTTGCATGATCAGCATCAATCTGATGTAATTTGTGGATGTGTTTGTTGGGATATGATGAATTATCACTTTTATGATCAGATTGTTCATTGAATACAATCATATCTTTTGAGGGTTTCTTGCTTTGTATTTAAATAGCTTTGCATACTCTCTGATCTATCTGTCTTTTGTAGCCAAGTTTGACAAGTTTTTATTCAGAGGGACTGAGGGAGTGGTGCTTTGTATTGGGTTAAAATTATTCACAATACTATATTGATGCTAAGGTGAATGGCCTGAGCCCTAGTGTGTGGTGATACGTCTCCAACGTATCTTAAATTTTTGTTTTTCCATGCTCTTATATTATCAATCTTGAATGTTTTACATTCATTTTATAGCAACTTTATATATTTTTTGGGACTAACATATTGACATAGTACCAAGTGATAGTTGATGTTTTTTGCTTGTTTTTGACTTCGCAGAATAACCCTATCAAACGGAGTCCAAACGCAACGAAACTTTTTGGTGTTTTTTTCTATACCAGGGCCAAGGAAGCAACCGGGGAAGGCCCGTGGGGACCATAAGACACCAAGGCGCACCCTGGTGGGTGCTACTTCTCGAGCTTGTGTTGTATTCCCTTGAAGAGGAAATGGTGATGTAGCACAATAGCGTAAGTATTTCCCTCAATTTTTCAGAACCAAGGTATCAATCCAGTAGGAGACCACGCGCGAGTTCCTCACACCTACACAAACAAATAAGAACCGCGCAGCTGATGGCTTCTCGCCCCTCGTTGGTTACCCCAAGTGGAAGGTTTGAGATGTAGCGTAGCGGTAGTTTTCCCTTGGCAAAGATACCAAGGATCGAATCCCGTGAGACTCCGAGGGTCAACAAGAAGGTGTCAATAGCGCCAGAGACTTTTGCTTGACAGGACCTGCACACAGATACAAATAACTTTGCTCCCAACGAGTACAGAGAGGTTGTCAATCCCTCCGGCCTTGTCGTTTACAAAGGATCAAACGCAAGAGATAATAGTGATATGTATGACTGCAACTAGTAAATAAGAACAGGAAGTAAATAGCGGGTGTGATCAGTGATGGTAATATGGACCGGGGTCCCATGATGTTCACTAGTGATGTCTCTCTCCCAAAAGACGATAAAACAGCTAAGCGAGGTAAACGAATTACAGCTGGGCAATTGACAGGATTATGTGCGCAAACCAATGCTAACTATGCTGCAGGAAAGGTAGAGGCTCAAAAGCATGGGCGGTACGCCAAGGCAAGTAGACCGAAATCCATCTGCATCTACTACTAATCATCCACCTTGAGATATCTATCTAGAACATCTCGCTGGTATTAAGTTGCGAGTCCCACCCATAGTGTAAACTCAAAGCAACAGACAACTGCATTAAAAGAACTTTGCGTAAAGTAAACAATCCTTGCACCCGCAAGTACAAGCACCGTTGCTTTCCCCCTTGTGGCAACAGCACATCCCCTAGACTCATGTTTCTGTCACTCAAGATAGTCATCGAGGGGCATGAACCCACAATCAAGCATAACGTTCCCTCTTGGAGTTACTACCTACTACTTGGCCAAAGCAATAAACAGCAACGGAGAACATGCAAGAATTACTCAAGAACATAAATATAAAAGAGGTGAATCAAATATATTACTCACACACAATCTGAACATAATCTCATAATCCATCGGATCCCAGCAAATTCATCATAGCAACAGCATAAGGATTACATATGTGCCTCGATCATGTAGGGCAGCTCACGAGGTCTAATCGATGAAGAACAAAGAGGGGAGGAGAACATCACATAGCTACTGGTCATGGACCCATGGTCCAAGGGAGACTACTCACAACTCATCCGGGAGGCGTCCATGGTGGTGGAGAAGCTCCCGGTGGTGGTTCTCCCCTCCGGCAGGGTGCCGGGAAGAGTTCTCCTGGTGCTCCCGATCTTGGAAGCGCGACGGCGGCGGAACAGAGATGAGATCGCGAAAAAGGGTTCCGTCCTCGAGGGTTTCGGGACGCGGTGTAAATATATGCCAAAGGGGGTCACCAGAGGAGATAAGTGGGCCTAGGCGCCCCCCCCCCCCGGCGCGGCCAGGAGAGGGGCCGCCCCCTCAGGGCGCCTGGGGCCCCTCTGGCCCCCCTCTGGCCCCACTTCTGGCGCGTGGAAGCTTCCGGAGCGCTGATTTTTTATATATTTTTCCCGGAATTTTTCTGGCAATTTAAGTAATGGGAAAACCTGAAATAGAAAAATAGCAGAAAACAGAAACTGGCACTGGGGTGCACTGAGTTAATAGGTTAGTCCAAATATGATCAAAAGTGTATGGAAGTGCATAAATATCATAGCAATATCACACAAAAGAGGCATGGAGCAAGCCGAAATTATAGATACGTTTTTGACGTATCAACAGCCAACGCGATAAGAGGTTGTCAATCCCTTCACGGTCACTTACGAGAGTGAGATCTGATAGATAGGATAGGATAATATTTTGGTATTTTTGGTATAAAAACAGAAAGTAAATAAAGCAAAGTAAAGTAGATGGATGATTAATATGATGACAATAGACCCAGGGGCCATAGGTTTCACTAGTGGCTTCTCTCATGATAGCAGAATTCTACGGTGGGTGAACAAATTACTGTCGAGCAATTGATAGAAAAGTGCATAGTTATGAGAATATGTAGGCATGATCATTGTATATAGGCATCACGTCCGTGACAAGTAGACCGAAACGATTCTGCATCTACTACTATTACTCCACACATTGACCGCTATCCAGCATGCATCTAGAGTATTAAGTGTTGGGGAACGTAGTATTTTAAAATTTTCCTACGATCACGCAAGATCTATCTACTAGATGCATAGCAACGAGAGGGAAGAGTGTGTCTACGTACCCTCGTAGACCGGAAGCGGAAGCGTCAAGTGACGCGGTTGATGTAGTCGAACTTCTTCGCGATCCAACCGATCAAGCACCGAACGTACGGCACCTCCGCGTCCAGCACACGTTCAGCTTGATGACGTCCCACGAGCTCTTGATCCAGTTGAGCTTCACGGGAGAGTTTCGTCAGCACGATGGCGTGGTGACGGATATGATGTATCTACCGGCGCAGGGCTTCGCCTAAGCACTGCGACGGTATGACCGAGGTGTGTTTCTGTGGAGGGGGGCACCGCACACAGCTAGAACAATTCAACTTGTGTGTCTTTGGGTGCCCCCCTGCCACCGTATATAAAGGAGCAAGGGGGGAGGCCGGCCGGCCCTCCTATGGTGCGGCTAGGGAGCAATCCTACTAGGAATAGGATTGCAATCCTATTCCTAGTAGGAGTCCACCAATGAAGGAAGGGGGGAAGGAAAGAGAGGGAGAGGGAGAGGGAAAGAGGGGCCGCGCCCCCCTCCCCTAGTCCTATTCGGACTCCTCCTAGGGAGGTGGCGCGCCACCTCCTGGCTGCTGCCCTCTGATGTCTACACACGCTTCTACTCTTGTAGACTATGTTGGGCCTCCAAGCGCAGAGGTTTGTAGGACAGCAGCAATTTCCCTCAAGTGGATGACCTAAGGTTTATCGAACTCAGGGAAGTAGAGGTTGAAGATGGTCTCTCTCAAGCAACCCTGCAACTAAAATACAAGAAGTCTCTTGTGTCCCCAACACACCTAATACACTTGTCAGATGTATAGGTGCACTAGTTCGGCGAAGAGATGTTAAATGGCAAGTGATATGGATGGCAAAACAAAGTAATATAAATCTGTAATAAAAAGTGCAGCAAGCAAACAAGTGGTAAACATGAGCACAAATGGTATTGCAATGGTGGAAACAAGGCCTAGGGATCATACTTTCACTAGTGGCAACTCCCAACAACATTAACATAATCGAATCACATGATATTTCCCATAAAACATGCAATGGAGACGCACCCAGAGGTCATTCCTTTGTGGTTAAGAGAGGACGAGAATTATGTAGGGATACAAAAGCACACCTCAAAGTTCGTAGTTCTCAATCTAAGGATTTCCCAATGTCACCGCGGCCATCCAAAGAGAGTCCCACAATCACCACAACATATCTAAAGGATAGTCAAAGACAAGCACCAAGAGACTCTCAATCTTCAATCAACACACAAGAAAGGAAATCACTCATGAAAATATTTTTCTAATCCATGTCCAATAGACCGCTGTCACCTTGGTCTCGGGGATTATACTAGATAAAGGCAAGTGAGTACATCAATCCAATACATAGAGGAAGGGGAAATATCATGGGATCACCCTAGATTAACATAGCCTATGATCACAACGAAGATCACATCATGGGAGAGAGAGATAACCACATAGCTACACGTACGAGCCCTCGGCCCCGGAGAAGACTACTCACACATGAACATGGTGAGGAGGATCTTGATGGTGGTGTTGATGGAGATGTGCAGCCCCGCGAGGAGGCGGCGGCCGGCGGCGGCGGCGTGGAGGAGACGGCGGCGGCCCTAGGGGGCAGCGGCTCCTTGGCCCCCCTTCTTCCTTGTGGATGGTGCTGCAATGATGCTGGTCCTCCCCTCCAAGACGGCGGCTTGGGAGGAGGAAAATTCGTGGCCCTTGGTGACTTAGGTTTCCTCTCTTTATATAGACTCTCGGATTCCCGTCATCAGATTTTGGGCCTTAGTAAAACGGGCTTTACTCGGCCGTCCGGACTCCGATTTGGACGAATATTATATCCAGAAGCATCGCCTCGAAATTCTCCACAACTTTCGCAACTAGACTTTTTCCGTTTGACGTCGTCTTCGGGCCGGAAAGTGACCATCTTTAAAAAACGTTCTCAGACAGATTTCAGGAAAGTCAGAGTCCTACTCCAATACGACTCCTTTTGCGTTTTAGTCAATTTCCAAGTAATTCCTACACAATAAAGTGTAAAACAAGAATATTGTGAACTTTTGCAACCATTAGTAGGTTAGTCCAAATATGATCAAAAGTGTATGGAAGTGCATAAATATCATAGCAATATCACACAAAAAAGACATGGAGCGAGCAGAAATTATAGATACGTTTTGGACGTATCAACATCCCCAAGCTTAATTCCTGCTCGTCCTCGAGTAGGTAAATGATAACAAGCATAATTTCTGTGGTGACATGCTATTGACCATATAAGGACTTTTCATAGTCACATGACAAAAGCTTACTGAGACAATGAATCTGTAGTAATTAAGTTGCCTCATGAGAAAATCACAAAGAACTAAAAGTTTTACAATATGATACTGAAACATCAAATAGATTTGTAGTGAGCATGGTGTGCAAATATGATAAAGTGGTACCTCGCTTGCCCCCTTTAGTGAAACAAAACATAAATGCAGGGGCACCTCCAAGGTTTAAGTGACGACTAGATACAATGATTTCAGAATAAACGATATCATAATCATGCAAAAGACAATGGTACTTTGGGACAATGCACATTACACTCAGAATGACAATCATGCTCTCAATAGTTGGTGCTTTAAAGAAGGTGGAGACTCTCGAACCGTGGCTTTTGATGGCAAGCTTGAAAACCCGTGGTCGGAAACAAAAACTAAACATGTACCAGAGCTCTTGGTTTTTAAAAACAGAGGTAATAATTTATTTTTTTAGAGATGCATATTTCGTCAACGAATGCTAGCAGATAACTCAATTACTTCTCGAGCTGGACAAGTTTCGAGGAACGGCTCCCGCACGAGGACGATCACATCCTCTTAATCTCCTTTGTTTATCACTGCCAAAGTTTTCTGATTTCTCATGAACAAAGCGTGAAGGAGGGTTTGTTTGTTGTATAATTTTTTTAATGAGCCGGGCGCACTCTATGCCAATTCCTTTTCGTATTATGGGTTTGCACATTAGACATGCAATCCCGGGGTGAAGCTTGTCCAACTTAAAAAGATCATGAATTAACTACTACTTCCTCGTGAGCTAAAACAGAGGCATAAAATAGAAATGCTTTTTTGAATAATTTCGAGATGGTACAAGATAGTCTTCGTTAGGAATGGCAGGTAAATACCATGTATAGGAAGGTATGGTGGACTCATATGGCATAACTGGTTTAAAGGATTTGGATGCACAAGCAGTCAGTCCGCTTAGTACAGGTGGAGGTTAGCGAAAGACTGGGAGCGACCAACTAAAAGAGCAATGACGGTCATAATCATGCAGAGCGACAAAGCAACATTGAATCAGGCATGGAAGTTATATCGCTACTCAGAAATAAAAGATCATCAAGGCTTGACAGACTTTCTTTACAGTCTTAAATATGCGTGAGCATACGCCAAGTCAATCAAAATAAATTCTTGAAGGAAGATATCACTAAACCATACCACATCATAGGCAAACAAATCATGTTGGTACTCCAATAATACATTGGTAACCCCCCAGCTATTTGAGACTAACCATAAGAAAACATGAACTAAGCACCATTATGCACGTAGCATTTTTATCATAGACATATCAACCAATGCAACAGAAGCAAACTCTCTTAATAAGATAAGCATGATAACTAAAGAGAGTTCCAGCAACCAACTAAACAAAAGTTATTTAAAAAGATAAGCATGAAAACTAAGAGCTGAACATGATAGTAGCTATTGAAAGACCAAGAACATACACAACAAAGATAGACATGAAAATTCTATGTTATGTTCTAGGTTGAAGTGGAGCATGTTTCTCTCCCACACAAAGAAAGCTGAGTTCCGACTCGTTATGAAAAGCTAAAGAAAACTAAAAAGGAAACTAAAAGCAAGACGCTCCAAGCATAGCACATAACACATGAAGTGATAAAAATATAGTGGAACGAAAGATGAACTGATAATGTTGATGGGGAAGGGGATGCACGGGGGCATCCCCAAGCTTAGACGCTTGAGTCTTCTTGAATATTTCTTGGGGGTGCATGGGGGCATCCCCAAGCTTGAGCGTTTGACACTCCTGAATCTTTTTATCATCTTCCCTCGCACACTTGAAAACTCCCTTCATACATAACTCATCATAATCTGATTAGCGAGGTTAGTACCCATAATAAAATAATTTTTCCTTGCTGGAAATAAAGATATTCTTGAAGGGCTATTGTTTCTCAAGATTGCCAAAAGGTTTTTGCAAAGAAAAAGCAAGCTCAAGGTTTGCAAAATGAAGAAAAGGCAAAACAGGATAGAATCTGTGAAAAACAGACCAGCAGGTAGTAAATAATTTTTTCGGGGCACTTCTGCAACGCAAATCAAAAAACTCAGAACAGACGCTCGAAATCCAATTGTATAGAGCACGCTGTTGAAAAAATTCAGACCAAAAAGATGATCTGGTGATTTTATATGAATTTTTCTGTCCAAGGACAGAATCTGTTTCCTGGACAGCACGTCACAACTTTTGAACTTTCTTGCAATCAGAGGCTAAACTTGGCACAAAGCTGAAAAATAAAGATACAATGATGGTGCTACAGTAGTAACAAACATCAAGACCACTAAAAACTGAAAAAAAAAACTGAAAGCAAAGATAACAAGGGTTGTCTCCCTAGAGCTCTTTCTTTATAGCCATAAAGATAGGCTTAAGACTTTAATGATGCTCTTGTAGGAATAAGAATTGAAGAACAAAAGAGAGCACCAAGAAGCAAATACCAAATACATTTAAGCCTAACATGCTTCCTATGCATAGGAATATTGCAATGGAATAATTCATTGAAGCACAAAGCAACTAGCATAGGAAGGCAAAACAAGCATAACTTCAAAATATTCACCATAAAAAGAGGAAACTTCTTATTATTAAGATATTTAGAACCATGTCTCCCTCTCTCATTATAAATTTCAGTGGCATCATGGATGAACTCAACAATATAACTATCACATAAGGCATTATTTCCATGATCCAAAAGCATAAAAGTGTCATTACTCTTCATATAAGCAAAATCTTTCTTATTAGGAATAGTGAGAGTAAGACTATCATAACCATCATGGTAATCATCGTATTTAGGAGGCATATCATAATCATAATAAATTTTATCCTCAATAGTAGGTGGACTGAAAATATCATATTCATCATTGTAATCATCATATATAGGAGGCATAGTATCATCAAAGTAAATTTTCTCCTCAAAAGTTGGGGGACTAAAAATATCATGTTCATCAAACGTGTCATCCTCAAGCTTAGAGCTTTCCATGTCATTAGCAATATTGATATTAAATAAAAACATACTAATAACATCACCACCATCATGATTGTTATGCAAATAATAAAGTTCCAAAGGTTTTTTAATTTTCTCTTCGAACACATCATGTCCAAGTTCAAGGTAGAGCTTATAAAGCTCTCTCATATTTTTGTTGTTTTCCATTAAGCAAAACTAGTGAAAATAAAAACAAGAAATAAAAGGATTTAATTACAAGATCTAAAGATATACCTTCAAGCACTCACCTCCCCGGCAACGGCGCCAGAAATAGCTTGATGTCTACACACGCTTCTACTCTTGTAGACTATGTTGGGCCTCCAAGCGCAGAGGTTTGTAGGACAGCAGCAATTTCCCTCAAGTGGATGACCTAAGGTTTATCGAACTCAGGGAAGTAGAGGTTGAATATGGTCTCTCTCAAGCAACCCTGCAACTAAAATACAAGAAGTCTCTTGTGTCCCCAACACACCTAATACACTTGTCAGATGTATAGGTGCACTAGTTCGGCGAAGAGATGTTAAATGGCAAGTGATATGGATGGCAAAACAAAGTAATATAAATCTGTAATAAAAAGTGAAGCAAGCAAACAAGTGGTAAACGTGAGCACAAATGGTATTGCAATGGTGGAAACAAGGCCTAGGGATCATACTTTCACTAGTGGCAACTCGCAACAACATTAACATAATCGAATCACATGATATTTCCCATAAAACATGCAATGGAGACGCACCCGGAGGTCATTCCTTTGTGGTTAAGAGAGGACGAGAATTATGTAGGGTTACAAAAGCACACCTCAAAGTTCGTAGTTCTCAATCTAAGGATTTCCCAATGTCACCGCGGCCATCCAAAGAGAGTCCCACAATCACCACAACATATCTAAAGGATAGTCAAAGACAAGCACCAAGAGACTATCAATCTTCAATCAACACACAAGAAAGGAAATCACTCATGAAAATATTTTTCTAATCCATGTCCAATAGACTGCTGTCACCTTGGTTTCGGGGATTATACTAGATAAAGACAAGTGAGTACATCAATCCAATACATAGAGGAAGGGGAAATATCATGGGATCACCCTAGATTAACATAGCCTATGATCACAACGAAGATCACATCATGGGAGAGAGAGATAACCACATAGCTACACGTATGAGCCCTCGGCCCCGGAGAAGACTACTCACACATGGACATGGTGAGGAGAATCTTGATGGTGGTGTTGATGGAGAGGTGCAGCCCCGCGAGGAGGCGGCGGCCGGCGGCGGCGGTGAGGAGGAGACGGCGGCGGCCCTAGGGGGCAGCGGCTCCTTGGCCCCCCTTCTTCCTTGTGGATGGTGATGCAATGGTGCTGGTCCTCCCCTCCAAGACGGCGGCTTGGGAGGAGGAAAATTTGTGGCCCTTGGTGACCTAGGTTTCCTCTCTTTATATAGACTCTCGGATTCCCGTCATCAGATTTTGGGCCTTAGTAAAACGGGCTTTACTCAGCCGTCCGGACTCCGATTTGGACGCATTTTATATCCAGAAGCATCGCCTCGAAATTCCCCACAACTTTTGCAACTAGACTTTTTCCGTTTGACGTCGTCTTCGGGCCGGAACATGACCATCTTTAAAAAACGTTCTCAGACAGATTTCAGGAAAGTCAGAGTCCTACTCCAATACGACTCCTTTTGCGTTTTTGTCAATTTCCAAGTAATTCCTACACAATAAAGTGTAAAACAAGAACATTGTGCACTTTTGCAACCATTAGTAGGTTAGTCCAAGTATGATCAAAAGTGTATGGAAGTGTATAAATATCATAGCAATATCACACAAAAAAGACATGGAGCGAGCAGAAATTATAGATACGTTTTGGACGTATCACTCTCTCTCTCCCCTATGGCCCACCAGGGCCCATCATTCCCCCGGGGGGTTCCGGTAACCCCCCCCCTCGGCACTCCGGTAAATTCCGAAACTTTTCAGAACACTTCCGGTGTCCGAATATAGTCGTCCAATATATCAATCTTTACGTCTCGGACATTCCGAGACTCCTCGTCATGTCTGTGATCTCATCCGGGACTCCGAACTACCTTCGGTACATCAAAACTCATAAACTCATAATACCGATCGTCATCAAACGTTAAGCGTGCGGACCCTACGGGTTCGAGAACTATGTAGACATGACCGAGACTCATCTCTGGTCAATAACCAATAGCGGAACCTGGATGCTCATATTGGCTCCTACATATTCTACGAAGATCTTTATCGGTCAAACTGCATAACAACATACGTTGTTCCTTTTGTCATTGGTATGTTACTTGCCCGAGATTCGATCTTCGGTATCTCTATACCTAGTTCAATCTCGTTACCGGCAAGTCTCTTTACTCGTTCCGTAATACATCATCTCGTGACTAACTCATTAGTCTTTTGCTTGCAAGGCTTATTATGATGTGCATTACCGAGAGGGCCCAGAGATACTTCTCCGACACTTGGAGTGACAAATCCTAGTCTTGATCTATGCCAACACCACGAACACTTTCGGAGACACCTGTAGAGCATCTTTATGATCACCCAGTTACGTTGGGACGTTTGATAGCACACAAGGTGTTCCTACGGTATTCGGGAGTTGCATAATCTCATAGTCATAGGAACATGTATAAGTCATGAAGAAAGCAATAGCAGTAAAACTAAACGATCATAGTGCTAAGCTAAGGGATGGGTCTTGTCCATCACATCATTCTCCTAATGATGTGATCCCGTTGATCAAATGACAACTCATGTCTATGGCTAGGAAACATAGCCATCTTTGATCAATGAGCTAGTCTAGTAGAGGCATACTAGGGACATACTATTTTGTCTATGTATTCACACATGTATCAAGTTTCCGGTTAATACAATTCTAGCATGAATAAAAGACATTTATCATGATATAAGGAAATACAAATAACATTTTTATTATTGCCTCTAGGGCATATTTCCTTCAGTCTCCCACTTGAACTAGAGTCAATAATCTAGCTCACATCGCCATGTGATTTAATACCGATAGTTCACATCTTTATGTGAATAACACCCATAGTTCACATCGCCATGTGACCAACACCCAAAGGGTTTACTAGAGTCAATAATCTAGTTCACATCGCTATGTGATTAATACCCAAGAGTAATAAGGTGTGATCATGTTTTGCTTGTGAGAGAAGTTTAGTCAACGGGTCTGTCACATTCAGATCCATATGTATTTCGCAAATTTCTATGTCTACAATGCTCTGCATGGAGCTACTCTAGCTAATTGCTCCCACTTTCAATACGCATCCAGATTGATACTTAGAGTCATCTGGATTTAGTGTCAATGCATCGGCGTAACCCTTTACGACGAACTCTTTATCACCTCCATAATTGAGAAACATTTCCTTAGTCATCCAGTTACTAAGGATAATTTTGACCGATGTACAGTGATCTACTCCTGGATCACTATTGTACCCCCTTGACCAACTCATGGCAAGGTACACAACATGTTTGGTACACAGCATGGCATACTTTATAGAACCTATGGCTGAGGCATAGGGAATGACTTTCATTCTCTCTATATTTTTCTGCCGTGGTCTGGCTTTGAGTCTTACTCAACTTCACACCTTACAAGTCAGGCAAGAACTCCTTCTTTAACTGATCCATTTTGAACTACTTCAAAATCTTATCAAGGTATGTACTCATCGAAAGTCTTATCAAACGTCTTGATCTATCTCTATAGATCTTGATGCCCAATATGTAAGCAGCTTCACCAAGGTCTTTCTTTGAAAAACTCCTTTCAAACACTCCTTTATGCTTTCCAGAAAATTCTGCATCATTTCCGATTGACAATATGTCATTCACATATACTTATCAGAAAGGTTGTAGTGCTCCCACTCACTTCTTGTAAATACAGGCTTCACCGCAAGTCTGTATAAATCTATATGCTTTGATCAACTTATCAAAGCGTATATTCCAACTCCGAGATGCTTGCACCAGTCCATAGATGGATCGCTGGAGCTTGCACATTTTGTTAGCACCTTTAGGATTGACAAAACCTTCAGGTTGCATCATATACAAGTCTTCTTTAATAACTCCATTAAAGAATGCAGTTTTGTTATCCATTTGCCAGGTTTCATAAAATGCGGCAATTGCTAACATGATTCGGACAGACTTAAGCATCGCTACGGGTGAGAAAGTCTCATCATAGTCAACTCCTTGAACTTGTTGAAAAACTTTCGCAATAAGTCGAGCTTTGTAAACAGTAACATTACCGTCAGCGTCAGTCTTCCTCTTGAAGATCCATTTATTTTCGATGGCTTGCCGATCATCGGGCAAGTCAACCAAAGTCCACACTTTGTTCTCATACATGGATCCCATCTCAGATTTCATGGCCTCAAGCCATTATGCGGAATCTAGGCTCATCATCGCTTCCTCATAGTTCGTAGGTTCATCATGGTCCAGTAACTGACTTCCAGAACCGGGTTGCCGTACCACTCTGATGCGGAACGAACTCTGGTTGATCTACGAAGTTCAGCAGAAACTTGATCTGAAGTTTCATGATCATCATCATTAGCTTCCTCACTAATTGGTGTAGGAATCACTGGAACTAGTTTCTGTGATGTTCCACTTTCCAATTCGGGAGAAGGTACAATTACCTCATGAAGTTCTACTTTCCTCCCACTCACTTCTTTCGAGAGAAAACTCCTTCTCTAGAAAGGATCCACTCTTAGCAACAAAGACCTTGCCTTCGGATCTGTGATAGAAGGTGTACCCAACAGTTTCTTTTGGGTATCCTATGAAGATTTACTTCTCCGATTTGGGTTCGAGCTTATCATGTTGAAACTTTTTCACATAAGCATCGCAGTCCCAAACTTAAAGAAATGACAGCTTAGGTTTCTCGTCAAAGCACAGTTCATACGGTGTCATCTCCACGGATTTAGATGGTGCCCTATTTAACGTGAATGTAGCTGTCTCTAATGCATAACCCCAAAAGCGATAGTGGTAGATCGGTAAGAGACATCATCGATCGCACCATATCTAATAAAGTACGGCTATGACGTTCGGACACACCATTACACTGTGGGGTTTCAGGTGGCGTGAGTAGTGAAACTATTTCACATTGTTTTTACTGAAGACCAAACTCGCTAACTCAAATATTTTACCTCTACGATCATATCGTAGAAACTCTTATTTTCTTGTTACGATGATTCTCCCCTTCACTCTGAAATTCTTTGAACTTTTCAAATGTTTCAGACTTGTGCTTCATTAAGTAGATATACCCATATCTGCTCAAATCATCAGTGAAGGTCAGAAAATAACGATACCCGCCGCGAGCTTCAACACTCATTTGTCCACATACATGTGTATGTATGATCTCCAACAAATCTGTTGCTCGCTCCATTGTTCCGGAGAACGGAGTTTTAGTCATCTTGCCCATGAGGCATGGTTCGCAAGCACCAAGTGATTCATAATCAAGTGATTCCAAAAGTCCATCACTATGGAGTTTCTTCATGCGCTTTACACCATTATGACCTAAACGGCAGTGCCACAAATAAGTTGCACTATCATTATTAACCTTGCATCTTTTGGCTTCAATATTATGAATATGTGTATCACCACGATCGAGATCTAACAAACTATTTTCATTGGGTGTATGACCATCGAAGGTTTTATTCATGTAAACAGAATAACAATTATTCTATGACTTTAAATGAATAACCGTATTGCAAAAAATATGATCAAATCCTATTCATGCTCAACGCAAATGACAAATAACATTTATTTAGGTTTTACACTAATCCCGAAAGTATAGGGAGTGTGCGATGATGATCATATCAATCTTGGAACCACTTCCAACACACATCGTCACTTCACCTTTAACTAGTCTCTGTTCATTCTGCAATTCTCGTTTCGAGTTACTAATTTTAGCAACTGAACCGGTATCAAATACCCAGGGGTTGCTATGAACACTAGTAAAGTACACATCAATAATCTGTATATCAAAATATACCTTTGTTCACTTTGCCATCCTTCTTATCCGCCAAGTATCTAGGGCGGTTCCACTTCCAGTGACCATTTCCTTTGCAGTAGAAGCACTTAGTTTCAGGCTTGAGTTTTAGCTTTGGGTTTCTTCACGGGAGTGACAACTTGCTTGTCATTCTTCTTGAAGTTCCCCTTCTATCCCTTTGCCCTTTACTTGAAACAAGTGGTCTTGTTAACCATCAACACTTGATGCTTTTTCATGATTTCTACCTTCGCCGACTTCAGCATCGCGAAGAGCTCGGGAATTCCTTTCGTCATCCCTTGCATATTATAGTTCATCACGAAGTTCTACTAACTTGGTGATAGTGACTAGAGAACTTTGTCAATTACTATCTTATCTGGAAGATTAACTCCCACTTGATTCAAGTAATTGTAGTACCCAGACAATCTGAGCACATGCTCACTGGTTGAGCTATTCTCCTCCATCTTGTAGGCCAAGTACTGTCAGAAGTCTTATACCTCTCGACACGGGCATGAGTATGAAATACTAATTTCAACTCTTGGAACATCTTATATGCTCCGTGGCGTTCAAAATGTTTTTGAAGTCCCGGTTCTAAGCCGTAAAGCATGGTGCACTTAAACTATCAAGTAGTCATCATACTGAGCTTTTGTCAAAACGTTCATAACGTCTACATTTGCTCCTGCAATAGGTCTGTCACCTAGCGGTGCATCAAGGACATAATTCTCTGTGCAGCAATGAGGAAAATCCTCATATCACGGAACAATTCTGCATCATTGCTACTAACATCTTTCAAATTAGTTTTCTCTAGGAACATATAAAAAATAAATGGGGAGCAACATCGTGAGCTATTTATCTACAACATAGATATGCTAATACTACGAGGACTAAGTTCATGATAAATTAAAGTTCAATTTAATCATATTATTTAAAGAACTCCCACTTAGATAGACATCCCTTCGGTCATCTAAATGATCACGTGATCCAAATTAACTAAACCATGTCCGATCATCACGTGAGATGGAGTAGTTTCAATGGTGAACATCTTATGTTGATCATATCTACTATATGATTCATGCTCGACCTTTCGGTCTCCAGTGTTCTGAGGCCATATCTGCATATGCTAGGCTCGTCAAGTTTAACCCGAGTATTCTGCATGTGCAAAACTGGCTTACACCCGTTGTATTTGAACGTATGGCTTATCACACCCGATCATCACATGGTGTCTCGGCACGACGAACTTTCGCAACGGTGCATACTCAGGGAGAACACTTATACCTTGAAATTTAGTAAGGGATCATCTTATAATGCTACCGTCGTTCTAAGCAAAATAAGAAGCATAATAAGATAAACATCATATGCAATCAAAATATGTGACATGATATGGCCATCATCATCTTGTGCTTTTGATCTCCATCTCCAAAGCACCGTCATGATCACCTTCGTCACCGGCGCGACACCTTGATCTCCATCGTAGCATCGTTGTCGTCTCGCCAACTATTGCTTCTATGACTATCGTGTTGGGGAACGTTGCATGGGAAACAAAAATTTTCCTACCGTTCACCAAGATCAATCTAGTAGAAGCAACTACGAGAGGGGAGTGTGATCTACGTACCCTTGTAGATCGCTAAGCGGAAGCGTTATGAACGCGGATGATGGAGTCGTACTCGTCGCGATTCAGATCGCCGAAGACCTAGCACCGAAGCAACGGTGCCTCCGCGTTCTTCACACGTACGGCTCGGGGACGTCTCCTCCTTCTTGATCCAGCAAGGGGTGGAGGAGAGGTTGATGGAGAACCGGCAGCACGACGGCGTGGTGGTGATGGTGGAGAAGAACTCCGGCAGGGCTTCGCCTAAGCACTGCGGGAGGAGAAGATATGACGGGAGAGGGAGGGCAGCACCGAGGCACAAACTGTATTGGCTGCCCTCCCTTTGCCCCACTATATATATAGGGGGGGTGGAGAGGCTAGGGCGCCCTAGGGTTTCTCCCTAGGGGCCGGCGGCCAGGGCAAGGGGAGGGGGCGGCGGCCAGGGCAGGGGGAGGCGCCCAGGCCCTAGGGTTTCCCCCCTAGGTGCCTTGCCCCCCAAGCCCAAAGGGTGCGGCCAGCCCTAGGGGGTCCCACCCCCTTAGCCGCATGGGGAGAGGGCCCAGGGGGGGCGCACAGCCCCTTGAGGGCTGTGGTGTCCCCCCTTGTGGCCCAATAGGCCCAGAACACCTTCCGGACCCCCCGAAAACCTTCCCGGTACTCCGCCGATTTCCCGATGCTCCCCGGAACACTTCCGGTACTCCGAAACCTTTCATCCTATATATCAATCTTCGTCTCCGGACCATTCCGGAGACCCTCGTCATGTCCGGGATCTCATCCGGGACTCCGAACAACCTTCGGTAACCATGCACTCTTCTCACTAACAACCCTAGCGTCACCGAACGTTAAGTGTGTAGACCCTGCGGGTTCGGAAACCATGTAGACATGACCGAGACACTCCCAGGTCAATAACCAATAGCGGGATCTGGATACCCATATTGGCTCCTACATGTTTCTCGATGATCTCATCGGATGAACCACGATGTCAAGGATTCAGGCAATCCCGTATACAATTCCCTTTGTCTCGTCGGTATGTTACTTGCCCGAGATTCGATCGTCGGTATCTCTATACCTAGTTCAATCTCGTTACCGGCAAGTCTCTTTACTCGTTACCGTAATACATAATCCCGTGACCAACTACTTAGTCACTTTTGAGCTCATTGAGATGACGTATTACCGAGTGGGCCCGGAGATACCTCTCCGTCATACGGAGTGACAAATCCCAGTCTCGATCCATGTCAACTTAACAGACACCCTCGGAGATACCTGTAGAGTACCTTTATAGTCACCCAGTTACGTTGCGACGTTTGGCACACACAAAGCACTCCTACGGTGTCAGTGAGTTACATGATCTCATGGTCATAGGAACTTATACTTGACATGCAGAAAACTATAGCGATAACTGACACGATCAAAAGCTATGTTAACGTTTGGGTCTCGTCCATCACATCATTCTCCTAATGATGTGATCCCGTTATCAAATGACAACTCATGTCTATGACCTGGAAACCGCGGTCATCTTTGATCAACGAGCTAGTCCTGTAGAGGCACACTAGGGACACAAAGTCTGTCTATTCATCCACACGTGTATCTGAGTTTCCAATCAATACAGTTATAGCATGGATAATAAACGATTATCATGAACAAGGAAATATAATAATAACTCTTTTATTATTGCCTCTAGGGCATATTTCCAACAGTCTCCCACTTGCACTAGAGTCAATAATCTAGCATTACAAGGTAATGAATCTAACACCCATAGAGTCTTGGTGTTGATCGTGCTTAGCCCGTGGAAGAGGCTTAGTCAACGGATCTGCAACATTCAAATCCGTGTGTACTTTGCAAATGTTTATGTCCTCCTCCTTGACTGAATCTCGGATGGAATTGAAGCGTCGCTTTATGTGTCTGGTCCTCTTGTGAAACCTTGGTTCCTTGGCTAGAGCAATGGCACCAGTGTTGTCACAGAACAGAGTCATTGGGTTCAGTGCACTAGGCACAACTCCAAGATCTGTCATGAACTCCTTCATCCAGACACCTTCCTTAGCCGCCTCCGAGGCAGCTATATACTCCGCTTCACATGTAGAATCAGCTACCACGCTCTGCTTGGAACTGCACCAGCTTACCGCTCCCCCGTTGAGAATATATACGTATCCGGTTTGTGACTTAGAGTCATCCGGATCAGTGTCAAAGCTTGCATCGACGTAACCCTTTACGACGAGCTCTTGATCACCTCCATAAACGAGAAACATATCCTTAGTCCTTTTCAGGTACTTTAGGATATTCTTGACCGCTGTCCAGTGATCCATACCAGGATTACTTTGAAACCTTCCGGCCATACTTATGGCAAGGCTGACATCTGGTCTTGTGCACAGCATTGCATACATGATAGAGCCTATGGCTGAAGCATAGGGGACGACACTCATCTTTTCTCTACCATCCGCAGTCACTGGGCATTGAGTCTTACTCAACTTTGTGCCTTGCAATACCGGTAAGAACCCCTTCTTGGATTGATCCATTTTGAACTTCTTCAAAACTTTATCAAGGTACGTGCTTTGTGAAAGTCCTATCAAGCGTCTTGATCTATCTCTATAGATCTTGATGCCCAATATGAAAGCAGCTTCACCGAGATCTTTCATCGAAAAACTCTTGTTCAAATACCCCTTCACGCTATCCAAAAATTCTATATTGTTTCCAATCAGCAATATGTCATCCACATATAATATTAGAAACGCTATAGAGCTCCCACTCACTTTCTTGTAAATACAAGCTTCATTGTAAACTTGTATAAACCCAAACGCTTTGATCACCTCATCAAAGCGAAGATTCCAACTCCGAGATGCTTGCACCAGCCCATAAATGGAACGCTGGAGCTTGCATACTTTGTCAGCATTCTCTGGATCGACAAAACCTTCTGGTTGCATCATATACAACTCTTCCTTAAGAAAACCGTTAAGGAACGTTGTTTTGACATCCATCTGCCAAATTTCATAATCAAAAAATGCAGCTATTGCTAACATGATTCGGACGGATTTAAGCATCGCTACGGGTGAGAAAGTCTCATCGTAGTCAATCCCTTGAACTTGTGAAAAACCCTTTGCCACAAGTCGAGCTTTATACACGGTGACATTACCGTCAGCGTCCGTCTTCCTCTTAAAAATCCATTTATTCTGAATGGCCTTCCGCCCTTCAGGTAATACTTCCAAAGTCCATACTTTGTTTTCATACATGGATCCCATCTCGGATTTCATGGCCTCTAACCATTTGTCGGAATCTGGGCCCACCATCGCTTCTCCATAGCTCGTAGGTTCACCGTTGTCTAACAACATGACCTCCAAGACAGGGTTACCATACCACTCAGGTGCAGTGCGTACCCTTGTCGACCTACGAGGTTTGGTAGTAACTTGATCGGAAGTTTCTTGATCATCATCATTGGCTTCCTCTTCAACCTCTGTAGGCTCCACAAAAACATCTTTCTGTGCTGTGCTACTTTCTGGTTGAAGCAGAGGTTCAATAACCTCATCAAGTTCTACCTTCCTCCCACTCAATTCTTTCGAGAGAAACTCTTTCTCGAGGAAGGACCCGTTCTTAGCGACAAACACTTTGCCCTCGGATCTGAGATAGAAGGTGTACCCAACTGTTTCTTTTGGGTATCCTATGAAGACACATTTGTCCGCTTTGGGTTCGAGCTTTTCTGGCTGAAGCCTTTTGACATAAGCATCGCAACCCCAAACCTTGAGAAAAGACAACTTAGGTTTCTTACCAAACCACAGTTCATACGGTGTTGTCTCAACGAACTTAGATGGAGCCCTATTTAAAGTGAATGCAGCTGTCTCTAACGCATATCCCCAAAACGATAGTGGCAAGTCGGCAAGAGACATCATAGAACGTACCATATCTAATAGGGTTCGATTACGACGTTCGGACACACCATTACGCTGTGGTGTTCCAGGTGGTGTCAACTGTGAAACAATTCCACATTTTCTTAAGTGATCACCAAACTCATAACTCAGATATTCTCCCCCTCGATCAGATCGTAGGAACTTGATCTTCTTGTTACGATGATTTTCAACTTCACTCTGAAATTGCTTGAACTTTTCAAAAGTTTCAGACTTATGCTTCATCAAGTAAATATACCCATATCTACTTAAGTCGTCAGTGAAGGTGAGAAAATAACGATATCCACCGCGCGCCGTTACACTCATCGGACCGCACACATCAGTATGTATGATTTCCAATAAGTCACTTGCCCGTTCCATTGTCCCTGAAAACGGGGTCCTTGTCATCTTGCCCATGAGGCACGGCTCGCACGTGTCATGTGATTCAAAATCAAGAGACTCCAAAAGTCCATCAGCATGGAGCTTCCTCATGCGTTTCACGCCGATATGACCGAGACGGCAGTGCCACAAGAAAGTGGTATTATCATTATCTACTCTACATCTTTTGGCATCAATGTTATGAACATGTGTATCATCACTATCGAGATTCAATAAGAATAAACCCCTAACTTCGGGTGCATGACCATAAAAGATATTACTCATATAAATAGAACAACCATTATTCTCTGACTTAAATGAGTAACCGTCTCGCAATAAACAAGATCCAGATATAATGTTCATGCTTAACGCAGGCACTAAATAACAATTATTCAGGTTCATAACTAATCCCGATGGTAATCGAAGAGCGAGCGTGCCGACGGCGATCACATCAACCTTGGAACCATTTCCCACGCGCATCGTCACTTCGTCCTTCGCCATCCTCCGTTTATTCCGCAGTTCCTGTTTAGAGTTGCAAATGTGAGCAACCGAACCGGTATCAAATACCCAGGCACTACAACGAGAGTTGGTAAGGTACACATCAATAACATGTATATCATATATACCTTTGTTGTTGTTGGCCCCCTTCTTGTCCGCCAGATACTTGGGGCAGTTCCGCTTCCAGTGGCCATTCCCCTTGCAATAGAAACACTCAGTCTCTGGCTTGGGCCCAGCCTTGGGTTTCTTCACTGGATTAGCAACTGCTTTGCCACCCTTCTTAGAGTTACCCTTCTTGCCCTTGCCATTCTTCTTGAAACTGGTGGTCTTATTGACCATCAACACTTGATACTCCTTCTGGATGTCTGCCTCAGCGACTTTCAGCATCGAAAACAGCTCGGCGATGGTTTTATTCATCCCTTGCATGTTGTACTGCTGGATGAAGCTCTTGTAGCTTGGAGGGAGTGACTGGAGAATTCTGTCAATGATAGCCTCATCCGGGAACACAAGTCCCAGATCAGCTATGCGGGTATAGTACCCAGACATCTTCAGTAAGTGTTCACTGACAGACGAATTCTCCTCCATCTTGCAAGCGAAGAATTTATCGGTGGTCTCATACCTCTCGATCTTAGCATTCTTCTCAAAGATGAATTTCAACTCCGTGTACATCTCATATGCACCATGACGTTCAAAACGCCTTTGGAGTCCTCCTTCCAAGCCGTACAACATGGCACATTGTACTATCGAATAGTCATCCGAACGCGTCTGCCAGACGTTCATATCGTCCGCAGAGGCTCCAGGAGCGGGGGGTTGACCTAGCGGTGCATTTAGGACATAAACCTTTTGGGCAGCTGTGAGGATGATCCTCAGATTGCGGAGCCAGTCCACAAAGTTGCTCCCATCATCTTTCAGTTTAGCTTTCTCTAGAAACGCATTAAAATTCAGGGGAACTCCTGCGCGAGCCATCTACAACATAAATTTGCAAAGACATTTTAGACTATTGTTCATGATAAGTGAGTTATTACCTAATCAAATTAATTATAACTCCCACTCAAATTGACATCCCTCCGGTCATTCGAGCGTGACATGATCCAAATTCACCAACCCAAGTCCGATCATCACGTGAGATGAGGTGGTGTCAATGGTGAACATCAACATGTTGATCATATCTACTATATGACTCATGCTCGACCTTTCGGTCTTCCGTGTTCCGAGGCCATGTCTGTACATGCTAGGCTCGTCAAGTCTAACCCGAGCGTTCTGCACGTGCAAAACTGGCTTGCACCCGTTGTATGCGAACGTAGAGTCTATCACACCCGATCATCACGTGGTGCTTCGAAACGACGAACCTTCGCAACGGCGCACACTCGGGGGGAACACAATTTTATCTTGAAATTTTAGTGAAGGATCACCTTATAATGCTATCGTCGTCCTAAGCAAAATAAGATGCATAAAAGGATTAACATCACATGCAAATCATAAGTGACATGATATGGCCATCAACTCGTGCTTTTGATCTCCATCTCCAAAGCACCGGCATGATCTCCATCGTCACCGGCGCCACACCATGATCTCCATCATCATGATCTCCATCATCGTGTTGCCATCGGGGTTGTCGGCGCCCCACCATGCTCTTACTACTATTGCTACCGTTTAGCGATAAAGTAAAGCATTACAAAGCGCTTAATGATTGACACGCAGGTCATACAAAAAATAAAGACAACCCTATGGCTCCTGCCGGTTGACGTATGCATCGACATGCAAGTCGATGTTAACTATTACAACATGATCATCTCATACATCAAAATATATTTCATCATGTCATTGGCCATATCATATCACATACATACCCTGCAAAAACAAGTTAGACGTCCTCTAATTTGTTGTTGCATGTTTTACGTGGCTGCTATGGGTATCTAGCAAGAACGCTTCTTACCTACGCAAAACCACAACGGTGATATTCAAGTTGCTATTTAACCTTCTACAAGGACCGCCTTGTTCTATTCCGATTCAACTAAGATAGGAGAGACAGACACCCGCCAGCCATCTTATGCAACAAAAGTCACATGTCTGTCGATGGAACCGGTCTCATGTACGTGGACATGTAAAGTTGGTCCGGGCCGCTTCATCCTATAATACCGCTGAATCAAGAAAGACTAAGGAGGGCAGCAATTTAAACATCAACGCCACAAACTTCTTTGTGTTCTACTCGAGAAAGCATCTACGTAAGATCCTAGCTCTTGATGCCACTGTTGGGGAACGTTGCATGGGAAACAAAAATTTTCCTACCGTTCACCAAGATCAATCTAGTAGAAGCAACTACGAGAGGGGAGTGTGATCTACGTACCCTTGTAGATCGCTAAGCGGAAGCGTTATGAACGCGGATGATGGAGTCGTACTCGTCGCGATTCAGATCGCCGAAGACCTAGCACCGAAGCAACGGTGCCTCCGCGTTCTTCACACGTACGGCTCGGGGACGTCTCCTCCTTCTTGATCCAGCAAGGGGTGGAGGAGAGGTTGATGGAGAACCGGCAGCACGACGGCGTGGTGGTGATGGTGGAGAAGAACTCCGGCAGGGCTTCGCCTAAGCACTGCGGGAGGAGAAGATATGACGGGAGAGGGAGGGCAGCACCGAGGCACAAACTGTATTGGCTGCCCTCCCTTTGCCCCACTATATATATAGGGGGGGTGGAGAGGCTAGGGCGCCCTAGGGTTTCTCCCTAGGGGCCGGCGGCCAGGGCAAGGGGAGGGGGCGGCGGCCAGGGCAGGGGGAGGCGCCCAGGCCCTAGGGTTTCCCCCCTAGGTGCCTTGCCCCCCAAGCCCAAAGGGTGCGGCCAGCCCTAGGGGGTCCCACCCCCTTAGCCGCATGGGGAGAGGGCCCAGGGGGGGCGCACAGCCCCTTGAGGGCTGTGGTGTCCCCCCTTGTGGCCCAATAGGCCCAGAACACCTTCCGGACCCCCCGAAAACCTTCCCGGTACTCCGCCGATTTCCCGATGCTCCCCGGAACACTTCCGGTACTCCGAAACCTTTCATCCTATATATCAATCTTCGTCTCCGGACCATTCTGGAGACCCTCGTCATGTCCGGGATCTCATCCGGGACTCCGAACAACCTTCGGTAACCATGCACTCTTCTCACTAACAACCCTAGCGTCACCGAACGTTAAGTGTGTAGACCCTGCGGGTTCGGAAACCATGTAGACATGACCGAGACACTCCCAGGTCAATAACCAATAGCGGGATCTGGATACCCATATTGGCTCCTACATGTTTCTCGATGATCTCATCGGATGAACCACGATGTCAAGGATTCAGGCAATCCCGTATACAGTTCCCTTTGTCTCGTCGGTATGTTACTTGCCCGAGATTCGATCGTCGGTATCTCTATACCTAGTTCAATCTCGTTACCGGCAAGTCTCTTTACTCGTTACCGTAATACATAATCCCGTGACCAACTACTTAGTCACTTTGAGCTCATTGAGATGACGTATTACCGAGTGGGCCCGGAGATACCTCTCCGTCACACGGAGTGACAAATCCCAGTCTCGATCCATGTCAACTCAACAGACATCCTCGGAGATACCTGTAGAGTACCTTTATAGTCACCCAGTTACGTTGCGACGTTTGGCACACACAAAGCACTCCTACGGTGTCAGTGAGTTACATGATCTCATGGTCATAGGAACTTATACTTGACATGCAGAAAACTATAGCGATAACTGACACGATCAAAAGCTATGTTAACGTTTGGGTCTCGTCCATCACATCATTCTCCTAATGATGTGATCCCGTTATCAAATGACAACTCATGTCTATGACCTGGAAACCGCGGTCATCTTTGATCAACGAGCTAGTCCTGTAGAGGCACACTAGGGACACAAAGTCTGTCTATTCATCCACACGTGTATCTGAGTTTCCAATCAATACAGTTATAGCATGGATAATAAACGATTATCATGAACAAGGAAATATAATAATAACTCTTTTATTATTGCCTCTAGGGCATATTTCCACTGTTGGGGAACGTTGCATGGGAAACAAAAATTTTTCCTACCGTTCACCAAGATCAATCTAGTAGATGCAACTACGAGGAAGGAGTGTGATCTACGTACCCTTGTAGATCGCTAAGCGGAAGCGTTATGAACGCGGATGATGGAGTCGTACTCGTCGCGATTCAGATCGCCGAAGACCTAGCACCGAAGCAACGGTGCCTCCGCGTTCTTCACACGTACGGCTCGGGGACGTCTCCTCCTTCTTGATCCAGCAAGGGGTGGAGGAGAGGTTGATGGAGAACCGGCAGCACGACGGCGTGGTGGTGATGGTGGAGAAGAACTCCAGCAGGGCTTCGCCTAAGCACCGCGGGAGAAGAAGATATGACGGGAGAGGGAGGGCAGCACCGAGGCACGAACTGTGTTGGCTGCCCTCCCTTTGCCCCACTATATATAGGGGGGGTGGAGAGGCTAGGGCGCCCTAGGGTTTCCCCCTAGGGGCCGGCGGCCAGGGCAAGGGGAGGAGGGGCGGCGGCCAGGGCAGGGGGAGGCGCCCAGGCCCTAGGGTTTCCCCCCTAGGTGCCTTGCCCCCCAAGCCCAAGGGGTGCGGCCAGCCCTAGGGGGTCCCACCCCCTTAGCCGCATGGGGAGAGGGCCCAGGGGGGGCGCACAGCCCCGTGAGGGCTGTGGTGTCCCCCCTTGTGGCCCAATAGGCCCAGAACACCTTCCGGACCCCCCGAAAACCTTCCCGGTACTCCGCCGATTTCCCGATGCTCCCCGGAACACTTCCGGTACTCCGAAACCTTTCATCCTATATATCAATCTTCGTCTCCGGACCATTCCGGAGACCCTCGTCATGTCCGGGATCTCATCCGGGACTCCGAACAACCTTCGGTAACCATGCACTCTTCTCACTAACAACCCTAGCGTCACCGAACGTTAAGTGTGTAGACCCTGCGGGTTCGGAAACCATGTAGACATGACCGAGACACTCCCAGGTCAATAACCAATAGCGGGATCTGGATACCCATATTGGCTCCTACATGTTTCTCGATGATCTCATCGGATGAACCACGATGTCAAGGATTCAGGCAATCCCGTATACAGTTCCCTTTGTCTCGTCGGTATGTTACTTGCCCGAGATTCGATCGTCGGTATCTCTATACCTAGTTCAATCTCGTTACCGGCAAGTCTCTTTACTCGTTACCGTAATACATAATCCCGTGACCAACTACTTAGTCACTTTGAGCTCATTGAGATGACGTATTATCGAGTGGGCCCGGAGATACCTCTCCGTCATACGGAGTGACAAATCCCAGTCTCGATCCATGTCAACTCAACAGACACCTTCGGAGATACCTGTAGAGTACCTTTATAGTCACCCAGTTACGTTGTGACGTTTGGCACACACAAAGCACTCCTACGGTGTCAGTGAGTTACATGATCTCATGGTCATAGGAACTTATACTTGACATGCAGAAAACTATAGCGATAACTGACACGATCAAAAGCTATGTTTACGTTTGGGTCTCGTCCATCACATCATTCTCCTAATGATGTGATCCCGTTATCAAATGACAACCCATGTCTATGACCTGGAAACCGCGGTCATCTTTGATCAACGAGCTAGTCCTGTAGAGGCTCACTAGGGACACAAAGTCTGTCTATTCATCCACACGTGTATTTGAGTTTCCAATCAATACAGTTATAGCATGGATAATAAACGATTATCATGAACAAGGAAATATAATAATAACTCTTTTATTATTGCCTCTAGGGCATATTTCCAACATATCGCTACCACTTAGTGATAAAGTAAAGCAATTACATGGCGATTGCATTTCATACAATAAAGCGACAATCATATGGCTCCTGACAGTTACCGATAACATTACAAAACATGACCATCTCATACAAAACCGTATAACTCATCATGTCTTGAACATATCACATCACAACATGCCCTGCAAAAACAAGTTAGACATCCTCTACTTTGTTGTTGCAAGTTTTACGTGGCTGCTACGGGCTTAGCAAGAACCGTTCTTACCTACGCATACAAAAACCACAACGATGTTTCGTCAAGTATGTGCTGTTTTAACCTTCACAAGGACCGGGTGTAGCCACACTTGATTTAGCTAAAGTGAGAGAGACAGACACCCGCCAGTCACCTTTAAGCAACGAGTGCTCATAACGGTGAAACCAGCCTCGCGTAAGCGTACGCGTAATGTCGGTCCGGGCCGCTTCATCTCACAATACCGCCGAAGCAAAATATGACATGCTGGTAAGCAGTATGACTAGTATCGCCCACAACTCATTGTGTTCTACTCGTGCATATCATCTACGCATAGACCTGGCTCTGATGCCACTGTTGGGGAACGTAGTATTTTAAAAAAATTCTACGATCATGCAAGATCTATCTACAAGATGCATAGCAACGAGAGGGAAGAGTGTGTCTACGTACCCTCGTAGACCGAAAGCGGAAGCGTCAAGTGACGCGGTTGATGTAGTCGAACTTCTTCGTGATCCAACCGATCAAGCACCGAACGTACGGCACCTCCGCGTTCAGCACACGTTCATCTTGATGACGTCCCACGAGCTCTTGATCCAGTTGAGCTTCACGGGAGAGTTTCGTCAGCACGACGGCGTGGTGATGGATATGATGTATCTACCGGCGCAGGGCTTCGCCTAAGCACTGCGACGGTATGACCGAGGTGTGTTTCTGTGGAGGGGGGCACCGCACACGGCTAGAACAATTCAACTTGTGTGTCTTTGGGTGCCCCCCTGCCCCCGTATATAAAGGAGCAAGGGGGGAGGCCGGCCGGCCCTCCTATGGTGCGGCTAGGGAGCAATCCTACTAGGAATAGGATTGCAATCCTATTCCTAGTAGGAGTCCACCAATGAAGGAAGGGGGGAAGGAAAGAGAGGGAGAGGGAGAGGGAAAGAGGGGCCGCGCCCCCCTCCCCTAGTCCTATTCGGACTCCTCCTAGGGAGGGGCGCGCCACCTCCTGGGTGCTGCCCTCTCTCTCCCCTATGGCCCACCAGGGCACATCATTCCCCCAGGGGGTTCCGGTAACCCCCCCGGCACTCCGGTAAATTCCGAAACTTTCCAGTGTCCGAATATAGTCGTCCAATATATCAATCTTTACGTCTCGGACATTCCGAGACTCCTCGTCATGTCTGTGATCTCATCCGGGACTCCGAACTACCTTCGGTACATCAAAACTCATAAACTCATAATACCGATCGCCATCAAACGTTAAGCGTGCGGACCCTACGGGTTCGAGAACTATGTAGACATGACCGAGACTCATCTCTGGTCAATAACCAATAGCGGAACCTGGATGCTCATATTGGCTCCTACATATTCTATGAAGATCTTTATCGGTCAAACCGCATAACAACATACGTTGTTCCTTTTGTCATTGGTATGTTACTTGCCCGAGATTCGATCGTCGGTATCTCTATACCTAGTTCAATCTCGTTACCGGCAAGTCTCTTTACTCGTTCCGTAATACACCATCTCGTGACTAACTCATTAGTCTTTTGCTTGCAAGGCTTATTATGATGTGCATTACCGAGAGGGCCCAGAGATACTTCTCCGACACTCGGAGTTAGGGCTGGAATTCGAGCCGAGTCGAGCCAGCTTGGCTTGACTCGCTAGAGCTCGTTTCGTTAACGAGCTAGCTCGACTCGACTCGTTACTATAACGATCTCAAACCCAAGATTGGCTCGACTCGTATAACTCGCGAGCTGGCTCGTTTAGCTTGTTAAGCTCGTTAAATATATGAACATAAAACCCTCAAATATAATAAAAATGATTATGTATATGTCGGGGAAACTGGTCGCCCACGAACACCTATGGGACCGGAGCCCCTTTTCGGTACGGCAAGGGAGCGGAGGGAGCACAAAGAGCAGATCGAGGGGCACATGCGAGCAGTTTACCCAGGTTCGGGCCGCACGGATGCGTAAAACCCTACTCCTGCCTTGGTTGTATTGAGTTCTCGGGCTCGGGAGCTTGAAGATCTACAGTACTAGCTACACCGAGCGAGGGAGTGATTTAGTTTCTGGAATCGAACCCCCTCTACGTTGTGCATGGGCCTCCTTTTATAGCTCAAAGGGGTCACCGACAGGTGTCAACGTAGATGAGGGTAAAAACGTAAAATTGGTGGTAGATGGAACAGTGCATGAACAGTATATGCACAGTGGTCTATACCTAACCCTGACGGTGGGGGACAAGGGCATTGAATGCCCGTCACCGTCACCCCAAAAGCGTCCGCCCTGGCGTCTCCGTTCGCCACGATGGTGGCCTCGTCACCGTGGCTCGCCACCGTGTTCCCCAGGCTGCACAGCCATCTGCCACGTGCCCCTGGAAGGGCCCCAGGGCGACGCGTGGACAGATGAGCTGGAGCGCGGGCACACAGTGAAAGCTTCCCCCGGCAAGCACCTTGCCGGGGTTGCTATCTTGCCGGGCCCGTAAGCTTGTCGCTCTCCGGGTCCTGCCGGGGCGCATGACGCGCCACGATATATCTTCTGAGGTGCTGTTCTTTGGCCTTCATGGCAAGCTCCTCTTGCCAGGGTCTTGTGCTGGAGTGATAGCCTTGAGCCTGGTGTGGCCTTCCCGGCAAGCTCCTCTTGCCGGGGTCTTGTTTCTTAACTTGAATACTTTGTTCTTGAATGGCTCCAAAGGATCTAGAGTGGGCCTTGGCGGGCGCGTGGTGAGCCTGACCACGGGACGCTGCTACTGCCCGTGCACAAGTCGGGATACTAAGGTACCCCTACTTTAGTACACCGATAGGAGCCCCCGGGCCTGGGCCACACACGGTGCCGAGCGCTGTTGGGCCAGGCCCAAAACAGTGCACGGGCACACGCGGCCCACGGCACGCCGTTTCCCACTCCAGATTCGCCGCATCCCTCCCTAACGGCACGCGTCGATTGCGGCGTCGTGGGAGAGATCGTGGCCTGTTTCTTTAATGGGAAAATGCGGAACGTCCCCCACTTCCCCCTTAAAAGCAGAGGAAGCAGGGGCAGTTTCCCCCCATTGCTTTCATTGTGTCTTCAATCTCCAGAAACCCCTGCCGCCCTCCGCCTCCCCAAAGGTCGATAGAGAGCCGAGCTCCACCCTGCTTCCGCCGCCGCCTGCCTCTCCGGCACCGTCGACCCTTCTCGCCGTCCCCGCCATGGCCCCGAAGAGCAGCAAGGCGAAGAGCGATAAGTCCGACAAGGCGGCAAAGCTGGCAGCTATGCGGAAGAGGATGGTGGTCTTCCCGCCGAGGCTCGGCGCGAGGGAGCTGCGGGACAAGTATTACCTGTTCTGGGCGAGGGAGACGAAGGCTCACCCGCGCACCAGAGTCCTCCCCGCCGAAGCCATCGACATGTACCCGGGAGGTTACTACTACTTTGCTCTGTTCTTCCACTGTGGTCTTTGTCCGCCGTACTCCGAGTTTTTCTGCGATGTGATGAACACGTACGGATTCCACCTCCTAGATTTCACCCCGAATGATGTTCTCACAATGGCCGTTTTCGCACATCTGTGCGAAAACTTTGTCGGGGTCCACCCCAACGTAGCTCTCTTCCGCCACTTCTTCACGCCTAGAGTAGAGTCTGGATCCCCACTCTCCGGCGGCATCTCCTAGATCTTCAGGCTCAACAAGAAAGAGGCGTATTTGATTGGAGAGCTCCGCGGCAACTGGGACGAATGGAGGGCTGATTGGTGCTGGGTTATGGAAGAGGAACCCCAGCAGTTCACCTCGCCGCGTCGAGCTGCAGTAGTGCGCGGCAAGGATTGGAGTGACTTGGCCCCGGAGGACGAGAAGCTGAAGATAGCCCTCATCAGGATCCTTCGCCTCCGGGCCGCCAATCTTACTGTAGGTGAGGTCGGGGCTGATTTCCTCCGCCGCCGCATCGCTCCTCTGCAGGACAGGAAGCGGCCTGCTTGGGAGTTCGGCAATGCGGCAGACTGCATGAGGCTGCGCCTCGGGCTGAATTACAACTTCACCGTCTTGGAACTCAAAGGGATGATCCGCTCGATGTTCAAGCACGACCCGAAGCACCCGGAGTGGTTCACCCCGTCGGACGGAGTAGTTCCATTATGCAACAACTCTGCCCTTAGTGCCATCCGCGCGGCAATGCCTGAGTGCGACTTCCACGGGGTTGTTCCCACTTGGCTGACACCTTCAGAAGAGACCATGCAGACCTTCTTCGACAATCTGGTTGAACGGCCGCGCAACCCCGAAGAGAAGAAAGGGCTCACCCGCGCGACCACCGAGCGGGATGTGGCATATATAGCCACCAGAATGGAGGAGGCCGCCGCAGCTGCGGCTGCGGGTGAGTTTGGGTACACCGTAGATGAAGCAGAAGCAGCAGACGCAGTGAGCCGGGCCGAGGAGGAGGAAATCCTCAAACTGTTGAGGCCCACCGGGAAGCCTGCCGGGGAGCCTGCCGGGACGAGCGAGGTTGCCGGGCAAGGCACTGAGTCCAGTGAGCCCGCCGAGGAGGACGCCGAATCGGGTGATTCCGACGAAGACTCGGGCGGGTCACTGAACCTCGACGACGCCTCCTCATCATCGGAAAACTCTCCGCCACAACCGAGTCCTCCGCCACCACAGAAGAAGCGCCTCCGCAAGACCATCGAGACGGTGAAGCAGCCGGCGCCCCGACAGCAGCCGAAGCGTCGTGCGACGCGTGCCACCACGACGAGCAAGGTCGTCAAGGAGGCGCCCCGTGTTCCAGCGGCAAGCGGAGGGGGATCTTCCCGAAGCGGCTCTGGTGTTCCTTCTGCCCCTCGGTCCTCGGCGACGACCGAAGCGGGGTCTTCGCAACCCACGGCTCCGGAGCCCGCCAAGCGCCCGAGGGAGCCTACTCCTCCAGCTCCTCGCGCTGGGACACGCGAGGCGGAATTTGACTTCTCCGCCCTTAGCTCTGACGAGGAGGAGGAAGAGTAAGCGCTTGCAACTTTCATTTCTTCTGATTCTTGTTGTTCTTGTCTTGATTTCTCTTTGCCTAACTCTGATCTTGTTTGGCTTCCAGGACCTTGACCCAGAGGATGGCGAAGAGGGCCAAGATCCCTGTGGTTGACCTCGAGGACGACGAGCCCGTCGCAGCGACGGGGGATGCGCCCGCGACAGGCTTGCTGGACCAGCCTGCTGCTCCGGAGAGCAGCCCCCAGCATAAGTCTTGTGTTCGCTTTTCTGCTTATCGGGCGCGCTTGAGCTTCTTATCCTTATTGATGTCTCGTTTGCTTGTTGTCTTGTGCAGAAGTGGAGCCGCAGCCGCAGGAGCACCAAGGGACCGCTCCCGACGAGCCGCTCGTCCCACCATCCCCGCCAAGGAGGAGCTCCCCGGCGAGGGGGGGGGGTGCTCCGCCAAGGGCGGGTACTCCGCCAAGGGCGAGTACCCCGCCAAGAGCGAGCTCCCCGACAAGGGTGATCACCCCGCCAAGGGAAGGTGCCAGCGGCCCTCCGCCGGCGGGGGCTTCTACTACGCCGCCAAGGGAGGATTCCCCGGCGAGGGACCCCGTTACCGAAGAGGCCCGCGCAGGTAGCCCTTGTACTTTTCTTTTCTTGAATTCATCTTTTTGGATATTTGCTTGACGATTCTTTCTTTCTTTTTCTTCTGTTAGATCCGCCCGCCCCGGAGCCGATGGAGACGGAGACCATCGCCGAGGAGGAAGTGCGCGGCGATGCTGGCGACGCCACCACCGCTGAAGGGATGGCCGGCGCTGACGAGCCAGCCGCCGAGGAGACTGCCCCGACCACTGACGCGGCAGCTGGGGAAGGGACCGGCGACCGTACTGCTGGCCCTGAGGCCGCAGGAGCGCCGAACGCTGCGCCGGCCGCCGACCCCTCCGCCCCTGCGGCTGGGTCGGGTGTCTATCTGGAGGCCGCCAACGGGGTCTTTATCCAAGTCCCGTGGGCGTCCTTATCAAGGGCACCCGCGGAGGGGGAGAGCTTCGATGGAGAAGTTCTCGCCTCCGCCGGGCTGAGGGTTGTCGACGCGCCCGGCAGCAGCAACGAGCCCGAAGAGGAGCAACTCCTACGTCGACTCCGGGGCTTGTACCGGGCCAGGCAAGCCAAGCTGGAGTCCCAGGAGGCTCTGGCTGCCAAGGCCGGTGCTGATCTGGAGAAGCGCGCCGCGGAGCTCCGTGCCGCCAACCAAGCGGCCCTCCGGAACTTGGCGGAGGAGCGCGAAGAGCTCGCTGAGGCGCACCAAGCGTTTATCCTCGGGAAGGCCGAGGTCGAGGAGCAACAACGACGGGCCGCCGAGGATCTGGCTCGGCGGGAGGGAGTGCTGAACCAGCGGAATGTCGACCTCGATAGCCACGAGGACGACCTTACCGCGCGCGAACAGTCCATTGGCGGGGCTCTGCAGGAGGCGAGGGACGCCACTGCTGCCGCAGAGACCGCCAAGAGGGACCTGGAGGCAAGGGTGGCGCAGCTGGAGTTGAGCTTGAAGACGAGCGAGGAGAGGGTTGCCGCGCTCAACTTGGCGCGGGAGAAGGACGCCCACACCAACTCGGAGCTGCAAGTCCATCTCTCCGAGAAGGGCAAGGAGCTCAACGACGCCAAGGACTCCATTGCAGACTTGGAGCTGAAGGTTTCCACCCTCACCGGCTCACTTGACGCCGCCCGGGACCGCGAAACGAAGCTGAAAGATGATCTCCGGGCTGAAAGGGCGCTGCTGGACAGTGCCGCCCTGTCGCAGAACAACTTCCAGCGGACGGTGGAGCAGTGGACCGAGGAGCTCGTCGCCTCCGCCGCCAACATCGACAAGGAGATGGTGGCGCTGAGGGCGGAGCACCTCGTGTACTCCCCCGACGAGAGCCTCCCCCACAACGCTGAGCTGAGCTTGTTCTTCAGAGGAGTGGCGCCGGCCCTTGCGCAGCTACGGGAGAGGGTCCCCACGCAGCTGGCTAACGAGGCGCGCCGGCTTTGCATGGGTACTATGGAGCGGGTGTTGACGAAGATCGTCTACCGCAACCCCGGGATTAATCTCGAGAACGTCCTCCGGACCTTGCCGCCCGAAGCTGACCTGGAAGCGTTGAAGGCACAAGTTGCCCACATCGTGGCCAAGGCGGGCAAGATCAAGAGGGTTGACGGAGACCGTGTAGACTAGGCTCCCTTCTTTCTGCTTCCCTTGCCGCTGTCGATTAAGTCATGGGTAGTAGTTGCTTAGAACAGCGGCAAGTTATCTTGTAATATAACTTTATTTTGGATAGTCAATGCAGTGTTATCTCCATTGCTTGGTTCCTTCACTTTGTACGCTTCTCACCCTACGCTTCTAGGGAACTTGCCGGCAAAGGGGCCCTCGCCGCGAGTGCTGAGTGCGGGACTCTTAGCAGCCTGCCGGCAACGCCCTTGCCAGCAAGAAACCTTGCCGCAGCTAGTCGCAGCACACTTAGATTGTTGAGCGAACTCGAAAACGAAGTAAGGGCGCGACACTTGTCGCAGCTCACTTAAGCCATTGAGCATGCTCGAAACAAAGAAGGGCGCGGCTAGCCACGGGTAGGTTCCTCCGCGCACAGGTTTTCCATACAAAGTGTGGTCGTTCAAGGAAGACAACTATAATTTTAAAATTTTGAATGCTCAAACTTTGGTAAATTAGCTTTTGTGTTCTGTTTGCTTCTCGGCAAGGCTTTCCTTTCTTGAACAGCACTTGGTCCATACCACTGTCTCCTTCCCCCCCAACAAACTTGTGTGCAAGGAACACTTCTTCTGCTTGAGAAAAGAAGGAAGAAGGGAGGAAACATAGATATGGAGCCTTGCGGCTTGTTATTGATTACCGGGAGCGTGTGCTGCACAAAGTGTCAGATAATGCATGCAATGAAAACAAGAATGCATGAAACGACAAGCCGTGCGAAGCACAAAAGTTTTACTGATGCACGGGGTCTGCGCCCGGCTTTGTACAAAGGTTTACATGCAACAGCGGCAAGACTTGTACAAAAAGGTGGTTGCCAGAGCGGATCACGGCAACCGCGCCTCATGGGTGAAACTTGCGAAGATGCTCTATGTTCCAGGAGTTTCTCACCGGTAAGCCTTCTTCGGTCTCAAGGCGGACAGCGCCGAGCCTTGTGACTTGTCTCACCCAATAAGGGCCTTCCCACTTCGGCGTCAACTTGTTGGAATTCTTGGCGGACTGAACGCGCCGAAGAACAAGGTCGCCTTCCTCGAGACTCCTGGCCTTGATTTTGCGGCTATGATAGTGACGCAAAGCTTGCTGGTATTGAGCAGCTCGTACAGCAGCTTGGAGACGGTCCTCCTCGAGGAGCAGTGCATCATCTTGCCGCAGGTGCTCTTGCTCGAGCTCATCGTAAGAGAGCACTCGAGGAGACCCGTATACGAGTTCCGTGGGGAGAACTGCTTCTGCTCCATAGACAAGAGCAAAGGGTGTCTGCCCGGTGGTTCGATTTGGTGTCGTCCTGATTGACCAAAGAGCCGCCGGCAATTCCTCGATCCAGTTTCTTCCGCACTTGTGCAGCTTGTCGAAGGTTCTTGTCTTGAGTCCGCGCAGCACTTCAGCATTGGCCCTCTCCGCTTGACCGTTGCTCCTCGGGTGAGCAACAGAAGCGAAGCAGACCTTGGCGCCAAGGTCTTGGACGTATTGCATGAAGGTGCGACTTGTGAACTGTGTGCCGTTGTCAGTGATGATCCTGTTAGGGATTCCGAAACGGAAAACAATTGACCTGAAGAACTTCACTGCTGACTGTGCGGTCACCTTTCTCACTGGTTCCACTTCTGGCCACTTTGTGAACTTGTCGATTGCAACGTACAAGTACTCAAAGCCCCCGACAGCGCGGGGAAAGGGGCCGAGGATGTCGAGCCCCCAGACCGAGAAGGGCCAGGACAAAGGGATCGTCTGGAGAGCTTGAGCTGGCTGGTATATTTGCTTGGCATGGAACTGGCACGCTTCACACTTGGTTACTTGTGCAGTTGCATCTTGGAGGGCTTCTGGCCAAAAGAAACCTTGCCGGAACGCCTTCCCGGCAAGTGCTCTCGCGCCAATGTGGTGGCCACATATGCCTCCGTGTATCTCTGCCAACAGCTTCTGTCCATCTTCCCGGGAAATGCACTTCAATCTGACACCATTGAGTCTTCTTCTGTATAGCTCGTTGCCGACGAACTGATACATACTTGATTGTCTGGTTATTCTCTCCATCTCTTCTGGTTTTTCGGGAAGTTCTCCAGTTTGAAGAAAACGGACAATTTGTTGTGCCCATGCTGGAGCCTGAGGCTCAACAACAAGGACTAAAGGCATCAGGGCTGCTGCGAGAACGTCAGCTTCTACGGCAAAAAACTGTTGGTCTGCCGGAGCTGAACGTTCCCCGGCAAGCTCGCCGGGGCAAGACTTGCCGGGAACGTCTGCTTCAACTGTACAGACCCTTGGGTCCGCAGGAGCAGACTGTTCCTGAGCATCTTGGTTGTTGATCTTGGGGACCTTGGCGGCAGCCTCAGGAAGGTCCGCCGGCAAGTAGTCGCCGGAAACCAACTTCCTCTTCTTGCTTTGTCCAACTGATGGTGTAACGGATGGTTGAGTCAGCTTGAGCACGAAGGTCCCTGGTTCCACAGGTAGCTTCAGTGCAGCACACTTTGAGAGGCCATCTGCGATATCATTTTGAGCTCTTGGGACATGCTCCATCTGCAGGCCTTCAAAGTGTTCTTCAAGCTTCCTCACTTCATCGACATAAGCTTCCATCAAAGGACTCTGGTAGCTCTTGTTTACTTGTCGGACCACCAACTGTGAATCTCCCCGCACGATCAGCTTCTTAATCCCAAGTTCGGCTGCAATTCTGAGGCCGGCAAGCAAACCTTCATACTCTATAGTATTATTTGTCGCTTGCTCCTTGGGAAAGTGCATTTGAACAACATACTTGAGGTGCTCCCCGGTGGGTGCTATGAGTAACACACCAGCACCGGCGCCTTGCAGCGAGAAGGCACCATCGAAGTACATTATCCATTCCTTGCTTGCTTCTTGGACGGGGATGCTTGTCTCTGGGACTTCTTCATCTGGTGTTGGTGTCCATTCCGCTATGAACTCTGCCAAGGCTCGGCTCTGGATAGTTGAGGTTCTTTCAAACTTAAGACCAAAGCTTGACAGCTCTAGTGCCCACTCGACAATCCTTCCTGTCGCTTCTGGGTTTTGCAATATCCTCTTCAGCGGAAAGCGAGTGACAACCGTTATCTCATGTGCTTGGAAGTAGTGGCGCAGCTTTCTCGAGGCCATGAGGAGGCCGAAAAGCAACTTCTGCACCCCAGAGTATCTTGATCTAGCCCCCTGCAAGAGGGAACTTACAAAATAAACTGGGCGCTGCACCATCTTCTTTCGCACTTCTCCTTGTTCCTGCGCAGACTTGTCCTTGTCGGGGTCAGAGCTTGTCGGGGAAGCCCCCTGCTTGTCGCTGGATGCGCTTGCCGGGGCTGTGGATTCCTCATCTGCCTCCCTTTCCGCTACCAACGCAGCACTAGCCACTTGATTGGTCGCCGCTAAGTATAGTAGCAACTTCTCTTGTGGCCTAGGTGCGACAAGTATTGGAGTGGAGGACAGGTATTCTTTCAAGTCCTGCAGCGCCGCCTCCGCTTCCGGAGTCCATTTCATAGGACCTGCCTTTTTCAAGATTTTGAAGAAAGGAAGGGCGCGTTCTGCAGACTTTGAAATGAACCTGCTGAGGGCAGCCACACAACCAGCAAGTCTTCGTACATCCTTGACGCGCTTCGGGGCTTCGATCTGCTCGATAGCCTTGATCTTGTCAGGATTGGCTTCAATCCCCCTCTGGGACACAAAGAACCCGAGAAGCTTGCCGGAGGGGACTCCGAAGACGCACTTCTCGGGGTTCAGCTTGAGTTGTATCTTGCGCAGATTTGCAAAAGTCTCATCTAGGTCTTAGATCAGGGTATCCTTGTCCTTGCTCTTGACCACTATGTCATCCATGTAGGCTTCTACGTTCCTGTGTATCTGTGGCTCAAAAGCAGTGTGGACCACCCTTGCAAATGTCGAGCCCGCATTCTTCAGTCCAAAGGGCATACGTATGAAACAGTAAGTGCCACAAGGAGTAATGAATGCGGTCTTCTCTTCGTCTTCCTCGGCCATGAATATCTGGTGGTACCCGGAGTATGCATCGAGAAATGAAAGCAACTCACATCCAGCCGTGGAGTCAACAATCTGGTCAATGCACGGCAAGGGAAATGGATCCTTGGGACAAGCTTTATTCACATCAGTGAAGTCTATACAAAGTCTCCACTTCCCATTAGCCTTGCGCACGACAACTGGATTGGCCAGCCACGTGGGATGAAGTACACCTCTAACAAGGCCTGCTGCTTCCAACTTCTTGATCTCTTCGGCGATAAACTCTTGGCGCTCCACCGCTTGCTTCCTAACCTTCTGCTTGACGGGCCGCGCGTGAGGACAAACAGCAAGCTTGTGCTCAATTACCTTCCTGGGAACGCCGGGGATGTCAGACGGTTGCCATGCAAACACGTCGACATTCGCCCGCAGGAAGGCAACGAGCGCGCTTTCCTATTTGTGGTCGAGCGTAGCACTGATGGTGAAGGTACCACCAGTGCCTTCCTCCTTGGCGGACACTTTCTAGGTTGCAGGTGGAGCTGCCATTCCTTTCTTGCACTTGCCGGTGGAGCTCGATGGTGCGTCCTCGACGGCAGCGCAGCACTCTGAAGAGGTGCGTTTGCCGGAGTGGGCCCCAGAGCTCTTGCCGGACTTGGTCTTGGTCTTCCCCCCGGGAGCTTCAGCGGCAAGTGTCTTGCTGTCTGCCGCGGCTGCTGCGTCCCGGGTAGATCTTGTCGGCGCAAATAAGCGCGTCTTTCTTGTCGCCGGGGACAGAGATGACGCTTATTGGCCCTGGCATCTTGAGCATGTTGTATGCGTAGTGAGAGGCTGCCATGAACTTGGCGAGCGCAGGACGGCCAAGTATCCCATTGTATGGTAATGGGATATCGGCAACGTCGAAGGTGATCCTCTCAGTTCTGAAGTTAAGCTCTCCGCCAAAGGTCACTGGCAGTGTGATCTTCCCCTTCGGCTTGCTCCTCCCCGGGTTGATTCCTTGGAACATCCCGGTTTCTTCGACCTCTCTATCGGGGATCTGCAGCTTCCGGATCACAGCGGAGGAGATCAAGTTGAGGCCGGCCCCGCCGTCAACCAGCATCTTGGTGACCTTGAGGTTGCGGATAGTTGGCGAAACCAACATCGGCAAGCACCCGACCGCCGTTGTGCGGTCAGGGTGGTCCTCAAGGTCGAAGATGATGGGCGTGCTGGACCACTTCAGCAGCTTGCGCGACTCGACGGGTGGCTCAGCTGCATTCACTTCCCGCACCCATTGCTTGAGTTGGCGGTGGGAAGTGTGCAGAGAGGCACCTCCATCGATGCACAAAACTTCTGTGGCCTTCTGGAACTCCTGCTCGATGTTGTCTCCGTCATCCATGTCCTCCTCGTCGTCTTCGTCTTCGTCCTTGTCGCGGCCGCGGGGAGGTCTATCTCCTTGCCGCTGCTTGGCTTTGCCGCGGCGTCCTCCCCGGCCGTTCAATGGCCGCTTCTTGCTGGGCTCTCCTCCGCCCCCTTGGGCCTTCTCCTTGTCGCGACGCTCGTATTCAGCCTTCTGCTGTTCTACGAGGTACTCGACCCTCTTGCAGTTCTCGAGATCATGGCCCTTGGTGCGGTGGATCTTGCAGTACTGCTTGTCGGAGCCGTCCTGCTTGTCGGCGGCGGCTACAGGGGCGGCATCCTTGCCGGAGCCACCAGCCTAAGCTTTCTTGTCGCCAGCCTCCTTGTCGGACTTCTCCACAGCCAGTACTTCCTTGTTCTTCTTCTTATTATTGTTCCGTCGCCGGTTTTTCCTTGCCGGGGCGGCATCCTCGCTATCCATTCCTCCTGCTCCAGTATCCTCTCCGGGAAGTCTCCTCCCCTCTTCAGCACGGGCACACTTGTCAGCCAGAGCATAAAGCTCGCTGACGTCCCAGATCTTGGTCATCGCCATCTCCTCCCTCATCCGGCGGTTACGCACGTTCTGGTGGAACGCGCTGATAACCGCGGCAGGGTGGACATCCGGTATGTTGTGCTGCACGCGGCTGAACCTTTGGATGTACTTTCGCAGGGACTCTCCCTCCTTCTGGGAAAGAATGTGGAGATCACTTTCCTGGCCGTGGGGCTTGTGGCCGCCGGTGAAGGCGCCGACAAACTGGTGGCACAGGTCTGCCCAAGAAGAGATGGAGTTCTCCGGCAAGTGCATGAGCCAAGATTTGACATTGGGCTTGAGCACAAGAGGGAAGTAGTTTGCTAGAATCTTCTCATCCCGTCCCCCGGCAGCCTGCACCGCAATGGTGTAGATGCTGAGGAACTCTGAGGGATGAGTCTTGCTGTCGTACTTCTTGGGTACGTCGGGCTTGAAGTTCTTCATGCTGGGCCACTGGACTTGCCGCAGCTCCCGGGTGAACGCAGGACAGCCTGCCGCGTACGGCAAGTCGCCTGGTTCTCCGGGCGCGTGCATGTCGACAGCGGTCCCAGCGCGCTGGTCGGACTGTCTTCGGGCTTCTCTTCGACGCTCGATACGAGTTCGAGCATCCTCTTGTCGCCTGTCGTCGAGGACTTGGCGTTGATCGCGGCGAGCCCGCGGATCCGACGACGCCGTTGAGTCGTCGTCGACATTGATCCGGCGAGCCGGCGATTTCTGCTTCCGCGGCGGGGAGTGCACGGTTGTCGCACCCCCGGCGGTCTTGTCTCCATCGGCCTTCGCTTGGTCGACTTGTCGCGGCCGTGATGTTGCCGGCTGCTGCGGCGTGTCGTTGTTGGCGAAGATGATGAGGCTCTGGATGGTGGCCCTCCAGTCTTCGGCCTTGTCCGCGGCTGGAGGGAAGTCGAGGAGCAGCTGAGCTCTAGCAAGAGCTTCTGCTGGAGTAGAGGGGAGCGGTGGCGAGCAGTGTGAGGAGCGAGATATGCTCGGACTCCTAACAGCGTTAGAAGGAGCAGGGTCTCGCCTCGGCGACCGCGCCTTGCTCGTGCCAACACGTTGGCCTTGAGCATCTCGCGACCCGCCAGCTTGGCTACGTCCCAGCAAGCGTATGGTACCCCCGGTACCACGCCGCTGCTGGTCTGGCACCTCCTGAGAGGGGCGTGGCGCGTGCAGGGGCACCGAAGTCTTGGAGTGGGCTCGGTCGTCCGTCTTGTCCTTGGACTTGGCGGCGCCGTGAGTGTCCTCGCCGGCGTCCACCCTTCCGCCAGCGTCTACCGCACCAACCGTTGGTTCTGGTGGTGGTGGGATCGACGCGGACGGGCCTCCTACCTCCGAAGCTTTCTTCTTCGGTGGCATGCTAATGTAGTCGATGAAGCTGCTGAAAGTTGCGCCCGCGTGAGCGCCGGATCAGGTTCGCACAACCTCGACGCCCCCTACCTGGCGCGCCAAAGATGTCGAGGAAACTTGTCGCCCACGAACACCTATGGGACCGGAGCCCCTTTTCGGTACGGCAAGGGAGCGGAGGGAGCACAAAGAGCAGATCGAGGGGCACACGCGAGCAGTTTACCCAGGTTCGGGCCGCACGGATGCGTAAAACCCTACTCCTGCCTTGGTTGTATTGAGTTCTCGGGCTCGGGAGCTTGAAGATCTACAGTACTAGCTACACCGAGCGAGGGAGTGATTTAGTTTCTGGAATCGAACCCCCTCTATGTTGTGCATGGGCCTCCTTTTATAGCTCAAAGGGGTCACGGACAGGTGTCAACGTAGATGAGGGTAAAAACATAAAATTGGTGGTAGATGGAACAGTGCATGAACAGTGGTCTATACCTAACCCTGACGGTGGGGGAGAAGGGCATTGAATGCCCGTCGTCGTCACCCCAAAAGCGTCCGCCCGGGCATCTCCGTTCGCCACGATGGTGGCCTCGTCACCGTGGCTCGCCACCGTGTTCCCCAGGCTGCACAGCCATCTGCCACGTGCCCCTGGAAGGGCCCCAGGACGACGCGTGGACAGATGAGCTGGAGCGCGGGCACACAGTGAAAGCTTCCCCCGGCAAGCACCTTGCCGGGGTTGCTATCTTGCCGGGCCCGTAAGCTTGTCGCTCTCCGGGTCCTGCCGGGGCGCATGACGCGCCACGATATATCTTCTGCGGTGCTGATCTTTGGCCTTCCTGGCAAGCTCCTCTTGCCAGGGTCTTGTGCTGGAGTGATAGCCTTGAGCCTGGTGTGGCCTTCCCGGCAAGCTCCTCTTGCCGGGGTCTTGTTTCTTAACTTGAATACTTTGTTCTTGAATGGCTCCAAAGGATCTAGAGTGGGCCTTGGCGGGCGCGTGGTGAGCCTGACCACGGGACGCTGCTACTGCCCGTGCACAAGTCGGGATACTAAGGTACCCCTACTTTAGTACACCGACAGTATATATTAAACATATACATCACTAAACAATTGTAATTTCCTTGCAACGCATGAGTCTTCTGGGCGGCTGGGCCTTCAATGGCTATGCCTTGTGGTGTGCGCCTGGGACGTAGGGCACTGAGTGGCTGACCTTTTTTTAGATTGGGAGTAGCTGATTTTTTGTACCGATCCTAACGAGTTACACGAGTACTCGTGAGATTGGCTCGTTTAACTTGATCTATAAACGATCTTAAACTAAAGCTCGGCTCGACTCGTTATTCTTCGAGTTCGAGTCGATTCGAGCCGAGTCACGAGCTACTCGTTTAGCTCGTGAGCTTCGAGCTTTTTTTCCAGCCCTACTCGGAGTGACAAATCCTAGTCTTGATCTATGCCAACACCACGAACACTTTCGGAGACACCTATAGAGCATCTTTATGATCACCCAGTTACGTTGTGACGTTTGATAGCACACAAGATGTTCCTACGGTATTCGGGAGTTGCATAATCTCATAGTCATAGGAACATGTATAAGTCATGAAGAAAGCAATAGCAGTAAAACTAAACGATCATAGTGCTAAGCTAACGGATGGGTCTTGTCCATCACATCATTCTCCTAATGATGTGATCCCGTTGATCAAATGACAACTCATGTCTATGGCTAGGAAACATAGCCATCTTTGATCAATGAGCTAATCTAGTAGAGGCATACTAGGGACATACTATTTTGTCTATGTATTCACACATGTATCAAGTTTCTGGTTAATACAATTCTAGCATGAATAAAAGACATTTATCATGATATAAGAAAATACAAATAACATCTTTATTATTGCCTCTAGGGCTTATTTCCTTCATTAAGTTCATAAGAACAGAGTAACGCCTTAAGCAAGATGGCATGATGTAGAGAGATAAACTCAAGCAATATGATATAAACCCCATCTTTTTATCCTCGATGGCAACAATACTATACGTGTCTTGCTGCCCCTACTGTCACTGGGAAAGGATACCGCAAGATTGAACCCAAAGCCAAGCACTTCTCCCATTGCAAGAACTATAGATCTAGTAGGCCAAATCAAACCAATAATTCGAAGAGACTTGCAAGGATATTATAATCATACATAAAAGATTTCAGAAAAGAATACAATATTGTTCATAGATAATCTTGATCATAAACCCACAATTCATCGGATCTCGACAAGCACATCGCAAAAAGATTACATCGAATAGATCTCCTCGAAGATCGAGGAGAACTTGTATTGAGATCCAAAGAGAGAGAAGAAGCCATCTAGCTAATAACTATGGGCCCGAAGGTCTGTCGTAAACTACTCACAACTCATCGGAGAGGCTATGATGTTGATGTAGAAGCCCTCCGTGATCGATGCCCCCTCCGGCGGAGCTCCGGAACAGGCCCCTGATGTCTACACGCGCTTCTACTCTTGTAGACTATGTTGGGCCTCCAAGCGCAGAGGTTTGTAGGACAGCAGCAATTTCCCTCAAGTGGATGACCTAAGGTTTATCGAACTCAAGGAAGTAGAGGTTGAAGATGATCTCTCTCAAGCAACCCTGCAACTAAGATACAAGAAGTCTCTTGTGTCCCCAACACACCTAATACACTTGTTAGATGTATAGGTGCACTAGTTCGGCGAAGAGATGGTAAAATATGGATGATAGGAGTGGCAAAGCAAAGTAATATAAATTTGTAATAAAAAGTGCAGCAAGCAAACAAGTGGTAAACGTGAGCACAAATGGTATTGCAATGGTGGAAACAAGTCCTAGGTTTCATACTTTCACTAGTGACAACTCCCAACAACATTAACATAGTCTAATCACATGATATTTCCCATAAAACACGCAATGGAGACGCACTCGGAGGTCATTCCTTTGTGGTCAAGAGAGGACGAGAATTATGTAGGGATACAAAAGCACACCTCAAAGTTCGTAGTTCTCAATCTATGGATTTCCCAATGTCACCGCGGCCATCCAAAGAGAGTACCACAATCACCACAACATATCTCAAGGATAGTCAAAGACAAGCACCAAGAGACTCTCAATCTTCAATCAACACACAAGAGAGGAAATCACTCATGAAAATATTTTTCTAATCCATGTCCAATAGACCGCTGTCACCTTGGTCTCGGGGATTATACTAGATAAAGACAAGTGAGTACATCAATCCAATACATAGAGGAAGGGGAAATATCATGGGATCACCCTAGATTAACATAGCCAATGATCACAACGAAGATCACATCATGGGAGAGAGAGATAACCACATAGCTACACGTACGAGCCCTCGGCCCCGGAGAAGACTACTCACACATGGACATGGTGAGGAGGAGGTTGATGATGGTGTTGATGGAGAGGTGCAGCCCCGCGAGGAGGAGATGGCCGGCGGCAGCCACGGAGGCGGCGGCGGCCCTAGGGGGCGGCGGCGGCCCTCCGGGCGGCGGCGGCCCTAGGGGGCAGCGGCTCCTTGGCCCCCCTTCTTCCTTGTGGATGGTGCTGCAATGGTGCTGGTCCTCCCCTCCAAGACGGCGGCTCGGGAGGAGGAAAATTCGTGGCCCTTGGTGACCTAGGTTTCCTCTCTTTATATAGACTCTCGGATACCCGTCATCAGATTTTGGGCCTCAGTAAAACGGGCTTTACTCGGCCGTCCGGACTCCGATTTGGACGAATTTTATATCCAGAAGCATCGCCTCGAAATTCCCCACAACTTTCGCAACTAGACTTTGTCCGTTTGACGTTGTCTTCGTGCTGGAACGTGACCATCTTTAAAAAACGTTCTCAGACAGATTTCAGGAAAGTCAGAGTCCTACTCCAATACGACTCCTTTTGCGTTTTTGTCAATTTCCAAGTAATTCCTACACAATAAAGTGTAAAACAAGAACATTGTGCACTTTTGCAACCATTAGTAGGTTAGTCCAAATATGATCAAAAGTGTATGGAAGTGCATAAATATCATAGCAATATCACACAAAAAAGGCATTGAGCAAGCAGAAATTATAGATACGTTTTGGACGTATCAACATCCCCAAGCTTAATTCTTGCTCGTCCTCGAGTAGGTAAATGATAACAAGCATAATTTCTGTGGTGACATGCTATTAACCATATAAGAACTTTTCACAGTCACATGACAAGTGCTTACTGAGACAATGAATCTGTAGTAATTAAGTTGCCTCATTAGAAAATCACAAACAACTGAAAGTTTCACAATATGATACTGAAACACTCAATAAGATTTGTAGTGAGCATGGTGTGCAAATATGACAAAGTGATATCTCGCTTGCCCCCTTTAGTAAAGCAAAACATAAATGCAGGGGCACCTCCAAGGTTTAAGTGACGACTAGATACAATGATTTCAGAATAAACGATATCATAATCATGCAAAAGACAATGGTACTTTGGGACAATGCACATTACACTCAGAATGACAATCATGCTCTCAATAGTTGGTGATTTAAAGAAGGTGGAGACTCTCGAACCGTGGCTTTTGTTGGCAAGGTTGAAAACCCGTTGTCGGGAACAAAAACTAAACATGAACCAGAGCTCTTGGTTTTAAAAACAGAGGTAATAATTATTATTTTTTGAATATGCATATTTCGTCAACGAATGCTAGCAGATAACTCAATCACTTCTTGAGCTGGACAAGTTTCGAGGAACGGCTCCCGCATGAGGACGATCACATCCTCTTAATCTCCTTTGTTTATCACTGCCAAAGTTTTCTGATTTCTCATGAACAAAGCATGAAGGAGGGTTTGTTTGTTGTATAATTTTTTAATGAGACGGGCGCACTCTATGCCAGTTCCTTCTCGTATTATGGGTTTGCACATTAGACATGCAATCCCGGGGTGAAGCTTGTCAACTTAAAAAGATCATGAATTAACTACTACTTCCTCATGAGCTAAAACAGAGGCACAAAAGAGAAATGCTTTTTTGAATAATTTCGAGATGGTACATGAAAGTCTTCGTTAGGAATGGCAGGTAAATACCATGTATAGGAAGGTATGGTGGACTCATATGGCATAACTGGTTTAAAGGATTTTGGATGCACAAGCAGTCAGTCCGCTTAGTACAGGCGAAGGTTAGCAATAGACTGGGAGCGACCAACTAAAAGAGCAATGACGGTCATAATCATGCAGAGAGACAAAGCAACATTGAATCGGGCATGGAAGTTATATCGCTACTCAGAAATTAAAGATCATCAAGGCTTGATAGACTTTCTTTACAGTCTTAAATATGGGTGAGCATATGCCAAGTCAATCAAAATAAATTCTTGGAGGAAGATATCACTAAACTATACCACATCATAGGCAAACAAATCATGTTGGTACTCCATTAACACATTGAGAACCCCCCAGCTATTTGAGACTAACCACAAGAAAACATGAACTACTAGGCACCATTATGCACATAGCGTTTTTATCATAGACATATCAACCAGTGCAACAGAAGCCAACTCTCTTAACAAGATAAGCATGATAACTAAAGAGAGTTCCAGCGACCAACTAAACACAAGCTCTTTTAAAAAGATAAGCATGAAAACTAAGAGCTAAGCATGACAGTAGCTATTGAAAGACCAAGAACATACACAGCAAAGATAAACATGAAAATTATATGTTGTGTTCTAGGTTGAAGTGGAGCGTGTTTCTCTCCCACACAAAGAAAGCTGAGTTCCAACTCGTTATGAACAGCAAGCAAAGCTAAAGAAAACTAAAAAGGAAACTAAAAGCAAGACGCTCCAAGCATAGCACATAACACCTGAAGTGATAAAAATATAGTGGAACGAAAGACGAACTGATAATTGTTGATGGAGAAGGGGATGCACGGGGGCATCCCCAAGCTTAGACGCTTGAGTCTTCTTGAATATTTCTTGGGGGTGCATGGGGGCATCCCCAAGCTTGAGCGTTTGACACTCCTGAATCTTTTTATCATCTTCCCTCGCGCACTTGAAAACTCCCTTCATACATAACTCATCATAATCTGATTAGCGAGGTTAGTACCCATAATAAAATAATTTTTCTTTGCGGGAAATAAGGATATTCTTTAAGGTCTACTGTTTCTCAAGATTGCCAAATGGTTTTTGCAAAGAAAAAGCAAGCTCAAGGTTTGCAAAATGAAGGAAAGGCAAAACAGGACAGAATCTGTGAAAAACAGACCAGCAGGTAGTAAATAATTTTTTCGGGGCACTTCTGCAACTCAAATCAAAAAACTCAGAACAGACGCCCGAAAGCCAATTGTATAGAGCACGCTGTCGAAAAAATTCAGACCAAAAAGATGATCTGGTGATTTTATACGAATTTTTCTGTCCAAGGACAGAATCTGTTTCCTGGACAGCACGTCACAACTTTTGAACTTTCTTGCAATCAGAGGCTAAACTTGGCACAAAGCTGAAAAATAAAGATACAGTGATGTTTCTATAGTAGTAACAAACATCAAGACCACTAAAAACTGAAAGAACAAACTGAAAGCAAAGATAACAAGGGTTGTCTCCCAAGAGCTCTTTCTTTATAGCCATAAAGATAGGCTTAAGACTTTAATGATGCTCTCGTAGGAATAAGAGTTGAAGAACAAAAGAGAGCATCAAGAAGCAAATACCAAACACATTTAAGCCTAACATGCTTCCTATGCATAGGAATATTGCAATAGAATAATTCATTGAAGCACAAAGCAACTAGCATAGGAAGGCAAAACAAGCATAACTTCAAAATATTCACCATACAGAGAGGAAACTTCTTATTATTAAGATATTTAGAACCATGTCTCCCTCTCTCATTATAAATTTCAGTGGCATCATGGATGAACTCAACAATATAACTATCACATAAGGCATTATTTCCATGATCCAAAAACATAAAAGTGTCATTACTCTTCATATAAGCAAAATCTTTCTTATTAGGAATAGTGAGAGTAAGACTATCATAACCATCATGGTAATCATCGTATTTAGGAGGCATGTCATAATCATAATAAATTTTATCCTCAATAGTAGGTGGACTGAAAATATCATATTCATCATTGTAATCATCATATATAGGAGGCATAGTATCATCAAAGTAAATTTTCTCCTCAAAAGTTGGGGGACTAAAAATATCATGTTCATCAAACGTGTCATCCCCAAGCTTAAAGCTTTCCATGTCATTAGCAATATTCATATTAAAAAGAAACATACTAATAACATCACCACCATCATGATTGTTATGCAAATAATAAAGTTCCAAAGGTTTTTTAATTTTCTCTTCGAACACATCATGTCCAAGTTCAAGGAAGAGCTTATAAAGCTCTCTCATATTTTTGTTGTTTTCCATTAAGCAAAACTAGTGAAAATAAAAACAAGAAACAAAAAGATTTAATTGCAAGATCTAAAGATATACCTTCAAGCACTCACTTCCCCGTCCAGAAATAGCTTGATGTCTACACGCGCTTCTACTCCTGTAGACTATGTTGGGCCTCCAAGCGCAGAGGTTTGTAGGACAACAGCAATTTCCCTCAAGTGGATGACCTAAGGTTTATCGAACTCAGGGAAGTAGAGGTTGAAGATGGTCACTCTCAAGCAACCCTGCAACTAAGATACAAGAAGTCTCTTGTGTCCCCAACACACCTAATACACTTGTTATGTATAGGTGCACTAGTTCGGCAAAGAGATGTTAAATGGCAAGTGATATGGATGGCAAAACAAAGTAATAAAAATCTGTAATAAAAAGTGCAGCAAGCAAACAAGTGGTAAACGTGAGCACAAATGGTATTGCAATGGTGGAAAAAAGGCCTAGGGATCATACTTTCACTAGTGGCAACTCCCAACAACATTAACATAATCGAATCACATGATATTTCCCATAAAACATGCAATGGAGACGCACCCGGAGGTCATTCCTTCGTGGTCAAGAGAGGACGAGAATTATGTAGAGCTACAAAAGCACACCTCAAAGTTCGTAGTTCTCAATCTAAGGATTTCCCAATGTCACCGCGGCCATCCAAAGAGAGTCCCACAATCACCACAACATATCTAAAGGATAGTCAAAGACAAGCACCAAGAGACTCTCAATCTTCAATCAACACACAAGAAAGGAAATCACTCATGAAAATATTTTTCTAATCCATGTCCAATAGACCGCTGTCACCTTGGTCTCGGGGATTATACTAGATAAAGACAAGTGAGTACATCAATCCAATACATAGAGGAAGGGGAAATATCATGGGATCACCCTAGATCAACATAGCCTATGATCACAACGAAGATCACATCATGGGAGAGAGAGATAACCACATAGCTACACGTACGAGCCCTCGGCCCCGGAGAAGACTACTCACACATGGACATGGTGAGGAGGAGGTTGATGATGGTGTTGATGGAGAGGTGCAGCCCTGCGAGGAGGAGATGGCCGGCGGCAGCCACGGAGGCGGCGGCGGCCCTAGGGGGCGGCGGCGGCCCTCCGGGCGGCGGCGGCCCTAGGGGGCAGCGGCTCCTTGGCGCCCCTTCTTCCTTGTGGATGGTGCTGCAATGGTGCTGGTCCTCCCCTCCAAGACGGCGGCTCGGGAGGAGGAAAATTCGTGGCCCTTGGTGACCTAGGTTTCCTCTCTTTATATAGACTCTCGGATTCCCGTCATGAGATTTTGGGCCTCAGTAAAACGTGCTTTACTCGGCCGTCCGGACCCCGATTTGGACGAATCTTATATCCAGAAGCATCGCCTCGAAATTCCCCACAACTTTAACAACTAGACTTTTTCCGTTTGACGTCGTCTTCGGGCTGGAACGTGACCATCTTTAAAAAACGTTCTCAGACAGATTTCAGGAAAGTCAGAGTCCTACTCCAATACGACTCCTTTTGCGTTTTTGTCAATTTCCAAGTAATTCCTACACAATAAAGTGTAAAACAGGAACATTGTGCACTTTTGCAACCATTAGTAGGTTAGTCCAAATATGATCAAAAGTGTATGGACGTGCATAAATATCATAGCAATATCACACAAAAAAGGCATGGAGCAAGCAGAAATTATAGATACGTTTTGGACGTATCAGCCCCAAGATGGGATCTCACGGGAACAGAAGGTTACGGCGGTGGAATTAGGGTTTCTTCGTGCTACTCGATGTTTTCAGGGTATATGGTTATATATAGGAGGAAAAATTACGTCGATGGAGCAACATGGGGCCCACAACGGTGGGGGCGCGTCTACCCCCCTGGGCGCGCCCTGCCCCCTCGTGGGCACCTCATTTCTTCTCTGACTTGTACTCCAAGTCTCTCGTGAAGATATCGTTCCAAAAATAACTCTCCTGAAGGTTTCATTCCGTTTGGACTCCGTTTGATATTACTTTTCTGCGAAACACTGAAATAGGCAAAAAAAACAACAATTTGCACTGGGCCTTGGGTTAGTAGGTTAGTCCCAAAAATAATATTAAAGTGTATAATAAAGCCCATTAAACATCCAAAACAGAATATATAATAGCATGGAACAATCAAAAATTATAGATACGTTGGAGACGTATCAAGCATCCCCAAGCTTAATTCCTGCTCGTCCTCGAGTAGATAAATGATAAAAACAGAATTTTTGATGTGGAATGCTAACCAACATAATTCTTAATGTAATTCTCTTTATTGTGGCATGAATGTTCAGATCCGAAAGATTCAAGCCAAAAGTCTATATTGGCATAAGAATAATAATACTTCAAGCATACTAACAAAGCAATCGTGTCTTGTCAAAATAACATGGCCAACGAAAGTTATCCCTACAAAATCATATAGTCTAGCTATGCTCTATCTTCATCACACAAAATATTTAAATCATGCACAACCCCGGTTTCAGCCAAACAATTGTTTCACACTTTAATTCTTTCAAACCTTTCAACTTTCACACAATACATGAGCGTGAGCCATGGATATAGCACTATGTGGAATAGAGTGGTGGTTGTGGAGAAGACAAAAGAAGAAGATAGTCTCACATCGACTAGGCGTATCAATGGGCTATGGAGATGACCATCAATAGATATCAATGTGAGTGAGTAGGGATTGCCATGCAACGGATGCACTAGAGCTATAAGTGTATGGAAGCTCAACAAAAGAAAATAAGTGGGTGTGCATCCAACTTGCTTGCTCATGAAGATCTAGGGCATTTGAGGAAGCCCATCGTTGGAATATACAAGCCAAGTTCTATAATGAAAATTCCCACTAGTATATGAAAGTGACAAAACAAGAGACTCTCTATCATGAAGATTATGGTGCTACTTTGAAGCACAAGTGCGAAAACGGATAGTAGCATTGTCCCTTCTCTCTTTTTTTGGAGGGGCTTTCCTTTTTTTTAGCCCCCTCTCTTTTTTTTGGACCGTCTATTTTTTTATTTGGCCTTTCTCTCTTTTTTTTGTTTCCTCACACGGGACAATGCTCTAATAATGAAGATCATCACACTTTTATTTACTTACAACTCAAAGATTACAACTCGAAGCTAGAACAAAATATGACTCTATGTGAATGATAATGATGAAGCATGTCATATCAACGGAACGGTGGAAAGTTGCATGGCAATATATCTCGGAATGGCTATGGAAATTCCATGATAGGTAGGTATGGTGGCTGTTTCGAGGAAAGTATATGGTGGGTGTATGGTACCGGTGAAAGTTGCGCGGTACAAGAGAGGCTAGCAATGGTGGAAGGGTCAGAGTGCGTATAATCCATGGACTCAACATTAGTCATAAAGAACTCATATACTTATTGCAAAAATCTATGAGTTATCAAAACAAAGTATTGAACGCATGCTCCTAGGGGAAGGGTTGGTAGGAGTTAACCATCGCGTGATCCCGACCTCCACACAAAGGATGACACTCAATAAATAAATCATGCTCCAACTTCATCACATAATGGTTCATCATACTTGCATGCTACGGGAATCACAAACTTTAACACAAGTGTTTCTCAAATTCACAATTACTCCACCAGCATGACTCTAACATCACCATCCTCATATCTCAAAACAATCATCAAGTATCAAACTTCTCATAGTATTCAATGCACTTGTATGAAAGTTTCTACTATATTCATCTTGGATGCCTATCATATTAGGACTAGTTTCATAACCAAAGCACATTACCATGCTGTTCTAAGAGACTCTCAAATAGATATAAGTGAAGCATGATAGATCGATAATTTCTACATAATAAAACCACCACCGTGCTCTAAAAGATATAAGTGAAGCACTAGAGCAAAACTATCTAGCTCAAAAGATATAAGTGAAGCACATAGAGTATTCTAATAAATTCCAAATCATATTTAACTCTCTAAAAAGGTGTGTCCAGCAAGGATGATTGTGGCAAACTAAAAAGCAAAGACTCAAATCATACATGACGCTCCAAGCAAAACACATATCATGTGGTGAATAAAAATATAGTCTGAAGTAAAGTTACCGATAGACGAAGACAAAAGAGGGGATGCCTTCCCGGGGCATCCCCAAGCTTAGGCTTTTAGTTATCCTTGAATTTTACCTTGGGGTGCCTTGGGCATCCCCAAGCTTAGACTTTTTCCACTCTTTGTTCCATTGTCCATCAAATCCATACTCAAAACTTGAAAACTTCACAACACAAAACTTAGCTAAAAATCTCGTGAGCTCCGCTAGTATAAGAAAACAAACCACCACTCAAAGGTAGTGTAATGAACTCATTCTTTGTTTATATTGGTGTTAAACCTACTGTATTCCAACTTCTCTATGATTCATACCCCCCGATACTACTCATAGATTCATCCAAATAAGAAAACAACACACGAAAAATAGAATCTGTCAAAAACAGAACAGTCTGTAGTAATCTGTAACTTTCGAATACTTCTGTAACTCTAAAAAAATTGAAATAAATTGTTGGACGTGAGGAATTTGTCTATTAATCATCTACAAAAAGAATCACCTAAAAAGCACTCTCCAGTAAAAAAATGACAGCCAATCTCGTGAGCGCTAAAGTTTCTGTTTTTTACAGCATGATCACATAAACTTCACACAAGTCTTCCCAAAGGTTCTACTTGGCACAAACACTAATTAAAACACAAAACCACATCTATACAGAAGCTAGATGCAATATTTATTCCTAAACAGAAGCAAAAACAAAGAAAATAAAATTGGGTTGCCTATGACGCCCGAAGACCGACGTCCCAGAAGTTTCCAGTTACGCAATCAGGTGTTGGGGATACACGGGAAGCACCGCGCAATCAACTCTAAACCTACATCCAGGTGTATCCATCCTTCAACACATAACCAGTCTTTCTCGGAAACTGTTTACCTCGGACCTTCGAAAAGCATCCACTATAAAAAGCTATGGCAATACTCTCGAACTACCTCCCCAGTACTGGGTGATGTCGGGGTTATCTTGCCACTGGCCGTATAGGAGAGATTTTCGATGTCGGCCGTCTTAAGTATTTAGTACTGTCGCGATATGCTTGTGACAACAATACCCCGAAGCTCAACTCCTCGGTAACAGGAGGCATCGAGAACAATATCCTTGCCACAAGAACATCGAAACAATCCCAGAATACTCGCGGGATTCCTAAAAAAAATTGGTGCAATTTTTGAAAGTAGGAGAGACAAGAGTAATCGTCAGGAGTCCTCACCAGAGAGAAAGGGGATGAGAAGCAAAGAAATCCTACTCTCCGATATATATATAGGACTCAAAACATTTTCAGTGTGTGCCTAGACTCAACCGTCAACGATTCGATCAATCAGTGGGGGCTTCTAGGTCGGAGAAGGCTCTGAACCAACTTGTAATGCCCAGGATGGGACTATACCTCCTACGTGTCGAGGCACGACTTAAAGGTATAAGCCCATCCTAGAATGATCTCTTTCTTTTGATCTTCGCCCGTAGTCGGGTTGTGATGTTTTGAATGATGATTGCTTATGTAATGTATTGTGTGAAGTGGCGAGTGTAAGCCAACTATCTCCTTTTGCATTTTAATCCCTCTTTTACATGAGTCATGCAAAGATACCAAACTTGAGATCATTCTAGGATGGGCTTATACCTTTAAGTCGTGCCTCGACACGTAGGAGGTATAGTCCCATCCTGGGCATTACATTGCCTCCCAACAAGCGCTATCGTTTAACGCCCCTAGCTAGGCATGATACAAGAATAAATCTACGTATTGCCATCTTTGGTAGGCAATTCTTCGATTAAGCACTTATAATTCGTAGGAACTTCTTCATTCCTATTAATAATCAAACTTCTAGGCAAGAAATCAAGAAATTCGTTTGTAGCAAAAGGTTCCCTTACGAAAGTGAGAAAGTTGGGATGAACACTTGTGGATTTGAGATCCGCAGTTTCCTTAATAGATGGTTCACCCTTACTTTTAGGAACATACATAAACTTGGCCAATTTAGTGATAGAGGGGTTTGAAGTATTTTCACAGCAGAAAAAGCAAACCCTACATTAGTGATAATATCCTCAAGTTTATCAATTCTAGTGGAATCTTGATCTATCCTCTCTTTAACTATAGGTTCTTTTTCTTTAAAAAAATTCAGAATAACTCCTACTTTAGATCCATATTGGCTAATTTGGTCATGGATCTTTTTATCCAAACTCTCAACCAACTCTACAGTAGCAACTTTGTTTTCAATAATTTCAAGCCTTTGCATAACATGTTCTAAAGTCAAAACAGTTCCATTAACCAGAAGAGGTGGTGGGCCAAACAATTCTGTCATATCATTATAAGAATCAAAAGTATGGCTACCCAAGAAATTCCCTCTGGTAATGGTATCAAGAATATATCTATTCCACGGAGTGATGCCAACATAAAAATTGCGAAGAAGCACGGAAGTGGAAAGCTTCCTAGTAGATCTATTTTGAGCATTGCAAATTCTATACCAAGCATCTTTTATATTTTCTTCCTCCCTTTGTTTAAAATTAAGAACCTCACTCTCGGGAGTATTGATAATGATAGGCGTGCTAGCCATGACGGCAAGGCAAAGCGATAAAACACACGGAAGAAGAAGGGCGAATAAAACGGCAAAGGTGAAGTGGGGGAGAGGAAAACGAGAGGCAAATAATGTAGTGCGAGGGATAAGGGTTTGTGATAGGTACTTGGTATATGACTTTTGCATAGATCTCCCCGGCAACGGCACCAGAAATTGGCAAGTTGCCAGGAGATTAAATCTTGACTTGACTTGGCGTGAGTCTCCTCGGCAACGGCGCCAGAAATTCTTCTTGCTACTTCTCGAGCTTGCGTTGTATTCCCTCGAAGAGGAAAGGGTGATGCAGCACAGTAGCGTAAGTATTTCCCTCAGTTTTTGAGAACCAAGGTATCAATCCAGTAGGAGACCACGCGCGAGTCCCTCGCACCTACACAAACATATAAGAACCTCGTAGCCAACGCGATAAGGGGTTGTCAATCCCTTCACGGTCACTTACGAGAGTGAGTTCTGATAGATAGGATAGGATAATATTTTGGTATTTTTGGTATAAAAACAGAAAGTAAATAAAGCAAAGTAAAGTAGATAGAAGATTAATATGATGAGAATAGACCCGGGGGCCATAGGTTTCACTAGTGGCTTCTCTCATGATAGCAGAATTCTACGGTGGGTGAACAAATTACTGTCGAGCAATTGATAGAAAAGCGCATAGTTATGTGAATATGTAGGCATGATCATTGTATATAGGCATCACGTCCGTGACAAGTAGACCGAAACGATTATGCATCTACTACTATTACTCCACACATCGACCGCTATCCAGCATGCATCTAAAGTATTAAGTTCATAAGAACAGAGTGACGCCTTAAGCAAGATGACATGATGTAGAGAGATAAACTCAAGCAATATGATATAAACCCCATCTTTTTATCCTCGATGGCAACAATACTATACGTGCCTTGCTGGCCCTACTGTCACTAGGAAAGGGCATCGCAAGATTGAACCCAAAGCCAAGCACTTCTCCCATTGCAAGAACTATAGATCTAGTAGGCCAAACCAAACCAATAATTCAAAGAGACTTGCAAGGATATTGTAATCATACATAAAAGATTTCAGAAAAGAATCCAATATTGTTCATAGATAATCTTGATCATAAACCCACAATTCATCAGATCTCGACAAATACACCGCAAAAAGATTACATCGAATAGATCTCCTCAAAGATCGAGGAGAACTTTGTATTGAGATCCAAAGAGAGAGAAGAAGTCATCTAGCTAATACCTATGGACGCGAAGGTCTGTGGTAAACTACTCACAACTCATCGGAGAGGCTATGATGTTAACGTAGAAGCCCTCCGTGATCGATGCCCCCTCTGGCGGAGCTCCGGAACAGGCCCCAAGATGGGATCTCATGGGAACAGAAGGTTACTGCGGTGGAATTAGGGTTTCTTCGTGCTCCTCGATGTTTTCAGGGTATATGGGTATATATAGGAGGAAAAAGTACGTCGGTGGAGCAATGTGGGGCCCGCGAGGGTGGGGGCGCGCCTACCCC
>LR738714.1:747565595-747599862 GCA_902687465.1 Secale cereale
CCCTAGGCGCGCCCCTGTCTTCGTGGCCGCCTCCTTCGCTTCCTGGCGTGTACTTCAAGTCTTTCGTGTTGACATTGTTCCAAAAATAACTCTCCCGAAGGTTTCATTCCGTTTGGACTCCGTTTGAGATTCCTTTTCTGCAAAACACTGAAATAGGCAAAAAACAACAATTTGCACTGGGCCTTGGGTTAGTAGGTTAGTCCCAAAAATAATATAAAAGTGTATAATAAAGCCCATTAAACATCCAAAACAGAATATATAATAGCATGTAACAATAAAAAATTATAGATACGTTGGAGACATATCAATGGGTTGTGGGTCCCATGGAGGTCTCCCTCACCGCCTATCAGCTCTATAAATATCAAAATATTCTAGAAACCCTAGGGGGTTGACGAAAAATTGTTCCAGCCGCCGCAAGTTCCAGAACCACGAGATCCAATCTAGAGCCCTTCTCCAGCACTCCACGGGAACACGATCACAGAGGGGTTCATCATCATCCTCATTGGTGCCTCTCCGATGATGTGTGAGTAGTTCATCGTAGACCTACGGGTCCATAGGCAGTAGGTAGATGGCTTCTTCTCTCTTTTTGATTCTCAATACAATGGTCTCTTGGAGATCTATTTAATGTAATGACTTTTGTGGTGTGTTGTTGGGATTGGATGAATTGTGAGTTTATGATCAGATTTGTTTTGCCTTAATATCCATACTTGATTATTATAGCCTCGTATTTTTCTCCAATATTTGGGTTTTGTTTGGCCAACTTGATCTATTTATCTTGCAATGGGAAGAGGTGCTTTGTGATGGGTTCGATCTTGCGGTGTCCTTTCCCAGTGACAGAAGGGGTAGCAAGGCACGCATGTATCGTTGCTATTAAGGATAAAAATATGGGGTCTATTCCTACATGAATAGATCTTGTCTACATCATGTCATCGTTCTTATTGCATTACTCCGTTTCTCCATGGACTTAATGCACTAGATGCATGCTGAATAGCGGTCGAAGTGTGGAGTAATAGTAGTACATGCAGACAGGAGTCGGTCTACTAATCTTTGACATGAAGCCTATATACATGATCATTGTCTTGGATATCGTCATGATTATTCGCTTTTCTATCAATTGCCTAACAGTAATTTGTTTACCCACCGTATCCTATTTTTCTAGAGAAGCCACTAGTGAAATCTACGCCCCCGGGTCTATTTTCCTATCATATACTTTCAGATCTACATTGTTATTTTCCTTTTCCTTTATTCGCATTTTTTATTTTCATATCTATATTATCAAAAACTCAAAATTACCTCGCCAAATTTTATTTGTCATTGTTCCATTTGCTTTTATAAATCCACCTATTTACCAATCTTTTACCGGGGAGGGATTGACAACCCCTCTTACTCGTCGGGTTGCAAGTATTTGTTCTTTGTGTGCATGTACCGTTGATGTCTACACACGCTTCTATTCTTGTAGACTATGTTGGGCCTCCAAGCGCAGAGGTTTGTAGGACAGCAGCAATTTCCCTCAAGTGGATGACCTAAGGTTTATCGAACTCAGGGAAGTAGAGGTTGAAGATGGTCTCTCTCAAGCAACCCTGCAACTAAGATGCAAGAAGTCTCTTGTGTCCCCAACACACCTAATACAACTAGGAGTTGTATAGGTGCACTAGTTCGGCGAAGAGATGGTAAAATATGGATGATAGGAGTGGCAAAGCAAAGTAATATAAATTTGTAATAAAAAGTGCAGCAAGCAAACAAGTGGTAAACGTGAGCACAAATGGTATTGCAATGGTGGAAACAAGGCCTAGGTTTCATACTTTCACTAGTGACAACTCCCAACAACATTAACATAGTCTAATCACATGATATTTCCCATAAAACACGCAATGGAGACGCACTCGGAGGTCATTCCTTTGTGGTCAAGAGAGGACGAGAATTATGTAGGGATACAAAAGCACACATCAAAGTTCGTAGTTCTCAATCTATGGATTTCCCAATGTCACCGCGGCCATCCAAAGAGAGTACCACAATCACCACAACATATCTCAAGGATAGTCAAAGACAAGCACCAAGAGACTCTCAATCTTCAATCAACACACAAAAGAGGAAATCACTCATGAAAATATTCTTCTAATCCATGTCCAATAGACCGCTGTCACCTTGGTCTCGGGGATTATACTAGATAAAGACAAGTGAGTACATCAATCCAATACATAGAGGAAGGGGAAATATCATGGGATCACCCTAGATTAACATAGCCTATGATCACAACGAAGATCACATCATGGGAGAGAGAATTGACCACATAGCTACTGGTAGAAACCTCAGCCCCGAGGAGGAACTACTCCCGCATCATGGAGGGAGGAAGCAACGTCGATGGAGATGAATCCGGGGGCACTTCCCCGTCCCGGCAAGATGCCGGCACATGAATTCTGGTCCCCCGAAACTTGGTGGCGATGGCGGCGGAGATCGGAATTGCTTCTGGAGAAAAGGGTTCTGGAATCAGGGTTTTCGCGACGGGAGAATAAATAGGAGGCCAAGTGGGGCACCAGAGGAGGTGGGAGCCCCCCAGGTGGCCCCCCGGCGCGGCCAGGGGTGGGGCCGCGCCATCAGGGCGCCTGGGGCCCCTCTGGCCCCACTTCTGGCGCATGGAAGCTTTTGGAGCGCTGATTTTTTATATATTTTTCCCGGAATTTTTCTGGCAATTTAAGTAATGGGAAATCCTGAAATACAAAAACAGCAGAAAACAGAAACTGGCACTGGGGTGCACTGAGTTAATAGGTTAGTCCAAATATGATCAAAAGTGTATGAAAGTGTATCAAAAGCATAGCAATATCACCCAAAACATGCATGGAGCAAGCAGAAATTATAGATACGTTTGGGACGTATCAACATCCCCAAGCTTAATTCCTGCTCGTCCTCGAGTAGGTAAATGATAACAATCATAATTTCTGTGGTGACATGCTACCAACCATATAAGAACTTTTTAAGTAAAGCAATCAAGGCATGTAATTCAATTCAAGTCATAACAAGCAAGAGTCTATATTAGCATTGTAACAAGCAACATAAGAACATAAAGGTGCAAGAGCTCTCGCTGTCCGTGACTCGAATGTCTCCAAATGGTGTTTGCGTGCAAGAAAGGGGATAGGGATATACGAGAGAGTAAAACATAGTTTTTGTATTGTTGAGAACTTAACCTACTAAAGTTTCACACTTGGTCTTCTTTGGAATCTTATCTTGACTCATCCCCAGACCACCAGCCAGGTACAAGTCAAAATGATCCACTCCCTTTCGATATTTTGAGCACTCATGCAATGGATGAGCGTAAGCAAGAAAGTTGACACTTAGGATGGCAAAGAGAGAAAAATGATGAAGGGGGAAGACAAAAAAGGTGTGAAAGGCTCACATCAATGAGGAAAATCATAGGCGAGAGAAAGCCAAATGATAGATATGATGTGAGGAGTAGGGATTGCCATGCAACGGATGCACATATGAGCTAAGGTAAGCTCTCCAATGGAACTAGTGGGGGTGCATCCAACTTGCTTGCTCAAGAAGACCTAGAGCTCTTTTGAGGAGGCTCATCATTGGAATATACAAGCCAAGTTCTATAGTGTGAAGGTCCCCACATAGCTATATGCATGAATGATAATCACTATGGAGTACAAGGTATAAGATGGAGTACGAGTGTGGATCTCTCAAAAGGAATAGTAGTGTGCCCCCTTCTCTCTTTTTATTTCTTTTTCTCTTTTTTCTATTTTTTTATTTTTTTTGTGGCCTCAATGGCTCTTTCTATTTAACTCTCATTTGTCCTCTTTGGGATCTTTTGATTTTGTCCTCTTTGGGATCTTTTCCTCACTTTAGGGGCAACACTCTATATATTACAAGAATTATAGAAGATCTTTCACACTTTACAAAAGTACTCAACATAAAGAAAATGAAGCTATCATGATGTATGCAAATGTATGCCTCTGCCAGTGTAGCAGGATATGCAATGATACTAGCGCGTCATGTAGCAATGATTAGGGCAAGGCCCAACTACCATGCGACTCATCGATCAAGCAAAAAAAACATGTATGACATGAAGATCAAGTCATGAGAAGATGGATGTTGCATGGCAATGTATCTCGGAAAGGCTATGGAAATGCCTTGATAGGTAGGTATGGTGGCTGTTTTGAGGAAGGATATAATGAGGCTTATGATGACAGAGCGTATCATGCCAAGGATTTGGATGCACCGGCGAAGTATGCGCCAACTCTCGAGGTGAGAAAGGGCAATGCACGGTACCGAAGAGGCTAGAAAAATATGGCTAGGTGGAAGCGTCAACCTTCGAATACTCACATTAGTCCGAAGAACTCATGCACTTATTATCGGTAACTCTCAATCTAATTAGGAGGTTCACAAAGAGACAAGTACCCCGAGGAGGAGTGTATGGGGGTTTGGTTATCCTTGCGCATCCTCGACTCATGGTACGTGAGTGTACTCTAATATTCGATCCCTCCAAAGATTAGTGATCCATTTAGTAGCTAAAGTTCTCAACTATTTTGTAGGTTTTCGAAAATAAACACGATTGCCCAAAATACGACATCTATCACTAATAGGCTAAAGCTCTTGACACCAAAAGTTCAGACATTACTCATGGCAATACCTCAAAACTATTGCAAGTTACTACTAAAATTAAATAGCAACCTCAATTACCTACTTTAAGTTAAGACACACAACTCAGTGCAACAGGCAAACTCTCTTAACAAGATAAACATGAAAACTCAAGAGAGTTCAGCAACCAACTAAACAAAAGCTCTTTAAAAAGAAAAGCATGAAAACTAAGAGCTAAACATGACAGCAGCTACGGAAAGACAAAGAACACACACAGCAAAGATAAGCATGAAAATCCTATGTTGTGTTCTAGGTTGAAGTGGAGCGTGTTTTTCTCCCACACAAAGAAAGCTGGGTTCTAACTTGTTATGAACAGCAAGCAAAGCTAAAGAAAACTAAAAAGAAAACTAAGAGCAAGACGCTCCAAGCATAGCACATAACACATGAAGTGATAATTATAGTGGAACGAAAGACGAACTGATAATTGTTGATGGAGAAGGGGATGCATGGGGCCATCCCCAAGCTTGGACGCTTGAGTCTTCTTGAATATTTCTTGGGGGTGCATGGGGGCATCCCCAAGCTTGAGCGTTTGACCCTCCTGAATCTTCTTTTATCATCTTCCCTCGCACACTTGAAAAATCCCTTCATACATAACTCATCATAATTTGATTAGCGAGGTTAGTACCCACAATAAAATAGTTTTTTCCCTGCTGGAAATAAAGATAATCTTGAAGAGCTACTGTTTCTCAAGATTGCCAAAAGGTTTTTGCAAAGAAAAAGCAAGCTCAAGGTTTGCAAAACGAAGAAAAGGCAAAACAGGACAGAATCTGTGAAAAATAGACCAGCAGGTAGTAAATAATTTTTTCGGGGCACTTCTGCAACTCAAATCAAAAAACTCAGAGCAGACGCTCGAAAGCCAATTGTATAGAGCACGCTGTCAAAAAAATTCAGATCAAAAAGATTATCTGGTGATTTTATTCGAATTTTTCTGTCCAAGGACAGAATCTGTTTTCTGGACAGCACGTCACAACTTTTGAACTTTCTTGCAATCGGAGGCTAAACTTGGCACAAAGCTGAAAAATAAAGATACAACGATGTTGCTGCAGTAGTAACAAACATCAAGACCACTAAAAACTGAAAGAACAAACTGAAAGCAAAGATAACAAGGGTTGTCTCCCTAGAGCTCTTTCTTTATAGCCATAAAGATAGGCTTAAGACTTTAATGATGCTCTCGTAGGAATAAGAGTTGAAGAACAAAAGAGAGCATCAAGAAGCAAATACCAAACACATTTAAGCCTAACATGCTTCCTATGCATAGGAATATTGCAATAGAATAATTCATTGAAGCACAAAGCAATAAGCATAGGAAGACAAAACAAGTGCAGCTTCAAAACCTTCAACATAAAGAGAGGGAACTTGATACTATTGAAATATCTATAAGCATATGTTCCCTTCTCATAATAATTTTTAGTGGGATCACGAATAAACTCAACAATATAAGCATCACATAAAGCATTGTTACCATGATCCACATGCAAAAAGGTACTCTTACTCTCCACATAAGCATAATCTTTCTCATTGGTAATAGTGGGAGTAGGACTATCATAAACAACTTGAACACTATAGATTAATTGTGTATTAGGAAGATGGTGTTCAACAAGGGAGTAATTCCCTCCATGATTATGACAAGTTTCATAAGGATAATTTCTCCTTATGTCATAGGTACCTTTATAATCACTATAGATTGGAGTTATAACATCATCATAGTAGAGAAGAGCATTATCATTGCTAGCAACTATATTTGTAAACATGTTGTCTTTATTCTTACTAGCAAAAGAATTATCAATTATCACATCACTAGTGGGTAAAGGATTTGCAATCCTATCATCCCCAAGCTTAGAGCTTTCCATATCATCACTTTCAGAGTTGGTACCAAAAAGATTTTCAAGATCATAAGTAGCATTATCATCATATTTCCAATCACAATAAGTAACATGCATATCATAATCAAAATCATCTTCAATAGTACCTACGGACGTATCATCAAGATGATAATTAAGGCAATAAACTTCACCTTCTTCTTTAAACTTACAACCGTTAGGATAAAAGTTGATGGGAGGAATATGCTCAGGCCAGGTTGATACCCATTCTTCTTCCTTCTTGCTCCTCTTCCTCCTCCTCTTCTTTTTCTTCTTCTTCACCTTAGGAGGGAGTGGTTGGAGATGAAGCTTCTCCACATATCCTGGTTTATCATTAGAAACAATAGGGGAAACTTGGGATAAACTCTCCTTTTTATTAGCAGAAATATAAGAGACATTTTTATACTTTGGTAAAGTTCCCTCCTTTCTAATCTTACTTATGTAATCATTTTTATGGCAATTAACAACACAATAGAGATGGCAATTTTGCAAAGTGTTTTTTATTCCTATGGCATTAACATCTAGCCAAGAAGTCTTTTCTGATAACTCTTCACACATCAAAAATAACATAAGCTCATCATAAAGATCAGGGGTGATCATGTTATCACACAACTGGTTAACAGTTATGTTTTGAAAGTGCATGCATTAAAAATTAAAGTGACCCTCTATACAGCAAAGTTCACAAGTAAAAGGATAAAGGTCACAAAATTCTCTAGCAATTTCATTTAAATCTTTGACCAAGGTGATTGTTCTTTCATGCTTATGTTGCTTACAATACTTCTCTTCTTCAATCATAGGCCTTTCACAAGGTCCATCCACTCCACAAAAATTAACATGCTTATATAAAACTTCATTTTTAGGAATTGGATCATGCATGTTGCAATCATCATGAACAATTTCATTTTGTTTGCAAATCTCTTTAAAAGGTTCATGATGCTTGATCCAATCCTCCTTAGGCATATTAAGATGTGAAGCAAAAGATTTGAGGAAATCAACAAGGAGTTGAGAATCAAGCCCAAACTTAGCACTAAACTTATTAAAACTTGTAGTTTCAACAAAGGACTTAATGCAATCATACTCATAAATTATACCTGACTCTTTACCTTTGTCGATCTCCCAATCTTCAGTGTTGCGTTGAATTCTTTCAAGGAGTTCCCATTTAGCATCAATCTTTTCGTTTGTGAAAGAACCCATAGAGGAAGCTGTTGGGGAACGTAGTATTTTAAAATTTTCCTACGATCACGCAAGATCTATCTACCAGATGCATAGCAACGAGAGGGAAGAGTGTGTCTACGTACCCTTGTAGACCGGAAGCGGAAGCGTCAAGTGACGCGGTTGATGTAGTCGAACTTCTTCGCGATTCAACCGATCAAGCACCGAACGTACGGCACCTCCGCGTTCAGCACACGTTCAGCTTGATGAAGTCCCACGAGCTCTTGATCCAGTTGAGCTTCACGGGAGAGTTTCGTCAGCACGACGGCGTGGTGACGGATATGATGTATCTACCGGCGCAGGGCTTCGCCTAAGCACTGCGACGGTATGACCGAGGTGTGTTTCTGTGGAGGGGGGCACCGCACACGGCTGGAACAACTCAACTTGTGTGTCTTTGGGTGCCCCCCTGCCCCCGTATATAAAGGAGCAAGGGGGGAGGCCAGCCGGCCCTCCTATGGTGCGGCTAGGGCTGCAATCCTACTAGGAATAGGATTGCAATCCTATTCCTAGTAGGAACTACCAAAGATGGAAGAAGGGGGAAGGAAAGAGAGGGAGAGGGAGAGGGAAAGAGGGGCCGCGCCCCCCTCCCCTTGTCCTATTCGGACTCCTCCTAGGGAGGGGGCGCGCCACCTCCTGGCTGCTGCCAACTCTCTCCCCAATGGCCCACCAGGGCCCACCATTCCCCCAGGGGGTTCCGGTAACCCCCCCGGCACTCCGGTAAATTCCGAAACTTTCCAGAACACTTCCGGTGTCCGAATATAGTCGTCCAATATATCAATCTTTATGTCTCGGACATTCCGAGACTCCTCGTCATGTCCGTGATCTCATCCGGGACTCCGAACTACCTTCGGTACATCAAAACTCATAAACTCATAATACCGATCGTCATCAAACGTTAAGCGTGCGGACCCTACGGGTTCGAGAACTATGTAGACATGACCGAGACTCATCTCCGGTCAATAACCAATAGCAGAACCTGGATGCTCATATTGGCTCCTACATATTCTACGAAGATCTTTATCGGTCAAACCGCATAACAACATACGTTATTCCTTGTGTCATCGGTATGTTACTTGCCCGAGATTCGATCGTCGGTATCTCTATACCTAGTTCTATCTCGTTACCGGCAAGTCTCTTTATTCGGTCAGTAACACATCATCTCGTGACTAACTCATTAGTCTTTTGCTTGCAAGGCTTATTATGATGTGTGTTACCGAGAGGGCCCAGAGATACCTCTCCGACACTCGGAGTGACAAATCCTAATCTTGATCTATGCCAACACCACGAATACTTTCGGAGACACCTGTAGAGCATCTTTATGATCACCCAGTTACGTTGTGACATTTGATAGCACACAAGGTGTTCCTACGGTATTCGGGAGTTGCATAATCTCATAGTCATAGGAACATGTATAAGTCATGAAGAAAGCAATAGCAGTAAAACTAAACGATCATAGTGCTATGCTAACGGATGGGTCTAGTCCATCACATCATTCTCCTAATGATGTGATCCCGTTGATCAAATGACAACTCATGTCTATGGCTAGGAAACATAACCATCTTTGATCAATGAGCTAGTCTAGTAGAGGCATACTAGGGACATACTGTTTTGTCTATGTATCCACACATGTAGTAAGTTTCCGGTTAATACAATTGTAGCATGAATAAAAGACATTTATCGTGATATAAGGAAATACAAATAACATCTTTATTATTGCCTCTAGGGCATATTTCCTTCAGTCTCCCACTTGAACTAGAGTCAATAATCTAGATTACAAAGTGACGATCCTCACACCCATGGAGTCCTGGTGCTGATCATGTTTTGCCCGTGGAAGAGGCTTAGTCAACAGGTCTGCAACATTCAGATCCGTATGTATTTTGCAAATCTCTATGTCTCCCTCCTTGACTAGATCGCGGATGGAATTGAAGCGTCTTTTGATGTGCTTTGTTCTCTTGTGAAACCTGGATTCCTTCGCCAAGGCTATTGCTCTAGTGTTGTCACAAAAGATTTTCATTGGACCCGATGCACTAGGTATTACACCTAGATCGGATATGAACTCCTTCATCCAGACTCCTTCATTTGTTGCTTCCGAAGCAGCTATGTATTCCGCTTCACACGTAGATCCCGCCACGACGCTCTGCTTGGAACTGCACCAACTGACAGCTCCACCATTCAATAAAAATACATATCCGGTTTGTGACTTAGAGTCATCCGGATCAGTGTCAAAGCTAGAATCGACGTAACCGTTTACGACGAGCTCTTTGTCACCTCCATACACGAGAAACATATCCTTAGTCCTTTTCAGGTATTTTAGGATGTTCTTGACCGCTGTCAAGTGATCCACTCCTGGATTACTTTGGTACCTCCCTGCTAGACTTATAGCAAGGCACACATCAGGTCTGGTACACAACATTGCATACATGATAGCTCCTATGGCTGAGGCATAGGGAATGACTTTCATTGATACGTCCAAAACGTATCTATAATTTCTGCTTGCTCCATGCCTCTTTTGTGTGATATTGCTATGATATTTATGCACTTCCATACACTTTTGATCATATTTGGACTAACCTATTAACTCAGTGCACCCCAGTGCCAGTTTCTGTTTTCTGCTGTTTTTGTATTTCAGGTTTTCCCATTACGTAAATTGCCAGAAAAATCCCGGGAAAATATATAAAAAATCAGCGTTCCGGAAGCTTCCTTGCGGCCAAAGTAGGGCCAGAGGGGGGCCACCAGGGCTCCAGGCGACCAGAGGGGGCGGCCCCCCTCCTGGCCGCGCCGCCAGGGCGCCTGGGCCCCCTGGCCTCTTCTGACGCCCCCCTTTGGCATATATTTACACCGCGTCCCGAAACCCTCGAGGACGGATGTCACATCCCTAGTTAGCACTTGCATTAGGACTAGCTAGAGTGTGCATCATGTTTACTTATCAAAGAAACTTGAAATGGGAATGACAGAAACCCCAGCACCCCTCTTCTAACAACTAGGGTTTGATGAAATCTTTTCCAATGTACCCAAAATGCCCTTCAAAATGTTCATCATTTCTGCCTTGGTCTTAAACCTCTGCCAAAAATGGTGCACAATTTTCTAGGTCATCTAAGGGCTCTGGATTAAATCATATGTTATTTGAATTTGGGCATCTAAATGCTATAAAATATTTTATATGCTCAAATAATCATAAACTATAATGTTCCATACTGTTCATATTATATACAGTGGGCATGACAAGTTTCATGAGTTATAAAAATGTTCTGGCATTTTTATTAATTAAACAAAGTTGCAAAACAAATGAAACAGAAAAGAAAATAGGAAAAAGAAAAGGGGAGAAAGGACTTACCTCGGGCCCAGCACTGTTGCAGGCCGGCCCAGCCCACCAGCCCTCTTCTGTCGCCTTCCTCCTCGCGCCAGAAGGCAGCGCGCGTGGCCGCCGTGCGCCGGCACGCGCCCGGCCACCTCCACCCTGCTTGCCTGCCTCCCGACGCCCTGGAAGCCTCCCCGCGTCGCCACGCAGCTGCCCCGACCCTCTCTCACTTTCCCCTCGTCCTCGTCGCCCTCCCCTGGCTCTCTCCCCTCTCACCACCGAGCCGCCCGTCGCCGCCGCTCGCCGTTGCCGCACTTAGAGCCTCCCCCTCATTTATTCGTCACTTAAACCTTGGAGGTGCCCCGGCATTTATGTTCCATACTGTTCATATTATGATATCGTTTATTCTGAAATCATTGTATCTAGTCGTCACTTAAACCTTGGAGGTGCCCCTGCATTTATGTTTTTGCTTCACTAAAGGGGGCAAGCGAGGTACCACTTTATCATATTTGCACACCATGCTCACTACAAATCTTATTGAGTGTTTCAGTATCATATTGTAAAACTTTCAGTTCTTTGTGATTTTCTCATGAGGCAACTTAATTACTACAGATTCATTGTCTCAGTAAGCACTTGTCATGTGACTGTGAAAAGTTCTTATATGGTTAATAGCATGTCACCACAGAAATTATGCTTGTTATCATTTAACTACTCGAGGACGAGAAGGAATTAAGCTTGGGGATGTTGATACGTCCAAAACGTATCTATAATTTCTGCTTGCTCCATGCCCTTTTGTGTGATATTGCTATGATATTTATGCACTTCCATACACTTTTGATCATATTTGGACTAACCTACTAATGGTTGCAAAAGTGCACAATGTTCTTGTTTTACACTTTATTGTGTAGGAATTACTTGGAAATTGACAAAAACGCAAAAGGAGTCGTATTGGAGTAGGACTCTGACTTTCCTGAAATCTGTCTGAGAACGTTTTTTAAAGATGGTCACGTTTCGGCCCGAAGACTATGTCAAACGGAAAAAGTTTAGTTGCAAAAGTTGTGGGGAATTTCGAGGCGATGCTTCTGGATATAAAATTCGTCCAAATCGGAGTCCGGACGGTCGAGTAAAGCCTGTTTTACTGAGGCCCAAAATCTGATGACGGGAATCCGAGAGTCTATATAAAGAGAGGAAACCTAGGTCACCAAGGGCCACGAATTTTCCTCCTCCCGAGCCGCCGTCTTGGAGGGGAGGACCAGCACCATTGCAGCACCATCCATAAGGAAGAAGGGGGGCCAAGGAGCCGCTGCCCCCTAGGGCCGCCGCCGCCCCGAGCGCCGCCGCCGCCCCCTAGGGCCGCCGCCACCGCCTCCGTGGCTGCCGCCGGCCGTCTCCTCCACGCGGGGCTGCACCTCTCCATCAACACCATCATCAACCTCCTCCTCACCATGTCCATGTGTGAGTAGTCTTCTCCGGGGCCGAGGGCTCGTACGTGTAGCTATGTGGTTATCTCTCTCTCCCATGATGTGATCTTCGTTGTGATCATAGGCTATGTTAATCTAGGGTGATCCCATGATATTTCCCCTTGCTCTATGTATTGGATTGATGTACTCACTTGTCTTTATCTAGTATAATCCCCGAGACCAAGGTGACAGCGGTCTATTGGACATGGATTAGAAAAATATTTTCATGAGTGATTTCCTCTCTTGTGTGTTGATTGAAGATTGAGAGTCTCTTGGTGCTTGTCTTTGACTATCCTTTAGATATGTTGTGGTGATTGTGGGACTCTCTTTGGATGGTCGCGGTGACATTGGGAAATCCTTAGATTGAGAACTACGAACTTTGAGGTGTGCTTTTGTATCCCTACATAATTCTCGTCCTCTCTTGACCACGAAGGAATGACCTCCGGGTGCGTCTCCATTGCATGTTTTATGGGAAATATCATGTGATTCGATTATGTTAATGTTGTTGGGAGTTTCCTCTAGTGAAAGTATGATCCCTAGGCCTTGTTTCCTCCATTGCAATACCATTTGTGCTCACGTTTACCACTTGTTTGCTTGCTGCACTTTTTATTACAGATTTATATTACTTTGCTTTGCCACTCCTATCATCCATATTTTACCATCTCTTCGCCGAACTAGTGCACCTATACAACTCCTAGTTGTATTTGGTGTGTTGGGGACACAAGAGACTAGTTGTATCTTAGTTGCAGGGTTGCTTGAGAGAGACCATCTTCAACCTCTACTTCCCTGAGTTCGATAAACCTTAGGTCATCCACTTGAGGGAAATTGCTGCTGTCCTACAAACCTCTGCGCTTGGAGGCCCAACATAGTCTACAAGAGTAGAAGCGTGTGTAGACATCACATACTGATGCAAGATCGTCAAGTGATTGCATACGCATCTCGACAGTTGCGTCCACATGAGGATAACTATCCTACTCATGATCTAGAGCTTGCAGCTGTAGTCTATGCACTCAAAACATGGCGACATTACCTCCTTGGTAATCACTGTGAAATCTTCACTGATCATCAAAGTTTGAAGTATATCTTCACCCAACCGGATTTGAATCTCAGGAAAAGACGTTGGGTTGAGTTGCTCACAGACTACGACTTAGGAATCACTTACACCCTTGGAAAGGCCAATGTCATGGCTGATGCGCTAAGTCGTAAGTCTTATTGTAACAACTTGATGTTACAACAAGGACAACCACTTCTCCACGAGGAATTTCGTAAGCTTAACCTTCACATTGTTCCTCGAGGATTCCTTTCCACCCTGGTGGCGAAACCCACCCTTATGGATCAAATCATAGTTGCCCAGCGGTATGATAAAGGCATATCTCGGATCAAGGAGAACATTGCTAGCGGAGTTGCTAGAAGTTTCTCTATGGATGATCGAGGTGTTGTGTACTTCGAGAACCGCTTGGTGGTACCCAAGAAACCACAACTACGACAAATGATTCTTAAGGAGGCTCATGAATCTCCTCTCACGATTCATCCCGGTAGTACCAAAATGTATCAGGACCTGCGTCAGAGATTCTAGTGAACTAGGATGAAGAGAGAAATCGCTCAATTCATTGCTAACTACGACGTTTGTCGTCGAGTCAAAGCAGAGCATCAACGGCCTACTGGCACCCTTCAACCTTTAGCTATTCCTGAATGGAAATGGGACAAAGTCGGTATGGACTTCATTACCGGGTTTCCCAGGACCAGGAAAGGGAATAATGCTATCTTCGTCATTATCGACCGCCTCTCTAAAGTAGCTCATTTCCTGCCTGTTCGAGAGAGTATCACCGCTAGCCAGCTAGCAGACTTGTATGTCTCTCGGATAGTGTCACTTCATGGTGTGCCGTTGGAGATTAACTCAGACCGTGGAAGTCTTTTCACTTCACGATTTTGGGAAAGTTTCCAGAATGCTACGGGAACTCATCTCTCCTTCAGTACCGCCTTCCATCCCCAGTCAAGTGGTCAAGTGGAACGAGTCAATCAAATTCTGGAAGACATGCTTCGAGCCTCTGTCATCTCTTTCGGTATGGAATGGGAAAAGTGTCTTCCATTTGCCGAATTCGCTTATAACAATAGTTATCAAGCCAGCTTGGGCAAAGCTCCCTTCGAAGTTCTATATGGACGAAGGTGTCGAACACCTCTTAACTGGTCAGAAACCGGGGAAAGACAATTCTTTGGCCCGGATATGATCCAGGAAGCAGAAGAGCAAGTCCGCATCGTTCGTGAGAGATTGAAAACAGCCCAGTCTCGCCAGAAGAGCCAATATGATAGTCATCATAAGGCTATGACTTTTGCAGTCGGCGATAAGGCTTACCTTCGGGTTACTCCTCTTAAGGGAACCCATTGCTTCGGTATCAAAGGCAAATTGGCCCCTCGTTACATCGGTCCTTTTCGCATTCTTGCCAAACGAGGAGAAGTTGCCTACCAACTGGAACTACCTCCGCACCTCTCCAAAGTTCATGATGTTTTCCACGTTTCTCAACTCAGGCGTTGCTTCTCGGATCCTATCCGTGGAGTGGACCACGAAACGGTTGATCTCCAGGACAATCTCACATATCGAGAATACCCCGTTCGTATTCTTGATCAAACCGAGCGCACCACTCGATGCCACAATATCAAGTTTCTCAAGGTTCAATGGTCACATCATTCCGAGAGTGAAGCTACTTGGGAAAGGGAGGATCGTCTTCGACTTGAGTACCCCACCCTCTTTCCGGAGGAACCCGAATCTCGGGACACGATTCTTTTAAGTGGGGGTGAGTTGTCACATCCCTAGTTAGCACTTGCATTAGGACTAGCTAGAGTGTGCATCATGTTTACTTATCAAAGAAACATGAAATGGGAATGACAGAAACCCCAGCACCCCTCTTCTAATAACTAGGGTTTGATAAAATCTTTTCCAATGTACCCAAAATGCCCTTCAAGAATGTTCATCATTTCTGCCTTGGTCTTAAACCTCTGCCAAAAATGGTGCACAATTTTCTAGGTCATCTAAGGGCTCTGGATTAAATCATATGTTATTTGAATTTGGGCATCTAAATGCTATAAAATATTTTATATGCTCAAATAATCATAAACTATAATGTTCCATACTATTCATATTATATACAGTGGGCATGACAAGTCTCATGAGTTATAAAAATGTTCTGGCATTTTTATTAATTAAACAAAGTTGCAAAACAAATGAAACAGAAAAGAAAATAGGAAAAAGAAAAGGGGAGAAAGGACTTACCTCGGGCCCAGCACTGTTGTAGGCCGGCCCAGCCCACCAGCCCTCTTATGTCGCCTTCCTCCTCGCGCCAGAAGGCAGCGCGCGTGGCTGCCGCGCGCCGGCACGCGCCCGGCCACCTCCACCCTGCTTGCCTGCCTCCCGACGCCCTGGAAGCCTCCCCGCGTCGCCACGCAGCTGCCCCGACCCTCTCTCACTTTCCCCTCGTCCTCGTCGCCCTCCCCTGGCTCTCTCCCCTCTCACCACCGAGCCGCCCGTCGCCGCCGCTCGCCGTTGCCGCACTTAGAGCCTCCCCCTCGCCCCGTGACCGTGTCCAGAAGGTTCGCCGCGACGTCCTCTTCCTCCTCGGTAAGCCACGGATCGCCGGAAGCCCTACAACGTCTTCACGCCGTTGTTCCCCAATCTCGGATCGCCGAAGCTCCTCGCCGTCGATTAAGAAGCTGCAGCGCGTCCCCGACCCCTCCGTCGAGCTCGCTAGCACCGCTGTGAGCTCCTACGCCGAACCCCTCTCTTCTCCGCTTCGTTTGCGCCGTGTAGCCGCCGCTTCGTTGATCACCGAAACCCACCGCCGCCGTGCTCGCCGCCGGCGATGCTCCAGTGACCATTTTGTCACTGGCACATGCCCATCTCGCTCGCCGCAGCACGTAGACGAGCTAGGTACCACGCACGCATCGTTTAGGCCACTGCAGCCGCATCTCCACACACGCCCGAACGCCGGCGCCGCCGTCGAGCTCGTTGCCGTCGTCTCCGGCCACCCCAGGTCCGGCGACCACCACCGATCGACGCGCAACGCCAAGGGCTCTCCAACGCGCCCAACCGCGGCTCGAACCGAGCTCTGTGGGCGTTTTCCGAAGCATGTCGCCGTGTCTGGCCTCACCGGCGTCACTTCGCCGGCGAGTTTGACTCGTTTGACCAGGGGATTGACCACCCCTGGGTCGCTGACGCGTGGGCCACCCTTTTCCCAATTAGCTAGTTTATTTAAATTAATGTTAATTAAATTAGTTAGTTAGTTTAGTCACTCACCCGTGGGCCCAGACCCCACTGACAGCTAATTAGTACACTAATTAATTTTGTTAGTTAGCTGTGACACTGACATGCCGGGCCCACATGTCATGTTTGACTTGGACTAGCTCCTGTTGACTGACTGACATCAGCATGATGTCATGCTGACGCAGTAAAGGTTTTTCTAGGATTTATAGGTTTAAAAATAATTCAGGAAATTCCAGAAAATGCCTAAACTTCTAAAAATCATATAAAATCAACCATAGCTCAGATGGAAAAGATTTATATATGAAAAATGATCAGAAAAATCCAATCTTTCCAATGGCACTTGTTTCATGCATGTTTGAGCAAGTTAACCTTGCTGTATACATTAAAATATGATAATGCACTTATTTAAATAATAGCTAAAGTGCCAATCTGAATCTTTGATTCAATTAGGCTCAAACCCTTCTGGTTATAGTTGCATTAGCCCAACACACATGCATCTTGCCATGTCATGAGCATGCATCATATTGTTGCATTTGTTTGTTAATGATTGTATCGCCGGTTTTCTCTGTGTTAGGTCCTGCTCCCGAGGATACTGCTGCGTATCCAGTTGAAGAGCAGTACCCGACAACCACTTTGTCAGGCAAGCAATCATTGATCATTCCGATACAAACCCAATCTTCTCGCTCCTGCTCTCTTTTACTGCATTAAGGCAACAGCGTGTGAACTGCTACTTGCTGCGGTAGTTGAACCCTATTCCCTTGCATGACCTGTCATTGCCACAGTAAATAGTTGAAACCCACTAGCATGTGTAGGAATTGATTGAGCCATGTGATGTGTGATCCACCATGCTATTTGTTTATGTTGCCTGCTATGCTTAGAGTTGTGTCTGGTCTGGTTCATCTGGGTGATGGATCAGAGTGAAATGATCATACCGGTAAAGAGAAGGAAGTGTGGAATACGCTTGGTAAAGGTATCGATGAAAGGCCATGTAGGAGTACATGGTGGATTGTTTCATTGGGATCGTCCATAGGACCCGAGATCTGTATGTGTGGTTCAAGTTACAGCTACTACCACACATTGGGATCCTTAACTGACCCTCTCGGCTTATTAATTACCCTCGATCTCTGTCCAGGAGTTGCAACTAGTTTCTGGTGTTTATAGTTTACTGGAGGTCATGCACAGCGCTGACCCTCGGGGTGGGTTGTGATGCGACAGGTACGTGGCACGGTGTACCGGTTGCCCGTTTGGTGACTCGGGAACCCTGTACACATCGTTTGGGGCCGTGAGCGACACCCCGGCCGGGTCTCCCCACGGATGGAACCCAAATAGGCGATAAACCTGGACGAGAGACTTGAGTAGTTAGTCAGGTCGTGGCCGACACCCTCGCTGGGCTTCCGCTTGAAGGTTGCCGAGTACATGTCGAGTAAACGGCGATAAGTGGTGGGAGCGTGTGTGAAGAGGTACACCCCTGCAGGGTTAGCAAACTATTCGAATAGTCGTTGTTCGCGGTACGGACTACTTGGTTACTCTTGCAGTTCATAGACAAGTTGATGGATACTACTAAAAGCCTCAAGATAAGTGTGAGTGCCGTGGATGGCCTTCCGTAGGATGACGGAAGAGGATCCTTGGTAGTGTATTGTTGTGGTGAGTAGAGGACTCGTGTTCGTAATAACATCTTGCAATCCGTTGAGAGTTGTAGTATAGGTTAGCCAAGAGTCAAAGTTGGCTTTCTGCTATGAACTCCACTATCCCCTTTGATAATGTTGCATGTATGATAGGTTCTGTGGTAAGACTTGCTGAGTACCTTTGTACTCATGTTTGCTTAATAACAGTTGCAGAGGAGAACCCTGCCACTGCTGATGGGTTCTACATAGACGTTGACGTCGACGAGTAGCTTGACACCCAGACGGAGATCTGGAGCTTGTGAAGGGCCTTGTAGATAGTCAGGCTACACCAAGCCTGTTATATTTTCTAAGTTGTCTGTACTCAGACATGTAGCTTCCGCTTTAGCTTGTATGACTGTATGACTTGAGTGTTGGGTCATGTGACCCCTATCTGTATGGATATGTTATGTATGGCTCGTGGAGCCTCTTAAATAAAGTACTTTGAGTCATAGAGTTCTGTTGTGATGCAATGTTGTATTTGCACATATTGAGCATATTGTGTGTATGGTTGAAATGCTTGGTATGTGTGGGATCCGACACCTAGTTGTTTTCCTTTGGTAGCCTACCTTACAAGGAAATGCCTCCTAGTGATTCCAATGAGCCTTGGTAGCTTGCTACTGCTCGGAACACGTAGGCTGGCCGGGATGTGTCCTTCTTCGTTCCTGTGTCTGTCCCTTAGGGGAAATGTCACGCGTTGTTCCTTTAAGTCCATGTAGCTTGCTACGACTTGGGTTCATACGTTGATGACCGACACGTTCGTTGCTGGGTCATGGATGCCTGTCTCTGTAATCTAGTGCCACTTTTGGTTTATAACTAGCCATGTCGGCCCGGGTTCTCTGTCATATGGATGCTAGCGACACTGTCATATACGTGTGCCAAAATGCGCAAACGGTCCCGGGCCAGGTAAGGTGGCACCCGTGGGGTTACCGTGCGTGAGGCCGCAAAGTGATATGACGTGTTACAGCTAGATCGGTGTGACTTAGGATCGGGGTCCTGACAACGGAACCCTTTTTCGCGATCTCATCTCTGTTCCACCGCCGCCGCGCTTCCAAGATCGGGAGCACCAGGAGAACTCTTCCCGGCACCCTGCCGGAGGGGAGAATCACCACCGGGAGCTTCTCCACCACCATGGACGCCTCCCGGATGAGTTGTGAGTAGTCTCCCTTGGACCATGGGTCCATGACCAGTAGCTATGTGATGTTCTCCTCCCCTCTTTATTCTTCACCGATTAGACCTCGTGAGCTGCCCTACATGATTGAGGCACATATGTAATCCTTATGCTGTTGCTATGATGAGTTTGCTGGGATCCGATGGATTATGAGATTATGTTCAGATTGTGTGTGAGTAATATATTTGATTCACCTCTTTTATATTTATGTTCTTGAGTAATTCTTGCATGTTCTCCATTGTTGTTTATTGCTTTGGCCAAGTAGTAGGTAGTAACTCCAAGAGGGAACGTTATGCTTGATTGTGGGTTCATGCCCCTCGATGACTAGCTTGAGTGACAGAAACATGAGTCTAGGGGATGTGTTGTTGCCACAAGGGGGAAAATAACGGTGCTTGTACTTGCGGGTGCAAGGATTGTTTACTTTACGCAAAGTTCTTTTAATGCAGTTGTCTGTTGCTTTGAGTTTACACTATGGGTGGGACTCGCAACTTAATACCAGCGAGATGTTCTGGATAGATATCTCAAGGTGGATGATTAGTAGTAGATGCAGATGGATTTCGGTCTACTTGCCTTGGCGTACCGCCCATGCTTTTGAGCCTCTACCTTTCTTGCATCATAGTTAGCATTGGTTTACGCACATAATCCTGTCAATTGCCCAGCTGTAATTCGTTTACCTCGCTTAGCTGTTTTATCGTCTTTTGGGAGAGAGACATCACTAGTGAACATCATGGGACCCCGGTCCATATTACCATCACTGATCACACCCGTTATTTACTTTCAGTTCTTGCTTACTAGTTGCAGTCATACCTATCACTATTATCGCTTGCGTTTGATCCTTTGTAAACGACAAGGCAGGAGGGATTGACAACCTCTCTGTACTCATTGGGAGCAAAGTTATTTGTATCTGTGTGCAGGTCCAGTCAATCGCTAAGTTGCACCGCTTGCAGTTGACACCTTCTTGTTGACCCTCGGAGTCTCAGGGGAATTCGATCCTTGGTATCTTTGCCAAGGGAAAACTAGCGCTACACTGCATCTCAAACCTTCCACTTGGGGTAACCAACGAGGGGCGAGAAGCCATCAAGCAAAGTTTTCTGGCGCCGTTGCCGGGGACTCCACTCTTCAAGATAGGGGAGTTGCACGCTATCTTTTATCTTTGCTTTTTAGTCTTGTTAGTTTACTTTTCAGTTTTTGCTTTAGTGTCTTCTATCAAAAATCACAAAAAAATTATTTGCTTTTCTATTAGTAGTCCTTTCTGTTTAGTCAAGCATGTTAGGATTTGGTGCTTTGAGGGAATCAGAAGTTCTAGATTTCCATCAAAGGGATGGAGAAAATATGAAGAAGGCATGGGACAGAATTTCTGATGCATATAGGAGAATTATGCCTTGGATACTTATAAAAATTGTGCTTAGAAATTTTTACCATGGTCTTTTTAAATGGTGTAAACACTCTCTTGATATTATAGCTGAAGGAGATTTCCTAGAGTGTGATGAAGCTAGAGCTCTTGAAATTATACATGGTCTATCTAGTTACTTTGTTTATGATCATAATTTTTGATACTGTCATAGATAGACTTGCTACTATTGAGAAGAGAATGGATGCTCTAGACTTGATGAAGGTAGAGAAACCCAAACCCAATAAGAGAGATATTTTGGAAATAGACAATGATCGGGAGCCTTTTGTTAGGATTAGCATCTCTAATCAAGACTTCCTTGCTTATTGTGATATTGGATCTATGGTTTCTACTATGCCAAAAATTGTTCATGATTCTTTAAAATTTAACATGGATAGATTATCATCTTATCATGAACACACTAATGGAGATATTTCTGAGATCCAGGGAAGAATAAAAGACGTGCCAGTTACATTCCTTAAAGGGATTGCAATGGTTGATTTCTTCATCATGAAGCCAAACCAAGGAAATATAGTGCTTGGAAGGGACTTCCTCCGAGCCGTAAAAGGCTTCATCGATATAGGTAAGGGACAAATCCGCTTACGCGGGAAAGCAAAAGGTATGTACCCCTTTCCTAGAAGGAACAAGAGTAAACTTGTTGAGGAACCATTTGAAGCAATTTATAACTCCGATTATTATGATGATTATTGATTCCTCTTTGCATTATGCCTAGCTTAAAGGCATAAAAGAAAGCGCTTTTGGGAGGCAGCCCACAATGAATAAAATTTTATTTTGCTTTTGTTGTGTCTTGATGTTTGTTACTACAGTAGCATCATCATTTTATCTTTACTTTTCAGCTTTGTGCCAAGTGTAGCCTCTGATTGCAAGAAAGTTCAAAAGTTGTGACGTGCTGTCCAGGAAACAGATTCTGTCCTTGGACAGAAAAAATCGTATAAAATCACCAGATCATCTTTTTGGTCTGAATTTTTTCGACAGCGTGCTCTATACAATTGGCTTTCGGGCGTCTGTTCTGAGTTTTTTTATTTGAGTTGCATAAGTGCCCCGAAAAAATTATTTACCACCCGCTGGTTTGTTTTTCACAGATTCTGTCCTGTTTTGCCTTTCCTTCGTTTTGCAAACCTTGAGCTTGCTTTTTCTTTGCAAAAACCTTTTGGCAATCTTGAGAAACAGTAAACCTTCAAGAATATCTTTATTTCCAGCAAGGAAAAATTATTTTATTATGGGTACTAACCTCGCTAATCAGATTATGATGAGTTATGTATGAAGGGAGTTTTCAAGTGTGCGAGGGAAGATGATAAAAAGATTCGGGAGTGTCAAACGCTCAAGCTTGGGGATGCCCCCGTGCACCCCCAAGAAATATTCAAGAAGACTCAAGCGTCTAAGCTTGGGGATGCCCCCGTGCATCCCTGATGACCCACAACCGTAAGGGATCTATTGCAGCGTTTTCGATAAGTAAGAGTGTCGAACCCAACGAGGAGCAGAAGGTATTGATAAGCGATTCTGAGCAAGGAACTATTGCAAGCACTGAAAGATAACTTTTTAGGGGTTTTCTTGATATAAGCAATGGGAAAGTAAAAGCAAGTAAAGTAAAAGGCACTAAGAGTAACAAGTGGCCCAATCCTTTCTGAGCAAAGGAGAGGCCTAGCGACTGAACTTACAAAGGCTAAAGCGTTCCTGAGGACACACGGGAGAGGTAGTCATGTGCTTTCATCATATCCCGTATCGGTACTATGTTATGTGTTGATAAGTGTTGAGTGGGTGGTTCTATGCTAGTACACTCTCTAGACTAAGATGAGTGCACTCTTATGATTAAACACCTTGCAAGCATCCGCAAATACAAGATAGTATTTAAGGCAAAAACCTAACCATAGCAATACGATCGGTGATCCATTGTTCCCTTGTGGAAAAGCGTGCGAACTGGGGTTCAGGTTTCTGTCACTCCGGCAACCCACCGTAAGCATTCTTTGTACACAATGTATTCCCCTAGGTCCTTAATAAGGCGAAGTGTTGAGTGTTCGACTCACACAACACCACTAGTAGAATGACAACACAACTTAAGTATCAAACAATACATATTACTTCAACAGCATATGACTACTAACAACAAGACTTTTCCCATGTCCTCAAGAACTAAGGTAACTACTCACAAGACATAAAAGAGATCATGATCAGCGGAGATAAATGGATGATAAACAATCTGGACATAATAATATTTCTCCAACAAAACTCAATAGCATTCACCACAAAGTAGTAATCAACACCGATGGAGTAGAGAGGATAGATAGTACAGGTTACAACACAAGTTGCAGTTGTGAGATGAGATTTGGATGAAGATGGAGATGGTGCTGATGTTGGGGATGATGTTGATGATGATCTCGATGATGCCCGTGACGATGGTGATGACGATGGCGATGATCTCCCCTTCCGGGAGGTGATCTCCCAGGCGGAATCTGCCCGCCGGAGATGGCTTTTTTTTCTCTGTAGGTTTCCTCCACGGAGCGGCGGCGAAACTCCGTAAAAACTCTCGTTTTTATGGTTTTCGGATAACGGAGAGTATATAGGAAAAAGGGGGCAGCCGGAGGTGGGCCAGGGGGTCCAGGCGCCCCCCCCCCCCCCCCGGCGCGGCCAGGGGGGTGCGCCCCCAGGGCGCCTGGACACCCTGTGGCCCCCCTCTGGTTGCCCTTTTGCGTGCCTTCGTGATTCGTCTGGAAAATGCCCTCCGTCAATTTTCAGGTAATTTGGAGGTATTCTTCTTCAGCAACTCAGCGTCCACTTTTTACCGCTGAATCCTGCGTCTGCTGCTTCGGTACCGGAAAGTTGCAAACTGTGTAAAATAGGCCAAAACAACATAAGAACATCATCGTAATGTGAAATATATCAATGAATAAGGATAAATTATGATACGAAATAGTGATGCATTTTGGACGTATCAACACCCCCAAGCTTAGACCTCGCTTGTCCCCAAGCGAATACTGAGCTCGGTAAACCTGTCCACAAGTTTAGAGAGTGAAATGTCGATAAATAGAATACAGACAAGAAGCATCACAGCTTCTTCACCAACTCAAATATCCTCAACAGCAATCTTCAATTCATAAGGCCCTTATAAAAGAGTGGTAACACTTATATTCGGAAGTAGGGCTGAGGAAACTCATCAAATCATGGCAAACATGTCCTTTGGTCAAAGAACAACTAATAGCTTTTACTTTTGCTCTTTCTTTATGTTTTGATGAGATTAACTGAAGCTTTTGAAAGAACATGTTATTAGGCAAGAAGTGAAAGTGTTAACACAAAGGAAGATGTCTGCCTTGGCTGGGCTTGACAGACAACTTACTTATCAAACGATAATGTCAACAAGGATATGATATGACAAATCTTAATGCAACTTTATATGAATGAATCCTTATCAACATCAAATGTCTGCTCTCTTTAAGAAATAGAAGGAAGTAGGAATAACTGACTCAATCTAAAATTAAAAGATAGGCCCTGCTCTAGGGTAGTAGGGAAAACTCATGTGCTATCCTTAAATCAAACAGAATGAAAACAAGTTTTGAGAGGTGCATGATTTGTCAACGAATGCTAATAGATAACTCAATTACTTCTCGAGCTGGACAAGTTTCGAGGAACGGCTCCCGCATGAGGACGATCACATCCTCTTAATCTCCTTTGTTTATCACTGCCAAAGTTTTCTGATTTCTCATGAACAAAGCGTGAAGGAGGGTTTGTTTGTTGTATATTTTTTTTAATGAGCCGGGCGCACTCTATGCCAGTTCCTTCTCGTATTATGGGTTTGCACATTAGACATGCAATCCCGGGGTGAAGCTTGTCCAACTCAAAAAGACCATGAATTAACTATTACTTCCTCATGAGCTAAAGCAGAGGCACAAAATAAAAGATTTTGAACAATTAAGGATAACACATAAATTCTGTACTTTAGGAGGTGGTAGTGGAATACCACGAATAGGAAGGTATGGTGGACTCATATGGAAGGTATTGGCTTAAGGGTATGGATGCACAAGCAGAATTCCGCTTGGTACAGAGTTAGGCTAGCAAAGGTTTTGAGAGAACAGACAATTGATGATGACTAAGATGCAAAACAATATAAAGCATGAACATTGAAATAAGCATAACACATCAAGTTGTCTTCCTTGTCAGCATAACACTTCAAGCATAATAACATAAAGGTTTCGGCTATGTCGATACTTTAAGAAAATCATGCTTGTTGTTATGACCAAAGCTATGTTTGCCAAGATTAAATAAAGTTTTCAAAGCCATACCTGATATAAGGTCAATACTCCCCATAAGAATCATCATGTAAGATCGATTGCGTGAAGAGAATACCGAGTGCAGCAAAGGAACCAATAGACTTCTCATTAATATTCCATCATAGACGACTCCACACTCACGGATACAATCTCTCCACCGAAGGAGTGATAGGCCTCAATGCACACACCTATTTCATATAATAACCTCCCTAGACATGATACGACTCTACTTGACTCTAAAAGATAAAGGTAAAGATAAAGATACCGGGCACTCCCCCAAGCTTGGAACAAGCCAAGGGAATGCCGTTACCCAAGGAGATTTCACTCCTCATCCTTGTTGGCGTTGATCACGTAGTCCTCGGCGAAACGCTTCCATGGAAGGGGTTCTCCAGTCTCATATGAGAAATTCGTCTCCTGAATCCTGCATGCAGCACCCATACCCATGCGCATAAACCTTAGTTCATACTCATAGTTCTGGCGATGTAGATCATAAATTTGCCCTTGGAGCTCTTTAATTCTTTCTTCATATGCGGTGATGCTTTCCCACATCTTCTTCATCTCCTTCAGGAAGTAGGTCTTCAGCTCGTTGATGATGTCAAAGTTAGCTTCAACACCACGCTCGATCATCTTCTTGTACTTGAAGACTTCCTGCTCCACTTCTTCCAGCCTGGCCTGGATGCTCCCCTCCTTGATCGGTCCCTTCAGATCTTCTTTATGAAGGACACCGTCCTCCATCCGAACAACCTGAGGGTGCTTCTTCACCTCAGCGAGGTAAGGGTTGATGACGTTGACGACGAACTTGTCCTTGGGGGAACTTGGAGAAGCCATGGCACCTAGATTTAGCTGAAAGATTCCTGGCAGAAACAGATCGAAAAGAAAACACACGAAATCGCAAGATACGTTGCCGGAACAATCCGGGCAAATATATAGCAAAAATTTATGTACAGAAAGGAAGGTAACAGGCTAAAGCGGGGTCGGAGACGGACTTCCGGGTGTCCAGGCGCCCTGGCGGCGCGGCCAGGAGGTAGGGCGCGCCAGGGGGGCGCCTGGACCCCCTGGAGCTCGTCTCCGGCTCCGCTTAGGCTCAGAATTTTACTAATTTTGCAAAAACTCATAATATGGAACTTTTATGGTGGTTCGCGATGTTTCCTTACCGTAATACATACCTTTTCTTTATTCTGCTTCTGCTAGCGTCTGAAATAAGGCTGCAACATGTTCTTCGTGAGTTGTTGTGTATATTATATTCACATCAACATTGACAGGGTCTCCTGCTATGTAATGCTTAAGTCTTTGCCCATTCACAACTTGAGGTTTGGTGCCTTCAAAATTGTTAATCTTAATTGCACCAGACCGATAAACTTCTTCAATATGAAATGGCCCTTCCCACCTGGAAAGTAGTTTGCCTGGAGAAAACCTGAAACGGGATCTGAACAACAAAACTTTATCACCAACATTAAATTCACGTTTCAGAATCTTCCTATCATGCCACTTCTTTACCTTTTCCTTGAACATTTTAGCACTCTCGTAAGCTTCACTTCTCCATTCATCTAGAGAAGTCAAGTTCATGAGACGCTTCTCACCAGCTAATTTTGGGTCAGCATTAAGCTCTCTAACAGCCCAGAAAGCTTTGTGCTCTAACTCTAATGGCAAATGGCAAGCCTTGCCATACACCATCTTATAAGGGGACATGCCCATGGGGTTTTTGTAAGCAGTTCTATACGCCCACAAAGCATCTCCTAACTTATTTGACCAGTCCTTTATATTTCTGTTTACTGTCTTCTGCAAGATCAAATTAATCTCTCTATTGGTGAGTTCAACTTGCCCACTAGTTTGAGGATGATATGGTGAAGCAATTCTATGATTGACATCGTATTTGGCTAAAGCTTTTCTAAAAGCTCCGTGCGTGAAGTGTGATCCTCCATCAGTCATGAGATACCTAGGTACACCAAACCTAGGAAAAATTACATCCTTGAGCATTTTCAAAGATGTCTTGTGATCAGCACTTTCAGTGGGGATTGCTTCAACCCACTTGGTCACATAATCAACAGCTACTAAAATGTGAGTGTACTTGTGCAAAGAAGGAAAAGGACCCATAAAATCAAAACCCCAACAATCAAAAGGTTCAATCACTAGTGAGTAATTCATAGGCATCTCATTCCTTCTACTAATGTTACCAACTCTCTGACATTTATCACAGGCTAAAACATAATTTCTAGCATCCTTAAAGAGAGTAGGCCAATAAAAACCTGATTGAAGAACCTTATGTGCAGTCCTCTCACCGGCATGATGTCCCCCATAGGGACTATCATGACACCGTCTGAGAATGTCCTTCTGCTCATGTTCCGGTATGCACCTTCTCACGATCCCGTCGGGACCTTCTTTGAAAAGATGTGGGTCATCTCAAAAGTAGTGCCTCAAATCATGAAAGAACTTCTTCCTTTGCTGAAATGTTAAACCTGGAGGCAAATACTTTGCAACAATAAAATTAGCATAATCTGCATACCAAGGATCGGAAAGAGATTGTACTTTTACAACGGCAAGTTGCTCGTCTGGAAAACTATCGTTGACTGGGATGGGATCATGCGGTATATCTTCCATCCTTGAAAGATTGTCCGCCACCGGATTGTCCTCTCCTTTCCTATCAACAATCTGCAAATCAAATTCTTGAAGAAGGAGTACCCATCTGATAAGCCTTGGCTTGGCATCCTTCTTTGTCATAAGGTACTTAATGGTAGCATGATCAGTATGAATAATAACTTTGGAATCAACAATATACTGCCTAAACTTATCACAAGCAAATACTACAGGTAAGAATTCCTTCTCAATAGTAGCATAATTCCTTTGAGCACTATCAAGGGTTTTACTAGCATAATGTATAACATTCAATTTCTTGTCAACTCTTTGTCCTAAAACAGCTCCAACAGCAAAATCACTTGCATCACACATAATCTCAAAAGGTAAATTCCAGTCAGGCGGTTGTACTATAGGAGCGGTTATTAAGGCTTTCTTAAGGACTTCAAAAGCTTCCTTACAATCCTCATCAAATACAAAAGGAACGTCCTTCTGGAGAAGATTAGTGAGGGGCCTCGAAGTCTTAGAAAAGTCTTTAATAAATCTTCTATAGAAACCAGCATGACCAAGAAAACTGCGAATACCTTTGATGTCCCTTGGATAGGGCATCCTTTCAATTGCTTCGATCTTGGCCTTGTCCACCTCAATTCCCCTTTCGGAAATCTTGTGACCAAGAACAATTCCTTTGTTAACCATGAAGTGGCACTTCTCCCAGTTGAGTACCAAATTTGTCTCCTCACATCTCTGCAAAACTATATTAAGGTTGTGGAGACAATGGTCAAAGGAAGTTCCATAGACGGAGAAATCGTCCATGAAGACTTCCATAATATCCCCACAGAAACCATGAAAGATAGCAGACATACACCTTTGAAAAGTAGCAGGGGCATTACATAAACCAAAAGGCATACGCCTGTAAGCATAAGTACCAAAGGGACAAGTAAAAGTGGTCTTCTCTTGATCAGCAGTGTTAACATGAATTTGAGAGAAGCCAGAATAACCATCGAGATAACAAAAGTGGGTATTTTTGGATAACCTTTCAAGCATTTGGTTGATGAACGGCAGCGGGTAGTGATCCTTCCTGGTTGCCTTGTTCAGCTTCCTGTAATCAATACACATTCTATATCCAATAATAATTCTCTGAGGTATTAGTTCATTTTTATCATTAGGAACCATAGTTGTACCTCCTTTCTTAGGAACACAATGTACCGGGCTTACCCACTTACTATCAGCTATAGAGTAGATAATACCTGCGGCTAGAAGCTTGAGAATCTCAGTTCTTACAACATCCATCATCTTCGGGTTCAACCGTCGTTGATGATCAACAACTGGTTTAGCATCAAGCTCAAGGTTGATAGTATGTTGACAGATAGATGGACTAATCCCCTTAAGGTCATCAAGGGTATAGCCAATTGCTCCTCGGTGTTTACGAAGTACTTCCAATAGTCGCTCTTCTTCATATCCTGAAAGGTTAGAATTGATAATAACAGGATATACACTAGTAGATAAAGGGTCATCAGACCCGGTTCATTTGGGCCTTTAGCCCCGGTTCCTGAACCGGGACAAGAGGGTCGGTACTAATGCTCTGACCCTTTAGTCCCGGTTCAATCCAGAACCGGGGCAGAACGGTGTCCATGTGGCCTGTGCGCCGAGCCCAGGCAGGAGGGGCTTTAGTCCCGGTTGATGGTACCAACCGGGACCAAAAGGCATCCACGCGTCAGCATTTATGTGGCTGTGGTTTTTGTTTTTTGTTTTGAAAGGGGAGGGGGGTTGGAGGTTTTGGGGGGTTAATTTAGGTGTTTCATATTGTGTTAGCTAGCTAATTAATAGAGAGAAGTGTCCTCTCTTATGTCCGACGTACTACACATACGTATAGAGATGACTAGACACGGTAGCTAGCTAGCTAGTAAAGCAAACGAAGGAAACAGAAGATCGTATAATCAACATATATATATATATATATATATATATATATATATATATATATATATATATATATATATATATATATATATATATATATATATATATATATATATATATATATATATATATGCATACAGAGAGAAGTAATATTGACCACCTCTCCTTCTCCGAGAGATTGGTCGAACAACAAGTTCTCGTATATCTATCCGACACTACCGGGCACATATATACAATAATTATCTCTTACAAATATAATCTCCTATCATATGGATGCATGGTCCACATAGTATTCTCCGTCTTCAGCGATCACGTGTTCAAGGAAGAATGCCGCCAATTCCTCTTGAATTGCTCGCAGACGATCTGGTGTTAGGAGTTCATCCCGCATCCGAAACATCTAATTTGAAGTAGGGGGTCAATACATGAAATGATGCTATAAATTTGTGAATATTATTGATTGCTTACGCACTTCAAATTGTTCTTCAGTGTAGCCCCGCTCACAGGTCATGTGGCGGATGGACTCGCAAATGTAGTATCCACAGTAATCATTCCCGGGTTCCTGCCACAACCACTTTACAAGAAATAGAGGTCAATCAAACTGATAAGCAAGAATGCCAAATTGGTATTGATGAAACTAGCGCTTGAATCAAGATATAGGAGATGCGCGCGCGGAACATGCTACTATATAGTACTTACTTTCGGGTATCTAAATTGTAGCTTCTTCGGCAGTCCCGGAGCTTTTTTGGTGAATTTTCTCCAAACCCTGCCAGACAAAGAAAACAATTAGTTGATATCAGAAATGAAGTTGCTGGTATATATGCATGGTGGATAATATTGATCGATTTAACTTACCTGACGAGCATTTGAGTCATGTCCGCATACTCCTCGGGATCTTTACGTTTAGAGTCCAAGACAGTTACTACTCCCTTCTCAAGCTTAATCTCTAAGAGAATATAGTGGAAGCTGCGCACGAATGCATGAACTCATCAATTACATCACTATAACCTTGACTGATATATAAGGGAAACCAAATATGCACAAGACAGTAACACTCACTTGAAGTTGTAAGGAAAGAGTATTATATCTTTGTTTTCATTTACCACCAACGATCGTAGCAAGTTGGTCTCGGTATCGTCGGGACGCAATTTAACCTCGGTTGCATCTATGAGGTATGTGTTAATAAACCCAATATCACCTACTTGTCTTTTCTTCAATTCGACGATCTTCAATCTGCATAATATAGTGAGGATAATTATAAATACATGCAATGAAGATCGGCTATATAGAGAGACTTAATGACAGAAGTAGTACTAGCTACTTACAGACAGTAGCAGGTGACCGTTGTTTTATCGAGGGCCAATTGATTGAAAAACTGATAGAACTCCTCAAATGGAACAGGCAACAGTTCAATTCCAACGAGGTCATGCTCCGGTTTAACTCTCAAATACAAGTTATCCCTCCCCCCAGACTCTCTGCAGATTTTCAAGTATCAATCATGCAATCTTCGCATATTCGTTGATAGAGATCTTTCATTTTTGACGAGAGGCTTTTTGTACTCGTATCTTTCTATCTGCACTTCCAAGAAATCATAGTGTACATCGTCGGACGCGTAATCTGCAAGATTGGTATAACCGGGCACCATCCTCGGATCATTAGCGACCATGTCGCTAGACACCTTGAGCGGGGGGCACGATTGGTCCGCTTGTTCGCCGAGCTGGGCAATTTGTTTCCCAGCTCGTCCTTCTGCTAACCTTTGATCACTTTTAGTACTTCCCGACCGCTTCGCTGCTTGATATGACTTTTGAATCATGCGGTCATAGTTGTCCTGCGGCTTACTTTGCATTGGTTGCTTCAGGGCAGCAAGAGTGCGCTTTGCTTTCACCGCATATATCTTCTCCTCCGGAGGTGGATGTCTCTGTGCTTTCAACCCTTCAAAAAAGTCCTTCACTTCGCCTTGAGCGATCTTCGTGTTTTCCTCGTCGGACCTCTCGTACGGTAACTTCTCTAGAGGCGTGAGAGAAGGACCGAATCTGCATCGCCTCCCGCCTCTGGCTGTACTGGTAGACGTCGCCGGACCAGACGAAGCGGTTGTCTTTTTTCCTTGCTTACGCGCCGGAGCAGGAGCAGCCGGAGCGGCGGCAGGTCTCTTCCGCCCTTGCTGACTAGGCGGAGAATGAGGAGCAGGCTGGCTGCTCGGGCGCGCCGGCGGCGAAGGAGGCGGAGTGCCGCCACGCGCCGGCGGCGAAGGAGGCGGAGTGCCGCCACGCGCCGGAGAAGGAGCCGGAGTGCCTTGATGGTCACTCGCCGGAGGAGGAGGCGGTGGAGGAGGCGGAGTGCCCTGACTCGCCGGAGGAGGAGGAGGAGGCGGAGGCGTCCAGTTGAGAATGTTGATGAGGTCCTTCCGCCATAGGCATGGAGTCTTCAGTGAAGAACCCAGCCGCGTCTCCCCTTCACCGGTAGGGTGGTCAAGCTGGAGCTCCTCAAATCCCTCCGTTATTTCGTCGACCATCACCCTAGCATATCCTTCTGGAATCGGCCGGCAGTGAAAAGTGTCGTCGGGTCCAGAAGGATAAACAGAGCCAGCAGCCGCCTTGACCTTCAGATTCATCCACTGCGCCATAAGGTGGCAATTTTGTGCCTGCGTGATAGCATCCACAGGATTCTTGGCAGTAGCCGTCAAGACAGGCTCTGGCTGAAGCAGCTCGGTGGAAGCCACGCTGCTTCTCCGCTGAGATGGCGGGGTAGCTTCGGGGGAAGCTTCGGCAATTCTTTTGTCCCGATTTGCTTCCCGTTCCTATATCGCTTGTATTCTGGCCCGCAGCGCCTGGATTTCGGTCAGCTCCATTTTCTTCCTCCTGTCGTGGCATTTGTAGCCTCCTGCGTCCGGAAACCCAGCACGCCACGGAAGGGAGCCTGGCATGCCTCGTGTCCATCCAGGGTGCTCAGGATTCCCGAGGGCCATTGTTAGCTCGTCGTTCTCTCTGTCGGGGAAGAACATCCCTTCATGCGCTGCTTTGATATACTGTCGCATCTTCCTGAGTGGTGTTTCCAATTGCTTGTCCGTCCAAATGCACCACCCTGTTACAGGGTCCAAGGTTCCGCCAGCCCCGAAGAACCAAGTCCGGCAACGGTCTGGCCAGTGCATTGTCTCTGGTTCGATCCCTTTCTGAAGCAGATCATTCTCAGCCTTGGCCCACTTAGGCCGGGCTCTGAGGTAGCCACCTGACCCCGTGCGATGGTGATGCTTCTTCTTCGCAGCATTTATCCGGTTTGTCTCCGACATCTTCTGACTCTTTTCCGACTTCTTATGGGCCACAAATGCGGGCCAGTCATCTTTGATCTTCTCATATATGCCCACGAATTCTGGAGTCTTTTTATCTTTGACAAACGTATTCAGTTTTTTCTTCCATGCCCTGAATTGGTCTGCCATCTTCGAAAGTGCAGCAGACTTGATTAACTCCTCTTTAACTGGGTTCGCCGGATTATCCTCTCGGGGTAGGACGAAATTTGACTTCAGCTCAGTCCAAAGATCTTCTTTCTGCATATCAGTGACATAAGTCACCTGAGCGTCGTTTGCAGCCGACTTTAACCATTGATGGATGCTGATCGGGATCTTGTCCCTAACCAGAACCCCGCACTGATTAACAAATGCGTTCTTTGTCCGGATGGGTGCAATCGGCTCGCCGAAGCGCAAGATTTCTGAGATCTCAAACTTTTCATCCGGCCTCAACATTTTCTTCGCTCCTCGTCTCTTTACCGAAGATTTGCTCGATCCAGAGGGCTAGAAAAAGGAACAAAGACGAGAGTTAATGAATGCATCAATTAACTAGTCAGCACATGCTTAACTAACATATATACCTCCTGGCCGGACTCGGTTCGGTCACCGGAGCCAGCATCACGGTCTCCTTCTTGCACCGGCATTGGGTCACCGGAGCCGTCCTCACGGTCTACTTCTTCCATGTGCATTGGGTCACCGGATCCATCAATATCATAGCCTAGATCTTCCAGTTGCAGCTCTTTTTCGACCTGCTCATCGGTGTCATTGAGAAACGACAAGACGGCATTTTGTCCGTCTGCGATTATGTCCATCAACATCGCTTCTTGTGCTAGGTCTCGGGTGTTGTCGTCCATTGTTTCTACAAATATTTACAACATGCCAATTATTATTCAAACATGACAGATGGATATATTAATGGCAAACATAGAACTAGCTTCGACCCTCGACTGCTCGGCGATCCACAAACCCTAGACCCCCTCATGTCACATTTTGTCTAGTGTCAAAGGATTCAACAAAACCAATACTTCATCATTAGGCGAAAGTAACAGTAGCATGATGGTACGAAGCTCTCCAAAGTGGTTTTGGAACGGAGTCCCGGATAGGAAAATTCGTAACAAAAGACGGATTATCCTATCAGGAACTCCGTTCCAAAATAACTTTGCATAACTTCGTACCAACATGCCCCGGTTACTTATGGCAAATGATGAAGTCATGGAATTCTTCAATACTTTGACACAGGTAGGCAACCTCTCGACCCCCCCCCCCTGACTT
>LR738714.1:747601635-747617501 GCA_902687465.1 Secale cereale
GTACAACTCATCACAAACAGTGTTGTCACCTCTGAGACGTGTTTCCAACCAACTGCTGAAAGTCCTGATGTGTTCACGTGTAATCCAGTCGTCGCACTGCTCCGGGTGTTTGGAGCGCAGACTGTTCTTGTGTTCATCGACATACGGGGTCACCAATGTAGAGTTGTGTAGAACTGTGTAGTGTGCTTGAGACCAAGAATATCCGTCCCTGCATATTATTGAGTCCCTTCCAAGCGTGCCTTTTCCAGTCAGTCTCCCCTCGTACCGCGATTTAGGGAGACCTATCTTATTAAGGCCAGGAATGAAGTCAACACAAAACCCGATGACATCCTCTGTTTGATGGCCCATGGAGATGCTTCCTTCTGGCCTGGCGCGGTTACGGACATATTTCTTTAGGACTCCCATGAACCTCTCAAAGGGGAACATATTGTGTAGAAATACGGGCCCCGGAATGACAATCTCGTCGACTAGATGAACTAGGACGTGTGTCATGATATTGAAGAAGGATGGTGGGAACACAAGCTCGAAACTGACAAGACATTGCGCCACATCACTCCTTAGCCTTGGTATGATTTCTGGATCGATCACCTTCTGAGAGATTGCATTGAGGAATGCACATAGCTTCACAATGGCTAATCGGACGTTTTTCGGTAGAAGCCCCCTCAATGCAACCGGAAGCAGTTGCGTCATAATCACATGGCAGTCATGAGACTTTAGGTTCTGGAACTTTTTATCTGCCATATTTATTATTCCCTTTATATTCGACGAGAAGCCAGTCGGGACCTTCATACTGAGCAGGCATTCATAGAAGATTTCTTTTTCTTCTTTCGTAAGAGCATAGCTGGCAGGACCTTCATACTGCTTCGGAGGGATGCCGTCTTTTTCGTGCAAACGTTGCAGGTCCTCCCGTGCCTCAGCTGTATCTTTTGTCTTTCCATACACGCCCAAGAAGCCTAGCAAGTTTATGCAAAGGTTCTTCGTCACGTGCATCACGTCGATTGAAGAGCGGACCTCTAGGTCTTTCCAGTAGGGTAGGTCCCAAAATATAGATTTCTTCTTCCACATGGGTGCGTGTCCCTCAGCATCATTCGGAACAGCTAGTGCGCCGGGGCCCTTTCCAAAGATTATGTGTAAATCATTGACCATAGCAAGTACGTGATCATCGGTACGCATGGCGGGCTTCTTCCGGTGATCTGCCTCGCCTTTGAAATGCTAGCCTTTCTTTCGACATTGATGGTTGGTCGGAAGAAATCGACGATGGCCCAGGTACACATTCTTCCTGCACTTGTCCAGGTATATACTTTCAGTGTCATCTAAACAGTGCGTGCATGTGTGGTATCCTTTGTTTGTCTGTCCTGAAAGGTTACTGAGAGCGGGCCAATCGTTGATGGTCACGAACAGCAACGCCTTTAGGTCAAATTCCTCCTGTTTGTGCTCATCCCACGCACGTACACCGTTTCCATTCCACAGCTGTAAAAGTTCTTCAACTAATGGCCTTAGGTACACATCAATGTCGTTGCCGGGTTGCTTAGGGCCTTGGATGAGAACTGGCATCATAATCAACTTCCGCTTCATGCACATCCAAGGAGGAAGGTTATACATACATAGAGTCACGGGCCAGGTGCTGTGATTGCTGCTCTGCTCCCCGAAAGGATTAATGCCATCCGCGCTTAAAGCAAATCATACGTTCCTTGGGTCCTTTGCAAACTCCTCCCAGTACTTTCTCTCAATTTTTCTCCACTGCGACCCGTCAGCGGGTGCTCTCAACTTCCCGTCTTTCTTACGGTCCTCACTGTGCCATCGCATCAACTTGGCATGCTCTCTGTTTCTAAACAAACATTTCAACCGTGGTATTATAGGAGCATACCACATCACCTTCGCAGGAACCCTCTTCCCGGCGGGCTCGCCATCAACATCACCAGGGTCATCTCGTCTGATCTTATACCGCAATGCACCGCATACCGGGCATGCGTTCAGATCCTTGTATGCACCGCGGTAGAGGATGCAGTCAGTAGGGCATGCATGTATCTTCTGCACCTCCAATCCTAGAGGGCATACGACCTTCTTTGCTGCGTATGTACTGTCGGGCAATTCGTTATCCTTCGGAAGCTTCTTCTTCAATATTTTCAGTAGCTTCTCAAATCCTTTGTCAGCCACAGCATTCTCTGCCTTCCACTGCAGCAATTCCAGTACGGTACCGAGCTTTGTGTTGCCATCTTCGCAATTGGGGTACAACCCTTTTTTGTGATCCTCTAACATGCGATCGAACTTCAGCTTCTCCTTTTGACTTTCGCATTGTGTCCTTGCATCGACAATGACCCGGCGAAGATCATCATTTGGTTCCTCTTGATCTTCAGCAGCTTCACCCGTTGCAGCATCATTGGGCACATCGTCTGGTTCCTCTTGATCTTCACCAGCTCCCCCCATTGCAGCATCACCGTATTCAGGGGGCACATAGTTGTCATCGTACTCTTCTTTTTCGCCGTCTTCCATCATAACCCCTATTTCTCCGTGCCTCGTCCAAACATTATAGTGTGGCATGAAACCCTTGTAAAGCAGGTGGGAGTGAAGGATTTTCCGGTTAGAGGAAGACATCGTATTCACACATTTAGTGCATGGACAACACATAAAACCATTCTGCTTGTTTGCCTCAGCCGCATTTAGAAACTCATGCACGCCCTTAATGTACTCGGAGGTGTGTCTGTCACCGTACATCCATTGCCGGTTCATCTGCGTGCATTTATATATAATTAAGTGTGTCAAAAACCATTACAGAACATCATAAATAGATAATTAAGTGACCAAATGGATAAAAGTTCATCATCACATTAAAACCAAAGTACATACATATATAGTTCTCATCTAACAACATATAGCTCTCCATACACATCGAAACTATGTAAAACATTTCAACGCGAAAACAAATGCTATCATAATCGCAACCAAGGTAACAATTGATCCAACGGCATAATGATACCAAGCCTCGGTATGAATGGCATATTTTCTAATCTTTTTAATCTTCAACCGCATTGCATCCATCTTGATCTTGTGATCATCGACGACATCCGCAACATGCAACTCCAATATCATCTTCTCGTCCACAATTTGTTTTATTTTTTCCTTCAAGAATTTGTTTTCTTCTTCAACTAAATTTAACCTCTCGACAATAGGGTCCATCTTGATCTTGTGATCATCGATAACTTCCGCAACATGCAACTCCAATTCCATCTTCTCCTCCTCCATTTTTTCCAATTTTTTCTTTAACGAAATGTTTTCCTCTTCAACTAAATTTAACCTCTCCACAAGAGGGTCGGTTGGAATTTCCGGTTCAACTACCTCCTAGACATAATAAAACATCTATGCATGTCAGGTTGGTCGGCATAGCTATCATAAACACTAAAACAAATAGTTATAAATTAAAGATAATATACCACATCCGAATCGTAGACCGGACGAGGGCCCACGTGGGCGGATATCAAAACCATCGCACTATATAATAACAAGCAATAATAAACGTAAGAAAATTAGACAAATATCTATCTAAAGCAGTAAGAAAAGTAAGAAAAGCATGGACATAACAAGAGGCTCACCACGGTGGTGCCGGTGACGAGATCGGCGGGGGCGATCGACGGCGGCGAAGACGGGGACGGGACGTGACAGACCGCTAAACCTAGACAAATCTCGGAGAAAATAGAGCTTTGAGAGGAGAAAAGCTTAACTAGTGTGGCTCGGGCATTCCACCGAACATGTTGTGTGCATAGGAGGTGAGCTAGAGCACCACTAACCCCTCTCCCCCTCGGCCAGAAAAAAAACAGAGCAGTGAGCTCTGCTCTTGAGTGAGGGGGTATATATAGGCAACTCACTGGTCCCGGTTGGTGCTACAAACCGGGACTAAAGGGGTGCCTTTGGTCCCGGTTCATAACACCAACCGGGACCAATAGTGGTGGGCCTGGAGCAAGAGCCATTGGTCCCGGTTTTTAGCTCCAACCGGGACCAATAGGTCCAGACGAACCGGGACCAATGGCCCACGTGGCCCGGCCGGCCCCTTGGGCTCATGAACCGGGTCCAGTACCCCCATTGGACCCGGTTCTAGATTGAACCGGGGCTAATGGGCTGGACCAATGCCCTGTTTTCTACTAGTGATACTTTCTTTTCATCTAAATAAGCATACTTGAGCGTATCGGGAAGAGGTTTAAGATCGAACACCGGGTCTTCTTTCAGTTTTGATAAAATTCCCAAGGGTTTAACCGGAAGGTGTGCTTCAGGATAGCAGGCTGCCTCAAGAATATTTCATCTAGTTCATTTCTTTCCTGCATATGCAAATCATTCTCGTGGTCCTCCATATATTGCTGCAAAGGATCATTAGGGGGAATAGCAATAGAAGCAATACTTTCAATAAGTTTATCATCACTAGGTAAATCGGTACCACGAGGCTGCTTAGAGAACTTAGAAAAATTAAATTCATATGGCTCACCATTGAATTCAACAGAAACTTTACCCTTCTTGCAATCTATTATAGCTCCACAAGTTCTAAGAAAAGGTCTACCAAAAATAATGGGACAAAAATTGTCCCTCTCTGAACCAAGTACTAGAAAGTCGGTAGGGTATTTTACCTTTCCACATAGGACTTCAACGTCCCTCACAATTCCGATAGGAGAGATAGTTGTTCTATTTGCAAGATGAATGGTAACATCAACTTCTTCAAGTTCGCAAGGGGAAATCTCACCGATGATCTCTTCATAAAGTGAATAGGGGATAGCACTTGCACTCGATCCCAAATCGCATAGCCCATAATAATTGTGATCTCCTATTTTAACAGATACCACTGGAGTACCTGAAATTGGGCCTTTATTCTTGGCTGTGACAAGGTTAGTGGAAACAGCACAAAAATTTATATTGGAATCCAAAACATCATTAGTAACAAGGTCTTTAATCAATGCAACTTGAGGATCGACTCTGATCTGGTCCTCAGGCTCATCAACTCTTCTCTCACTTTTATTTATTACGCCTGTCACAAGAGAGTGCTCCCTTATCTTTGCAGGAAAAGGAGGCTATTCATATATAACTGCAGGCAAAATAGGGTCAGCAACATGAATATCAATAGGTAGCTCTTTAAAAGGTTCATGATGCTGGTCTCTCTTCTTTTTAAAAGAATCAATGTGAGAGGCAAAATTCTTACAGAGATCAATCACTAGATGGGAATCAAGACCAATCATAGAGCAAAAAGTATTGAAGTAATCAGTTTTCACATAGCTCTCAATATAATCATGTTCATAATTTATAGCGGGTTCAATACCTTTATCAATTTCCCAATCTTCGGTATTCCTCTGGATCCTTTCAATGAGATCCCACCTTTCTTCAACACTCTTCGTCTGAAATACCCCACTAGAGGAGGCATCCAACATCTCCTTATCCTGACGAGGAAGCCTGGCATAAAAATTTGTAAGTATAATTTCCTTGGGGAGCTCATGAATAGGACATTTGAGCATTAGGGACTTCAATCTCCCCCAAGCTTGAGCAATGCTTTCTCCGTCACGAGACCTAAAGTTATAGATATAATTCCTGTCTCGATGAATTTCATGAAGAGGATAAAACTTAGTATAAAAGAGAGACATAAGCTCTTGCCAATCAAGCAAGTGTGAGTTATCGAGTAGCTTATACCAATCTGAAGCTTTATCTATAAGTGATACGGCGAACAATTTCCTCATGACAAACTCCCTTGATACACCTGCAAGCTTAAATAATGAACATAGTTGTGACAGATATAGCAAGTGTTCACCGGGATGTCTGTCTCCTGCATAACGATTAGTCAAAACATAATCGATAATACCAGCTGGTATTTTATAGGGCACAATTTCAGTAGGGGGAGGAGCAACCACCACAGGTGAGGGGCGTCTTCCCGCAAGCAACGATCCAATAGCACGGTTGTCCATAAGGACAAAGAGCAGTAACAGCAAAAATAAAAAACAGAATTATAAAAACTTCCTTACCAGTTTCACTTTACCAATAGCGCTACGCTCCCCGGCAACGGCGCCAGAAAACGGTACTTGATGACCCACAACCGTAAGGGATCTATTGCAGCGTTTTCGATAAGTAAGAGTGTCGAACCCAACGAGGAGCAGAAGGTATTGATAAGCGATTCTGAGCAAGGAACTACTGCAAGCACTGAAAGATAACTTTTTAGGGGTTTTCTTGATATAAGCAACGGGAAAGTAAAAGCAAGTAAAGTAAAAGGCACTGAGAGTAACAAGTGGCCCAATCCTTTCTGAGCAAAGGAGAGGCCTAGCGACTGAACTTACAAAGGCTAAAGCGTTCCTGAGGACACACGGGAGAGGTAGTCATGTGCTTTCGTCATATCCCGTATCAGTACTATGTTATGTGTTGATAAGTGTTGAGTGGGTGGATCTATGCTAGTACACTCTCTAGACTAAGATGAGTGCACTCTTATGATTAAACACCTTGCAAGCATCCGCAAATACAAGATAGTATTTAAGGCAAAAGCCTAACCATAGCAATACAATCGGTGATCCATTGTTCCCTTGTGCAAAAGCGTACGAACTGGGGTTCAGGTTTCTGTCACTCCGGCAACCCACCGTAAGCATTCTTTGTACACAATGTATTCCCCTAGGTCCTTAATAAGGCGAACTGTTGAGTGTTCGACTCACACAACACCACTAGTAGAATGACAACACAACTTAAGTATCAAACAATACATATTACTTCAACAGCATATGACTACTAACAACAAGACTTTTCCCATGTCCTCAAGAACTAAGGTAACTACTCACAAGACATAAAAGAGATCATGATCAGCGGAGATAAATGGATGATAAACAATCTGGACATAATAATATTTCTCCAACAAAACTCAATAGCATTCACCACAAAGTAGTAATCAACACCGATGGAGTAGAGAGGATAGATAGTACAGGTTACAACACAAGTTGCAGTTGTGAGATGAGATTTGGATGAAGATGGAGATGGTGCTGATGTTGGGGATGATGTTGATGATGATCTCGATGATGCCCGTGACGATGGTGATGACGATGGCGATGATCTCCCCTTCCGGGAGGTGATCTCCCCGACGGAATCTGCCCGTCGGAGATGGCTTTTTCTTCTCTGTAGGTTTCCGCCACGGAGCGGCGGCGGAACTCCGTAAAAACTCTTGTTTTTAGGGTTTTCGGATAACGGAGAGTATATAGGCAAAGGGGGCAGCCGAAGGTGGGCCAGAAGGTCCAGGTGCCCCCCCCGGCGCGGCCAGGGGGGCGCGCCCCCAGGGCGCCTGGACACCCTGTGGCCCCCCTCTGGTTGCCCTTTTGCATGCCTTCGTGATTCGTCTGGAAAATGCCCTCCGTCGATTTTCAGGTAATTTGGAGGTATTCTTCTTCAGCAACTCAGCGTCCACTTTTTACCGCTGAATCCTGCGTCTGCTGCTTCGGTACCGGAAAGTTGCAAACTATGTAAAATAGGCCAAAACAACATAAGAACATCATCGTAATGTGAAATATATCAATGAATAAGGATAAATTATGATACAAAATAGTGATGCATTTTGGACGTATCAATCCCCTTCTCCACCAACATTATCAGTTCGTCTTTCGTTCCACTATATTTTAATCACTTCATGTGTTATGTGTTATGCTTGGAGCGTCTTGCTTTTAGTTTCCTTTTTAGTTTTCTTTAGCTTTGCTTGCTTTTCATAACGAGTTGGAACTCAGCTTTCTTTGTGTGGGAGAGAAACACGCTCCACTTCAACCTAGAACACAACATAGGATTTTCATGTTTATCTTTGCTGTGTATGTTCTTTGTCTTTCAATAGCTACTGTCATGCTTAGCTCTTAGTTTTCATTCTTTTCTTTTTAAAGAGCTTTTGTTTAGTTGGTTGCTGGAAATCTCTTGAGTTATCATGCTTATCTTGTTAAGAGAGTTGGCTTCTGTTGCACTGGTTGATATGTCCATGATAAAAACGCTATGTGCATAATGGTGCTTAGTAGTTCATGTTTTCTTATGGTTAGTCTCAAATAGCTGGGGGGTTCTTAATGTGTTATTGAAGTACCAACATGATTTGTTTGCCTATGATGTGGTATGGTTTAGTGATATCTTCCTCCAAGAATTTATTTTGATTGACTTGGCATATGCTCACACATATTTAAGACTGTAAAGAAAGTCCATCAAGCCTTGATGATCTTTAATTTCTGAGTAGCGATATAACTTCCATGCCCGTTTCAATGTTGCTTTGTCGCTCTGCATGATTATGACCGTCATTGCTCTCTTAGTTGGTCGCTCCCAGTCTTTTGCTAACCTTCGCCTGTACTAAGCGGACTGATTGCTTGTGCATCCAAAATCCTTTAAACCAGTTATGCCATATGAGTCCACCATACCTTCCTATACATGGTATTTACCTGCCATTCCTAACGAAGACTATCACCATCTCAAAATTAATCAAAAAAGCATTTCTCTTTTGTGCCTCTGTTTTAGCTCATGAAGAAGTAGTAGTTAATTCATGATCTTTTTAGGTTGGACAAGCTTCACCCCGGGATTGCATGTCTAATGTGCAAACCCCTAATACGAGAAGGAACTGGCAAAGAGTGCGCCCGACTCATTAAAAAAATTAATACAACAAACAAACCCTCCTTCATGCTTTGTTCATGAGAAATCAGAAAACTTTGGTAGTGATAAACAAAGGAGATTAAGAGGATGTGATCGTCCTCATGCGGGAGCCGTTCCTCGAAACTTGTCCAGCTCGAGAAGTAATTGAGTTATCTACTAGCATTCGTTGACGAAATATGCATCTCTAAAAAAATAATTTTTACCTCTGTTTTTAAAAACCAAGAGCTCTGGTACATGTTTAGTTTTTGTTTCCGACCACGGGTTTTCAACCTTGCCATCAAAAGCCACGGTTCGAGAGTCTCCACCTTCTTTAAAGCACCAACTATTGAGAGCATGATTGTCATTCTGAGTGTAATGTGCATTGTCCCAAAGTACCATTGTCTTTTGCATGATTATGATATCGTTTATTCTGAAATCATTGTATCTAGTCGTCACTTAAACTTTGGAGGTGCCCCTGCATTTATGTTTTGCTTCACTAAAGGGGGCAAGCGAGGTATCACTTTGTCATATTTGCACACCATGCTCACTACAAATCTATTGAGTGTTTCAATATCATATTGTAAAACTTTCAGTTCTTTGTGATTTTCTCACGAGGCAACTTAATTACTAAAGATTCATTGTCTCAGTAAGCATTTGTCATGTGACTGTGAAAAGTTCTTATATGGTTAATAGCATGTCACCACAGAAATTATGCTTGTTATCATTTGCCTACTCGAGGACGAGCAGGAATTAAGCTTGGGGATGTTGATACGTCCAAAACGTATCTATAATTTCTGCTTGCTCCATGCCTCTTTTGTGTGATATTGCTATGATATTTATGCACTTCCATACACTTTTGATCATATTTGCACTAACCTATTAACTCAGTGCACCCCAGTGCCAGTTTCTGTTTTCTGTTGTTTTTGTATTTCAGGTTTTCCCATTACGTAAATTGCCAGAAAAATCCCGGGAAAAATATATAAAAAATCAGCGTTCTCGAAGCTTCCTTGCGGCCAAAGTAGGGCTAGAGGGGGGCCACCAGGGCTCCAGGCGACCAGAGGGGGCGGCCCCCTCCTGGCCGCGCCGCCAGGGCGACTGGGCCCCCCTAGCCTCTTCTGACGCCCCCCTTTGGCATATATTTACACCGCGTCCCGAAACCCTCGAGGACGGAACCCTTTTTCGCGATCTCATCTCTGTTTCGCCGCCGCCGCGCTTCCAAGATCGGGAGCACCAGGAGAACTCTTCCCGGCACCCTGCCGGAGGGGAGAATCACCACCGGGAGCTTCTCCACCACCATGGACGCCTCCCGGATGAGTTGTGAGTAGTCTCCCTTGGACCATGGGTCCATGACCAGTAGCTATGTGATGTTCTCCTCCCCTCTTTGTTCTTCACCGATTAGACCTCATGAGCTGCCCTACATGATCGAGCCACATATGTAATCCTTATGCTGTTGCTATGATGAGTTTGCTGGGATCCGATGGATTATGAGATTATATTCAGATTGTGTGTGAGTAATATATTTGATTCACCTCTTTTATATTTATGTTCTTGAGTAATTCTTGCATGTTCTCCGTTGCTGTTTATTGCTTTGGCCAAGTAGTAGGTAGTAAATACAAGAGGGAACGTTATGCTTGATTGTGGGTTCATGCCCCTCGATGACTAGCTTGAGTGACAAAAACATGAGTCTAGGGGATGTTCTGTTGCCACAAGGGGGAAAACAACGGTGCTTGTACTTGCGTGTGCAAGGATTGTTTACTTTACGCAAAGTTCTTTTAATGCAGTTGTCTGTTGCTTTGAGTTTACACTATGGGTGGGACTCGCAACTTAATACCAGCGAGATGTTCTGGATAGATATCTCAAGGTGGATGATTAGTAGTAGATGCAGATGGATTTCGGTCTACTTGCCTTGGCGTACCGCCCATGCTTTTGAGCCTCTACCTTTCTTGCAGCATAGTTAGCATTGGTTTGCGCACATAATCCTGTCAATTGCCCAGCTGTAATTCGTTTACCTCGCTTAGCTGTTTTATCGTCTTTTGGGAGAGAGACATCACTAGTGAACATCATGGGACCCCGGTCCATATTACCATCACTAATCACACCCGTTATTTACTTTCTGTTCTTGCTTACTAGTTGCAGTCATACCTATCACTATTATCTCTTGCGTTTGATCCTTTGTAAACGACAAGGCCAGAGGGATTGACAACCTCTCTGTACTCGTTGGGAGCAAAGTTATTTGTATCTGTGTGCAGGTCCAGTCAATCGCTAAGTTGCGCCGCTTGCAGTTGACACCTTCTTGTTGACCCTCGGAGTCTCAGGGGAATTCGATCCTTGGTATCTTTGCCAAGGGAAAACTACCGCTACACTGCATCTCAAACCTTCCACTTGGGGTAACCAACGAGGGGCGAGAAGCCATCACTCATCAAAGCGTATATTCCAACTCCGAGATGCTTGCACCAGTCCATAGATGGATCGCTGGAGCTTGCATACTTTGTTAGCACCTTTTGGATCGACAAAACCTTCTGGTTGCATCATATACAACTCTTCTTTGAGATAGCCATTCAGGAATGCAGTTTTGACATCCATTTGCCAGATTTCATAATCATAAAATGCGGCAATTGCTAACATGATTCGGACAGACTTAAGCATCGCTACAGGTGAGAAAGTCTCATCGTAGTCAACTCCTTGAACTTGTCGAAACCCTTTCTCAACAAGTCGAGCTTTGTAAACAGTAACATTACCGTCTGCGTCGGTCTTCCTCTTGAAGATCCATTTATTTTTTATGGCCTGCCGATCATCGGGCAAGTCAACCAAAGTCCACACTTTGTTCTCATACATGGATCCCATCTCAGATTTCATGGCCTCAAGCCATTTTGCGGAATCTGGGCTCATCATCGCTTCCTCATAGTTCGTAGGTTCATCATGATCTAGTAACATGATTTCCAGAACTGGGTTGCCGTACCACTCTGGTGCGGAACGAACTCTGGTTGATCTACGAAGTTCAGCAGAAACTTGATCTGAAGTTTCATGATCATCATCATTAGCTTCCTCACTAATTGGTGTAGGAATCACTGGAACTAGTTTCTGTGATGTTCCACTTTCCAATTCGGGAGAAGGTACAATTACCTCATCAAGTTCTACTTTCCTCCCACTCACTTCTTTCGAGAGAAACTCCTTCTCTAGAAAGGATCCATTCTTAGCAACGAATATCTTGCCTTCGGATTTGTGATAGAAGGTGTACCCAACAGTCTCTTTTGGGTATCCTATGAAGACACATTTCTCCGACTTGGATTCGAGCTTATCAGGTTGAAGCTTTTTCACATAAGCATCGCAGCCCCAAACTTTAAGAAACGACAACTTTGGTTTCTTGCCAAACCATAGTTCATAAGGTGTCGTATCAACGGATTTAGATGGTGCCCTATTTAACGTGAATGCAGCTGTCTCTAAAGCATAACCCCAAAACGATAGTGGTAAATCGGTAAGAGACATCATAGATCGCACCATATCCAATAAAGTACGGTTACGACGTTCGGACACACCATTACTCTGTGGTGTTCCGGGTGGCGTGAGTTGTGAAACTATTCCACATTGTTTCAAATGAAGACCAAACTCGTAACTCAAATATTCTCCTCCACGATCAGATCGTAGAAATTTTATTTTCTTGTTATGATGATTCTCTGCTTCACTCTGAAATTCTTTGAACTTTTCAAATGTTTCAGACTTGTGCTTCATTAAGTAGATATACCCATATCTACTCAAATCATCAGTGAAGGTCAGAAAATAACGATACCCGCCGCGAGCTTCAACACTCATTGGCCCACATACATCGGTATGTATGATTTCCAACAAATTTGTTGCTCGCTCCATAGTTCCGGAGAACGGAGTTTTAGTCATCTTGCCCATGAGGCATGGTTCGCAAGCACCAAGTGATTCATAATCAAGTGATTCCAAAAGTCCATCACTATGGAGTTTCTTCATGCGCTTTACACCAATATGACCTAAACGGCAGTGCCACAAATAAGTTGCACTATCATTATTAACCTTGCATCTTTTGGTTTCAATATTATGAATATGTGTATCACTACAATCGAGATCCAATAAGAATAGACCACTCTTCAAGGGTGCATGACCATAAAAGATATTATTCATAAAAATAGAACAACCATTATTCTCTGATTTGAATGAATAACCGTCTCGCAACAAACAAGATCCAGATATAATGTTCATGCTCAACGCTGGCACCAAATAACAATTATTTAGGTCTAAAACTAATCCCGAAGGTAGATGTAGAGGTAGCATGCCGACGGCGATCACATCGACTTTGGAACCATTTCCCACACGCATCGTCACCTCGTCCTTAGCCAATCTTTGTTTAATCCATAGTCCCTGTTTCGAGTTACAAATATTAGCAACCGAACCGGTATCAAATACCCAGGTACTACTACGAGCATTAGTAAGGTACACATCAATAACATGTATATCACATATACCTTTGTTCACCTTGCCATCCTTCTTATCCTCCAAATACTTGGGGCAGTTCTGCTTCCAGTGTCCAGTCCCCTTGCAGTAGAAGCACTCAGTTTCAGGCTTGGCTCCAGACTTGGGTTTCTTCGTGGGAGTAGCAACTGTCTTGCTATTCTTCTTGAAGTTCCCCTTCTTTCCCTTGCCCTTTTTCTTGAAACTAGTGGTCTTGTTAACCATCAACACTTGATGCTCCTTTTTGATTCCTACCTCCGCAGCCTTGAGCATAGCGAAGAGCTCGGGAATTGTCTTTTGCATCCCTTGCATATTATAGTTCATCACGAAGCCTTTATAGCTTGGTGGCAGTGATTGAAGAACTCTATCAATAACACTATCCTCGTCAACTTTGCAACCAAGTTGAGTCATATGATTGTAGTACCCAGACATTCTGAGCAAGTGTTCACTGATAGAACTATTCTCCTCCATCTTGCAGCTGTAGAACTTATTGGAAATCTCATATTTCTCAATCCGGGCATTTGCTTGAAATATTAACTTCAACTCCTGGAACATCTCATATGGTCCATGACGTTCAAAACGTCGTTGAAGTCCCGGTTCTAAGCCGTAAAGCATGGCACACTGAACTATCGTGTAGTCATCAGACCGTGACTGACTGACGTTCAAAGCGTCTACATTAGCGGGAGGGGGCTTGTCACCTAGCGGTGCTTCAAGGACATAATTCTTCTGTGCAGCAATGAGGATAATCCTCAAGTTACGGACCCAGTCCGTGTAATTGCTACCATCATCTTTCAACTTAGCTTTCTCTAGGAATGCATTAAAATTCAAAGGAACGGTAGCACGGGCCATTGATCTACAACAACATAGATATGCAAAAACTATCAGGACTAAGTTCATGATAAATTAAAGTTCAATTTAATCATATTAATTAAAGAACTCCCACTTAGATAGACATCCCTCCGGTCATCTAAATGATCACGTGATCCAAATGAACTAAACCATGTCCGATCATCACGTGAGATGGAGTAGTTTCAATGGTGAACATCTTATGTTGATCATATCTACTATATGATTCATGCTTGACCTTTCGGTCTCCAGTGTTCCGAGACCATATCTGCATATGCTAGGCTCGTCAAGTTTAACCCGTGTATTCCGCGTGTGCAAAACTGGCTTACACCCGTTGTATTTGAACGTAGAGCTTATCACACCCGATCATCACGTGGTGTCTCGGCACGACGAACTTTCGCAACGGTGCATACTCAGGGAGAACACTTATACCTTGAAATTTAGTAAGGGATCATCTTATAATGCTACCGTCGTTCTAAGCAAAATAAGAAGCATAATAAGATAACCATCACATGCAATCAAAATATGTGACATGATATGGCCATCATCATCTTGTGCTTTTGATCTCCATCTCCAAAGCACCGTCATGATCACCTTCGTCACCGGCGCGACACCTTGATCTCCATCGTAGCATCGTTGTCGTCTCGCCAACTATTGCTTCTACAAATATCGCTACTGCTTAGTGATAAAGTAAAGCAATTACATGGCGATTGCATTTCATACAATTAAGCGACAACCATATGGCTCCTGCCAGTTGCCGATAACATTACAAAACATGATCATCTCATACATAACCGTATAACTCATCATGTCTTCACCATATCACATCACAACATGCCCTGCAAAAACAAGTTAGACGTCCTCTACTTTGTTGTTGCAAGTTTTACGTGGCTGCTACGGGCTTAGCAAGAACCGTTCTTACCTACGCATACAAAACCACAACGATGTTTCGTCAAGTATGTGCTGTTTTAACCTTCACAAGGACTGGGCATAGCCACACTTGATTCAGCTAAAGTGAGAGAGACAGACACCCGCCAGTCACCTTTAAGCAACGAGTGCTCGTAACGGTGAAACCAGTCTCGCGTAAGCGTACGCGTAATGTCGGTCCGGGCCGCTTCATCTCACAATACCGCCGAAGCAAAGTATGACATGCTGGTAAGCAGTATGACTAGTATCGCCCACAACTCATTGTGTTCTACTCGTGCATATCATCTACGCATAGACCTGGCTCATGATGCCATTGTTGGGGAACGTAGTATTTTAAAATTTTCCTATGATCACGCAAGATCTATCTACCAGATGCATAGCAACGAGAGGGAAGAGTGTGTCTACGTACCCTTGTAGACCGGAAGCGGAAGCGTCAAGTGACGCGGTTGATGTAGTCGAACTTCTTCGCGATTCAACCGATCAAGCACCGAACGTACGGCACCTCCGCGTTCACCACACGTTCAGCTTGATGACGTCCCACGAGCTCTTGATCCAGTTGAGCTTCACGGGAGAGTTTCGTCAGCACGACGGCGTGGTGACGGATATGATGTATCTACCGGCGCAGGGCTTCGCCTAAGCACTGCGACGGTATGACCGAGGTGTGTTTTTGTGGAGGGGGGCACCGCACACGGCTGGAACAACTCAACTTGTGTGTCTTTGGGTGCCCCGTTGCCCCCGTATATAAAGGAGCAAGGGGGGAGGCCGGCCGGCCCTCCTATGGTGCGGCTAGGGCTGCAATCCTACTAGGAATAGGATTGCAATCCTATTCCTAGTAGGAACTACCAAAGAAGGAAGAAGGGGGAAGGAAAGAGAGGGAGAGGGAGAGGGAAAGAGGGGCCGCGCCCCCCTCCCCTTGTCCTATTCGGACTCCTCCTAGGGAGGGGGCGCGCCACCTCCTGGCTGCTGCCCTCTCTCTCCCCTATGGCCCACCAGGGCCCACCATTCCCCCGGGGGGTTCCGGTAACCCCCCC
>LR738714.1:747617511-747671790 GCA_902687465.1 Secale cereale
CCCCCCCCCGGCACTCCGGTAAATTCCGAAACTTTCCAGAACACTTCCGGTGTCCGAATATAGTCGTCCAATATATCAATCTTTATGTCTCGAGCATTCCGAGACTCCTCGTCATGTCCATGATCTCATCCGGGACTCCGAACTACCTTCGGTACATCAAAACTCATAAACTCATAATACCGATCGTCATCAAACGTTAAGCGTGCGGACCCTACGGGTTCGAGAACTATGTAGACATGACCGAGACTCATCTCCAGTCAATAACCAATAGCGGAACCTGGATGCTCATATTGGCTCCTACATATTCTATGAAGATCTTTATCTGTCAAACCGCATAACAACATACGTTGTTCCTTTTGTCATCGGTATGTTACTTGCCCAAGATTCGATCGTCGGTATCTCTATACCTAGTTCAATCTCGTTACCGGCAAGTCTCTTTACTCGTTCCGTAACACATCATCTCGTGACTAACTCATTAGTCTTTTGCTTGCAAGGCTTATTATGATGTGTGTTACCGAGAGGGCCCAGAGATACCTCTCCGACACTCGGAGTGACAAATCCTAATCTTGATCTATGCCAACACCACGAATACTTTCAGAGACACCTGTAGAGCATCTTTATGATCACCCAGTTACGTTGTGACGTTTGATAGCACACAAGGTGTTCCTACGGTATTCGGGAGTTGCATAATCTCATAGTCATAGGAACATGTATAAGTCATGAAGAAAGCAATAGCAGTAAAACTAAACGATCATAGTGCTATGCTAACGGATGGGTCTAGTCCATCACATCATTCTCCTAATGATGTGATCCCGTTGATCAAATGACAACTCATGTCTATGGCTAGGAAACATAACCATCTTTGATCAATGAGCTAGTCTAGTAGAGGCATACTAGGGACATACTGTTTTGTCTATGTATCCACACATGTACTAAGTTTCCGGTTAATACAATTCTAGCATGAATAAAAGACATTTATCATGATATAAGGAAATACAAATAACATCTTTATTATTGCCTCTAGGGCATATTTCCTTCAGAAGCATCGAGCAAATCTTTATCCTGTCGAGAGAGACTCGCATAGAAATTAGTAATAATCATATCTTTGGGGAGTCCATGGTTAGGACATTTTAGCATTAACGTTTTCAGTCTCCCCCAAGCTTGAGCTATGCTCTCTCCGTCATGAGGATAGAAATTATAAACATAATTCCTATTCTCATGGACTTCATGAAGAGGATAAAACTTGGAGTAAAAGAGAGACTGGATTTCTTCCCAATCCAGCAGGTGAGAGTCATCTAGTAGCCTATACCATTCCAATGCTTTTCCTTTTAGTGACAAGGCAAATAATTTCCTCATGAATCCATCTCTTGTCAAACCTGAAATCTTAAACAACTCACAAAGTTCTGTAAGTTTCAACAAATGAATACTAGGATTGACTGTCCCATCATAACAATCATTCCTAATTATTTCAATTATCCTAAGTGGTATTTGGAACGGGATACATTCAGTAGGTGGAGGAGACTTCTCTACCACAGGTGTGGTAAAGCGGCCTTCCCCAAGCAGCGAACTAAGAGTGCGGTTTTCCATAAACATAACTAGTGAAACTAAAAACAAGAAACGAAAAGATTTAATTGCAAAATCTAAAGATATACCTTCAAACACTTACTTCCCCGGCAACGGCGCCAGAACTAGCTTGATGTCTACACACGCTTCTATTCTTGTAGACTATGTTGGGCCTCCAAGCGCAGAGGTTTGTAGGACAACAGCAATTTCCCTCAAGTGGATGACCTAAGGTTTATCGAACTCAGGGAAGTAGAGGTTGAAGATGGTCTCTCTCAAGCAACCCTGCAACGAAGATACAAGAAGTCTCTTGTGTCCCCAACACACCTAATACAACTAGGAGTTGTATAGGTGCACTAGTTCGGCGAAGAGATGGTAAAATATGGATGATAGGAGTGGCAAAGCAAAGTAATATAAATCTGTAATAAAAAGTGCAGCAAGCAAACAAGTGGTAAACGTGAGCACAAATGGTATTGCAATGGTGGAAACAAGGCCTAGGCTTCATACTTTCACTAGTAGCAACTCCCAACAACATTAACATAGTCTAATCACATGATATTTCCCATAAAACATGCAATGGAGACGCACTCGGAGGTCATTCCTTTGTGGTCAAGAGAGGACGAGAATTATGTAGGGATACAAAAGCACACCTCAAAGTTCGTAGTTCTCAATCTATGGTTTTCCCAATGTCACCGCGGCCATCCAAAGAGAGTACCACAATCACCACAACATATCTCAAGGATAGTCAAAGACAAGCACCAAGAGACTCTCAATCTTCAATCAACACACAAAAGAGGAAATCACTCATGAAAATATTCTTCTAATCCATGTCCAATAGACCGTTGTCACCTTGGTCTCGGGGATTATACTAGATAAAGACAAGTGAGTACATCAATCCAATACATAGAGGAAGGGGAAATATCATGGGATCACCCTAGATTAACATAGCCTATGATCAAAACGAAGATCACATCATGGGAGAGAGAATTGACCACATAGCTACTGGTAGAAACCTCAGCCCCGAGGAGGAAGTACTCCCGCATCATGGAGGGAGGAAGCAACGTCGATGTAGATGAATCCGGGGGCACTTCCCCGTCCCGGCAGGATGCCGGCACAGGAATTCTGGTCCCCCGTAACTTGGTGGCGATGGCGGCGGAGATCGGAATTGCTTCTGGAGAAAAGGGTCCTGGAATCAGGGTTTTCGCGACGGGAGAATAAATAGGAGGCCAAGTGGGGCACCAGAGGAGGTGGGAGCCCCCCATGCGCCCCCCCTGCGCGGCTAGGGGTGGGGCCGCGCCATCAGGGCGCCTGGGGCCCCTCTGGCCCCACTTCTGGCGCATGGAAGCTTCTGGAGCGCTGATTTTTTATATATTTTTCCCAGAATTTTTCTGGCAATTTAAGTAATGGGAAAACCCGAAATACAAAAACAGCAGAAAACAGAAACTGACACTAGGGTGCACTGAGTTAATAGGTTAGTCCAAATATGACCAAAAGTGTATGAAAGTGTATCAAAAGCATAGCAATATCACCCAAAACATGCATGGAGCAAGCAGAAATTATAGATACGTTTGGAACGTATCAACCGTTTACATAGTGTTGCTTGAGTCTTCTACTCGTTCGATAACCTTGGTTTCATATCTGAGGGAAATATCTACTGTCGATGTGTTGCATCATCCCTTCCTCTTCGGAGAAATACCGACGTAGTTCTAGCCACATCATGTGGCGGCTGACTTTGATTTATGGTGAAGCTCAAGCTGCAGAATGACACAGAAGCTGGTATTAATTATTACCTATAACATGCTCATTAAATTTTAGAATCAGGTAAAGAGAGAAAGAAATCTCGTCCATTATATGTGCAAATTATATATTACGCAAATACCAATAAGAAATTAAAGCAATGCAAAATTGAAATGATATGAGTCCATTGTATAACGGGTGAGAGGTAAAGGTAAACACGTCCACAAAACTGTTAGGATGAATACAACTTCTGAATAGAACGTCACATATAGGTGCATCAACATTCAATATACATTTTGTAGAACGACCCTCAAGGCATATTATTCATTTAGGCGGATCATGTTTCTGGTGAATCATTTCTGGATCCAAAATGTCAATCAGATAATCAGAGCTTACACTAAACAAGGTAGCATCAATCTCTATAGATAAAGATTTCATGGCACGTCTATGGGCTGCTCCATTAGCTGCTCGCCATTGCATATCAAATCCCGAGAAATTCAGGAGATAGGTGTGCATCTAGCCCACCTTGGGCATTCAGTTTTTTCGGGTTTTACAGTTCGGGTACTTCGGTTTACGGGTAATTCGGATGCTGGAAAATAAGAGCCGAATTTCTCTCGGCCAAAAAAGCAATCGAACCCAAATGACCAGAAATTTCAATTCGGGTAATCTGGGTACCCATACAAAACCAAAATATGGGCAGGGAGAAGCCCCTAGGTCCACTGCATCAGGATTCAGCCATTTAGGGCGACCATGCGCGAGGAGGGGGGAGCCATGTGGAGGAGGTCATAGGTCGCCACCTTGCTCGAATCTGGGGCTCATCGTCGATGAAGGAAATATGCCCTAGAGGCAATAATAAAGTTGTTATTTATATTTTCTTATACATCATGCTAAATGTCATTTATTCATGCTAGAATTGTATTAACCGGAAACTTGATACATGTGTGAATACATAGACAAAACATAGTATCCCTGGTATGCCTCTACTATACTAGCTCGTTAATCAAAGATGGTTGAGTTTCCTAACCATATACATGTGTGTGTCATTTGATGAACGAGATCACATCATTAGGAGAATGATGTGACGGACAAGACCCATCCGTTAGCTAAGCATAATGATCGTTTAGTTTTATTGCTATCGCTTTCTTCATGACTTATACATGTTCCTCTAACTATGAGATTATGCAACTCCCAAATACCGAAGGAACACCTTGTGTGCTATCAAACGTCACAACGCAACTAGGTGATTATAAAGATGCTCTACAGGTGTCTCCGAAGGTGTTTGTTGAGTTGGCATACATCGAGAATAGGATTTGTCACTCCGAGTGTCGGAGAGGTATCTCTGGGCCCTCTCGGTAATACATATCATAATAAGCCTTGCAAGAAAATGACTAATGAGTTAGTCATGAGATGATGTATTACGGAACGAGTAAAGAGACTTGCTGGTAACGAGATTGAACTAGGTATGATGATACCGACGATTGAGTCTTGGGCAAGTAACATAGCGATGACAAAGGGAACAACGTATGTTGATATGCGGTTCGACCGATAAAGATCTTCGTAGAATACGTAGGAGCCAATATGGGCATCCAGGTTATGCTATTGGTTATTGACCGGAGAGATGTCTCGGTCATGTCTACATAGTTCTTGAACCCGTAGGGTCCGCACGCTTAATGTTCGTTGACGATATAGTATTGAATGAGTTATGTATGTTGGTGACCGAATGTTATTCGGAGTCCCGAATGTGATCACAGACATGACGAGGAACTCCGGAATGGTCCAGAGATAAAGATTGATATATGGGATAATAGTGTTTGACCTCCGGAAGGGTTCCGGAATTCACCGGAAGGGGTTCCGGATGTTTCCCGAAATGTTTGGGTACGAGGACACTTTATTTGGGCCAAAGGGGAAAGCGCACAACGTTTTTGGAAAGCACAAAAGGAAGTTTTGCGGAGTCCAGGGGCCAGACGCCAGGGTCCCTGGCGTCTAGGTCCAGACGTGAGGAACCCTGCATCTGGCCTTGGAGTCCGAGAAGGACTCTTGCCTTTCGGGTGAAACCGACTTTGTGGAGGCTTTTACTCCAAGTTACGACCCCAAGGCTCAACATATAAATAGAGGGGCATGGCTAGCACCCAAGACACATCAAGATACACCAAGCCGTGTGCCGGCAACCCCGACCCTCTAGTTTATCCTCCATCTAGTTTCTGTAGTGATTGGCAAAGCCCTACAAATATTGTTCTTCATCACCAACCGTCACCACGCCGTCGTGCTGCTGGAACTCATCTACTACTTCGCCCGTCTTGCTGGATCAAGAAGGAGAGGACGTCATCGAGCTGAACGTGTGCTGAACGCGGAGATGCCGTACGTTCAGTACTTGATCGGGACGGATCGTGAAGGTGTACGACTACATCAACCGTGTTGATAAACGCTTCCGCTTAGCGATCTTCAAGGATATGAAGATGCTCTCCCCCTCTCATTGCTACGCATCTCCTAGATAGATCTTGCGTGAGCGTAGGAAATTTTTGAAATTGCATGCTACGTTCCCCAACAGTCGAAGCACAAGAGGGATGAGGCGACAAGCAGCGGGTGACATGAGGAGCTCCTCCTCAACCCAACCAAGGGCTGATCTTGGGCGGCAATGGTGAGAGACGTGGCATGTTGGAGCTCTTTTGGCAATGGTGAGGTCCGGGTCGGGGTAGGGGCAACGGAAAGAGGAGCATTGAAGTCAGGGAGGGCCTGTGGAGGTGGCCTTCATTGTGGCGTTTCCCATGGCGCGTGGGGGAGAGATGAGCTCTATTCCGATCCAGAAATTGTGGGGGATGGGGGAGAGAGAAGTAGTGGCCTAGTGGGGACGTGGGGTGAGGAGAGATTGGTGGTGGGGACCTGACGCGGGGTAAAGAGAGAGAGCAACGGGTTCGCTGGTGAGATGAGATGAGGGGAGGCTTAATCGGTTAATACAGTTTATTCGGGTTTTGAAGATTGAAAACCGAACCCTAACCCAAAGATCGAATTAACAGAAAATAAAACCTGAACCGAAGACCGAATACTGAAATCACCGAAAATTCTCAATGAGCTCCATTTACCGTTGCAGCGACCTCTTGGAAGTGTATCTATTGTGGTTTGTCAAGATCACCCACATCACGATGATAATGATCGCAACTTGCTCTTTCTTCATGAAATGATTATTCAAGACGTCTCTCGACCATGTCACATGACGTAAATAAGACAACTTTACATCGCCTGCTAAAATAACAACGCATGCTTGCATTGGACCAGAGCATGGTATATCAACTCCTCGTCGCCACCACACCTGGGACACATCGCATCATCTCTATTGTGTCTCTGCCGTCACACCTGGAACATGCCTTTTCGATTTTTACAGTTCGAGTACTTCGGTTTACGGGTAATTCAGATGCTGAAAAATGAGAGCCGAATTTCTCTCGGCCAAAAAAGTAACCGAACCCAAATGACCAGAAATTTCAATTCGGGTAATCTGGGTACCCATACAAAACCAAAATATGGGTAGGGAGAAGCCCCTAGGTCCTCTGCATTAGGATTCAACCATTCAGGCGACCATGCGCGGGGAGGGGGAGCCATGTGGAGGAGGTCGTAGGTCGCCATCTTCCTCGAATCTGGGGCTCATCATCGAAGCACAAGACGCCAAGGGCGGATCTTGGGCGGCAATGGTGAGAGGCGTGGCATGTTGGAGCTCTTTTGGCAAATGTGAGGTCCGGGTCAGGGGTAGGGGCAAGGGAAAGAGGAGCATTGAAGTCGAGGAGGACCCGAGGAGGTGGCCTTCATTGTGGCGTTTCCCATGGCGTGTGGGGGAGAGATGAGCTCTATTCCGATCCAGAAATTGTGAGGGATGGGGGGGAGAGAGGTAGTGGCCTAGTGGGGACGTGGCGTGAGGAGAGTTTGGTGGTGGGGACCTGATGCGGGGTAAGGAGAGAGAGCAACGGGTTCGCTGGTGAGATGAGATGAGGGGAGGCTTAATCGGTTAATACAATTTATTCGGGTGTTGAAGATTGAAAACCGAACCATAACCCGAAGACCGAATTGACAGAAAATAAAACCTGAACCAAAGACCGAATACTGAAATCACCGAAAATTCTCAATGAGCTCCATTTACCGTTGCAGCGACCTCCTTGGAAGTGTATCTACTGTGGTTTGTCAAGATCACCCACATCACGAAAATAATGATCGCAACTTGCTCTTTCTTCATGAAATGATTATCCAAGACGTCCCTCGACTATATTACATGACGTAAATAAGACAGCTTTACATCGCCTGCTAAAATAACAACGCATGCTCGCATTGGACCAGAGCATGGTATATCAACTCCTCGTCGCCGCCACACCTGGGACACATCGCATCATCTCTAACGTGTTTCCGCCGCATCTCACCATATGCTGACACAAAGTTCGTAAGAACCCGCCATCCGAACCCTGAATCCTCAGCTAAACAGGCAGCTTCCATAGCGCCTTGCCGAATTCCTTCCCGTGTGTCGAGCTGCTCAGAGTCAGAGTTGTACACCCCTTTTTATATGAGGTCTTCATCTAAACTACGTATTTTCGCACATAATTTATGGAACAATTTGACACATCAACATTCCAAATCCGATTGTATTTTTTGGTTGGGCAAGATAAGAGAAGGTTTTTCTACGTGGCCGGAGCAATCCGGACCGTGGCCGTTCAGGACGGACGGCCGGATCCGGCATCCGAGTCGTCATCCCCAACCGGGGATACTATTGCAGTACAAGTACTAGTCCCCTCCTCCCTTCCACGCAAAATCCTCCTCGCGTCACGCGTGAACCCAGCCGGATCCCCAAACCTCCTTCCGGCCCGACGCCGGCGCCGACGGGGGACCCCCTCCGCCTCTCACGCGCGCCGCCGCCGCCGCCGTCACCGTCGCCGTCCCGTCCTCCCTCGCCGGGGCATCGCGCTCCACCCCGCCGGCGACTAGGTATGAATCCGGCGATTCCGTTTGCTATAAATCCCGCTAGGGGACCTGCCCACGACCTGCGGGCGTGCCGCCGCGCACCCGGCGCACCGTCTAGATCGGGGGCACGCGCGTGCTGCGGGTTCTCCTCTCCTCTGCCGCCGGCGGAGGAATTCGTCGAGTTCCAAGCTTTAATCTTTCCGGATCCGGCGAGCAGTTCGTCCCCCAGGATTTAGCAGATCTGGGGGGCACCGAGGGAGGAAGTGATAGGTGGCGCGGCAGGTGCAGGAAACTGCAACTTGCTCTTGTTTCTACACATCGATTCTCTTAGTTAAATCCCTCTAGGGGACCTTCACAGCTTTTGGGATGTGCCGCCGCATGCCATCTAGTCTAGATCCGTCCCTGCACTCATAGGCGTTGGCTTACATTTTTGCTCCGGCAGGAACACGGCACTCTGAAGCTCCCGAGCTAACGAAGGAGGGACTAAACCATCCAGCTGAACAATGAAAACACATGAGCGTGCTGCCAACTTGGCTCTTGCTGGTACGCTTCTTAAAAATTCACGCTTTGGCGGTGGCCGTAATCTATCGTTTGTCCGACCTGATAGGATGTTTGCCGACTCGTGGTCCTAATGCGTGTTTTGGCGTGTGCAGGTTTGAGCTTGGCACCGCTCGTGATCAATGTGAACCCAAATTTGAATGTGATACTGACGGCATGTCTTACTGTCTATGTGGGCTGTTACCGTTCTGTCAAGTCGACTCCACCCGCTGTGAGTGCAACATGTTCCCCTGTCTAATCTTTTTCGTGTTTACGTATCTCCAGGTCGGTCACTATGGCGATAGGCTAACACAAAATTGTTTTGTATGGCTCTGTCCAACTCAACCTCTTCATTGCTTCTTATGCAGGAGACAATGTCCAAAGAGCATGCTATGCGGTTCCCATTGGTGGGGAGTGCTATGCTTTTGTCGCTATTCCTTCTGTTCAAGTTTCTCTCCAAGGACCTGGTCAATACTGTTCTCACTGCCTACTTTTTCATTCTTGGCATTGCCGCGCTCTGGTAATTCCAACTGTTCTTTGAAGAGATTTTGCATGGATGTAAATACTTAAAAGTGTGAATGCATACTTGAGATTATGTGTGACCCCTCTTTTCTGATGCAGTGCAACGTTGCTCCCTACCATCAAACGTTTTCTTCCAGAAGGATGGAATGATAATGCCATCGTCTGGCGTGCTCCATATTTCCACTGTATGATTCCCACCTTCATTTTGTTGCTTCCCATTTTGCTCTACATCTTGTAGCTCATGTCAAATTAACACATCATAATTTCTATTACTAGCCTGCTGTCTTGAGCCACTGTTTTTGTTGTATCTCTAGTAACTCCCAACTTGCCATGTACTCCCTCCGTAAAGAAATATAATAGCGTTTATATCACTAGTGATCTAAACGCTCTGATATTTCCTTACGGAGGGAGTACTTTATAATAGTAAATGTGCTAACCAAGAGTCCATATATTACTTACCGAGTATCCTATATAACTAAATAAGACTTGAAGGAAATTCAGCACTGATGCTTTCCTTTTCTGGCAACATGATAGTTTTCATTTTCTCCATGGGACCATGTGTTGAATTTTGCACAAAGAATAAAGATAAATCAGTGAGTGAAATTATAGAAGATTCTGTTGTCTGTAAACAATTAAATGGCATGTACACACACATTTTTGTGACAATGTTTTGTTTGATACGGGTCTCATTGTTTGCTAGATTTGCAATGCTTTTGCTGCGGCTGATCACTCTTCTTGAGTTTGTTATTAGCTTCAGCCTTGTTGACAATCACAAAACAATTGCGACTTCTTGATCATTTTAGAATATTTCATGCTATCCCCCTTCACAAGCTTGAGTCTTGATGGTGATTTAAGCTCATTACTTCATATTTCAGCATTGTCGGTGGAGTTTACCAAGTCTCAAGTTGTCGCTTCAGTCCCTGGATTTTTCTTTTGCGTATGGTATGCCATGAAGAAGCATTGGCTAGCAAACAATGTTTTGGGACTTGCTTTCTGCATTCAGGTTTGCCCTTACTGCTACTTCTGAGTTTTCCTCCCTGCTTATTACTTGCTCAAAACTTTAATACGTCAGTTTTAATCTTGCAGGGAATTGAGATGTTATCACTAGGATCATTCAAAACTGGTGGTATTCTCTTGGTATGGATTCACTCAAAGTTTGTAACGAACTGAAACTTAATATCACTATTTTCTGGTGGTGTACTTGTAAACACCTTTCATTGTTTCAGCCACCCACATGGTTTCCTCCTTTTCACCTCTCTGTTTTCATAATCCTCACTTCGAAGCATGACATGCATGTACCATAAATACAATTTGAAGAAAGTAGCATGTCATGTAGGTACTGTAAATGCAATTAGAAGTGTCTGATATCTTAGAACTTTTGCTTGCCTTTCTTTTGGGTATGAAAAGGGCAGTGTTATGTAGTGCTTTATCACTTTATTAATGTCTGTAGTTTGCATTTTTCTGGGAAACCAGTGTTATGTAGTGCTTTATGACTGTAATAATGATCTGTATTTTGCATCTATAGTAATTGAACTTATCATGGTATTGCATATACCTTTTCTCTTAATATATTAATATTGTTTCTAGCAGCTCACTATATGCATGGTATATAATGCTTTTGTCCTTGTTTTTATGATTTATTTGTAATAATACAGAATCCGGTATCAATCATGGACTAGTTTTACTGTGATGGTATTATAAATGATCATTCTCTGTTTTTACTCGGTGCTTCCGCAAATTGGTTATGACTGGTGGTATCGTGTTGGCAAGTTCATGATTACCTTTTTCACCACATAGTCTGTATTGTGCTCATCCTCTCGCAATTAGGATTGAACTGTGATCCTATTATCTCGTGAATTGGATAATTTGGAAGTTTGACTTGTTTACTACGTACTTTACAGATAGTTCTACAGCTTTTGAAATTCTTGTTGGTGCATGGCTTAAAAAAATGCTAGTCCTAGTTAGTCTCTGCTGTAGTTTCACATATTGTCACTGAGCCCTTCCTTTTATTATTTCTTAATGTTGTTTTGTGAACGGTTGCTCAATTCCTTTTATAATTTCAGGCTGGACTTTTTGTGTATGACATTTTCTGGGTTTTCTTCACTCCAGTTATGGTCAGTGTTGCTAAATCATTTGATGCTCCAATAAAGGTTAGTGTTTTGTTTGGGTGAATTCACATTATTGTCAACGTCATTTTGTTCCATGATGAGTATTTCAATTTATCCATCTGTTCCTCCCCTTTTGTAGCTTCTATTTCCCACCGCGGATGCCGCACGCCCGTTCTCTATGCTTGGTCTTGGTGATATTGTTATACCTGGTTAGTGATAAAGCCTTGGCTAGTTTTCTCTCATATTCTAGTGATATTTGCAGCGATACTGGATTTCTTTTCTGATTTTCGAATTAATAGTACTAGCACAACTCTAATCTGACTAATGATCTATGGTGAGCTGCTAGTCTAGCTGCCATTACAACTGGATTGCTGTTGATATAAGGGGACTTGGCTGCGGAAAGAAACCTGTAGTTGCTTGTTTATTTAATGTAGTCAGATATCATTGACTTACTAGGTTTGGGTGGGAGATTCTATGGTTTTTTCGCTATCTCATTGCATGGACTCTTGGGCTATTACTAATAAAACAAATATATGTTCCAGTCCAGATATCAGGATTGTAGGTATCCAGTAGCTTCAGAAAGTAGTTATGATTTCGATAACTTCCAGTTGCACACAATGTATTTTCCAATCTGAGTTCTGCTGTCCATAAGGAGACATAGAAAATTAGCTTGGAACTACGATGAATGCTTGGTTTTTGTAGATCACAGGAACTAAATTGAATCAAAAATTTTACATTGATTGCCTGGCAAACAATGCATCCTCATTTCCTCAGGATGAGCTTGGTTGGTGAAAATATTTTGTTGTAATGATGCATTAGTCATTTCTGCTGTCTTCTGTGTTAACTGTTCAGTATAACAAACATTAGAAGAGCCTTTTTCAAAGAAGTTTCTTCCCCATTCAATATTGGAAAACATGCATAGCTCCCATGTCTCCACAAGCATTCTCTTATAACAACATATAATGTATATTTGTTATTATGATTCCAGGTATATTTGTTGCACTTGCACTTCGTTTTGATGTCTCAAGAGGGATTAAGAACCGTTACTTCAATAGTGCATTTTTGGGATACACTGCGGGTATGACAGTAACTATAGTTGTGATGAACTGGTTTCAAGCTGCACAGGTTAGTTCTATTACATTTTTGGTCATCTCGTTGCTCGTGATGTCTGTCCATCTCTGAAATATTAACACCTGTTTCTTTCCCCGTGTTTTGTTTTTGGTACGCAGCCTGCTCTGCTATACATCGTTCCTGGTGTAACTGGTTTTGTGGCTGTTCACTCTTTGTGGAATGGTGAAGTAAAGCCGGTAAGACCTCGCACCAGCTTCCAACCTTGTCCTTTACTTTGACCTTGAGTGTAACACAAGTAATATCATTGCTTTATGCGAACACAACACATCGGTCTTTATCCATAAATAGTTTCGATGCTTGCTCTTAAAGGGCTATTGTAGACATGGTAACGAATTAAAATACTTGGACATGACTTGTAAGAAAGGGATTCTATGAGAGAATGATGGCAGGGTTGCTGCAGTTTTATATTCCAATATTCTGAAGTTAATTACGACTGGCGTGAGAGAAAATAATTGGCAATCTGGAGCCTTTGCTTGTTGTGCTGTCATGGTTTAGCCATGGGTAAAAACCACCTTAAGAAAAACTGTAATTCTGCAGAACTGTACTTTTTGTAACTTTGCAAGACTGTCTAGCTCGTGCTAACTATTCTCATGCATGGCTTTTGTACCCTGTTTCTTGCTTTGTTGTGCTTAAGACATCGCCATGTACTTTTTCCAACTCTGCTAAAGAATTCTCGCTACAAAAATGCAAATCTCGTTTCTAACTAATGCACATTGCAGCTATTGGAGTTCACCGAGACGCAACCCGAAGAGGAGGGAACCGCCGAGGAAGAAGATGAAGATTCCAGTCAGAGCAAAAAGGTGGACTAGTGCTGGCTCGAGACTGGTCTTTTTAATTAATTAGGGGAGAGGAGAACCAAACCAAAGCAGGATTTCAAATAGGCTGTATGATCTCGAGAATCGAAGGACGATTCACATGATAGAACTCTTTTTGCTTCGAAAGATCATTAACTATTTGTTTTGGTGAGTGGTAGAGGATGGACGAAAGGGGAACATATATATGCTAAAAGACTTGCAACATAATTCAATCTGTGACATGACTATATACACCTGCTGCTGCCCAACTTTTGCCCCTTGGTTCATTAACTACTAGAAGTTGACTCCCAAAATTGGCCAACATGCCCTTTCTTTTTTGAAGCAGATTGAACATGTACAGTTTTCTCATCTTTGTTCATTCTATTGGCCAGCGCATTACCGTACTTTGTAAAACCTTTACTAACAATATGTCATGATCCTTTAGGGCATCTCTAAACCTAGCGCTGTCCTTCACAAGACCTCCTTTTTGTTGTTGTTGTTGTGAATTTCTATATCGTGTGCCACCTTCGGAATAGCCGACTCACAAACATGGCCTTGTCCGTCACAATCCCATTTAGTGGTTTCGGCTCTTCTGTTTTGTTCCTTGTGTTCTTTTATGTACGTGCAATGATATATGTCTGGGCTGATTGGTTTTTGAGCCGATTATTTTGTTTGTTTCCAGAAAAGTATTTTTTAGCACATTTTTATGAAAAAATATTAATTGATTTTAAAAATAAATTTACATATTGGAGAAAGAAATATTGCATATGTTTAATGTCTGTCGCATATTTGAAAAACCTTTAACGCTTATTAAGAAGTCTCATGAATTTTTTAAAATGATCACAAATTTAAAGATTTTCTCAAGTTTTTCAAAATACCCATGAATTGTTAAGATATTTCACCCAAACTTTTAAAATGTTCATGAATACTTCAAAAATGTTCATGAAATATTAAATACATCATGAATTTTAGAAAATTTATGAAATTTTCAATAGTTAGTTGATATTTAAAAATTGATAAAGACTAACAAAAATAAAATGAAAACCCGCAAAAAAAAACTACATAAACTGCTGGGAAAAAGGAAACGGGTGCCACCATATTGGGGCCCGCCCATGAGCATTGCAGGGATTCGTGTGTGGTCTTTATCCAACGATTTGCGTGTGGAATAGGAAACACCATCCACGAAGTCAACCCGGACACACAGCCCGACCCATAAACCCCCACTCCCCCTTCCTTCCCCTCTCCATGTCTCCATTCCCCACCCTGTCCAGCCCCCACCCTAACATCATCCGACCACTCCTCACCATCGTCGTCGTCCCCGGATACGCTCCCACCCAGAGCACGATGCCCGATACTCGCTCCCTCAGAAATGTTTGTTCCTCGTGCTAAAGAATTCTCATAAATGGCTTATTGCAACACCGGTACAAGTTACTTGTTTGTTCCTTAGTTGTGCTTAAGAAAAAATTGTTGGGTGTAAAAAATGCAGGCGTAGTTTATGACTATTGTACATTGCATCTACTAGAGTTCACCGAGTCGCAACCCAAAGGAGAGGGATCCGACGAGGAAAAAGGCGAAGATTCTAGTCAGAGCAAAAGGCGAGCCATCGCTCGCTCTAGCTAATTAAGTTAAATAAAGAGATGAATAGACTAAAATTTGGCTCAATGATCGCGAGCTCCAATACATGTGCAACAAAAATGATACACTTGCAGACACATCTAACGGAAAGAAATCTACGGGAGTACGTGTTGGCCCCTAATTCATCCCCCCCCCTGTTTTTTAGGGTGGGGCCTTTCTCTTCCCAACCAATTGAGGACAACTATGTCCGTAGCATCCAATCTGAGGAAAAATGCCCGTAGCTGTTGCATTGTTGTCTGGCGTCCTCTGATGACTGACGCGCAGTGAGGAGAGGCAGCTTGTTTACTCGATCTGTTCATCATATAGAAAAGATGGAAAAGAAACCATATCCTACTACATATAGAAAGCATTGAGTTTAAGACATGCCTCGTTCCTCTTGTCCCTCCTTCTAACTATCTCCATTCCTAAATATAAGACGTTTAGGTAGTTTAAGAGAAACTCTAACCGATCCCTTATTCGGCACTAAGGGAGGATACATTCGGTTACCCTCCCTTACGCCGCACTTAGCTGATCCCCTAAACATCATATGGGAGGATAAATTATCCTTCACCGCCGCACCCCCCCCTCGCCCAAATCTCCCTAAATATACTGACTGCACACTCGGCTGAGGAAAATTGGCGCCTCGTCTCTTCCGCCTCCTCTTTCCCGCCGCAGCTGCCACCATGCCCGGCCGCCGCCGATGACCGGCCCTCCCACCGAAATGGAGACCCCGGACCATTTCGCCACCGCCCCGGCCACTGCCACCGGCATGTCGCCGTCGGAAACCACCCTCGCGCCACAAAAAGCTTGGGGATAAAAAAGTTCACCGGGTTCAAGTTCCGTCTCCAACCGCGACAAAGGTCGCCGGGGTGGCGAGAGCCTCTCCGTCGACGGCCCGCCGCTCCCGACGACGCCAAAAGAGCTCGAAAGCTGACAACGACGGCATCGGCCCGGTCGAGGAGGCCACAGAGAAGAAGAAGAAGAAAAAGTCGGCTCTCGTGTCCCGTCCAGGGCCGACAACACGTGCAACGTCTCAGGCGACACCCACGGGCACTGCTTCGTCATGTCCGATGGCGGTAGCAAGAAAGGTCGCGACCCCAAGGGCTCGATGAAATTCCAACAAGGTAAATAGAAACATCTTCAACATTTCGGCCAATGGTGCTTGTTGGTCGCCGATGGTGATGTAGGTCGGCTGTTTTGTTGTCGTAGATGAACACGACCGAATTCTTAGCATGTTTGGAGTCGTCGGTCACGATGGGACTTGATGAGCTCAACTACGACTCCATTTGGCATCATTCAGAGGTGGCCCAAGACATGGAGCAAGAGGAGGTGGCCGAAGAAGAGGAGGTAGCTGATACGTCCCAAACGTATCTATAATTTCTGCTTGCTCCATGCATGTTTTGGGTGATATTGCTATGCTTTTGATACACTTTCGTACACTTTTGATCATATTTGGACTAACCTATTAACTCAGTGCACCCCAGTGCCAGTTTCTGTTTTCTGCTGTTTTTGTATTTCAGGTTTTCCCATTACTTAAATTGCCAGAAAAATTCCGGGAAAAATATATAAAAAATCAGCGCTCCAGAAGCTTCCATGTGCCAGAAGTGGGGCCAGAGGGGCCCCAGGCGCCCTGATGGCGCGGCCCCACCTCTGGCCGCGCCGGGGGGCCGCCTGGGGGGCTCCCACCTCCTCTGGTGCCCTACTTGGCCTCCTATTTATTCTCCCGTCGCGGAAACCCTGATTCCAGAACCCTTTTCTCCAGAAGCAATTCCGATCTCCGCCGCCATCGCCACCAAGTTTTGGGGGACCAGAATTCCTGTGCCGACATCCTGCCGGGACGGGGAAGTGCCCCCGGATTCATCTCCATCGACGTTGCTTCCTCCCTCCATGATGCGGGAGTAGTTCCTCCTCGGGGCTGAGGTTTCTACCAGTAGCTATGTGGTCAATTCCCTCTCCCATGATGTGATCTTCGTTGTGATCATAGGCTATGTTACTCTAGGGTGATCCCATGATATTTCCCCTTCCTCTATGTATTGGATTGATGTACTCACTTGTCTTTATCTAGTATAATCCCCGAGACCAAGGTGACAGCGGTCTATTGGACATGGATTAGAAGAATATTTTCATGGGTGATTTCCTCTTTTGTGTGTTGATTGAAGATTGAGAGTCTCTTGGTGCTTGTCTTTGACTATCCTTGAGATATGTTGTGGTGATTGTGGTACTCTCTTTGGATGGCCGCGGTGACATTGGGAAATCCATAGATTGAAAACTACGAACTTTGAGGTGTGCTTTTGTAGCCCTACATAATTCTCGTCCTCTCTTGACCACAAAGGAATGACCTCCGGGTGCGTCTCCATTGCATGTTTTATGGGAAATATCATGTGATTAGACTATGTTAATGTTGTTGGGAGTTGCCACTAGTGAAAGTATGAAGCCTAGGCCTTGTTTCTACCATTGCAATACCATTTGTGCTCACGTTTACCACTTGTTTGCTTGCTGCACTTTTTATTACAGATTTATATTACTTTGCTTTGCCACTCCTATCATCCATATTTTACCATCTCTTCGCCGAACTAGTGCACCTATACAACTCCTAGTTGTATTAGGTGTGTTGGGGACACAAGAGACTTCTCGTATCTTAGTTGCAGGGTTGCTTGAGAGAGACCATCTTCAACCTCTACTTCCCTGAGTTCGATAAACCTTAGGTCATCCACTTGAGGGAAATTGCTGCTGTCCTACAAACCTCTACGCTTGGAGGCCCAACATAGTCTACAAGAATAGAAGCGTGTGTAGACATCAAGCTATTTCTGGCGCCGTTGCCGGGGGAGTAAGTGTTTGAAGGTATATCTTTAGATCTTGCAATTAAATCTTTTCGTTTCTTGTTTTTAGTTTCACTAGTTATATTTATGGAAAACCGCACTCTTAGTTCGCTGCTTGGGGAAGGCCGCTTTACCACACCCGTGGTAGAGAAGTCTCCTCCACCTACTGAATGTATCCCGTTCCAAATACCACTTGGGATAATTGAAATAATTAGGATTGATCCTAGTATTCATTTGTTGAAACTTACAGAACTTTGTGAGTTGTTTAAGAATTCAGGTTTGACAAGAGATGGAGTCATGAGGAAATTATTTGCCTTGTCACTGAAAGGAAAAGCATTGGAATGGTATAGGCTACTAGTGTTGGGGAACGTAGTATTTTAAAATTTTCCTACGATCACGCAAGATCTATCTACCAGATGCATAGCAACGAGAGGGAAAAGTGTGTCTACGTACCCTCGTAGACCGGAAGCGGAAGCGTCAAGCGACGCGGTTGATGTAGTCGAACTTCTTCGCGATCCAACCGATCAAACACCGAACGTACGGCACCTCCGCGTTCAGCACACGTTCAGCTTGATGACGTCCCACGAGCTCTTGATCCAGCTGAGCTTCACGGGAGAGTTTCGTCAGCACGACGGCGTGGTGACGGATATGATGTATCTACCGGCGCAGGGCTTCGCCTAAGCACTGTGACGGTATGACCGAGGTGTGTTTCTGTGGAGGGGGGCACCGCACACGGCTAGAACAATTCAACTTGTGTGTGTTTGGGTGCCCCCCTGCCCCCGTATATAAAGGAGCAAGGGGGGAGGGCCGGCCGGCCTCCTATGGTGCGGCTAGGGCTGCAATCCTACTAGGAATAGGATTGCAATCCTATTCCTAGTAGGAACTACCAAAGAAGGAAGAAGGGGGAAGGAAAGAAGGGGAGAGGGAGAGGGAAAGAGGGGCCGCGCCCCTCCCCTTGTCCTATTCGGACTCCTCCTAGGGAGGGGGCGCGCCACCTCCTGGCTGCTGCCCTCTCTCTCCCTTATGGCCCACCAGGGCCCACCATTCCCCCGGGGGGTTCCGGTAACCCCCCCGGCACTCCGGTAAATTCCGAAACTTTCCAGAACACTTCCGGTGTCCGAATATAGTCGTCCAATATATCAATCTTTATGTCTCGGACATTCCGATACTCCTCGTCATGTCCGTGATCTCATCCGGGACTTCGAACTACCTTCGGTACATCAAAACTCATAAACTCATAATACCGATCGTCATCAAACGTTAAGCGTGCGGACCTTACGGGTTCGGGAACTATGTAGACATGGCCGAGACTCATCTCCGGTCAATAACCAATAGCGGAACCTGGATGCTCATATTGGCTCCTACATATTCTACGAAGATCTTTATCGGTCAAACCGCATAACAACATACGTTGTTCCTTTTGTCATCGGTATGTTACTTGCCCGAGATTCGATCGTCGGTATCTCTATACCTAGTTCAATCTCCTTACCGGCAAGTCTCTTTACTCGTTCCGTAACACATCATCTCGTGACTAACTCATTAGTCTTTTGCTTGCAAGGCTTATTATGATGTGTGTTACCGAGAGGGCCCAGAGATACCTCTCCGACACTCGGAGTGACAAATCCTAATCTTGATCTATGCCAACACCACGAATACTTTCGGAGACACTTGTAGAGCATCTTTATGATCACCCAGTTACGTTGTGACATTTGATAGCACACAAGGTGTTCCTACGGTATTCGGGAGTTGCATAATCTCATAGTCATAGGAACATGTATAAGTCATGAAGAAAGCAATAGCAGTAAAACTAAACGATCATAGTGCTATGCTAACGGATGGGTCTAGTCCATCACATCATTCTCCTAATGATGTGATCTCGTTGATCAAATGACAACTCATGTCTATGGCTAGGAAACATAACCATCTTTGATCAATGAGCTAGTCTAGTAGAGGCATACTAGGGACATACTGTTTTGTCTATGTATCCACACATGTACTAAGTTTCCGGTTAATACAATTCTAGCATGAATAAAAGACATTTATCATGATATAAGGAAATACAAAATAACATCTTTATTATTGCCTCTAGGGCATATTTCCTTCAGTCTCCCACTTGAACTAGAGTCAATAATCAGATTACAAAGTGATGATCCTCACACCCATGGAGTCCTGGTGTTGATCATGTTTTGCCCGTGGAAGAGGCTTAGTCAACGGGTCTACAACATTCAGATCCGTATGTATTTTGCAAATCTCTATGTCTCCCTCCTTGACTAGATCGCGGATGGAATTGAAGCGTCTTTTGATGTGCTTTGTTCTCTTGTGAAACCTGGATTCCTTCGCCAAGGCTATTGCTCCAGTGTTGTCACAAAAGATTTTCATTGGACCCGATGCACTAGGTATTACACCTAGATCGGATATGAACTCCTTCATCCAGACTCCTTCATTTGCTGCTTCCGAAGCAGCTATGTATTCCGTTTCACACGTAGATCCCGCCATGACGCTCTGCTTGGAACTGCACCAACTGACAGCTCCACCGTTCAATAAAAATACATATCCGGTTTGTGACTTAGAGTCATCCGGATCAGTGTCAAAGCTAGAATCGACATAACCATTTACGACGAGCTCTTTGTCACCTCCATATACGAGAAACATATCCTTTGTCCTTTTCAGGTACTTCAGGATGTTCTTGACCGCTGTCCAGTGATCCACTCCTGGATTACTTTGGTACCTTCCTGCTAGACTTATAGCAAGGCACACATCAGGTCTGGTACACAGCATTGCATACATGATAGATCCCATGGCTGAGGCATAGGGAATGACTTTCATTTTCTCTCTATCTTCTGCAGTGGTCGGGCATTGAGTCTTACTCAACTTCATACCTTGTAATACAGGCAAGAACCCTTTCTTAGACTGATCCATTTTGAACTTCTTCCAAATCTTATCAAGGTATGTGCTTTGTGAAAGTCCAATTAAGCGTCTTGATCTATCTCTATAGATCTTGATGCCTAATATATAAGCAGCTTCACCGAGGTCTTTCATTGAAAAATTCTTATTCAAGTATCCTTTTATGCTATCCAGAAATTCTATATCATTTCCAATCAATAATATGTCATCTACATGTAATATTAGAAATGCTACAGAGCTCCCACTCACTTTCTTGTAAATACAGGCTTCTCCAAAAGTCTGTATAAAACCATATGCTTTGATCACCTCATCAAAGCGTATATTCCAACTCCAAGATGCTTGCACCAGTCCATAGAAGGATCGCTGGAGCTTACACACTTTGTTAGCACCTTTTGGATCGACAAAACCTTCTGGTTGCATCATATACAACTCTTCTTTGAGATATCCATTCAGGAATGCAGTTTTGACATCCATTTGCCAGATTTCATAATCATAAAATGCGGCAATTGCTAACATGATTCGGACAGACTTAAGCATCGCTACAGGTGAGAAAGTCTCATCGTAGTCAACTCCTTGAACTTGTCGAAACCCTTTCGCAACAAGTCGAGCTTTGTAAACAGTAACATTACCGTCTGCGTCGGTCTTCCTCTTGAAGATCCATTTATTTTCGATGGCCTGCCGATCATCGGGCAAGTCAACCAAAGTCCACACTTTGTTCTCATACATGGATCCCATCTCAGATTTCATGGCTTCAAGCCATTTTGCGGAATCTGGGCTCATCATCGCTTCCTCATAGTTCGTAGGTTCATCATGGTCTAGTAACATGATTTCCAGAACTGGGTTGCCGTACCACTCTGGTGCGGAACGTACTCTGGTTGATCTATGACGTTCAGCAGAAACTTGATCCGAAGTTTCATGATCATCATCATTAACTTCCTCACTGATTGGTGTTGGAATCACTGGAACAATTTTCTGTGATGTACTACTTTCCAATTCGGGAGAAGGTACAATTACCTCATCAAGTTCTACTTTCCTCCCACTCACTTCTTTCGAGAGAAACTTCTTCTCTAGAAAGGATCCATTCTTAGCTATGAATACCTTGCCTTTGGATCTGTGATAGAAGGTGTACCCAACAGTCTCTTTTGGGTATCCTATGAAGACACATTTCTCCGACTTGGGTTCGAGCTTATCAGGTTGAAGCTTTTTCACATAAACATTGCAGCCCCAAACTTTAAGAAACGACAACTTTGGTATCTTGCCAAACCATAGTTCATAAGGTGTCGTATCAACGGATTTAGATGGTGCCCTATTTAATGTGAATGCAGCTGTCTCTAAAGCATAACCCCAAAACGATAGCTGTAAATCGGTAAGAGACATCATAGATCGCACCATATCCAATAAAGTACGGCTACGACGTTCGGACACACCATTACGCTGTGGTGTTCCGGGTGGCGTGAGCTGTGAAACTATTCCACATTGTTTTAAACGAAGACCAAACTCGTAACTCAAATATTCTCCTCCACGATCAGATCGCAGAAATTTTATTTTCTTGTTACGATGATTCTCTACTTCACTCTGAAATTCTTTGAACTTTTCAAATGTTTCAGACTTGTGCTTCATTAAGTAGATATACCCATATCTGCTCAAATCATCAGTGAAGGTCAGAAAATAACGATACCCGCCGCGACCTTCAACACTCATTGGCCCACATACATCAGTATGTATGATTTCCAACAAATCTGTTGCTCGCTCCATAGTTCCGGAGAACGGAGTTTTAGTCATCTTTCCCATGAGGCATGGTTCGCAAGCACCAAGTGATTCATAATCAAGTGATTCCAAAAGTCCATCACTATGGAGTTTCTTCATGCGCTTTACACCAATATGACCTAAACGGCAGTGCCACAAATAAGTTGCACTATCATTATTAACCTTGCATCTTTTGGTTTCAATATTATGAATATGTGTATCACTACAATCGAGATCCAATAAGAATAGACCACTCTTCAAGGGTGCATGACCATAAAAGATATTATTCATAAAAATAGAACAACCATTATTCTCTGATTTAAATGAATAACCGTCTCGCAACAAACAAGATCCAGATATAATGTTCATGCTCAACGCTGGCACCAAATAACAATTATTTAGGTCTAAAACTAATCCCGAAGGTAGATGTAGAGGTAGCGTGCCGACGGCGATCACATCGACTTTGGAACCATTTCCCACACGCATCGTCACCTCGTCCTTAGCCAATCTTCGTTTAATCTGTAGTCCTTGTTTCGAGTTACAAATATTAGCAACCGAACCGGTATCAAATACCCAGGTACTACTACGAGTATTAGTAAGGTACACATCAATAACATGTATATCACATATACCTTTGTTCACCTTGCCATCCTTCTTATCCGCCAAATACATGGGGCAGTTCCGCTTCCAGTGTCTAGTCCCCTTGCAGTAGAAGCACTCAGTTTCAGGCTTGGCTCCAGACTTGGGTTTCTTCGTGGGAGTAGCAACTGTCTTGCTATTCTTCTTGAAGTTCCCCTTCTTTCCCTTGCCCTTTTTCTTGAAACTAGTGGTCTTGTTAACCATCAACACTTGATGCTCCTTTTTGATTTCTACCTCCGCAGCTTTGAGCATAGCGAAGAGCTCGGGAATTGTCTTTTGCATCCCTTGCATATTATAGTTCATCACGAAGCCTTTATAGCTTGGTGGCAGTGATTGAAGAACTCTATCAATAACACTATCCTCGTCAACTTTGCAACCAAGTTGAGTCATATGATTGTAGTACCCAGACATTCTGAGCAAGTGTTCACTGATAGAACTATTCTCCTCCATCTTGCAGCTATATAACTTATTGGAAATCTCATATTTCTCAATCCGGGCATTGGCTTGAAATATTAACTTCAACTCTTGGAACATGTCGTATGGTCCATGACGTTCAAAACGTCGTTGAAGTCCCGGTTCTAAGCCGTAAAGCATGGCGCACTGAACTATCGTGTAGTCATCAGACCGCGATTGCCAGACGTTCAAAGCGTCTACATTAGCGGGAGGGGGCTTGTCACCTAGCGGTGCTTCAAGGACATAATTCTTCTGTGCAGCAATGAGGATAATCCTCAAGTTACGGACCCAGTCCGTGTAATTGCTACCATCATCTTTCAACTTAGCTTTCTCTAGGAATGCATTAAAATTCAAAGGAACGGTAGCACGGGCCATTGATCTACAACAACATACATATGCAAAAACTATCAGGACTAAGTTCATGATAAATTAAAGTTCAATTTAATCATATTAATTAAAGAACTCCCACTTAGATAGACATCCCTCCGGTCATCTAAATGATCACGTGATCCAAATCAACTAAACCATGTCCGATCATCACGTGAGATGGAGTAGTTTCAATGGTGAACATCTTATGTTGATCATATCTACTATATGATTCACGCTCGACCTTTCGGTCTCCAGCGTTCCGAGGCCATATCTGCATATGCTAGGCTCGTCAAGTTTAACCTGAGTATTCTGCGTGTGCAAAACTGGCTTACACCCATTGTATTTGAACGTAGAGCTTATCACACCCGATCATCACGTGGTGTCTCGGCACGACGAACTTTTGCAACGGTGCATACTCAGGGAGAACACTTATACCTTGAAATTTAGTAAGGGATCATCTTATAATGCTACCGTCGTTCTAAGCAAAATAAGAAGCATAATAAGATAAACATCACATGCAATCAAAATATGTGACATGATATGGCCATCATCATCTTGTGCTTTTGATCTCCATCTCCGAAGCACCGTCATGATCACCTTCGTCACCGACGCGACACCTTGATCTCCATCGTAGCATCGTTGTCGTCTCGCCAACTATTGCTTCTATTACTATCGCTACCGCTTAGTGATAATGTAGAGCAATTATATGGCGATTGCATTTCATACAATAAAGCGACAACCATATGGCTCCTGCCAGTTGCCGATAACATTACAAAACATGATCATCTCATACAAAACTGTATAACTCATCATGTCTTGACCATATCACATCACAACATGCCCTGCAAAAACAAGTTAGACGTCCTCTACTTTGTTGTTGCAAGTTTTACGTGGCTGCTACGGGCTTAGCAAGAACCGTTCTTACCTACGCATACAAAACCACAACGATGTTTCGTCAAGTATGTGCTGTTTTAACCTTCACAAGGACCGGGCGTAGCCACACTTGATTCAGCTAAAGTGAGAGAGACGGACACCCGCCAGTCACCTTTAAGCAACGAGTGCTCGTAACGGTGAAACCAGTCTCGCGTAAGCGTACGCGTAATGTCGGTCCGGGCCGCTTCATCTCACAATACCGCCGAAGCAAAGTATGACATGCTGGTAAGCAGTATGACTAGTATCGCCCACAACTCATTGTGTTCTACTCGTGCATATCATCTACGCATAGACCTGTCTCATGATGCCACTGTTGGGGAACGTAGTATTTTAAAATTTTCCTACGATCACGCAAGATCTATCTACCAGATGCATAACAACGAGAGGGAAGAGTGTGTCTACGTACCCTCGTAGACCGGAAGCGGAAGCGTCAAGTGACGCGGTTGATGTAGTCGAACTTCTTCGCGATCCAACCGATCAAACACCGAACGTACGTCACCTCCGCGTTCAGCACACGTTCAGCTTGATGACGTCCCACGAGCTCTTGATCCAGCTGAGCTTCACGGGAGATTTTCGTCAGCACGACGGCGTGGTGACGGATATGATGTATCTACCAGCGCAGGGCTTCGCCTAAGCACTGCGACGGTATGACCGAGGTGTGTTTCTGTGGAGGGGGGCACCGCACACGGCTAGAACAATTCAACTTGTGTGTGTTTGGGTGCCCCCTGCCCCCGTATATAAAGGAGCAAGGGGGGAGGGCCGGCCGGCCTCCTATGGTGCGGCTAGGGCTGCAATCCTACTAGGAATAGGATTGCAATCCTATTCCTAGTAGGAACTACCAAAGAAGGAAGAAGGGGGAAGAAAAGAAGGGGAGAGGGAGAGGGAAAGAGGGGCCGCGCCCCCTCCCCTTGTCCCATTCGGACTCCTCCTAGGGAGGGGGCGCGCCACCTCCTGGCTGCTGCCCTCTCTCTCCCTTATGGCCCACCAGGGCCCACCATTCCCCCGGGGGGTTCCGGTAACCCCCCCGGCACTCCGGTAAATACCGAAACTTTCCAGAACACTTCCGGTGTCCGAATATAGTCGTCCAATATATCAATCTTTATGTCTCGGACATTCCGAGACTCCTCGTCATGTCCGTGATCTCATCCGGGACTTCGAACTACCTTCGGTACATCAAAACTCATAAACTCATAATACCGATCGTCATCAAACGTTAAGCGTGCGGACCCTACGGGTTCGAGAACTATGTAGACATGGCCGAGACTCATCTCCGGTCAATAACCAATAGCGGAACCTGGATGCTCATATTGGCTCCTACATATTCTACGAAGATCTTTATCGGTCAAACCGCATAACAACATACGTTGTTCCTTTTGTCATCGGTATGTTACTTGCCCGAGATTCGATCGTCGGTATCTCTATACCTAGTTCAATCTCGTTACCGGCAAGTCTCTTTACTCGTTCCGTAACACATCATCTCGTGACTAACTCATTAGTCTTGTGCTTGCAAGGCTTATTATGATGTGTGTTACCGAGAGGGCCCAGAGATACCTCTCCGGCACTCGGAGTGACAAATCCTAATCTTGATCTATGCCAACACCACGAATACTTTCGGAGACACCTGTAGAGCATCTTTATGATCACCCAGTTACGTTGTGACGTTTGATAGCACACAAGGTGTTCCTACGGTATTCGGGAGTTGCATAATCTCATAGTCATAGGAACATGTATAAGTCATGAAGAAAGCAATAGCAGTAAAACTAAACGATCATAGTGCTATGCTAACGGATGGGTCTAGTCCATCACATCATTCTCCTAATGATGTGATCTCGTTGATCAAATGACAACTCATGTCTATGGCTAGGAAACATAACCATCTTTGATCAATGAGCTAGTCTAGTAGAGGCATACTAGGGACATACTGTTTTGTCTATGTATCCACACATGTACTAAGTTTCCGGTTAATACAATTCTAGCATGAATAAAAGACATTTATCATGATATAAGGAAATACAAAATAACATCTTTATTATTGCCTCTAGGGCATATTTCCTTCAGTCTCCCACTTGAACTAGAGTCAATAATCTAGATTACAAAGTGATGATCCTCACACCCATGGAGTCCTGGTGTTGATCATGTTTTGCCCATGGAAGAGGCTTAGTCAACGGGTCTGCAACATTCAGATCCGTATGTATTTTGCAAATCTCTATGTCTCCCTCCTTGACTAGATCACAGATGGAATTGAAGCGTCTTTTGATGTGCTTTGTTCTCTTGTGAAACCTGGATTCCTTCGCCAACACTATTGCTCCAGTGTTGTCACAAAAGATTTTCATTGGACCCGATGCACTAGGTATTACACCTAGATCGGATATGAACTCCTTCATCTAGACTCCTTCATTTGCTGCTTCTGAGGCAGCTATGTATTCCGCTTCACACGTAGATCCCGCCACGACGCTCTTCTTGGAACTTCACCAACTGACAGCTCCACCGTTCAATAAAAATACATATCCGGTTTGTGACTTAGAGTCATCCGGATCAATGTCAAAGCTAGAATCGACGTAACCATTTACGACGAGCTCTTTGTCACCTCCATATACGAGAAACATATCCTTTGTCCTTTTCAGGTACTTCAGGATGTTCTTGACCGCTGTCCAGTGATCCACTCCTGGATTACTTTGGTACCTTCCTGCTAGACTTATAGCAAGGCACACATCAGGTCTGGTACACAGCATTGCATACATGATAGATCCCATGGCTGAGGCATAGGGAATGACTTTCATTTTCTCTCTATCTTCTGCAGTGGTCGGGCATTGAGTCTTACTCAACTTCATACCTTGTAATACAGGCAAGAACCCTTTCTTAGACTGATCCATTTTGAACTTCTTCAAAATCTTGTCAAGGTATGTGCTTTGTGAAAGTCCAATTAAGCGTCTTGATCTATCTCTATAGATCTTGATGCCTAATATATAAGCAGCTTCACCGAGGTCTTTCATTGAAAAATTCTTATTCAAGTATCCTTTTATGCTACAGAGCTCCCACTCACTTTCTTGTAAATACAGGCTTCTCCAAAAGTCTGTATAAAACCATATGCTTTGATCACCTCATCAAAGCGTATATTCCAACTCCGAGATGCTTGCACCAGTCCATAGATGGATCGCTGGAGCTTACACACTTTGTTAGCACCTTTTGGATCGACTAAACCTTCTGGTTGCATCATATACAACTCTTCTTTGAGATATCCATTCAGGAATGCAGTTTTGACATCCATTTGCCAGATTTCATAATCATAAAATGCGGCAATTGCTAACATGATTCGGACAGACTTAAGCATCGCTACAGGTGAGAAAGTCTCATCGTAGTCAACTCCTTGAACTTGTCGAAACCCTTTCGCAACAAGTCGAGCTTTGTAAACAGTAACATTACCGTCTGCGTCAGTCTTCCTCTTGAAGATCCATTTATTTTCGATGGCCTGCCGATCATCGGGCAAGTCAACCAAAGTCCACACTTTGTTCTCATACATGGATCCCATCTCAGATTTCATGGCTTCAAGCCATTTTGCGGAATCTGGGCTCATCATCGCTTCCTCATAGTTCGTAGGTTCATCATGGTCTAGTAACATGATTTCCAGAACTGGGTTGCCGTACCACTCTGGTGCGGAACGTACTCTGGTTGATCTATGACGTTCAGCAGAAACTTGATCCGAAGTTTCATGATCATCATCATTAACTTCCTCACTGATTGGTGTAGGAATCACTGGAACAATTTTCTGTGATGTACTACTTTCCAATTCGGAAGAAGGTACAATTACCTCATCAAGTTCTACTTTCCTCCCACTCACTTCTTTCGAGAGAAACTCCTTCTCTAGAAAGGATCCATTCTTAGCAACGAATACCTTGCCTTCGGATCTGTGATAGAAGGTGTACCCAACAGTCTCTTTTGGGTATCCTATGAAGACACATTTCTCCGACTTGGGTTCGAGCTTATCAGGTTGAAGCTTTTTCACATAAGCATCGCAGCCCCAAACTTTAAGAAACGACAACTTTGGTTTCTTGCCAAACCATAGTTCATAAGGTGTCGTATCAACGGATTTAGATGGTGCCCTATTTAATGTGAATGCAGCTGTCTCTAAAGCATAACCCCAAAACGATAGCGGTAAATCGGTAAGAGACATCATAGATCGCACCATATCCAATAAAGTACGGCTACGACGTTCGGACACACCATTACGCTGTGGTGTTCCGGGTGGCGTGAGCTGTGAAACTATTCCACATTGTTTTAAATGAAGACCAAACTCGTAACTCAAATATTCTCCTCCATGATCAGATCACAGAAATTTTATTTTCTTGTTACGATGATTCTCTACTTCACTCTGAAATTCTTTGAACGTTTCAAATGTTTCAGAATTGTGCTTCATTAAGTAGATATACCCATATCTGCTCAAATCATCAGTGAAGGTCAGAAAATAACGATACCCGCCGCGAGCTTCAACACTCATTGGCCCACATACATCAGTATGTATGATTTCCAACAAATCTGTTGCTCGCTCCATAGTTTCGGAGAACGGAGTTTTAGTCATCTTGCCCATGAGGCATGGTTCGCAAGCACCAAGTGATTCATAATCAAGTGATTCCAAAAGTCCATCACTATGGAGTTTCTTCATGCGCTTTACACCAATATGACCTAAACGGCAGTGCCACAAATAAGTTGCACTATCATTATTAACCTTGCATCTTTTGGTTTCAATATTATGAATATGTGTATCACTACAATTGAGATCCAATAAGAATAGACCACTCTTCAAGGGTGCATGACCATAAAAGATATTATTCGTAAAAATAGAACAACCATTATTCTCTGATTTAAATGAATAACCGTCTCGCAACAAACAAGATCCAGATATAATGTTCATGCTCAACGCTGGCACCAAATAACAATTATTTAGGTCTAAAACTAATCCCGAAGGTAGATGTAGAGGTAGCGTGCCGACGGCGATCACATCGACTTTGGAACCATTTCCCACACGCATCGTCACCTCGTCCTTAGCCAATCTTTGTTTAATCCGTAGTCCTTGTTTCGAGTTACAAATATTAGCAACCGAACCGGTATCAAATACCCAGGTACTACTACGAGTATTAGTAAGGTACACATCAATAACATGTATATCACATATACCTTTGTTCATCTTGCCATCCTTCTTATCCGCCAAATACTTGGGGCAGTTCCGCTTCCAGTGTCCAGTCCCCTTGCAGTAGAAGCACTCAGTTTCAGGCTTGGCTCCAGACTTGGGTTTCTTCGTGGGAGTAGCAACTGTCTTGCTATTCTTCTTGAAGTTCCCCTTCTTTCCCTTGCCCTTTTTCTTGAAACTAGTGGTCTTGTTAACCATCAACACTTGATGCTCCTTTTTGATTTCTACCTCCGCAGCTTTGAGCATAGCGAAGAGCTCGGGAATTGTCTTTTGCATCCCTTGCATATTATAGTTCATCACGAAGCCTTTATAGCTTGGTGGCAGTGATTGAAGAACTCTATCAATATCACTATCATCGTAAATTTTGCAACCAAGTTGAGTCATATGATTGTAGTACCCAGACATTCTGAGCAAGTGTTCACTGATAGAACTATTCTCCTCCATCTTGCAGCTATAGAACTTATTGGAAATCTTGTAGCTATAGAACATTCTGAGCAACTTGTGAACTTTGCTGTATAGAGGGTCACTTTAATTTTCAATGCATGCACTTTCAAAACATAACTGTTAACCAGTTGTGTGATAACATGATCACCCCTGATCTTTATGATGAGCTTATGTTATTTTTGATGTGTGAAGAGTTATCAGAAAAGACTTCTTGGCTAGATGTTAATGCCATAGGAATAAAAAACACTTTGCAAAATTGCCATCTCTATTGTGTTGTTAATTGCCATAAAAATGATTACATAAGTAAGATTAGAAAGGAGGGAACTTTACCAAAGTATAAAAATGTCTCTTATATTTCTGCTAATAAAAAGGAGAGTTTCTCCCAAGTTTCCCCTATTGTTTCTAATGATAAACCAGGATATGTGGAGAAGCTTCATCTCCAACCACTCCCTCCTAAGGTGAAGAAGAAGAAAAAGAAGAGGAGGAGGAAGAGGAGCAAGAAGGAAGAAGAATGGGTATCAACCTGGCCTGAGCATATTCCTCCCATCAACTTTTATCCTAACGGTTGTAAGTTTAAAGAAGAAGGTGACGCTTATTGCCTTAATTATCATCTTGATGATACGTCCGTAGGTACTATTGAAGATGATTTTGATTATGATATGCATGTTACTTATTGTGATTGGGAAAATGATGATAATGCTACTTATGATCTTGAAAATCTTTTTGGTACCAACTCTGAAAGTGATGATATGGAAAGCTCTAAGCTTAGGGATGATAGGATTGCAAATCCTTTACCCACTAGTGATGTGATAATTGATAATTCTTTTGCTAGTAAGAATAAAGACAACATGATTACAAATATAGTTGCTAGCAATGATAATGCTCTTCTCTACTATGATGATGTTATAACTCCAATCTATAGTGATTATAAAGGTACCTATGACATAAGGAGAAATTATCCTTATGAAACTTGTCATAATCATGGAGGGAATTACTCCCTTGTTGAACACCATCTTCCTAATACACAATTAATCTATAGTGTTCAAGCTGTTTATGATAGTCCTACTCCCACTATTACCAATGAGAAAGATTATGCTTATGTGGAGAGTAAGAGTACCTTTTTGCATGTGGATCATGGTAACAATGCTTTATGTGATGCTTATATTGTTGAGTTTATTCGTGATCCCACTGAAAATTATTATGAGAAGGGAACATATGCTTATAGATATTTCAATAATATCAAGTTCCCTCTCTTTATGTTGAAGGTTTTGAAGCTGCACTTGTTTTGTCTTCCTATGCTTATTGCTTTGTGCTTCAATGAATTATTCTATTGCAATATTCCTATGCATAGGAAGCATGTTAGGCTTAAATGTGTTTGGTATTTGCTTCTTGATGCTCTCTTTTGTTCTTCAACTCTTATTCCTACGAGAGCATCATTAAAGTCTTAAGCCTATCTTTATGGCTATAAAGAAAGAGCTCTAGGGAGACAACCCTTGTTATCTTTGCTTTCAGTTTGTTCTTTCAGTTTTTAGTGGTCTTGATGTTTGTTACTACTGTAGCAACATCATTGTATCTTTATTTTTCAGCTTTGTGCAAATTTTAGCCTCTGATTGCAAGAAAGTTCAAAAGTTGTGACATGCTGTCGAGAAAACAGATTCTGTCCTTGGAAAGAAAAATTCGAATAAAATCAGCAGATCATCTTCTTGATCTGAATTTTTTCGACAGCATGCTCTATACAATTGGCTTTTGAGCGTCCGTTCTGAGTTTTTTGATTTTAGTTGCAGAAGTACCCCAAAAAAATTATTTACTACCTGCTGGTCTGTTTTTCACAGATTCTGCCCTGTTTTGCCTTTTCTTCGTTTTGCAGACCTTAAGCTTGCTTTTTCTTTGCAAAAACTTTTTGGCGATCTTGAGAAACAGTAGACCTTCTAGAATATCTTTGTTTCCAGTAGAGAAAAATTATTTTATTGTGGGTACTAACCTCTCTAATCAGATTATGATGAGTTATGTATGAAGGGAATTTTCAAGTGTGCGAGGGAAGATGATAAAAGAAGATTCAGGAGTGTCAAACACTCAAGCTTGGGGATGCCCCCATGCACCCCCAAGAAATATCCTAGGAGACTCAAGCATCTAAGCTTGGGGATGCCCCCGTGCATCCCCTTCTCCATCAACATTTATCAGTTCGTCCTTCGTTCCACTATATTTTTATCACTTCATGCGTTATGTGCTATGCTTGGAGCGTCTTGCTCTTTTCTTTTTAGTTTATTTAGTTTTACTTGCTGTTCTTAACAAGTTGGATCCTAGCCTTCATTGTTTGGGAGAGAAACACGCTCCACTCCACTGTAGACCACAACATAGGCTTGCATGCGTATCTTCTTGTGTGTGTTCTTTATCTTTTCATAGCTGCTGTCATGCTTAGCTCTTAGTTTTCATGCTTATCTTTTTAAGAGCTTTTGTTTAGGTTGTTGCTTCTGGAACTCTCTTGAGTTATCATGCTTATCTTGTTAAGAGAGTTGGCTTCTGTGGCACTGGTTGATATGTCTATGATAAAAATGCTATGTGCATAATGGTGCTTAGTAGTTCATGTTTTCTTATGGTTAGTCTCAAATAGCTGGGGGTTCTTAATGTGTTATTGAAGTACCAGCATGATTTGTTTGCCTATGATGTGGTATGGTTTAGTGATATCTTCCTCCAAGAATTTATTTTGATTGACTTGGCATATGTTCACGCATATTTAAGACTGTAAAGAAAGTCTATCAAGCCTTGATGATCTTTAATTTCTGAGTAGTGATATAACTTCCATGCCCGATTCAATGTTGCTTTGTCGCTCTGCATGATTATGGCCGTCATTGCTCTCTTAGTTGGTCGCTCCCAGTCTTTTGCTAGCCTTCACTTGTACTAAGCGGTCTAACTGCTTGTGCATCCAAAATTCTTGAAACCAGTTATGCCATATGAGTCCACCATACCTTCCTATATATGGTATTTACTTGCCATTCCTAACGAAGACTTTCTTGTACCATCTCAAAATTATTCAAAAGCATTTCTCTTTTGTGCCTCTGTTTTAGCTCATGAGGAAGTAGTAGGTAATTCATGATCTTCTTATGTTGGACAAATTTTACCCCGGGATTGCATGTCTAATCTGCAAACCCCTAATACGAGGAGGGACTGGCATGAGTGCGCCCAGCTCACAAAAGATAATAGCAACAAACAAACCCTCCTTCACGCTTTGTTCATGAGAAATCAGGAAACTCTGGCAGTGATAAACAAAGGAGATTAAGGGGATGTGATCGTCCCCGCGTGGGAGCCGTTCCTAAACTTGTCCAGCATAAGAAGTAATTGGGTTATCTACTAGCATTCGTTGGCGAATTATGCACCTCCCAAAAGCTTTTTATCTCTGTTTTTAAAACCACAAGCTCTGGTACTTGTTTAGTCTTTGCTTCCAGCCACGGGTTTTCAACCTTGCCATCAAAATCCACGGTTCGAGAGTCTCCACCTTCTTTCTTCAAAGCACCAACTATTGAGAGCATGATTGTCATTCTGAGTGTAATGTGCATTGTCCCAAAGTACCATTATCTTCTGCATGATTGTGATATCGCTTATTCTGAAATCATTGTATCTAGTCGTCACTTAAACTTCGGAGGTGCTCCTACATTTATGTTTTGCTTCACTAAAGGGGGCAAGCGAGGTATCACTTTGTCATGTTTGCACACCATGCTCACTACAAATCTATTGGGTGTTTCAGTATCATATTGTAAACTTTCAGTTCTTTGTGATATTCTCATGAGGTAACTTAATTACTAAAGATTCATTATCTCAATAAGCATTTGTCATGTGATTGTGAAAGACTCTTTGGTAGCATGTCACCACAGAAATTGTGCTTGTTATCATTTACCTACTCGAGGACGAGCAGGAATTAAGCTTGGGGATGTTGATACGTCTCAAACGTATCTATAATTTCTGCTTGCTCCATGCATGTTTTGGGTGATATTGCTATGCTTTTGATACACTTTCATACACTTTTGATCATATTTGGACTAACCTATTAACTCAGTGCACCCCAGTGCCAGTTTCTGTTTTCTGCTGTTTTTGTATTTCAGGTTTTCCCATTACTTAAATTGCCAGAAAAATTCCGGGAAAAATATATAAAAAATCAGCGCTCCAGAAGCTTCCATGTGCCAGAAGTGGGGCCAGAGGGGGGCCAGAGGGGCCCCGGGCGCCCTGATGGCGCGGCCCCACCCCTGGCTGCGCCGGGGGGCCGCCTGGGGGGCTCCCACCTCCTCTGGTGCCCTACTTGGCCTCCTATTTATTCTCCCGTCGCAGAAACCCTGATTCCAGAACCCTTTTCTCCAGAAGCAATTCCGATCTCCGCCGCCATCGCCACCAAGTTTCGGGGGACCAGAATTCCTGTGCCGGCATCCTGCCAGGACGGGGAAGTGCCACCGGATTCATCTCCATCGACGTTGCTTCCTCCCTCCATGATGCGGGAGTAGTTCCTCCTCGGGGCTGAGGTTTCTACCAGTAGCTATGTGGTCAATTCCCTCTCCCATGATGTGATCTTCGTTGTGATCATAGGCTATGTTAATCTAGGGTGATCCCATGATATTTCCCCTTCCTCTATGTATTGGATTGATGTACTCACTTGTCTTTATCTAGTATAATCCCCGAGACCAAGGTGACAGCGGTCTATTGGACATGGATTAGAAGAATATTTTCATGGGTGATTTCCTCTTTTGTGTGTTGATTAAAGATTGAGAGTCTCTTGGTGCTTGTCTTTGACTATCCTTGAGATATGTTGTGGTGATTGTGGTACTCTCTTTGGATGGCCGCGGTGACATTGGGAAATCCATAGATTGAGAATTACAAACTTTGAGGTGTGCTTTTGTAACCCTACATAATTCTCGTCCTCTCTTGACCACAAAGGAATGACCTCCGGGTGCGTCTCCATTGCATGTTTTATGGGAAATATCATGTGATTAGACTATGTTAATGTTGTTGGGAGTTGCCACTAGTGAAAGTATGAAGCCTAGGCCTTGTTTCCACCATTGCAATACCATTTGTGCTCACGTTTACCACTTGTTTGCTTGCTGCACTTTTTATTACAGATTTATATTACTTTGCTTTGCCACTCCTATCATCCATATTTTACCATCTCTTCGCCGAACTAGTGCACCTATACAACTCCTAGTTGTATTAGGTGTGTTGGGGACACAAGAGACTTCTTGTATCTTAGTTGCAGGGTTGCTTGAGAGAGACCATCTTCAACCTCTACTTCCCTGAGTTCGATAAACCTTAGGTCATCCACTTGAGCGAAATTGCTGCTGTCCTACAAACCTCTGCGCTTGGAGGCCCAACATAGTCTACAAGAATAGAAGCGTGTGTAGACATCAGTAGCCGAGGAAGAGGAGGATGCCGATGAGGAGGTGGGCGATGAAGAGGAGGTTGTGGAGTTGACCAAAGAAAGCACGCGCCATCAAGGTCACGCACCGCCAACTACAATGCAAAAGAAGATTTTGCTCTTTTTGATGCTTGGATGAACATCTCCATGGATGCAACGATTGGAACGGATCAAACCAAGACTATGTTTTCGGTGAGAATTATTGACTACTACTACAACTCCGTGGATGTGACATCAAGCCGTACACAAGGTTCTTTTGGGCATCGTTGGAGCATCATTCATGACGGATGCAATCGATGGTGCGGGTGCATCAACCAAGTGAATCATGCACCACTGAGTGGTGTCCAAGTGGTGGAGTATGGTCACTACATCCAAGAACTATTCAAGTATAGGAACACCAAGTTTGGCCACAAGCTCTTCACCATGCATCATTGCTACAAAGTGCTACTACCTCCGTCCTGGTTTATTGGTCCTCTTTGTATTTTGTGCCAAATTTTGCAAAGATTTAATTAACAAAATGTTAATGCATGTCACCAAAAATTATATCGTTGGATTCGTATTTGAACATAATTTTCATTGATATTTTTTTGACATTCATTAATTTTTTATTAGCTAAATCTATGAACAAAATTTGGCACAAAATATGATGGGACCAATAAACCAGGACGGAGGTAGTATGCAAGAACGAGAAGTGGATCCATAGAGTTCCGTAGACCACTCCAAAGAGATCAAGGTTGACCATATCCGTTCAAGAGGACGACAAGGCTGATGAAGAGGCCAACAATAGACCGGATGGTAACAAAATTGCAAAAGAAAGAAAGAAGAGAAATGCATTTGGTGGTACATACAAAGAAGAACTTGTGGCTATGATTGAAGCCAAGAAGGTGTTGGCGGGCGAATGCAAGGAAGAGAAGATGGCAAGGTGGAATAAGATCAAGGTGTTGGAAGACCAAGTTGGCGACAAAGAGAGAAAGTTGAAGGAGGAAGAGTGCAGGCTTGCAATTGAGGAGGAGATTCGTGACACCAAGAAGGCTGAAGAGCGTGCTATCATGTTCATGAGTCCAACCACAATGGATGAAACCGCAAGAAAGTATTAGGGGCTCACTCATGGGGAGATCTTGACCCAAGTGGAAGCCTCTCTTCGGAATGGTTGTGGTGGCCGAGGGGGTGGTGATGGTGATGGTCGCCGAGAGGATGGTGGTGGTGATGTTGGCCGAGAGGATGGTGGTGGTGGTGGTGATGTTTTCTTTGCCGAGCACCTCGTTTGACTGGTGGTGACTGAGGGAGTGGTGGTGTATTCCATTGGTTTGCTCGGTCCCAGCATGTACATGCTATGTGTGTGATGATTTTGGATCAACCATTGTGTTTGAAGTGATGCCTTTTGGGTGAATGATACGTCCAAAACGTATCTATAATTTCTGCTTGCTCCATGCCTTTTTTGTGTGATATTGCTATGATATTTATGCACTTCCATACACTTTTGATCATATTTGGACTAACCTACTAATGGTTGCAAAAGTGCATAACGTTCTTGTTTTACACTTTATTGTGTAGGAATTACTTGGAAATTGACAAAAGCGCAAAAGGAGTCGTATTGGAGTAGGACTCTGACTTTCCTGAAATCTCTCTGAGAACGTTTTTTAAAGATGGTCACGTTCCGATCCGAAGACGATGTCAAACGGAAAAAGTCTAGTTGCGAAAGTTGTGGGGAATTTCGAGGCGATGCTTCTGGATATAAAATTCGTCCAAATCGGAGTCCGTACGGCCGAGTACAGCCCGTTTTACTGAGGCCCAAAATATGATGACGGGAATCCGAGAGTCTATATAAAAAGAGAGGAAACCTAGGTCACCAAGGGCCACGAATTTTCCTCCTCCCAAGCCGCCGTCTTGGAGGGGAGGACCAGCACCATTGCAGCACCATCCACAAGGAAGAAGGGGGGCCAAGGAGCCGCTGCCCCTATGGCCGCCGCCGCCCCCAAGGGCCGCCGCCGCCCCCTAGGGCCGCCGCCGTCTCCTCCTCGCCGCCGCCGCCTCCGTGGCCGCCGCCGGCCGCCGCCTCCTCGCGGGGCTGCACCTCTCCATCAACACCATCATCAACCTCCTCCTCACCATGTCCATGTGTGAGTAGTCTCCTCCGGGGCCGAGGGCTCGTACGTGTAGCTATGTGGTTATCTCTCTGTCCCATTATGTGATCTTTGTTGTGATCATAGGCTATGTTAATCTAGGGTGATCCCATGATATTTCCCCTTCCTCTATGTATTGGATTGATGTACTCACTTGTCTTTATCTAGTATAATCCCTGAGACCAAGGTGACAGCGGTCTATTGGACATGGATTAGAAAAATATTTTCATGAGTGATTTCCTCTCTTGTGTGTTGATTGAAGACTGATAGTCTCTTGGTGCTTGTCTTTGACTATCCTTTAGATATGTTGTGGTGATTGTGGGACTCTCTTTGGATGGCTGCGGTGACATTGGGAAATCCTTAGATTGAGAACTACGAACTTTGAGGTGTGCTTTTTTAGCCCTACATAATTCTCGTCCTCTCTTGACCACGAAGGAATGACCTCCGGGTGCGTCTCCATTGCATGTTTTATGGGAAATATCATGTGATTCGATTATGTTAATGTTGTTGGGAGTTGCCACTAGTGAAAGTATGAACCCTAGGCCTTGTTTCCACCATTGCAATACCATTTGTGCTCACGTTTACCACTTGTTTGCTTGCTGCACTTTTGATTACAGATTTATATTACTTTGTTTTGCCATCCATATCACTTGCCATTTAACATCTCTTCGCCGAACTAGTGCACCTATACATCTAACAAGTGTATTAGGTGTGTTGGGGACACAAGAGACTTCTTGTATCTTAGTTGCATGTTTGCTTGGGAGAGACCATCTTCAACCTCTACTTCCCTGAGTTCGATAAACCTTAGGTCATCCACTTGAGGGAAATTGCTGCTGTCCTACAAACCTCTGCGCTTGGAGGCCCAACATAGTCTACAAGAGTAGAAACGTGTGTAGACATCAAGCTATTTCTGGCGCCGTTGCCGGGGAAGTGAGTGATTGAAGGTATATCTTTAGATCTTGCAATTAAATCTTTTTGTTTCTTGTTTTTATTTTCACTAGTTTTGCTTAATGGAAAACAACAAAAATATGAGAGAGCTTTATAAGCTCTACCTTGAACTTGGACATGACGTGTTCGAAGAGAAAATTAAAAAACCTTTGGAACTTTATTATTTGCATAACAATCATGATGGTGGTGATGTTATTAGTATGTTTCTTTTTAATATCAATATTGCTAATGGCATGGAAAGCTCTAAGCTTGGGGATGACACGTTTGATGAACATGATATTTTTAGTCCCCCAACTTTTGAGGAGAAAATTTACTTTGATGATACTATGCCTCCTATATATGATGATTACAATGATGAATATGATATTTTCAGTCCACCTACTATTGAGGATAAAATTTATTATGATTATGATATGCCTCCTAAATACGATGATTACCATGATGGTTATGATAGTCTTACTCTCACTATTCCTAATAAGAAAGATTTTGCTTATATGAAGAGTAATGACACTTTTATGCTTTTGGATCATGGAAATAATGCCTTATGTGATAGTTATATTGTTGAGTTCATCCATGATGCCACTGAAATTTATAATGAGAGATGGAGACATGGTTCTAAATATCTTAATAATAAGAAGTTTCCTCTCTTTATGGTGAATATTTTGAAGTTATGCTTGTTTTGCCTTCCTATGCTAGTTGCTTTGTGCTTCAATGAATTATTCTATTGCAATATTCCTATGCATAGGAAGCATGTTAGGCTTAAATGTGTTTGGTATTTGCTTCTTGATGCTCTCTTTTGTTCTTCAACTCTTATTCCTACGAGAGCATCATTAAAGTCTTAAGCCTATCTTTATGGCTATAAAGAAAGAGCTCTAGGGAGACAACCCTTGTTATCTTTGCTTTCAGTTTGTTCTTTCAGTTTTTAGTGGTCTTGATGTTTGTTACTACTGTAGCAACATCATTGTATCTTTACTAGCAAAAGAGCCCGTGCGTTGCAACGGGAGAGAAAACATAACGCACGATCTTAACCCAACAACAATCACTCAAGACCACAATATGTCCATCTCCTTTATTTTTGCGAGGCATCATATTTGTGTTGCCGCTTATCCTCCTTCTCACCCTCGCCGGCGATGGCCTCAATGTTCACACAAAACGAAGCAAAAAACGTCTTTAAATATGGTTAATCCTAAGGCGTCTCTCTCTCCTCTTTCTCTCTCTCTCTCTCTCTCTCTCTCTCTCTAAAAACAGATCTTGCGCTATAAATTATAAGTTTGCTTTCAAAACAATATTTTAAAAATATTTAACAGGTAAAATTAACATCATATTTGGATTCTATACATTTTTCTAATAAAATTTCATATACAATATGTTAAAATCGAAGTTACGGTTTAAAAGATACGTATATTTTAGAAAATCAATTGTTTGACTTAAATATATTCTAAAATAATATTTAAAAATACTTAACAGGTAAAAATAATCTCATATTCATATTCTACATATTTTTCTAATCAAATTTCATATATAACATGTTCAAATCGGAGTTACGGTTTAAAAGATATGGATGATTTAAAAAAAACATGTATTTGACTTAAATATGATCCGCGGACGAATTACCTAAAACATCAGGGGGGTTTTCGAAAATTGTAAAATAACGGTTCGTGTATGACTTAAATCCGGACTGCGGGTTGATTTCAAGAAAACACAGGGACTTTTATGTAAAATACGAAAAAACGATTCGTTCTGACTTGAAATAGGACTGCGGGTTGATTTCTGTGAAGTGGAGGGACTTTTCTGCAAAATGCCATGACGGACGGGCTGAAACCCAATTTTCTTTATTATTAGGTAAAGATTTTTCAGCTTTGTGCTAAGTGTAGCCTCTGATTGCAAGAAAGTTCAAAAGTTGTGACGTGCTGTCCAGGAAACAGATTCTGTCCTTGGACAGAAAAATTCGTATGAAATCACCAGATCATCTTTTTGGTCTGAATTGTTTCGACAGTGTGCTCTATACAATTGTCTTTCGGGCATCTGTTCTGAGTTTTTTGACTAGAGTTGCAGAAGTTCCCCGAACAAATCATTTACTACCTGCTGGTCTGTTTTTCACAGATTCTGTCCTGTTTTGCCTTTCCTTCATTTTGCAAACCTTGAGCTTGCTTTTTCTTTGCAAAAACCTTTTGGCAATCTTGAGAAACAGTAGACCTTCAAGAATATCCTTAATTCCAGCAAGGAACAATTATTTTATTATGGGTACTAACCTCGCTAATCAGATTATGATGAGTTATGTCTGAAGGGAGTTTTCAAGTGTGCGAGGGAAGATGATAAAAAGATTCAGGAGTGTCAAACGCTCAAGCTTGGGGATGCCCCCATGCACCCCCAAGAAATATTCAAGAAGACTCAAGCGTCTAAGCTTGGGGATGCCCCCGTGCATCCCCTTCTCCATCAACATTATCAGTTCGTCTTTCGTTCCACTATATTTTTATCACTTCATGTGTTATGTGCTATGTTTGGAGCGTCTTGCTTATAGTTTTCCTTTTTAGTTTTCTTTAGCTTTAAAGGTATAAGCCCATCCTAGAATGATCTCAAGTTTGGTATCTTTGCACGACTCATGTAAAAGAGGGATTAAAATGCAAAAGGAGATAGTTGGCTTACACTCGCCACTTCACACAATACATTACATAAGCAATCATCATTCAGAACATCACAACCCGACTACGGGTGAAGATCCAAAAGAAAGATACCAAAACAACATAAAGCCACAGGTCAGGATCGAATCCTAGTAGAAACCACTACTGATCGTCGAAACGTCACAAGCAACAGCCAAACTCTTCATCGAACTCCTGGTGAAGAACTGATTCATCTCCTGCATCTAACTCGGCTGGACCTGCATCTGGTGTGGTGAAGTAACTATGAGCCACAGAGGACTCAGCAATCCCGTTCCCGGGTAACAAGACTATTTAAGCCTTGGGTGAGGAACAAGGCTGGAGAAAGAATAAGAGGTGAAGGAACAACAAGAGTCTGCAGCAGCAACTAGCACTAACTTACGTAAAAGAGAGCGAGAAGAGAAGTGCCTCGGTCGAAAGATGATCACGAAGTGATCCTAGCTAAAGCCGGTCAAACATAACCCCACCGTGTTCAACTCCCGAATCCCTATTCGGAAATTGACAGTCACGGAACACACGCTGGTAGTGTATTAGAAACATTGTGTCAAGTTATCTACAACCGGATATTAACAAGCTCCCATCTGCCACATAACCGCGGGCACGGCTTTCGAAAGTTCAAACCCTGCAGGGGTGTTCCAACTTGGCCCATCACAAGCCCACGATCCGCGGAGTCGAACTCCATAGGTGGGAAGACCCGAGTATTCTCGGAATCCCGTGCTCAAGTTAAACCGAACTAAGGTAAGGCTAATCCAGCAAATCCTCCCGGTGTGTCGACACCCTGATAGTAGCCACGCGTATCTAAGTCTCAGGACACGACCGGATGGGCGAAGCTACAGGACCCAATCCTCGAGTTTCCCCGTGGTGGTTCCCGCAGGCTCCCCGTTTGGGACCAACACCATCAGCACTGCCCCCCTGCTATGTAGAATTAAGGATCCTCGAGGGAGCGACCCCCTATGCAAATTTAATTAATTAATTAATTTTTTATTATGAGGCAAATAGTACCAAATGTTGGGACTTGCTGGAAAATACTTAGCACTTAGCGGTTTATCAAGGGGGTCCCATACACCCCAACCGTGTTAGGAACGCATAATCAAGGAACATAACACCGGTTTATACGGTTCCTAACGGCATGAGTGGAACAAAACACCAAGCAAAAAAGGCTTAGCCTTCCACCTTGCCAGTATATAGATGATTTCAATTTAAGCATTTATATAGTGTGATATAACCCAACCAAACTTCAACATGAAGCAAGCATCTTCAATCTTCCCCTGCAACTAACAATGCTATAAGAGGGGCTGAGCGAAGCGTACTTAGCCAAGCAACGGTTTGCATAGGTAGGTTGGTTAAACAGGGCAATGGTTACAAGTAGGAGGCTGACAAGAAGATCATGGGCATCGAGGCAAAACTATAGAGCGGAACTACTAGCAATAGGCAAAGGTAGTAATGTTATCGAGGTTCGGTCATCTTGCCTGGAATTCCACAAAGGAGAAGAACGGATCCATGAAGAATACGGAGCAACAGACGAGCGAAACCTCACAACTCCGGAACGAAACCGAAGCTAACAAGAGAAGCAACCGGAAAGAAAGCAACAACACGGTAAACACACATATCATAAACATGGCATACGATGCACAAGCAAGCATGATGCATGTCCGGTTTAAATATGCATGGCATGGCAAAGTGCACAAACAAATACTACAAGTTAAGTGGAGATCAATATGCAACGAGTTGCATATTGACGAAACACCACATTTAATTATTTAGTTGACTCACATTTAATTACAAGACAAGATTAATTGTTTTAAACATAGCAAGAGGTGAAGCATAAAAAACTACACTATTTAGACATTTTAAATGGGGCCGAAAATAACAACAACATATCCGGAAAATCCCCATGAGCATGTTTAATTATTATTAAAGCAACAACAATTCACACATATTAATGTTGTTAATATGATGCGGATGACATGATCAAGTTTATGCAAGTTTTATTAAAAGGTTGACTTAAAAGAGATATGAAGTATTGTCACCGTGGAGGAAAAAAAGGGTGCCACGGCAACGATCCGAAAATGATGCAACGCAACATCTCGGTTCCGGTAACTCGTTGAGAGTCCGGGCAAAAGAAAGATGGTGTGAGCGGGTCAACGAGAAGAAAGTGGGGCGATCCCGTTACCGGGTTCCCACGAGTCGGCGACGAGGCAACCGAGGAACAAGCCAAACGGACGAAACGGGCACGGAGCACACACGGGAAACATTTCATACAACACAAGCATGCATCCACGGGGCACGTCTCGGGGTTATACCTTTGAAGCGTGTGTTTCGGGGCGGTTCGAGATCGTAGAGGGACGTAGTGGAAGTAGAGGAAGTAGTCGTTCCGTCGGCGGTAGTTGTGCTCGGGCGACGGTAGCGGAAGTAGTGGTACACGTTCGTTTCGGAGAGGGACTTGATGAACCCAACATCTTCGAGGCGACGGTAGTCGTTCACGTATGTAGTGGTACTTGGTGCGTCTCCGAGACGGTAGTTGTTCACGAGGTCGTTTTGTAGATGTTCGAGTCGTCGAGCGTAGTGGTACTTGTCGCATCCGGAAACACGGGTCTTCGAGGGTCGACGGTAGTGGTACTTGATCCGAGTAGTCGTTCAGGGTCACGATGACGATAGTCGTACGCGGATCGTAGAGGAACTTGATGCTTCCCCGGTCTTCGGACTCCACTTGGCAAAAGAAACGGTCCCTGGACAAATCTCAACAGCACAAGGCAACAACGCAAAAAAAAGAACACAGGCACGGTAGCGGGACGACGAGGCCAGGCAGCAGCACGGCGAGGCAGGGGCCGCGGGATCCGGTGGCCGGACGCGGGGCTCGGGGCGCTGGAGGAGCCGCAGGAGGGAGGACGAGGCCGGGCGCGTCGGGGTGGCTGGCCCTCTGGCTCGCTCGTAGGGGGAAGTTGCGGCCCTGGACGAGGGACGCGAGAGGCCGGGCGTGGGCGCGCTGGACGGTCGAAGCGGCCCGGGGCGGAGGGGCTCTGCCGGCCCGCGGCACCGCGGCGCAGAGGAGGGAGACTGGCCGCGGCTCGCGGCGTGCGGGCGCTCTGGAGCGGGAGGGCTCGGGCCTGGCCGGCGCAGAGCAGAGGGAGCCTCAGAGGAGAGCGACGACGCCCTGGGCTCGGGACTCCTGGCCGCTGGAGAGTCGAGGCTCCGCGCGACGCTGCTTGAGGGGCCCCGACGAGGGCACGACGAAGGAGGGGGTGAGGGGCGCGCGAGGGATGAGAGGGCGAGCTAGAGATGTTCGAGGGGAGAGGGAGGCTCGGGAAAGAGGGAGCTCGAGGGAATCGAGCTGAGCGAGCGAGAGGGGCGAGGGAATCGGGATCGGGGGCGAGGGGAGTGGGGCCTGTCGGTCGAGAGAGAGAGGGGAGATCGATGGGGAACGGGAGGGTGGCGGCGGTGCGAGGGAACGAGAGGGAGAGGAGCGAACGCTCGCTAGGGTTACAGCGGTGGGCTGGAGTGGGCCAAGAGGTGAGGAGAGGCCTGGCCAGAGTGGCTGGTTGGGCCAAGAAGGGTGGCTGGCTGGGCTCCCAAGGGAGAAGGAGGTGTTGGGCCTAGGCTGCTCTACTCCTATGAACTTTGCAGAAAAAAAATAAACAGAGAGTCCAAAAGAAAATAAGAAAGGAAGGTTACGAAAAGAATTTGGACAAGGGGCAATTATTCTTGGGCTCGTAAAAATGAGCACGACCGGAGAAAAATACAAAAGGCCAGATCGGAAAATAATTCAAACATATTTGAATTTAATTCAAATAGGTTTGAACTAAGACGTGATTATAGAAGTGTCCAAAAATGTTCAAATTTTTGGAGGAACCTCGAAACAACGGAAAAGAATTATTGGCAAGATTTTGAAGGTGAAACTCGAAGTGAAAAGACATGGGGAAATTATGCAAGTGTGTTATGGTGATTCCGAAGCAATGGAATAATTATTAATATAGCTCCATAATTATTAGGAGGCTTTTATGTGTTATAAAGAGAAGACATTCTTCCCTCGATTTAAATGGACCGAAGGTCCACACGATTTATTTAAGTTGAGATGCAAAAATTAAAGACATGATGGCATGATGACATGATGCAATGCAAAATAAATAACACAAGCACAAAGAACCACACGGGCAAACCCCGGAACATCTGGAATCTTCGGGAATCTTCTGGAATCTTCTGGGACGTCAGTCTCGGGCGTCACAACTCTCCCACACTAACAGAGGATCTCGACCCGAGATCCTAGAGATATCACCGGGTAAAAACGGAAGAGGAAGAGGTAAAACAAAGTTGCTTCTTGGACAAACGAGTGAAACCAAAGAACCTTGAGAGGTTGAACAAAATGAAAGAAGAATACAACAGAGATGAACGAAGTTAAGAGCACTCCGGTAAAAGGAGGAACAAGGAACATGAAACAGAGCTTACAAACCAAAAGAATATGAAACCGCAATGGTATGGCCAAGGAAAAGAATGACAGAATTCGGACAACACTCCGTCTGAAAATGGAAGGAATTAACAAGAACTTGAGGAGATGAGATGGTACTTGATGAAAACACAACATATAGCTTCTGAAACAATTGATAGAATGGCCCAAGGGGTAAGAAAGATTCAGACAGCACTCCGGTTAAAAAGAGAGGCAAAACTTGATAAGATGAGGGAACTAGAATGAAGAATACAACACTCCGGTTAAAATGATAAGCAAGGAAAAAAAAAGATCTTGATAAAAAAAACGAGATGATGGTTAAAGAGAGCAATATCACAGAACCTCCGGAATGAAAGAATAGATAATATAGTTCAATGAAAGAAATGAATGGAGAAGAAAAAGACAACTTCTCTCAAAAAGAATTAGGAAAACCTCCTTACAAAGAAGGGTTGAATGGGGTTGATGGAAAATCAACAACGAAACGAATAAGCTCGTTGTGGGCTTATAGAAAACATCTCAAAATTAAGAGTTGACAACCAGCCACTAACAGAAATATTTGATTGCATTGAGATCAACAAGGAGACGATAAACTTATTTCATCGGAATGATAAATGAAGAACTTGGGTCATTTATAAGCACCATAATAGCAACAATTCTTAGGGAAAGCTTTTAGGTGAAATATAACCCAAATCACTCTAACAAATAAAAATGAGTGGTTGAAAGAATCTCCTGAACAAAGAAAATGATGGGTTTAAATATCTCATTCTTGACAACTTGTGAATCATAAAACATGAAGGAATTGTCAAAAATGACATACCACCATCTCAAAGAATAAGGTAGAGATAATTGCAATTCAAAATGCAAGAAGAAGAATATTTGACCTCCTCCAACAAGAATCTTGATGAAGACTTCGAGTATGAATTAAATGATGATGAACCACCATGAAGAACTTCGGTAATGAAAGCATGAGAAGTGAAAGATGAAAGAATAAGATTCAAGACCTGCGATGAATTAGATGGAGCTTTGAAAAGATATAATTGAAATAACTTGGAGCTCCGGAAAAACAAGATGAAGAATTTAGAACCAAGGATATGATATGATGAACAAGCTCCAGACAAAAGAATTAAATCAGCTTGAAGGAATAAGAATAAGAATTATGTCATGCATATCCTTCACCAATTAAATTGATGACAACCAAGGATTTGGCATCCTACTTATTCTCGTTGGAAAGAATTAAAGAGAGATCTAGCACAACCTTGGATAAATCTTCAACGAACCACCGGTAGGATTATGAAAAGAACGAGTGAATTAAAACGATAACAACGGAAGGGTAATCTTGAAAGAACCATCGTAAAATATGGAGACGAACGAAGAGACATCAATGAAGAATATTGGGAGGGCGAAGTTGCAAACAGAGAACGAAGAAATATTCTGAAATGATGGCCTTCGGAGGATCACAAAGAAAAGAATTCATGAAATGCTTCGGATGGGATAAAAGAATTCCCCACAATCGGAACAATAATGAGGATGGCCTGAAGGTAGAACCACGAATCTTCAAGAGAACGGGCCAAGATTTAAGAGAAACACTTCTCCGGTCTTCAAAATCTGAGAAGACAATGAGAAATGCCATAAGAATTGTTGAGCACTCCGGAATGAAGAATTAAAAGGTTGAAACAACGATGAAAAGAATTTGAAAGCGATCTTGGAGAAGGCATGTGACTGATGGAATCCATTCTTACGTCACATTCTGAAAAGAATTTGAGTAAGACTCCAGAAAATTATAAGAGTCAGGTAAGATCCTGGGAAAAGACCTGTGGGTTAGGGCCCACTCAAAAGAAATCACCGTTGAAAAAGATTGCTGAAGAGATATTGCACCGGTTGAATTAAATGGCTTGAGTAAGATGACAATCCTCAAAATAGCTTGAACGGATTAAGAATGGAATTATGAATCTTCTGAGATATCTTGAACACTCCGGATATGAACAGCAAGAGGAGAATGATTAATTGGTCCACCGGAATAAGAGAGCATTGTGAAATGAGGAAAAAGGATAAGATCAACACCGAAATCTTGAATTACATCCACCGGAAGAATCTGAGAACAAAAGAATGATGAACTTGAAGCTCTTGAGCATCTTCACGATAAATCACCGGATAAGAACATTGAAGGAAAAGAATGAAGAAACATGACATGAATAAAATGGATACTTCATCTGAGAATTTCTGACTCCAAGAAGAAGAAGGGTGGGAGGGTGGGGAAAACAAAGACAACTTGAGACGCACAAAGTGGACACTGGTTGAAAAAGAATTTAACATGACCATCTTGATGGTCAAGAAGAATTAGCACTCCCATAGAAATATGAGAACACCGATTAGGAAAGGTATGGAATCAACATTTGACATCGAAGCAACTCGAATACCAGAATCAAATGAAACAAAGGATAGATATGCAACATGATCTTCACAATATCATCCGAACAGAGAACTGAACGAATGAATTCCGCATGTACATCAACTTGACGAGAAGCCACTTGGAGAACAAAAGATAAATAAAAAAAAGGAACAAGGATCAGATAGAACAAATACAAGATAGAAGCTTCGTTCGACATCTTCGTGCTGAAAGCTCATGGAACGTGTTACAAAAGGGTTTTGCAATCCCCGGATCAGCATAGCCAAGGACCCTTTAAGATGCAACTCCCGATCAGAACAAGTCCATAAAACCACTTCACTCAATGTAGAACCCCGAACTTCATATCGTGCATCCGTTGGAAGAATGCCTAGAACTACTAGATGAACCCACCTATAGATTTCCGAAAGTTTCCAGTTATGCAATCAGGTGTTGGGGATACACGGGAAGCACCGCGCAATCAACTCTAAACCTACATCCAGGTGTATCCATCCTTCAACACATAACCAGTCTTTCTCGGAAACTGTTTACCTCGGACCTTCGAAAAGCATCCACTATAACAAGCTATGGCAATACTCTCGAACTACCTCCCCAGTACTGGGTGATGTCGGGGTTATCTTGCCACTGGCCGTATAGGAGAGATTTTCGGTGTCGGCCGTCTTAAGTATTTAGTACTGCCGCGATATGCTTGTGACAACAATACCCCGAAGCTCAACTCCCCGGGAACAGGAGGCATCGAGAACAATATCCTTGTCACAAGAACATCGAAACAATCCCAGAATACTCGCGGGATTCCTAAAAAAATTTGGTGCAATTTTGAAGATAGGAGAGACAAGAGTAGTCGTCAGGAGTCCTCACCAGAGAGAAAGGGGATGAGAAGCAAAGAAATCCTACTCTCCGATATAAAATATAGGACTCAAAACATTTTCAGTGTGTGCCTAGACTCAACCGTCAACGATTTGATCAATCAGTGGGGGCTTCTAGGTCGGAGAAGGCTCTGATACCAACTTGTAATGCCCATGATGGGACTATACCTCCTACGTGTCGAGGCACGACTTAAAGGTATAAGCCCATCCTAGAATGATCTCAAGTTTGGTATCTTTGCACGACTCATGTAAAAGAGGGATTAAAATGCAAAAGGAGATAGTTGGCTTACACTCGCCACTTCACACAATACATTACATAAGCAATCATCATTCAGAACATCACAACCCGACTACGGGTGAAGATCCAAAAGAAAGATACCAAAACAACATAAAGCCACAGGTCAGGATCGAATCCTAGTAGAAACCACTACTGATCGTCGAAACGTCACAAGCAACAGCCAAACTCTTCATCGAACTCCTGGTGAAGAACTGATCCATCTCCTGCATCTAACTCGGCTGGACCTGCATCTGGTGTGGTGAAGTAACTGTGAGCCACAGAGGACTCAGCAATCCCGTTCCCGGGTAACAAGACTATTTAAGCCTTGGGTGAGGAACAAGGCTGGAGAAAGAATAAGAGGTGAAGGAACAACAAGAGTCTGCAGCAGCAACTAGCACTAACTTACGTAAAAGAGAGCGAGAAGAGAAGTGCCTCGGTCGAAAGATGATCACGAAGTGATCCTAGCTAAAGCCGGTCAAACATAACCCCACCGTGTTCAACTCCCGAATCCCTATTGGGAAATTGACAGTCACGGAACACACGCTGGTAGTGTATTAGAAACATTGTGTCAAGTTATCTACAACCGGATATTAACAAGCTCCCATCTGCCACATAACCGCGGGCACGGCTTTCGAAAGTTCAAACCCTGCAGGGGTGTTCCAACTTGGCCCATCACAAGCCCACGATCCGCGGAGTCGCAACTCCATAGGTGGGAAGACCCGAGTATTCTCGGAATCCCGTGCTCAAGTTAAACCGAACTAAGGTAAGGCTAATCCAGCAAATCCTCCCGGCGTGTCGACACCCTGATAGTAGCCGCGCGTATCTAAGTCTCAGGACACGACCGGATGGGCGAAGCTACAGGACCCAATCCTCGAGTTTCCTCGTGGTGGTTCCCGCAGGCTCCCCGTTTGGGACCAACACCATCAGCACTGGCCACCCCTGCTATGTAGAATTAAGGATCCTCGAGGGAGCGACCCCCTATGCAAATTTAATTAATTAATTAATTTGTTATTATGAGGCAAATAGTACCAAATGTTGGGACTTGCTGGAAAAGACTTAGCACTTAGCGGTTTATCAAGGGGGTCCCATACACCCCAACCGTGTTAGGAACGCATAATCAAGGAACATAACACCTGTTTATACGGTTCCTAACGGCATGAGTGGAACAAAACACCAAGCAAAAAAGGCTTAGCCTTCCACCTTGCCAGTATATAGATGATTTCAATTTAAGCATTTATATAGTGTGATATAACCCAACCAAACTTCAACATGAAGCAAGCATCTTCAATCTTCACCTGCAACTAACAATGCTATAAGAGGGGCTGAGCGAAGCGTACTTAGCCAAGCAACGGTTTGCATAGGTAGGTTGGTTAAACAGGGCAATGGATACAAGTAGGAGGCTGACAAGAAGATCATGGGCATCGAGGCAAAACTATAGAGCGGAACTACTAGCAATAGGCAAAGATAGTAATGTTATCGAGGTTCGGTCATCTTGCCTGGAATTCCACAAAGGAGAAGAACGGATCCATGAAGAAGACGGAGCAACAGACGAGCGAAACCTCACAACTCTGGAACGAAACCGAAGCTAACAAGAGAAGCAACCGGAAAGAAAGCAACAACACGGTAAACACACATATCATAAACATGGCATACGATGCACAAGCAAGCATGATGCATGTCCGGTTTAAATATGCATGGCATGGCAAAGTGCACAAACAAATACTACAAGTTAAGTGGAGATCAATATGCAACGAGTTGCATATTGACGAAACACCACATTTAATTATTTAGTTGACTCACATTTAATTACAAGACAAGATTAATTGTTTTTAACATAGCAAGAGGTGAAGCATAAAAAAACTACACTATTTAGACATTTTAAATGGGGCTGGAAATAACAACAACATATCCGGAAAATCCCCATGAGCATGTTTAATTATTATTAAAGCAACAACAATTCACACATATTAATGTTGTTAATATGATGCGGATGACATGATCAAGTTTATGCAAGTTTTATTAAAAGGTTGACTTAAAAGAGATATGAAGTATTGTCACCGTGGAGGAAAAAAAGGGTGCCACGGCAACGATCCGAAAATGATGCAACGCAACATCTCGGTTCCGGTAACTCGTTGAGAGTCCGGGCAAAAGAAAGATGGTGTGAGCGGGTCAACGAGAAGAAAGTGGGGCGATCCCGTTACCAGGTTCCCACAAGTCGGCGACGAGGCAACCGAGGAACAAGCCAAACGGACGAAACGGGCACGGAGCACACACGGGAAACATTTCATACAACACAAGCATGCATCCACGGGTCACGTCTCGGGGTTATACCTTTGAAGCGTGCGTTTCGGGGCGGTTCGAGATCGTAGAGGGACGTAGTGGAAGTAGAGGAAGTAGTCGTTCCGTCGGCGGTAGTTGTGCTCGGGCGACGGTAGCGGAAGTAGTGGTACACGTTCGTTTCGGAGAGGGACTTGATGAACCCAACATCTTCGAGGCGACGGTAGTCGTTCACGTATGTAGTGGTACTTGGTGCGTCTCCGAGACGGTAGTTGTTCACGAGGTCGTTTTGTAGATGTTCGAGTCGTCGAGCGTAGTGGTACTTGTCGCATCCGGAAACACGGGTCTTCGAGGGTCGACGGTAGTGGTACTTGATCCGAGTAGTCGTTCAGGGTCACGATGACGATAGTCATACGCGGATCGTAGAGGAACTTGATGCTTCCCCGGTCTTCGGACTCCACTTGGCAAAAGAAACGGTCCCTGGACAAATCTCAACAGCACAAGGCAACAACGCAAAAAAAGAACACATGCACGGTAGCGGGACGACGAGGCCAGGCAGCAGCACGGCGAGGCAGGGGCCGCGGGATCCGGTGGCCGGACGCGGGGCTCGGGGCGCTGGAGGAGCCGCAGGAGGGAGGACGAGGCCGGGCGCGTCGGGGTGGCTGGCCCTCTGGCTCGCTCGCAGGGGGAAGTTGCGGCCCTGGACGAGGGACGCGAGAGGCCGGGCGCGGGCGCGCTGGACGGTCGAAGCGGCCCGGGGCGGAGGGGCTCTGCCGGCCCGCGGCACCGCGGCGCAGAGGAGGGAGACTGGCCGCGGCTCGCGGCGTGCGGGCGCTCTGGCCGCGGGCTTGGAGCGGGAGGGCTCGGGCCTGGCCGGCGCAGAGCAGAGGGAGCCTCAGAGGAGAGCGAGGACGCCCTGGGCTCGGGACTCCTGGCCGCTGGAGAGTCGAGGCTCCGCGCGGCGCTGCTTGAGGGGCCCCGACGAGGGCGCGGCGAAGGAGGGGGTGAGGGGCGCGCGAGGGATGAGGGGGCGAGTTGGAGATGTTCGAGGGGAGAGGGAGGCTCGGGAAAGAGGGAGCTCGAGGGAATCGAGCTGAGCGAGCGAGAGGGGCGAGGGAATCGGGATCGGGGGCGAGGTGAGCGGGGCCTGTCGGTCGAGAGAGAGAGGGGAGATCGATGGGGAACGGGAGGGTGGCGGCGGTGCGAGGGAACGAGAGGGAGAGGAGCGAACGCTCGCTAGGGTTACAGCGGTGGGCTGGAGTGGGCCAAGAGGTGAGGAGAGGCCTGGCCAGAGTGGCTGGTTGGGCCAAGAAGGGTGGCTGGCTGGGCTCCCAAGGGAGAAGGAGGTGTTGGGCCTAGGCTGCTCTACTCCTATGAACTTTGCAGAAAAAATAAACAGAGAGTCCAAAAGAAAATAAGAAAGGAAGGTTACGAAAAGAATTTGGACAAGGGGCAATTATTCTCGGGCTCGTAAAAATGAGCACGACCGGAGAAAAATACAAAAGGCCAGATCGGAAAATAATTCAAACATATTTGAATTTAATTCAAATAGGTTTGAACTAAGACGTGATTATAGAAGTGTCCAAAAATGTTCAAATTTTTGGAGGAACCTCGAAACAACGGAAAAGAATTATTGGCAAGATTTTGAAGGTGAAACTCGAAGTGAAAAGACATGGGGAAATTATGCAAGTGTGTTATGGTGATTCCGAAGCAATGGAATAATTATTAATATAGCTCCATAATTATTAGGAGGCTTTTATGTGTTATAAAGAGAAGACATTCTTCCCTCGATTTAAATGGACCGAAGGTCCACACGATTTATTTAAGTTGAGATGCAAAAATTAAAGACATGATGGCATGATGACATGATGCAATGCAAAATAAATAACACAAGCACAAAGAACCACACGGGCAAACCCCGGAACATCTGGAATCTTCGGGAATCTTCTGGAATCTTCTGGGACGTCAGTCTCGGGCGTCACAACTTAGGTCATCCACTTGAGGGAAATTGCTGCTGTCCTACAAACCTCTGCGCTTGGAGGCCCAATATAGTCTACAAGAATAGAAACGTGTGTAGACATCAGTGAACTATGTATGTGTTTGAAAATTGCGTTGATGAAACTATATGTTATGACGGTTATGCTATACATGTTTGAATTTCAATGTTTTAATGATATTTATCGTGAATCGATTGATGTTCATGCGAGCTAGAACAAAAAACTATACATTTTTTTACTCCACTGAGTTTAGGGCATTGGCTAGGCGCGGCCACCTATAGAGGAGAATAATTTTCCTCCACTAACTTTACTCGGCCGGATACTCCACTAACTTTTGAGGAATGGGTTAGAATTGCCATATTTTTAAACTGCCCAAACATCTTATATTTAGGAATGGAGGTAGTAGTATGTATCAACTTCACCCCATCCATGGGAACAACATACTGGTAAAATGTGTAACCCCC
>LR738714.1:747671884-747685577 GCA_902687465.1 Secale cereale
CCCCCCCCCCCCCTCTCACACTTCTTCCAAAGGCTTGGGGGAGACCCCCCGGCATACTCATAGCTTCATCAATGATATGATACTGTGTGAGCCGTCGTTTTTGTAAATAGTTTGAATTGCTTATCACCTGTGCCATGTGGTAATCCTTGTTAGTCAGCATGAAGACTCGGTCACGCAGCACTATTGCCAGGGACTCGCCACGATTGCCCATGTTTTCCGCTAGCCCTTGCAGGCTTGCAGCTACAGTTGTATCCTGATCCTATATACAGTGGCGGGGGCACGAATATTTTTCAGCTGTGGTGAAGTTTTTGAAGGAGAAAATCATGTATACTACAACGATGCATGAGCTCAGTAGAATACTTTATATTCAACAAATACAACTGCAATCCAAAAGTAAATACTGACACTCAAAATACCTCACTACATGAAGATTATATGAATTATGGATCACCAGTTTATCATCTTTAATAACTAAACACACAAGATGTCTATAAACATAGAAACCATGGATAAACCATGAATTTGTAAGTAGTACAATATAATCATAAAAAACACATTATACAAGTGAAGATATTTAGAAAGAATACCTACCTATAATAAAGCTTTACTTTGTTAAGTAGACAGTGGCAAAGGCATTCTTCTTGGTCTATTTTAAAATTCTTTCTTAATTTCAGCAAAATCAATTCTTCTAAATATCCATATCTAGTCACAAGAGGAAACAAATCAATTAGTTTTTCAACTATGTTAGAGCACTAGAATAAAAGCAATGCACAAGTACAGAGCTAAAATGGTAGAACATACATATGCATTTCAATACTTTTTTTTTGGCAGGAAAACCATAGGGTTTATTACTCCAAAAATACATGTTTACAACCCTCAGCGATCAAAACGCTGACAACGGCGGAGGACGCCCCAGCCAACATGTTGTGCTATCCCCGTATCTACCATAATTCGCTAAAGAATCTGCAACCCTGTTTTGTTCTCTATGAATTTTAACTGGAATAACAACCCTATCGTTAATGTACCCCTTAACAGTCCTAACCAGAAGGGCATGCATGGACCTATCCAACAAATCATCCGACAGTGCCTTGAGCGGCAAAGAGCAATCCGACTGAAGAAGAATAGTAGCTGAAGAGTGCTCGGCGGCTATCTTGAGTCCCTCCCATAGCTTGTAGCCAAATGCATAAGCATAATTATAAGTGACCACATAATGTGTACTTTCTTGTTCTCATCACGCCATGTTTCTTGTATCGTTTTGGCAAAGCAGCTGGTGTGTGGCGGTTGCAAACTTGCAATAGTGTATAGTGCGAGGGGAGGCGAGCACCATTTGTCCATCAGCTCTTGAGCCTTCTTCTTCCGATGGGGATGGGAATGGGGCGGCAGGTACGTACGCTCCTCCACTTAACCCCCTCCTATCAATTTTGCTTTATTACCACTTAAAAAGTTCTGGTAGAGTAGTATATTCAGCCATTAGGGGCACAGCTTTTGTGGGAGTTCCTTCCTCTGCTTTCTCAAACTAGATTCTTGGAAAACAATTAAACTGTTGGATCAATCTCCTAAAACTCTAAGCTCCCAAGAAATGCTGCCTTTGGGTGAATCCTGGTTGGGGCTCGCACACTGGGTGTCTTTCATGCCTCAGATTTCTACCGCCTTTGACCCGCCCGGTCTGCTTGCTTGTCGACCCCCTGGTTCACATGTCCCTCCACGGCTTTGCCACACACATATGAATCACTGTGAGGAAAAGTACTCCACACACATATTAATTGCCAAATTGACTCACATCCCTTAACGCTCTCGCATGCATGCTTTTCTTTTAACACGCTCATATATACGGCTGCAATGCCCATGGCCCAATTCGACCGCAGCTTTCGGTTAACTACTTGCAATTAATTTGCATTGACTAACAAATTGGTTATTAAATTCTGGCGGCGTAGGGAAAATCAACCTGCTTACAAAAGCGGACTTCCACTGGTAGCTTTGTAGCCTAAACATCCCGGGCAGAGGTAACACCAACGTAGAATTCAGACACCTTTTCAACTTTTTCCAACATTTGTTGAAAATTCTATATAACATTTTAAATAGAATAGTGTTAGAAAATTCAACAACTTTTCGACCAACTTGATCAATTTTCTAAAATTCTAATTCTAAATCATGAATATTTTTTTGAAAAGCATGAACAACATTTTTTAAAACCATGAATATTTCAAAAGAAAATTAAAGAGATATGTTAGTTCAAAGTGTTAAGAATATTTTTTGAAACAACATTTTGAGCATTTTGAGCAATTTTAAAGAAAGATGAGGAGCGCGCAAACTTAAGAACTAACACTTTGAGCACCGGCTTTCTTTCTGGCTACTTATGTGACAAATTTAGCTTTGTGAATATTCACGTCGATGTTTTTTTGTTTTTTAAAACCATTTTTCGTTCTGTTACATTCTGGTTTTTGTTTCTTTTTTCCTTTTCCTATTTTTCCAAATGCGTGAAATTTTCACAAATTTAAAAATTGGTTGCGTTTCAAAAAAAAAATCATGTTGATTGATAATGCGAGAAATCATAAACAACAGAAGCATCCAATTTTTTTTGACAATTTTCAATAAAAGTTTAGGACATAGACACATTCATATTAATTGATAATGACAAAAATTACAAATAACAGAAGCCTTAAAAATAGAAACTATATGCTCAAGGATATCAAGAAAGAATGTGCTTCCAAACAGAGCCGTCTAGCTTACCTGTACACCCTCCGTTGAACATGGTCTAGTTTTGGACGATCTTGAAATGACCATAACTTTTGCCAGTAGATGGGCATGCCAATGGTAGGCATCCATGCTAGGTATGAACGATGTTCGACACTGCATGCAAGTAGCGTCATGTCCGGTTCGTATGACGTTGTGCGGGCGATACATGCCGATCAAAAAACAGACGGACGTCTCCCGTCGTGGCGTGCCGCATGGGTCGGCCCACTAACCCGACGCAGTCAACCCGTGCCTTCCACATGAAGTACCTGAGCGCAATCACGGAATATACCCAAATTTTCAGCGGGTGTGGGGCCCTGCCCCGGTACCCCACGTCAAAAAGGAACGAAATCTGACACCGAACGCATGTTGCGTCACGTCTGGGCAGTGTTTTAGGGGTTTTCGGCCCGAAAAATCGTAGAAAATGCATGCAGTGTCGAAACACAACAAATTTTGGCATGCATGTTTGCCATGGTCATTCTAGCCCCTAGAATTTTTTTGAGCCTATTTGATGGATGTGAAGAAGACACATGCACCCGAGGATCCCTTCCGCCCATACCGAAACCCTTGCCTTCCACATGACGTACCTGACCGAAATCACGGAATGTACTCAACTTTTGCCAGCAAGTGTGGGCCCCACCCCAATACCACACGCCAAAAATTAACGAAATCTGACACAGAACGCATGTTACGTCACGTCCGGGCAGTGCTTTAGGGTTTTCAGCCGGAAAAAATGCAGAAAATGCATACAGTGTTGAAATGTGAGAAATTTTGGCATGCAGGCTTGCCATGGTCATTCTAGCTCGTGAAAAAATTTGAGCTCGTTTTGACGGATGTGAAGAAGAGACCTGCTCCAGAGGATCCCTTCCGCCCATACTGAAACCCGTGCCTTCTACATGAAGTACCTGAGCGCAATAACGAAACGTATCCAACTTTGGCCAGCGTGTGTGGGGCCCCACCCCGGTACCCCACGCCAAAAATGAACGAAATTTGACACCGAACACATGTTGCGTCACGTCCAGGCAGTGGTTTAGGGGTTTTCGGCCCCGAAAATCGCAGAAAATGCATCCAGTGTCAAAAAGCGACGAATTTGGGCATGCATGCTTGCCATGGTCATTCTAGCCTGTGAAAAACATCCGAGCCTGTTTGACAGGTGTGAAGAAGAGACATGCACCCGAGGATCCCTTCCGCCCATACCGAAACCCCTGCCTTCCACATGAAGTACGTGAGCGCAATCACGGAATGTACCCAACTTTTGCAAGAGCATGTGGGGCCCACCCCGGTACCCCACGCCAAAATGAACGAAATCTGACACCGAACGCATGTTGCGTCACGTTCAGGCAGTGTTTTAGGGGTTTTCGTCCGGGGAAATCGCAGACAATGCATACAGTGCCGAAACGCAAGAATTTTGGCATGCAGGTTTGCCATGGTCATTTTAGCTCGTGAAATAAATATGAGCCCGTTTGACGGATGTGAAGAAGAGACATGCTCCCCAGGATCATTTCCGTCCATACTGAAACACGTGCCTTCCACATGAAGTACCTGATCGCAATCACAAAATGTACCCAAATTTTGCCAGCGCGTGTGGGGCCCCATCCCAGTACCCCACGCCAAAAATGAACGAAATCTGACACCGAACGCACGTTGTGTCACGTCAGGGCAGTGTTTTAGGGGTTTTTGGCCTAGAAAATCGTAGAAAAAGCATACAATGTTGAAACGTGACAAATTTTGGCATGCATGCTTGCCATGGTCATTCTAGCCTGTGAAAAAAATCCGAGCCCGTTTGACAGATATGAAGAAGAGATATGCACCCGAGGATCCCTTCCGCCCATACCAAAACCCGTGCCTTCCACATGAAGTACCTGAGTGCAATCACGGAATGTACCCACCTTTTGCCAGGACGTGTGGGGCCCCACCCTGGTACCTCACGCCAAATATGAATGAAATCTGACACCGAACGCGCGTTACATCACGTCCGGGTAGTGTTTTAGTGTTTTTTGGCCCGGAAAATTATAGAAAATGCATACAATGTCGAAATGAATTGAAAATAGGCGTGCATGCTTCTTATGTGGATACAATGTCATATAAAAATATTGGGTCCATTTGAAGGATGTGAAAAAACGTCCTTCCAGACATGCAGTGTTTTAGGGTTTTTCGGCAGAAAAAACCGTAGGAAATGCATAAAGTGTCAATAATCACTGAACATTGGCATGCAAACTGTCCATTCTAGCGGACCCGAACTTGATATATTGTGTGACAAAACTGTGTGCGAGTTAAAAACATAAATAAAAAAACACTGGATATCAATGATCTTTTTGTGAGGAATTTGACATGTCAGTAGGAAACTTCGCTAGTTCGGAACCGGCGAAGACTCATAGTGCCACTCCAGATCCTGCACATGAGTTCTGTGAAGACCGATGCTTGTCGTTGTTTAGAAAAAGACCCCAAGCTTGTCGTCCTTGCGTAATAAAGTTATTTAAGGTGGTCAACGACTGTTTGCGTCGCGAGGTGAGACTACCAACGTCGCCCTTCGATCACGCGACGAGCCTGCACGTTACTGGGTCGGTTGATTGCGTCGGGTTAGTGGGCCGACCCACACGGCACGCCACGACGGGGGACGTCCGTCTGTTTTTTGATCGGCCTGTGCGTCGTACGTACCCTACGTCGTCACTCGCCTGCATGCAAGTTGCGTCTATGCATCGAATGAAAAATAAGTTTAAAATGTTTCCACTTTCAGAATTCTTCACTGATCCAAAAACAAAGTTTGCCTTTTCCAAATTTTGGTCGGAGTTTCTAGAAATGTGTGTGTTTTACAGGAAAAAAATCGTGTTTTTCATTTTTTTCTTTATATTTTCCTAAATATGTATGGATTTCGAAATTTTGTTTGCATTTTTATAAATTGTTGAGGATTACGAAAGTTGTTCACATTTTGTAAAAAATGTTAGGATTGAAAAAGATTCTTCACTTTTTCTAAAAATATTTTTGAATTTCAAAAATTATTCCATTTTCAGAAAAGTTTGGAGTTTCATAAATATTTTTTTTCAAAAACATTCGACTTTTCCAAATTGATCACAATTTTGTTCAAGAATATTTTCAATTTTTTCAGAAATATTTTTATGTATGTATGTCATTGTTTGTTCTTATATGTTACTGTCTATAGGAAATCACAAGTAGTCCATCGGTCTAGTGGTAGGCAGCGTGTACCAATAGTATGAGGTAAAACTGTACATATTGGAAGTAGCATATTATTAGGTCCTGGTCGCTAATCATGCTGATCCATGTTCCTCATGCGATCCATGTTCCTCATGCACATGCAGTTTTTGCAGTATTTGGTGTTATTTTCTACATAAATAAATTAGAGCCTTGTATCCGTACGGCTTATACCGGACAACCCGTTATGTGGATACAACTTGTGAAAGGTCCATACTACCCTTTATACGTTTTGTGAGGGGGGTTGTACCGAAGCGGGACTCTACCAATATATACACTTCTTTATCTTTACCTACTAATAAAGCGCTGATTGCTTCTGGTCGTACGTTGTCGTCGTTTTTGCAAAAAAGTCCTTCCGTTTAAGAGAAATCAACCCGCAGTCCTATCTTAAATGGACGTCTGGGAAAACGTTTCATTTTTGCAGAAAACACCCTGGCGTTCGGAGCATTCAGCGCGCGGTCCGAGCAGATTTCTAAAAAAAAAAACACAACCACACACGCACGGGCTCGCCTCCTCTCCCTCTCGCACACGAAGTCGCCGCCGCCGCCGCCGCGGCCCACGCCGGCCGCTTACGGTGAGCTCTGACGCCGCGCAGCACGCCTCCGAGCTGCCCAAGCTCTGCGCCTCCCTCCCCTCCGGCCAAATTCTTCGTTCCCGGCCTCTACCGCCCGCTCGCAACCACACCCCCATGGCTAGGGTTTCGGGCAGTGCTTCGTCGGCGCGTCTCCGACGGCCCCAGGTTTGTCCCTCCTTCCTTCTTGGCCTGGATCCGCCACCCCTACACCTCACCTTCTCTAAATATCCTCTGCTGCAGATGCAAATGGAGCACGCCATGGAAGTTCCCATCCACCATGGTCGTCATCGTTAATACACAGGAACACGAGTACATGGATTGTTTTTTTACTGGTTACGTCCAAAGTGGAGAGCTAAGAATAACAACCTCAAGGAAACTATACATAGAGAGCTAGGAGGATTGGTTTCCTGTCTTTTGATTTGAGATGAAACTCCTACTGGGAGAGGTCTGCATCCGCTCCTTTTGTGTGGCTGGTCATGGAGGAACGCATGCCCAGAAAGACCACCGGGGCCAGTGGTTATGCAAGTAAAAGATTTAGTCCGGTGAACCACCCAGCAACAAGAGTTTCTATAATGTTGATTGATTTAGAAACCCAAACAGTATGGGTGTAATTCTTCAATTAGAAATTTAGAATTACTAATATCCTTTAGTTCCGGTATAATTATTTTGGATGAGAACTTCTTCAAGATGCTCTGCATCCTCTGTGTGTTATGCACTTTGTTATTGGCGATGACTTGTGGATAGATTATGCGGTTGAGTAAACAACATCTTCGCACAAACTAACATTGACAACATCCAGAAATTGAGAAAGCTTATTCTCTGTTCCAGCTGAACTGAAGGAACCTATGACTGAGCAATGTCGTCTTCATCATGCTGCAATTATATGGCTCGAAGTGGCCAGACCTGAAGTTGTTCAATGCTTCAACAAATATTGTGAAAAAACTAACTGTTATGTGTTCAGTTTTGTGCTGCTACACGGTGTTGAACACCCTGGGCATGGGGATTTCAGGGCTTATGGCACGGTAGATGTGTGGGCCCATGTCTGCGTGCTCAACCATCTACGCCCTCGAGAACCGACGGCAACACGTCTCCCCGGGCAGGATGCTATGCACGAGCACAATGTCACGACAATTTTCAGAGTCATTGACCTGTTGAGGATTAGTGTTTTTGTTTTTGTTTTTATGACATCTGAAGTTTAGAGGATCCAAAGGACCACAGTCGTCAATTAGTGTTCACTCACACATGGCACATGTGCTATACCAATCGGTTGTTTGTTGGAAAGTCATATGAAATCCGAAGGAATCCAACCTTCAAGTGTATCTCCCAATACATCTCTATTATGTTCTTTGCTCTGCTTTTCAGGAAAAAGGTGGATTGGTGGCCATTTCCAGTATGCAGATGGGATGGTGACGGTTGTTCCTTGTTTGAAGGGTGCAATGCATCTCGCTGAATTCCAAGCTATACGATTTTGGGTCTGCCTACATACCTAATATGTAAGTTGGGTGGAAAGCTAGGCATGATTCTCGCAGATAGCAGTTTACATACATGCCTAGATGTCTTAGAGATGCATTGCAATGTGTTTGATAGGTGGTCGTGAAGGGCGACTAAAAGTAATCCATCATCACATCAAGTTTCTGGAATTCCAGGGATCGAAATCAGATCGAGATGCATCTGCCTGAATTTCAGGGATCGAAATCGATACAAATAAAAAATGGCTCTGCATACTTTTGTTGGTATATAAATCCTGGCTCTCCTAATACTTTATTCCCATGTAAAATAGCTAATTCCTGTATTATCTGGGAGAGCACACATCAGTTAAGAAAGAAAACTATAAGTTATGTATAGTGATACGTATTTCTTAGCTCTAATATACAATCTGTACATGACAATTTCGACTCATTTCCTCATGGTTGTACAATCATCTTTCAACTCTATTACAACCAAAGTCTTGGCTACTTCTGAACTTCTGCACAAACTAAATGGTGGAGTATGGCCACTACCAGGTACATGGTAAAATGTGGTAGTCTTTTTTTGCGGGTAAAAATGTGGTAGTCTTAAACTGTCTTCAGTTTAGTCTCTTCTATTTTTTTTTGTGCCTAAATCTTTGAGCCATATGTCCCGATAAAATAAAATGCATGATAATAGGATTGAAAATCAAAGCTATTAATGTGGGATGTGAGCCTGGTTGAAACTTGAGTATACCAAGTTACCAATTGGAATTTTGTTGTTCGACACTTGAAAAAATAGCCTACTCGAGAATGTTTGGCCTTTTGTGCGTCACCAGGCCTGTCGCGACGCTCACACAAGCATACCATATTTTGGTTTGGCATCGAAAGTCCAAGCATACAAGTGTTACAATTAGTTATAGCAATATGAAATTAATTACCATTATATGCACACATAACCGCTCTCCTTTTATGTTATCAAACCTGAACTTCAGGCATTTGCCATTAACCACAAATTAAGAAAAACGAATAAAGATTTAATTTGCCTCCATTCACAGTTTTATCTGGTCCAGTTTGACAATTTACTAGATATTATTTTACTGGTCATGAAACAAACCATGTGTAGAGCTAGGTCTAGGCGAGGTGGAGGATTCATTAGTACAAGTCAGGAAAGGCCCATCAGCGAAATGGAAGCTGCTTGGCTAAAGAAGTTTCAGAGTGGGGCCTTAGAACATCAAGCGGTGATAACGACCGGAGTATTTTCACTGACAAATCTCATCATCGATGCGGCGTGTATGTGGTTAGCAGAGAGAAAAAACTACTAAAGTGCCTTCCTCCGGGACTTTCTAATTGTACTCAGATAAACTCGAGGTGCTCTGAAGATTTGTTCTGTCTATTTTCATTTCTTTGTTTTTCTTTTGTGAAAAGTGCCTCCATGCTTACCCCTTTTTAGTGTTTGGTCAAGCCGATGGACTGCGAACATTATGTACAACATATTGTGGCCTTTTGCCTTTTTATTGCTTAATATGTCATGACAAGTTCTTTTCCTAGGGGCATTGAGTCAGTTAGCCAGTCAAGGATAGCCAATGAACCCTAGAGTTTACTGGGAAATTGTTGATACATGTTGATTTTTATAGGATATGCTTGCTGGCGAACTGGATTACGAATAATATAGTCAAATAAATCACGAACTTACTATGGAAACTGCGCCACTAAATTAATTGTTTTTGGTACTCTTTCTTTGTTTAGGATCCTATACTCTTTAACTGAAGTGGAAGTAATGCCAGCTCTCTCCACAGGTTTTGTCACCTGTGAAAAGTAAGTTGGGTGGTTTTCTATGATTCACCTTCATTGCATTGCCTGAATCGACATTTTCTATGAGATCATTAATACATAATTGATGCATCCTATAATTTCTTTCCTAATAACTGACATTTTTTCATTATCTTAGAACATAATTAGTATGAAAAATATATTCCCAATATCAATATTTTTTAAAAATAAAACTATGGCTACCGAAGGAAGGCTTTCGAAGCACATCCTTGGTTATTCTCTTTTTATAAAAAAACTAATACCATCAGTTTGGTGTGATAGAAGATTTATCGCATTAAATGCTCAATGTCTGTTAATTTAGCATTGGCACACCTGGTACTTCACTTTCAGTAAGCTAGAATACTACTGTCTTTCCTTTATTGTTGCTTCCAATAACTTGGTAACTATGCTTGCCTGCACCATATAGGTTTGATAGTGAAAAACTGAAGAAGCTGTGACGGCAACTAAAGGACTGAAAGATTTGCTTGAAGCAAAGATGTCTAGCTAGGATACATATGTAAAACTTCAGAGAGTGACTTCTTTTCAGCTGCTATTGATATATGTATGTGCTCATAGGTCACAACTCATGAAGTTACTTCCTTTTGGTTTTGGGTTTTAGATATATATGTGCTCATGGGTCAGAACCGATGAAGTTACTACCTCTTGGTGAAGGTCTGAATATCATCATGATCTTCGCCAAGAGGCAGACATTTCGGAAGGTACGAGTTGGAGCAATATAACTGATCAAGTTGCAGGAATGCCAGGAACGCCACCATACTTCCTTTTGGTTTTGATTGGTGATAATAAGAACAAAGTCATGAATCCATCTCCCTTTCGTGAGAACATGAGACTGTGCGCTTCTTTGTGGTGCATGCTGCTAATGTTTTTTTGCTTCTCTGAGCAGCAACACCTTCTTGCTTTCGTATGTGTCGCTGCACACCATTGTTTACTACTGATATTTTTTCTACTGTATTTTGCAGGTTGTTCGATCTTGACCATTGCAGAGTCGATATGTGAGAATTGCTCTAGAAGGGAACATTGTTAATACCTCTATATGTCCAGTCTTTTCAATCTGGCTCATTACAATCATCATACAAGGAAGCTCAACATTGGGAAAATTATTGCTAGAAGATAACCCGGCCTATATGACTACATTCATCTAGGCAAAGACTGGACATATGATGATTCTATTAAATTCCGAATCTTAATATTTGTTGTCGTGAGTAAATATTTCCATCGCATTTTGGTTTTCCAAATGAATCTTTATCTCATTCTAGCATATGTTCGCATGATGGATCTCACGAACAACCTCATCGGCGATTTTCACATCAGCTTGGAACCAATTAGGAATTGCATCACCTGGACACACGAGGGAATCTGATGTTAAAAGAGCACATGAAGACAAGGAAGCTAATGTCCGCGCTCGGGATGTCAATCACATTTGTATAGCAAGATTCTCGTGCCTTTCGTGTTATGTTCTCCCGTTGCAACGCACGGGTATATTTACTAGTTGTAACAAAACTGTACATATTGGAAGTAACATATTATTGGGTCCTGGTCGCTAATCATGCTGATCCATGTTCCTCATGCACATGCAGTTTTTTTGGTCGTCTGTCCTGAAGAAATGTACATGCATCAAAATTGTTGTTGCAAAATTTATTTTAGAATGCATAGAAAACAAATAAATGACACAAATGGTCTCTAATGCATAGAAACATTACAACGCGAAACATTGTATCACATGAACATATCTGACCGCATATATCTAATTTTCTCTTTTCCCTTTCAAGAAAGAAGAACGGCGCGGAAAGGCGCGAGTTTCCTTCTAGTCTTATACTATACACATTCAATTATGTAGTACGATGTACCGTAAAATCCTCCAGTTCTTTTGCGGGTATAGAGCTTAATTTAGCTCACTCTTCTTAAATTACGAATTTAATCTGCTGCTTTCATATGTATACAGGACGATATGCCTGACCATGAGTTCGCCGGCCCTGACACCGGCGTTAGCGCGTCCACATCGACCTGTCACAGCGCGTCCAGACCGGCGTGCGTGCAACGGTGATCGCCGTGGTGGTGCTGATCGTCCTCAGGCTGTGTTGCTGCGGTTTTAGGAGGTGGAGGGCGGCGACCAGGAAGCGGCAGCTCGTCCATCCCGTGTCGGAGGGTGTGTTTGCCACAGTAGTTACAACACTAGCATGTGCAAACATAAGAGAACTCACGTCCAATCTCGTTTTCTGTCAGACATGAGTAGTTCAGTTCCGACAGAGGTTTTATTAGTTTACAGTAATCTGCATATGCACATATGACAAGCATATCGACAACTGGAAACGTGTTCTAAAAAGCATTCAGATAAGCAATCAAAGTGTATAACTTCTAAATCGTTGAGGGGCACAAGCATCTTTGAGTCAGGGTTTTATTGTAAACAGGTTGCTGGGGCGGTGCCCCCCCTCCCACACACACAACACTCATATTTTGCGGGTATAGAGCTTAATTTAGCTCACTCTTCTTAAATTACGAATTTAATCTGCTGCTTCCATATGTATACAGGACGATATGCCTGACCATGAGTTCGCCGGCCCTGACACCGGCGTTAGCGCGTCCACATCGACCCGTCACAGCGCGTCCAGACCGGCGTGCGTGCAGCGGTGATAGCCGTGGTGGTGCTGATCGTCCTCGGGCTGTGTTGCTGCGGTTTTAGGAGGTGGAGGGCGGCGACCAGGAAGCGCCAGCTCGTTCATCCCGTGTCGGAGGGTGTGTTTGCCGCAGTAGTTACAACAGCAGCATGTGCAAACAGAAGAGAACTCACGTCCAATCTCGTTTTCTGTCACACATGAGTAGTTCAGTTCCGACAGAGGTTTTATTAGTTTACAGTAATCTGCATATGCACATATGACAAGCATATCGACAACTGGAAACGTGTTCTAAAAAGCATTCAGATAAGCAATCAAAGTGTATAACTTCTAAATCGTTGAGGGGCACAAGCATCTTTGAGTCAGGGTTTTATTGTAAACAGGTTGCTGGGGGCGGTGCCCCCCCTCCCACACACACAACACTCATATTTGTCTTTATCCCATAGCGGCATTAATTGTAAACTTTAGTTCACTATCCTTCAATTCTGAATTTAATTTTCTGGTTTCATGTATATGAGGATATGCCTGATCATGAGTACACGCGCCCTGACACTCTGGTCAGCGCCCAGCTAAACCATATCCGCCCGTCACACAATGACCAAATCAGTGGCGAATCTATAGAGAAAATGGAGGGTGGGCTCAAAATTTACACCAAGAAGATGAAACGCTCGTTTGAAGAAAAAATATATTATTTCTAAATCCTTTTGGTGCAAATAAACTGAATTTTCCCTAGATTACTATGGGAAACATTTATTATTCGCTAGTTTTTTGGGATATTTTTTAAAATATCAAAATTTGAATAATAATTGAATCTGTTTACCAAAATAGTCATTTTCTTCAAGTCCATTCATCCAAATAAGCTCAAACTTTCCCAGATTACTAGAGCTAGGTAGTACTAGCCACTGACTAGAACTAAACTAGTTAAAGTCTACAGCAAATAAATGAAATTAGGCAGAGAAGAAATCTACCGACTAGAACTAAACCAAAGTAGCTAGCAGCACATCACTGAACAAAGCATAAATGAATTTAGACAGAGAGTCTAGAAAGAAATTAGACAGAGAGGAAATTTAGCGGGCAGGGGAGCCTCGGAGGTCCTCATGGCCTGGGCCCTGGGCGACGAGCTGCCCGCCTCCCCGTTCTGTCTCGACCGACGGGGTGCTGAGGTCTGCGTGGTGTGGCGAGCTCCGCGCCTCCATGGCTGCGGCTGCGCCTGCCCCGGCACCTGCTCGTGCTTGCAAGGATTCGAACCCGCGCCATAGCGGTTCAGCGTGAAACGTGATAACCCC
>LR738714.1:747685665-747695876 GCA_902687465.1 Secale cereale
CCCCCCCCCACACACACACACTCAACATTTTGTGATCAAGAACATTTTCTTACCTCTTTTGTTCTTTTTTTCTTTTTCTTTCTTTCATTCTTTTTTCCTTTTTTCTAATTCATAAAGTTCACCGGATTTCATGAACTTTTTTTCAACTTTGATGAACTTTTGTCCAAATTCGGTGAACTTTTTTCAAATCCAGTGAACTTTTCTTCAAATTTGATGATTTTTTTCTAATTCGGTGAACTTTTTTGAAAATGCGATGAACTTTTTTCAAATTCGATGAACTCATTTTTAAGTCGACTTACTTTTTTTAAAATTTGTTGAACTTTGTTCTGTTCAATGAACTTTTTTAAGACGATGAACTGTTTTTTAAATTTGATGATCTTTTTTGCAAATTCGTGAACGTTTTTTGTAAATCGATGATTTGTTTTTTTTCCTGAACGAACAGCACAAATACAGCCGAAAAAATAACAAATGCGAGATCAGCGAATGAAGGCGAGCGGGAGGGAAGCCAGGGTGCGACGGGTTAATGGGCCGACCCACGACCGAGGCGCGCACGGGCGCCGGTTCCTGGCAGTGGCGCTGAAGGCGCCGACGAGGAGGTCTCAGACTCGAGCCTATCAAAGCCTCACCGGTAGATTCACCCCTGGTCCGAATCGACGTGTGTGGAGCGGTTATCGTGCTGGTGGTAGTGATCACCGTCATGGTGTGTTGCTGTGGTCTCAGGAGGTGAGGGTGGCAGCCAGGAAGGGCGAGCTGCTCCACCACCTGTCAGAATTAGTCTTCGTCGTCGCTGCTGTTCCCGCTACGGCTTCAGCTCCGGTTGCCATCCCACCCGTCAACACCGGAGCAGCTACGTCAACCCTATATTTCTCTTCTATCTATTATTACTATTACCTCTGTGTTATTAAAATATGAAAAAAGTTACAACTGGAAATCCAAAATGACACTAAGGCTCAGGTGCTCCTGATATCTATACCGGCAATACTTCTTAGGATTTTCACACCAGCCATTGTATTGCAGACCGTATATGCATGTACCTATATATTCATTTGTGAACACTCCGTGTCTCACGTGTGGAACCCCCACAGTAATTGCTGCTGTTGCATCTAAGGCCTATGTTGGTTCATAGGATGAGAATATCATAGGAATAGAGAACTTATAAGAAATAAGATAACATGTATCTCAATGAATAGAAATAGGAAAAGAGATTTTTTTATTGAGTGGACCGGCGGCGCGAGGACACTTTTCATGTGTTTTGTAGGTGCCCACGGGCTGTGCATTTGTGGCGAACTATGGCGGAGGTGTGGAGTATACCGGACATCGAGTCTGTCCGTAACACCGGTCCGGAGTGGCTCCTGAACCTGATTGCAGAATGCAATGAAGGGGATCGGCTGCGCCTGATCATGCTGTTGTGGAGATGTTGGTATGTGCGTAATGAGATCACTCATGACAAACCGGCGCCGCCTGTGGAGGTATCTCGTCGCTTTCTGCAGAGCTACGTAACCTCGCTTCTCGGGATCCAGCAGTATCCACAGGGTGACTGGGACAAAGGGAAGATGACCATCCAGCAGAAAGGTGCAGAACAACCCATATCGCATGTGAGAGAGGTGACACGAACAGCCCGCAAATGGAGTCCTCCGCCTGCCAATTGGACGAAGCTGAACGTGGACGGTTCCTTCTCCCATGAGGACGGAAGGGCTGGGACGGGAATGGTGTTCCGTGACCAAGAAGGGGCCATCATCTTCTCTGCGTGTCACTCACTATGGTCATGCCCGGACCCTCTCCATGCTGAGCTGGCTGGGTGCATGGAGGGCGTTGCATTAGCCCTCCAATGGACCGAGCTGCCATTCATCGTCGAAAGCGATAGTCTGCAGGCAGTGCAGCTGATCAATGCCTCTAGCCAAGACCGTTCGAAGTACGCCATGGTGGTTTCGGAGGTGAAGCGTCTTATGAGTGAAAGGGAATGTCGTTTTGTTCATATTTCTCGAGAGCAGAATAATGTAAGCCATGTGTTGGCTACCTTTGGGCGAACGGAAGACCGTACTGTGGTCTGGCTCCGCTCCGGCCCGGACAATATTCCTAGCTTGTGTAGGGAGGACCTTCTTGGCTCTTGAGTAATACAAATTCCTTTCACCCCCGCAAAAAAAAAAAAAAGAGGCAGAGGAACCCTAAGATTTTTAAAGAGGAGGCGGCTGCTTATCAGGCCATCGGAGAAAAGGAGGCCTCACCTGGGAGACTAGAGCCGGCGCTATGTTTTTTTTCTTTTTTAACACAGTACAATTGAAGTCATTGACATAGACGAGTATACACTTACCCTACGAACACACGCATGCATGCACATCCTATCTCTATGAGCATCTTCAAAAAACCGAGCCGGTATTGCATCTTGAGATTTTACGAAGTCATCACAGGTGCCTTGTGGTCCATAGAAACGTCTCCATGCGTGTTTCGTCGATTTGAGCCAGCAAGCCGCGCCGGCTTGTAGCTTTCCTACGTGCGTGTGTTAGCCTAAGGCAGAATCGACCAAGGAGCTAGCTTGCTGGCTAGCTTTGTACGTGTATCTCCAGGCAGAATTAATAAACCAGCCAACTATTACAATTAGACGTCTGCGAGGCGGAGATGTTGCTGCCGCGGCATAACTAGATGAACGCTGTTTGGATCGCCGCAGCCGCCGACCGTTGGCTTGCTAGTTTCTTTGTCAAACTATGTGGATGGTCTGACAAGGGTTTTCCTTTCTTGACTTGTTGTCCCCTTGCAAAGAAGGTTAGGGTTTGCTGTCCTCCGATCGGCTAGCCGACTGAAAGTTTCTCTTTTGGCGTTCCTCGTCGTCTCAACGGCCGCTGCCTGTTGTAGTTTGTTGGTCTTATAATCTGACGATGAGGCTTCTCTACAGAATTGTTGTCCCCTAGCAAGAATAGCTAGGGTTTGCTGTCTTCCCGCGGCTCGTGTCATCGAGAGTTTTTTTTTTCCTTTGCCGTTCCTTGTTGCACCGACTTTCGGCGACAATGAAAGTCATTTCTTGAAATTTTCTAGCAAGCTCTCAACGACCACAGTACGTGAGCTGTTGAATCTTCAGGGGCGGGTGAGAGCAGATATGACCTTTTTGTCTAAATCTCATCTGGACAAAGTTAAGGCAATTGAGTTGAGGATTAAGTTAGGGTTCGATTCCCTTCGTGTTATTGAAAGCGATGGCTGCTCTAGTGGCCTCGTTTTGTGTTATAATAATGAGAAGGAAGTGGTTCTGAACTACTCCCTCCGTCCCAAAATTCTTGTCTTAAATTTTTCTAGATACGGATGTATCTAATACTAAAATGTAACTAGATACATTCGTATTTGGACAAATGTAAGACAAGAATTTTGGGACGGAGGGAGTATATGACACCAAATTTTATCGATGTTCTGATTATGAAGGGGGACATGCCATATTGGTGATTGACCGGGTTCTATGGAGAACCAGCTTGGGGCCGGCGTCATTTGTCTTTACGCTATGTTCGGGAGCTTAAGGGAGCACAAAGTTTCTTTGTACCTCAGGCTACGTGGTACCCCTTATCTTCACCATCCAATTCTGCATCGCGATCCGTGCGAATGCATTTGTCTTTTTTGTTTCTCTCAAACGAGACAACATATGAACTTCAAACTTTGCAGACCGAACAAACATTAGAACATCAATGTGGGAAAAATACTTTCAGATTTTTTCATGCATTTTAAATACTTAAAATAATATTTTTAGTCAAAGAAAATGCCATTTTCTATATTTATATCGGACCAAAAAATCTGAAAGTTTTTTCACGCATTGATGTTCTAATGTTTGTTCGATCTGCAAAGTTTGAAGTTCATATGATGTGTCGTTTGAGAGAAACAAAAAAGAGAAATCTTCATGTTGTAAGTTAGTTGAAGAGCACGGATCTCAAAGCAAAGCTGAAGGGTTGAGGATAAGAGGTTCCATGTAGCCTGAGCTACAGAAAACCACACCCGGGAGCACAAGCTTAAGGGAGATGCTACAGGCCCATGGCTAGTAACTGGAGATTTTAGTGAAATTCTAATGCCAAGTGAGAAGGAAGGTGGGAATCCTCGACCACCGTATATGCTTCAAGCTTTTAGTGACTTTGTTGATCAAATCATGCAGTCAATGAACATTAATACCTTGAGATTTATGTAATAAATGAGAAGCATAAAATTATGTATGTGTTATATCTTATGCAATAACAATATGGATTTTATATACATAGCGAGATCAGATCATTAATAACTTGAGATTTATGCAATAAATGAGAAGCATACAATGCAATACGTATCATATCTTCTGCAATTAACAATATGCTTTTACATACATAGAGAGAATCAGATCGTTGGGCAATAAATCGGATGAATGGAAACCACTAAATGTGTGAGAAGCTAAAAAACCTATAAATATGGTTGTGTATACGTTCTGAAAATTGACCATTCAAGCTTTCCACAGTGAAAGAAAATCAAGCATTTGGAGTGGTCATTCTACTGTCGTAGCGAGATCTTCACATATCAACAAGCTAATAAAACCATTTTTGTAAGAGCATGTATACATCTTAATTTATACAAGTTAGCATTGTTTTGATGACTAACAAGCAGAGGAAACACCAAATTAGATGGAAGATGGAGATATCTATGATTGCATTGATGTGAATCTGCAGCCAGCTTTTAACCACCCATTGCTGAAAGACCAAAAAATTCAGGTAAATATGAAGATATGATATACAACCATTCTTTGGTTCAAATTGTTACCGACTCGTGTTTGGGGACATAAATGTATAGTAAGTTTCTAGGTTATGACAAATGCTTTGTTTTTTATTATAATATTTCGTAACATAGCTTCTTCTACTTTCTTTTATTTTCATATCATATTTTGTGTCTATTCTTTAGATATATTCCGATCAAAACATTGTAAGTGAAACTGAATATATAAACAATACTTATGATATCATTAGTAGATAAAGGGACATCTGACCCGATTCATTAGGGCCTTTAGCCCCAGTTCTTGAACCGGGACTAATGGGTCGGTACTAATGCCCAGGCCCTTTAGTCCCGGTTCAATCCAGAACCGGGGCAGATGGGTCTCCACGTGGCCTGTGCGCGGAGCCCTGGCAGGAGGGCCTTTGGTCCCGGTTGATGGCACCAACCAGGATCAAAAGGCATCTACGCGTCAGCATTTCTGTGGCTGTGGTTTATGTTTTTTTTGAAAGGGGAGGGGGGAGGGTTGGGAGGTTTTGGGGGTTTAATTTAGGTGTTTCATATATTGTGTTAGCTAGCTAATTAATAGAGAGAAGTGTCCTCTCTTATGTCCGTGCTTGGTCGACGCTACGTACTACACATACGTATAGAGAGGACTAAACACGCTAGCTAGCTAGCTAGTAAGCAAATGAAGGAAACAGAAGATCGTAATCAACATATATATATGCATACAGAGAGAAGTAATATCGACCACCTCTCCTTCTCCGAGAGATTGGTCGAACAACAAGTTCTCGTATATCTATCCGACACCACCGGATACATATATACAATAATTATCTCTTACAAATATAATCTCCTATACGATGGACGCATGGTCCACATAGTATTCTCCGTCTAGCGCGATCACGTGTTCAAGGAAGAATGCCGCCAATTCCTCTTGAATTGCTCGCAGACGATCTGGTGCTAGGAGTTCATCCCGCATCCGAAACATCTAATTTGAAGAAGTGGGTCAATACATATATATATATATATATATATATATATATATATATATATATATATATATATATATATATATATATGAATAAATGAAACTCAACACAAATGATGGTAATGAAATAAAATTGTGAATATTATTAACTGCTTACACACTTCAAATTGTGCTTCAGAGTAGCCCCGCTCACAGGTCGTGTGGCGGATGGACTCGCAAATATAGTATCCACAGAAATCATTCCCGGGTTCCTGCCACAACCACTTTACTCGAAATAGAGGTCAATCAAACTGATAAGCAAGAATGCCAAATGGTATTGATGAAACTAGCGCTTGAATCAAGATATAGGAGATGCGCGGAACATGCTACTATATAGTACTTACTTTCGGGTGTCTAAATTCTAGCTTCTTCGGCAGTCCCGGAGCTTTTTTGGTAAATTTTCTCCAAACCCTGACAGACAAAGAAAACAATTACTTGATATCAGAAATGAACAAAGTTGCTGATATGCATGGTGGATAATATTGATCGATTTAACTTACCTGTCGAGCATTCTAGTCATGTCCGCATACTCCTTGGGATCTTTACGTTTAGAGTCCAAGACAGTTACTACTCCCTGCTCAAGCTTAATCTCTAAGAGAATATAGTGGAAGCTGCGCACGCATGCATGAACTCATCAATTACATTACTATAACCTTGACTGATATATAAGGGAAACCGAATATGCACAACACAGTAACACTCACTTGAAGTTGTAAGGAAAGAGTATTATATCTTTGTTTTCATTTATCATCAACGATCGTAGCAAGTTGGTCTCGGTATCTGAGGCACGCCATTTAACCTCGGTTGCATCTATGAGGTATGTGTTAATGAACCCAATATCACCGACTTGTCTTTTCTTCAATTCGACGATCTTCAATCTGCATAGTATAGTGAGGATAATTATAAATACATGCAATGAAAAAGCTGAGCTATATAGAGAGACTTAATGACAGAAGTAGTACTACTTACAGACAGTAGCAGGTGACCGTTGCTTTATCGAGGGCCAATTGATTGAAAAACTGATAGAACTCCTCAAATGGAATAGGCAACAGTTCAATTCCAACGAGGTCATGCTCCGGTTTAACTCTCACATACAAACTATCCCTCCCCAGACTCTCTGCAGATTTTCAAGTACCAATCATGCAATCTTCGCATATTCGTTGATAGAGATCTTTCATCTTTGACGAGAGGCTTCCCGTACTCATATCTTTGTATCTGCACCTCCAAGAATTCATAATGTACATCGTCGGACAGGTAATCTCCAAGATTGCTATAACCGGGCACCATCCTCGGATCATTAGCGACCATGTCGCTAGACACCTTGAGCGGGGGGCACGATTGGTCCGCTTGTTCACCGAGCTGGGCAATTTGTTTCCCAGCTCGTCCTTCTGCTAACCTTTGATCACTTTTAGTACTTCCCGACCGCTTCGCTTCGTGAAATGAATTTTCAATAATGCGGTCATAGTTGTCCTTCGGCTTACTTTTCGTTGGTTTCTTTAGGGCAGCAAGAGTGCGCTTTGCTTTCACCGGATCTATCTTCTCCTCCGGAGGTGGATGTCTCTGTGCTTTCAACCCTTCAAGCCAGTCCTTCACTTCGCCTTCAGCGATCTTCGTGTTTTCCTCGTCGGACCTCTCGCATGGTAACTTCTTTAGAGGCGTGAGAGAAGGACCCAATCTATATTGCCTCCCGCCTCTGGCTGTACTGCTAGACGTCGGCAGACCAGACGAAGCGGCTGTCTTCTTTCCTTGCTTACGCGCCGGAGAAGGAGCAGCCGGAGCGGCGGCAGGTCTCTTCCGCCCTTGCTGACTAGGCGGAGAAGGAGGAGGCTGGCTGCTCGGGCGCGCCGGCGCAGGTGGAGAAGGAGGAGGCTGGCTGCTCGCGCGCGCCGGCGCAGGCGAAAAAGGAGGAGGCTGGCTGCTCGGGCGCGCCGGCGCAGGCGGAGGAGGCGGCGGAGTGCCGCCACGCGCCGGAGAAGGAGCCGGAGTGCCCTGATCGTCACTCGCCGGAGGAGGAGGCGGTGGAGGAGGCGGAGTGCCCTGACTCGCCGGAGGAGGAGGAGAAGGCGAAGGCGTCCAGTTGAGAATGTTGATGAGGTCCTTCCGCCATAGGCATGGAGTCTTCAGTGAAGAACCCAGCCGAGTCTCCCCTTCACCGGTAGGGTGGTCAAGCTGAAGCTCCTCAAATCCCTCCGTTATTTCATCCACCATCACCCTAGCATATCCTTCTGGAATCGGCCGGTAGTGAAAAGTTGCGCCGGGTCCAGTAGGATAAACAGAGCCAGCAGCCGCATTGACCTTCATATTTATCCACTACGTCATAAGGTGGCAATTTTGTACCTCCGTGATAGCATCCACGGGATAGCTGGCAGTAGCCGTCAAGACATGCTCCGGCTGAAGCAGCTCGGTGGAAGCCACGCTGCTTCTCCGCTGAGATGGCGGGGTATCTTCGGCAGTTCTTTTGTCCCGATTTGCTTCTCGTTCCTCTATCGCTTGTATTCTGGCGCGCAGCGCCTGCAGTTCGGTCTGCTGCATTTTCTTCCTCCTCTCGTGGCATTTGTAACCGCCTGCGTCCGGAAACCCAACACTCCACGGAACGGAGCCTGGCGTGCCTCGTGTCCGTCCAGGGTGCTCAGGATTCCCGAGGGCCATTGTCAGCTCGTCGTTCTCTCTGTCGGGAAAGAACGTCCCTTGCTGCGCTGCTTTGATATAGTGCCAGAGCTTCCTGAGTGGTATTTCCAATTTCTTGTCCGTCCAAATGCACCTCCCTGATACAGGGTCCAAGGTTCCGCCAGCCCCGAAGAACCAAGTCCGGCAACGGTCTGGCCAGTTCATTGTCTCTGGTTCGATCCCTTTCTGAAGCAGATCATTCTCAGCCTTGGCCCACTTAGGCCGGGCTCTGAGGTAGCCACCTGACCCCATGCGATGGTGATGCTTCTTCTTCGCAGCATTTTTCTGGTTTGTCGCCGACATCTTCTTACTCTTTTCCGATGTCTTATAGGCCACAAATGCGGGCCAGTCATCTCTGATCTTCTCATATATGCCCTGGAATTCTGGAGTCTCTTTTTTCCGGACAAACTTATTCAGGTGTTTCTTCCACCCCCTGAATAGGTCTGCCATCTTCGTAAGAGCAAAAGACTTGATTAATTCCTCCGTAACTGGCTTCGCCGGATCAGCCTCTGGCGGTAGGGTGAAATTTGAGTTCAGCTCAGTCCAAAGATCTTCTTTCGGCATATCAGTGACATAAGAAACCTGAGCGTCTTCTGCAGCCGGCTTTAACCATTGATGGATGCTGATCGGGATCTTGTCCCTAACCAGAACCCCGCACTGATTAGCAAATGCCTTCTTTGTCCGGATGGGTTCAATCGGTTCACCGATGCGCGAGATTTCTAAGATCTCAAACTTTTCATCCGACCTCAACTTTTTCTTCGCGCCTCGTCTCTTTGCCGAAGATTTGCTCGATCCGGAGGGCTAGAAAAAAGAACAAAGACGAGAGTTAATGTATGCATCAATTAACTAGTCAGCACAGGCTTAACTAATATATATACCTGCTGGCCGGACTCGGTTCGGTCACCGGAGCCAGCATCACGGTCTCCTTGCACCGGCATTGGGTCACCGGAGCCGTCCTCACGGTCTACTTCTTCCATGTGCATTGGGTCACCGGAGCCATCAATATCATAGCCTAGATCTTCCTCTCTTTCCAGCAGCTCATTGGTGTCGTTGAGAAATGACAAGACGGCATCTTGTCCGTCTGCGATTATGTCCGTCAACATCGCTTCTTGTGCTTCGTCTCGGGTGTTGTCGTCCATAGTTTCTACAAATATTTACAACATGCCAATTATTATTCAAACATGACAGATGGATATATTAATGGCAAACGTAGAACTAGCTTCGACCCTCGACCCCTGGACGACCCTCGACTGCTCAGCGATCCACAACCCTAGACCCCCTCATGTCACATTTTGTCTAGTGTCAAAGGATTCAACAAAACCAATACTTCATCATTAGGCGAAAGTAACAGGCACATGATGGTACGAAGCTCTCCAAAGTTATTTTGGAACGGAGTCCCAGATAGGATAATTCGTAACAAAAGACGGATTATCCTATCAGGAACTCCGTTCCAAAACAACTTTGCAGAACTTCGTACCAACATGCCCCGGGTACTTCTGGCAAATGATAAAGTCATGGATTTCTTCAATACTTTGACACTAGCTAGGCAACCTCTCGACCCCTCGACCCTCGTCTGCTCGGCGATCCACAACCCTAGACCCCCTCATGTCATATTTTGTCTAGTGTCAAAGGATTCAACAAAACCATGTCTTCATCATTAGGCGAAAGTAACAGTCGCATGATGGTACGAAGCTCTCCAAAGTTATTTTGGAACGGAGTCCCAGATAGGATAATTCGTAACAAAAGACGGATTATCCTATCAGGAACTCCGTTCCAAAACAACTTTGCAAAACTTCGTACCAACATGCCCCGG
>LR738714.1:747696856-747712744 GCA_902687465.1 Secale cereale
CCCCCCCCCCCCCTCATGTCGAAGTTATCGGGGAGGGGGTATATCGACAACGACATATCCGATAAAAAAAGAAGAGGAAGAAGAAGAAAAAAAAAGAGGAGAAGAAGAAAGGAACAGCTAGAGGAGAAGATCGAAGAAAATAAAGAAGAAAATTAGAAGAAGAAAAGAATAAAGGAGAAGAAGAGAAAATTTATCTTCTTCTCCTCTTTTTTTCTTCTTTTTTCTTCTTCTTATTTATTTCTCCTCTTCTTCTTTCTTTCCTCTTCTTATTTTCTTCTTTCCTATCCTTCTTTTTCTAAATTTGTAACTTTTGCATATATAAAACTTTCTATATATATTTAGCATATATAAACAAAAAACTATATAGCCACATACACATATACATCACATACACATCACATACAACAACTATACATCACAATTGTAACTTTCTATATATAAACAAAAAACTTTCTATGAAAAAAAACATTTTTAACATATATATTTAGAAATTCCTAATAAAAATAAAAAAAATATAGCCACATACACATATACATCACATACAGCAACTATATACACATATATAAGCAACTATATATATACACATACAAAATATATATACATATATATATATTATATTACATATGCAAAAAAAAAATTATTTCTCCTCACATCGCGGGGCAGGCAGAGGGCGCCGGCGACGAGGAGCGCGGGGGCAGATCGGCGCGACGGCGCGGGGCGACGGCGCGGGGCGACGGGGCAGGTCGACGGCGACGGCGAGCACGGCGCAGGGGAGCGGGGCGACGGCGACGGCGACGGAGCACGGCGCATGGACGACGGGGACGAGAGCTGCGGGGGAAATGAGATTGGAAACTGAAAATTTCACAAGTGCCAGTTATATACCCAGGGCATTGGTCCCGGTTTGTGGCACCAACCGGGACCAATGCCCCCCTTTAGTCCCGGTTGGTACCACCAACCGGGACCAAATGTCTCTTTTCAGCAGCCCAAAGGGCGGGAAGAAGGGACCTTTGGTCCCGGTTGGTGGCACCAACCGGGACTAAAGGGGGGCATTGGTCCCGGTTGGTGCCACGAACCGGGACCAATACCCTCCCTTTAGCCCCGGTTGGTGCCACCAACCGGGACCAAAGCCCTTTTCCTGCCCCGCGGCGCAAATCTTTAGTCCCACCTCGCTAGTTGACAGGGGCTCGGAGTGGTTTATAAGCCCCACTGCGGTGGCTGTATTGAACTCCTCTCTATTGCCGGCTTCTGAGCCTAACTCTGCGCGCTGCCCTGTGAGCTTGCTGGGCCTTATAGTCCAGCTGCATCCTGGGCTGTAGGCCTTGCAGGCTCACTGGGCAGCGCCCAATTTTATTTTTTATTTTTTCCTTTTCTGCTTTATTTATTTCTATGTTGTTTTTTGCTGTATTTAGAGTTTCTTTATGAATATTATTGCTTTACGTAAAATCAATTATAAACTTTTTGTTAGTGCAAGTAGTATTCAAATTTGAATAGTATAAATTTGAAATTATTTATTTTCTTTGTTGCTTTATTTATTTTATTTTGTTTCTACTTACAACAAAATACTTATTGTTGCTATTTTTATTTTTTTTGCAAGTTTTTTTGTTTTGTTTTCTGCATTATTTATTTTCTTTTGTTTTCTGCTTTATTTTTTACTTCTTTCTGGTAAAACCAATAACAAACTTTCTGTTAGTGCAAGTAGTATTCAAATTTGAATAGTTTAAATTTGAAATTATTTGTTTTCTTTGTTGCTTTATTTTTTTTCTACTTACAACAAAATACTTATTGTTGCTATTTTTATTTTTTTGCAAGTTTTTTTGTTTTGTTTTCTGCATTATTTATTTTCTTTTGTTTTTTGCTTTATTTTTTAATTCTTTCTGGTAAAACCAATTACAAACTTTCTGTTAGTACAAGTAGTATTGAAATTTGAATAGTACAAACAGACAATGGTATCATACTCGATCGTCTGTTACAAAGTGTTGGGAACGTAGTATTTTAAAATTTTCCTACGATCACGCAAGATCTATCTACCAGATGCAGAACAACGAAAGGGGAGAGTGCTGATACGTCCAAAACGTATCTATAATTTCTGCTTGCTCCATGCCATTTTTGGGTGATATTGCTATGATATTCATACACTTCCATACACTTTTGATCATATTTGGACTAACTTACTAATCCAGTGCACCCCAGTGCCAGTTTCTGTTTTCGGCTGTTTTTGTATTTCAGGTTTTCACGTTTCGAGAACTGCCAGGAAAAATCCAGAAAAAATATATAAAAAATCAGCGTTTCGGGAACAACCTTGCGTCCGAAGGATAGCCGGGGGGGGGGCACCAGGGCTCCAGGCGCCCTGGCGGCGCGCCCCCCCTGGGCCGCGCCGGGGGGGGGGGCGCCTAGGCCCCCCGAAGCTTCCCCGATGCCCCCCTTTGGCATATATTTAAAGCGTCCTCCGAAACCCTCAGAAAAGGAACTTTTTTCGCGATCCCATCTCTGTTCCACCGCCGCCGCCGCTTCCAAGATCGGGAGCACCAGGAGAACTCTTCCCGGCACCCTGCCGGAGGGGAGGATCACCACCGGGAGCTTCTCCACCACCATGGGCGCCTCCCGGATGACTCGTGAGTAGTCTCCCTTGGACGATGAGTCCATGACCAGTAGTTATGTGATGTTCTCCTCCCGTTCTTGTGCTTCACTAATTAGTCCTCGTGAGCTGCCCTACATGATCGAGGCACCTATGTAATCCTTATGCTGTTGCTGTGTTGAGTTTGCTGGGATCCGATGGATTATGAGATTATGTTCAGATTGATCTTGAGTAATATATTTGATCTACCTCTTTTATATTTTTGTTCATAAGTAATTCTTGCATTTTCTCCGTTGTTATTTATTGCTTTGGCCGAGTAATAGGTAGTGACTCCAAGAGGGAACGTTATGCTCGATTGTGGGTTCATGCCCCTCGATGACTAGCTTGAGTGACAGAAACATGAGTCTAGGGGATGTGCTGTTGCCACAAGGGGGAAAACAACGGTGCTTGTACCCGCGGGTGCAAGGATTGTTTACTTTACGCAAAGTTCTTTTAATGCAGTTGTCTGTTGCATTGAGTTTACACTATGGGTGGGACTCGCAATTTAATACCAGCGAGATGTTCTGGATAGATATCTGAAGGTGGATGATTAGTAGTAGATATTGATGGATTTCGGTCTACTTACTTTGGCGTACTGCCCGTGCTTTGAACCTCAACCTTTCTTGCAATGTAGTCATCATTGGTTTGCATTCGTGGTCCTGTCAATTGCCCAGCTGTAATTTGTTTACCTCACATAGCTGTTTTATCGTCTTTTGGGAGAGAGACATCACTAGTGAACATCATGAGACTCCGGTCCATATTACCATCATTGATCACATCCGCTATTTACTTTTCGTTATTATTTACTATTGCAAAACATTATCTATCACTACTATCATTGCTTTTAATCGTTTGTGAACTACAAGGCCGGAGGGATTGACAACCTCTCTGTACTCGTTGGGAGCAAAGTTATTTGTATCTGTGTGCAGGTCCACGTTGATTGCTACTAATCTGGCGCCGTAGCAGTTGACACCTACTTGTTGAACCTAGGAGTCTCTGGGGATTCGATCCTTGGCATCTTTGCTAAGGGAAAACACTTCCACAACACTGCATCTTACATGTTCCACTTGGGATAACCAACGAGGGGTTCGAGGCCCATCAAGGAGTATTTTCTGGCGCCGTTGCCGGGGACTCCACTCTTCAGGATAGGGGAGTTGCATGCTATCTTTTACCTTTGCTTTTTAGTCTTGTTAGTTTACCTTTCAGTTTTTCCTTTAGTACCTTTTTATCGAAAATCACAAAAATAGTTATCTTGCTTGCTTGCTACTATGGGTTCCACCGAGAACACCAAGTTGTGTGACTTCACTAGTCACAACAACGATGACTTTATCAGCACACCTATCACTACACCTGCCACTTCAGCACCTTCATATGAAATTAAACCTGCTTTACTGAACTTAGTCATGAGAGAACAATTCTCCGGTGCTGGAGATGATGCTGCTTTACACTTGAACAACTTTGTTGAACTTTGTGATATGCAAAAGTACCAAGAAATAGATGGTAATATTGTTAAGCTTAAGCTTTTTCCTTTCTCCTTGAGAGGAGGAGCTAAAATTTGGTTTCAGTCTTTGCCTAGAAATAGCATAGATTCATGGGACAAGTGCAAATATGCTTTTATCGGAAAATACTATCCACCTGCTAAAATTATCCAACTTAGAAGTAACATAATGAATTTTAAACAATTGGATAATGAACACGTTGCCCAAGCTTGGGAACGTATGAAATCTCTTATCAAGAACTGCCCTACTCACGGTTTGACTACTTGGATGGTTATCCAAACTTTTTATGCAGGCTTGAACTTTACCTCGCGGAACTTGTTAGATTCGGCCGCGGGAGGAACTTTTATGTCAACTACACTTGGTGCTGCCACGAAGCTTCTCGATGAGATGATGACCAACTATTCCCAATGGCACACCGAACGCGCTCCAACAGGTAAGAAGGTAAACTCTGTCGAGGAGATTTCCTCCCTTAATGAAAAAGTTGACTTGATCATGTCTCTACTTTCGAAGCAATCTACTGTTGATCCTCGTGATGTTCCTTTAAATTCTTTGATTGCTCAAGAACAAGTAGATGTGAATTTTATCTCTAGAAACAATTTTAACAACAATGCTTATAGGAGTAACTTTGGTAACAATCCTAGACCGTTGCCCTCTAATTTTTATGGGAACAACAATGCTTATCCTAGTACCAAAAACTCCACTACTGAACTAGAGATTATGCTTAAAGATTTCATCACTACCCAAAAAGCCTTTAATAAAAGTGTAGAAGAAAAACTACATAAACTAGATGATCTTTCTTTTAAGGTAGACCATTTAGCTAATGAGGTGAAATTGCTAAAGATTAAAACTTCTCCTCTTGAGGAGAGGGAAGCCACTCCTATAAATGCTATTCAAGTGCAAATTAATGAAAACATTAGGATGATAGCTAAACTAAAAGAGAGATGGGCTAGAGAAAGGGAGGAAGAGGAAAGAATTAAGAGCCTTCCTACCCACCACACTGTTACTACTATCCAAGTTATTGAGGATGTTCACACTTTTAGCACCCAATGTACTCCTGGTCCCATTGGACCTATTAATGGTGATGCTATGACTATAGAAACTACCAAACAAGTGAACCTTAAGGACACCACTACCACTTTACTTGATGCTCGTGATCTTGATTTTGATAATTGTACTCTTACCGAAGTTATTGATTTCCTTCACAAGATGTCTAGAGATCCCCGCACTAGCACGCTTAACCTTGCCTTCACAGAGCATATCACTAATGCTCTTATCAAAGCTAGGGAGGAGAAACTTAGAGTAGAAGCCTCCATACCTAGAAAGCTAGAAGATGGTTGGGATCCTATGATAAAAATTAATTTGAATGACTTCTCTTGTTATGCATTATGTGATGTTGGTGCTAGTACCTCTGTTATGCCCAAAAGAATATATGATATGCTTAAATTGAAACCTTATGATTCTTGTTCTTTTGGTGTTCGTCTCGTTGATTCTTCCATAAAGAAACCTTTGGGGAGGATCGACGATGTTCTTATTGTTGTCAATGATAATTATGTGCCCGTTGATTTCACTATTATGGATATTGAATGTGACCCTTCTTGTCCAATTATTTTGGGACGTCCCTTTTTGCGCACTGTTGGTGCTGTCATTGACATGAAAGAGGGTAATATAAAATTTCAGTTTCCTCTCAAGAAAGGGATGGAACACTTCCCTCGTAAGAAGGTCAAGTTACCTTTTGAGTCCGTTGTACGGGCTAGTTATTCTTTTACGTTTGATAAAACTTGATCTATGCATTATGCCTAGCTTAAAGGCATAAAAGAAAGCGCTTTTGGGAGGCAGCCCACATGAATAAATTTTTTGCTTTTGTTGTGTCTTGATGTTGTTTACTGCTGTAGCATCATCATTGTATCTTTGCTTTTCATATTTGTGCCAAGTATAGCCTTTGATTGCTAGAAAGTTCAAAAGTTGTGAGGTGCTGTCCAGGAAACAGATTCTGTCCTTGGATAGAAAAATTCGTATAAAATCACCAGATCATCTTTTTGGTCTGAATTGTTTCGACAGCGTTCTCTTTATAATTGTCTTTCGTGCGTCTGTTCTGAGTTTTTTTATTTGAGTTGCAGAAGTATCCCGAACAGATCAATTACTACCTGCTGTTCTGTTTTTCACAGATTCTGTCCTGTTTTGCCTTTCCTTCACTTTGCAAATCAAGAGCTTGCTTTTTCTTTGCAAAAACCTTTTGGCAATCTTGAGAAACAGTAGAGCTTCAAGAATATCATTATTTCCAGCAAGGTATAATTATTTTATTAAGGGTACTAACCTCGCTAATCAGATTATGATGAGTTATGTATGAAGGGAGTTTTCAAGTGTGCGAGGGAAGATGATAAAAAGATTCAGGAGTGTCGAGCGCTCAAGCTTGGGGATGCCCCCGTGCACCCCCAAGAAATATTCAAGGAGACTCAAGCGTCTAAGCTTGGGGATGCCCCCGTGCATCCCCTTCTCCATCAACATTATCAGTTCGTCTTTCGTTCCACTATATTTTTATCACTTCATGTGTTATGTGCTATGCTTGGAGCGTCTTGCTTTTAGTTTTCTTTTTAGTTTTTCATAACGAGTCGGAACTCAGCATTCTTTATGTGGGGGAGAAACACGCTCCACCTCTACCTAGAACATAACATAGAATTATCATGTCTATCTTTGCTGTGTGTGTTCTTTGTCTTTTAATAGCTACTATTATGCTCTGCTCTTAGTATTCATGCTTATCTTTTCAAAGAGCTTTTGTTTAGTTGGTTGCTTGAACTCTCTTTAATTACCATGCTCACCTTATTAAGAGAGTTTGCTTCCGTTGCATTGGTTAATATGTCTATGATAAAGATGCTACTTGCATGATGGTGCTTAGTAGTTCAGGTTTTCTTATGGTTAATCTCAAATAGCTGGGAGGTTCCCAATGTGTTATTGGAGTACTAACTTGATTTGTTTGCCTATGATGTGGTATGGTTTAGTAATATCTTCCTTCGAGAATTTATTTTGATTGACTTGGCGTATGCTCACGCATATTTAAGACTATAAAGAAAGTCTGTCAAGCCTTGATGATCTTTTATTTCTGAGTAGCGATATAACTACCATGCCTGATTCAATATTGCTTTGTCGCTCTGCATGATTATGACCGTCATTGCTCTCTTAGTTGGTCGCTCCCAGTCTTTTGCTAACCTACACCTGTACTAAGCGAACTAACTTGCAATACATAGCTCATGGGAAAGTAGCTTAAAAACTATTGTGGTAAAGAATATGTTGCCTATGTATCTTATTTCTTATAAGTTGCTTGCTGAGCTGTAACCATGTTTCTGGGGACGCCATCAACTGTCACACTTTTGTTGAATATCATGTGAGTTGCTATGCATGTTCGTGTTGTCTGAAGTAAGGGTGATTTACCGTGGGTTGGATGACTATGCATATTGTTAGAGAAGAACATTGGGCCGCCAACCAAAGCCATGTATCATGGTGGAAGTTTTAGCTTGGACCTTAATCCTCAATCTCTTATGAGAATATGCTTATGCATTGAAGAGGAGTCCATCATCTATTTTCTATGTTGTCCCGGTATGGATGTCCTCAAGTTGAGATCTATCAAAAATGAGAAATCAAATGCGATTTATCTCCTTGGACCTTTGTACAGGTGGCATAGAGGTACCCCTTTGTGACACTTGGTTGAAACATATGCAATGCAATGATAACCCATGGAAATCCGAGCTAATTAGGACAAGGTGGGAGCACTATTAGTATTGATGCATGAGGCTTGCAACTTATAGGATGTCTTATGCATGACACATATGAAGTACTACTACCGTTGACAAAATTGTTTTTATGTTTTCAAAATAAAAAGCTCTAGCACTTCAAGCACCAACTACTGAGAGCATGATTGTCATTCTGAGTGTAATGTGCATTGTCCCAAAGTAGCATTGTCTTTTGCATGATTGTGATATCGTTTATTTTGAAATCATTGTATCTAGTCATCACTTAAACCTTGAAGGTGCCCCTGCATTTATGTTTTGCATCACTAAAGGGGGCAAGCTAGATATCACTTTATCATATTTGCACATCATGATCATTGCAAATCTATTTGATGTTTCAGTTTCATATTGTAAAACTTTCAGTCATTTGTGATTTTCTCATGAGGCAACTTAATTACTATAGAATCATTGTCTCTGTAAGCTTTTGTCATATGACTATGAAAAAGTCCTATATGGTTAATAGCATGTCACCACAGAAATTATTCTTGTTATCATTTACCTACTCGAGGACGAGCAGGAATTAAGCTTGGGGATGTTGATACGTCCAAAACGTATCTATAATTTCTGCTTGCTCCATGCCACTTTTGGGTGATATTGCTATGATATTCATACACTTCCATACACTTTTGATTATATTTAGACTAACTTACTAATCCAGTGCACCCCAGTGCCAGTTTCTGTTTTCGCCTGTTTTTGTATTTCAGGTTTTCACGTTTCGAGAACTGCCAGGAAAAATCCAGAAAAATTATATAAAAAATCAGCGTTTCGGGAACAACCTTGCGTCCGAAGGACAACGGGGGGGGGGGGGGGGGGGGGGGCACCAGGGCTCCAGGCGCCCTGGCGGCGCGCCCCCCCTGGGCCGCGCCGGGGGGGCGCCTGGGCCCCCCGAAGCTTCCCCGATGCCCCCCTTTGGCATATATTTAAAGCGTCATCCGAAACCCTCAGAAAAGGAACTTTTTTCACGATCCCATCTCTGTTCCGCCGCTGCCGCCGCTTCCAAGATCGGGAGCACCAGGAGAACTCTTCCCGGCACCCTGCCGGAGGGGAGGATCACCACCGGGAGCTTCTCCACCACCATGGACGCCTCCCGGATGACTCGTGAGTAGTCTCCCTTGGACGATGAGTCCATGACCAGTAGCTATGTGATGTTCTCCTCCCGTTCTTGTGCTTCACTAATTAGTCCTCGTGAGCTGCCCTACATGATCGAGGCACCTATGTAATCCTTATGCTGTTGCTATGTTGAGTTTGCTGGGATCCGATGGATTATGAGATTATGTTCATATTGATCTTGAGTAATATATTTGATCTACCTCTTTTATATTTTTGTTCATAAGTAATTCTTGCATGTTCTCCGTTGTTATTTATTGCTTTGGCGAGTAATAGGCAGTAACTCCAAGAGGGAACGTTATGCTCGATTGTGGGTTCATGCCCCTCGATGACTAGCTTGAGTGACAGAAACATGAGTCTAGGGGATGTGCTGTTGCCACAAGGGGGAAAACAACGGTGCTTGTGCCCGCGGGTGCAAGGATTGTTTACTTTACGCAAAGTTCTTTTAATGCAGTTGTCTGTTGCATTGAGTTTACACTATGGGTGGGACTCGCAACTTAATACCAGCGAGATGTTCTGGATAGATATCTCAAGGTGGATGATTAGTAGTAGATATTGATGGATTTCGGTCTACTTACTTTGGCGTACCGCCCATGCTTTGAACCTCAACCTTTCTTGCAATGTAGTCAGCATTGGTTTGCGTTCATGGTCCTGTCAATTGCCCAGCTATAATTTGTTTACCTCACATAGCTGTTTTATCGTCTTTTGGGAGAGAGACATCACTAGTGAACATCATGAGACTCCGGTCCATATTACCATCATTGATCACATCCGCTATTTACTTTTCGTTATTATTTACTATTGCAAAACATTATCTATCACTACTATCATTGCTTTTAATCCTTTGTGAACTACAAGGCCGGAGGGATTGACAACCTCTCTGTACTCGTTGGGAGCAGAGTTATTTGTATCTGTGTGCAGGTCCACGTTGATTGCTACTAATCTGGTGCCGTAGCAGTTGACACCTACTTGTTGAACCTAGGAGTCTCTGGGGATTTGATCCTTGGCATCTTTGCTAAGGGAAAACACTTCCACAACACTGCATCTTACACCTTCCACTTGGGGTAACCAATGAGGGGTTCGAGGCCCATCAAGTGTGTCTACGTACCCTCGTAGACCGGAAGCGGAAGTGTCAAGTGACGCGGTTGATGTAGTCGAACTTCTTTGCGATCCAACCAATCAAGCACCGAATGTACGGCACCTCCGCGTTCAGCACACGTTTAGCTTGTTGACGCCCCACAAGCTCTTGATCCAGTTGAGCTTCACGGGAGAGTTTCGTCAGCACGACGGCGTGGTGACGGATATGATGTATCTGCCGGCGCAGGGCTTCGCCTAAGCACTGCGACGGTATGACCGAGGTGTGTTTCTGTGGAGGGGGGCACCGCACACGGCTAGAACAATTCAATTTGTGTGTCTTTGGGTGCCCCCTGCCCCCGTATATAAAGGAGCAAGGGGGGGAGGCCGGCCGGCCCTCTATGGTGCGGCTAGGGAAGCAATCCTACTAGGAATAGGATTGCAATCCTATTCCTAGTAGGAGTCCACCAATGAAGGAAAGGGGGGAAGGAAAGAGAGGGAGAGGGAGAGGGAAAGAGGGGCCGTGCCCCCTCCCCTAGTCCTATTCGGACTCCTCCTAGGGAGGGGGCGCGCCACCTCCTGGCTGCTGCCCTCTCTCTCCCCTATGGCCCAACAGGGCCCATCATTCCCCCGGGGGGTTCCGGTAACCCCCCCGGCACTCCGGTAAATTCCGAAACTTTCCAGAACACTTCCGGTGTCCGAATATAGTCGTCCAATATATCAATCTTTATGTCTCGGACATTCCGAGACTCCTAGTCATGTCCGTGATCTCATCCGGGACTCCGAACTACCTTCGGTACATCAAAACTCATAAACTCATAATACCGATCGTCATCAAACGTTAAGCGTGCGGACCCTACGGGTTCGAGAACTATGTAGACATGACCGAGACTCATCTCCGGTCAATAACCAATAGCGGAACCTGGATGCTCATATTGGCTCCTACATATTCTATGAAGATCTTTATCGGTCAAACCGCATAACAACATACGTTGTTCCTTTTGTCATCGGTATGTTACTTGCCCGAGATTCGATCATCGGTATCTCTATACCTAGTTCAATCTCGTTACCGGCAAGTCTCTTTACTCGTTCCGTAATACATCATCTCATGACTAACTCATTAGTCATTTGCTTGCAAGGCTTATTATGATGTGTATTACCGAGAGGGCCCAGAGATACCTCTCCGACACTCGGAGTGACAAATCCTAATCTTGATCTATGCAAACACCACGAATACTTTCGGAAACACCTGTAGAGCATCTTTATGATCACCCAGTTACGTTGTGACGTTTGAGAGCACACAAGGTGATCCTACGGTACTCGGGAGTTGCATAATCTCATAGTCATAGGAACATGTATAAGTCATGAAGAAAGCAATAGGAGTAAAACTAAACGATCATAGTGCTATGCTAACGAATGGGTCTAGTCCATCACATCATTCTCCTAATGATGTGATCTCGTTGATCAAATGACAACTCATGTCTATGGCTTGGAAACATAGCCATCTTTTGATCAATGAGCTAGTCTAGTAGAGGCATACTAGGGACATACTATTTTGTCTATGTATTCACACATGTATCAAGTTTCCGGTTAATACAATTCTAGCATGAATAAAAGACATTTATCATGATATAAGGAAATACAAATAACATATTTATTATTGCCTCTAGGGCATATTTCCTTCAGTCTCCCACTTGAACTAGAGTCAATAATCTAGATTACAAAGTGATGATCCTCACACCCATGGAGTCCTGGTGCTGATCATGTTTTGCCCGTGGAAGAGGCTTAGTCAACGGGTCTGCAACATTCAGATCCGTATGTATCTTGCAAATCTCTATGTCTCCCTCCTTGACTAGATCGCAGATGGAATTGAAGCGTCTTTTGATGTGCTTTGTTCTCTTGTGAAACCTGGATTTCTTCGCTAAGGCTATTGCTCTAGTGTTGTCACAAAAGATTTTCATTGGACCCGATGCACTAGGTATTACACCTAGATCGGATATGAACTCCTTCATCCAGACTCCTTCATTTGCTGCTTCTGAAGCAGCTATGTATTCCGCTTCACACGTAGATCCCGCCACGACGCTTTGCTTGGAACTGCACCAACTGACAGCTCCACCGTTCAATAAAAATACATATCCAGTTTGTGACTTAGAGTCATCCGGATCAGTGTCAAAGCTAGAATTGACGTAACCGTTTACGACGAGCTCTTTGTCACCTCCATATACGAGAAACATATCCTTTGTCCTTTTCATGTATTTCAGGATGTTTTTGACCGATGTCCAGTGATCCACTCCTGGATTACTTTGGTACCTCCCTGCTAGACTTATAGCAAGGCACACATCAGGTCTGGTACACAGCATTGCATACATGATAGATCCTATGGCTGAGGCATAGGGAATGACTTTCATTTTCTCTCTATCTTCTGCAGTGGTTGGGCATTGAGTCTTACTCAACTTCATACCTTGTAACATAGGCAAGAACCCTTTCTTTGACTGATCCATTTTGAACTTCTTCAAAACTTTATCAAGGTATGTGCTTTGTGAAAGTCCAATTAAGCGTCTTGATCTATCTCTATAGATCTTGATGCCTAATATATAAGCAGCTTCACCGAGGTCTTTCGTTGAAAAACTCTTATTCAAGTATCCTTTTATGCTATCCAGAAATTCTATATCATTTCCAATCAACAATATGTCATCCACATATAATATTATAAATGCTACAGAGCTCCCACTCACTTTCTTGTAAATACAGGCTTCTCCAAAAGTCTGTATAAAACCATATGCTTTGATCACCTCATCAAAGCGTATATTCCAACTCCGAGATGCTTGCACCATGATGGCTTCTCGCCCCTCGTTGGTTACCCCAAGTGGAAGGTTTGAGATGCAGTGTAGCGGAAGTTTTCCCTTGGCAATACCAAGGATCGATTTCCCTGAGACTCCCAGTTTCAACAAGAAGGTGTCAACTGCTAACGGCGCCAGATATTAGCAATCAACGTGGACCTGCACACAGATACAAATAACTTTGCTCCCAACGAGTACAGAGAGGTTGTCAATCCCTCCGGCCTTGTAGTTTACAAAGGATCAAACGCAAGTGATAATAGTGATAGGTATAATTGCAATAGTAAGTAAAAAGCGGAAAGTAAATAGCGGATGTGACGAATGATGGTAATATGGACCGGAGTCCCATTATGTTCACTAGTGATGTCTCTCTCCCAAAAGACGATAAAACAACTATGTGAGGTAAACGAATTACAGCTGGGCAATTGACAGGACCATGTGCGCAAACCAATGCTCACTAAGTTGCAAGAAAGGTAGAGGTTCAAAGCATGGGCGGTACGCCGAGGCAAGTAGACCGAAATCCATCTGCATCTACTACTAATCATCCACCTTGAGATATCTATCCAGAACATCTCGCTGGTATTAAGTTGCGAGTCCCACCCATAGTGTAAACTCAAAGCAACAGACAACTGCATTAAAAGAACTTTGCGTAAAGTAAACAGTCCTTGCACCCGCGGGCACAAGCACCGTTGTTTTCCCCCTTGTGGCAACAGCACATCCCCTAGACTCATGTTTCTGTCACTCAAACTAGTCATCGAGGGGCATGAACCCACAATCGAGCATAACGTTCCCTCTTGGAGTCACTACCTAGTACTTGGCTAAAGCAATAAATAACAACGGAGAACATGCAAGAATTACTTACGAACATAAATATAAAAGAGGTAGATCAAATATATTACTCAAACACAATCTGAACATAATCTCACAATCCATCGGATCCCAGCAAACTCATCATAGCAACAGCATAAGGATTACATATGTGCCTCGATCATGTAGGACAGCTCACGAGGACTAATTAGTGAAGCACAAGAACGGGAGGAGAACATCACATAGCTACTGGTCATGGACCCATGGTCCAAGGGAGACTACTCACAACTCATCCGGGAGGCGTCCATGGTGGTGGAGAGGCTCCCGGTGGTGATCCTCCCCTCCGGCAGGGTGCCGGGAAGAGTTCTCCTGGTGCTCCCGGTCTTGGAAGCGCGGCGGCGGCGGAACAGATATGAGATCGCGAAAAAGAGTTCCCGTCTCGAGGGTTTCGGGACACGATATAAATATATGCCAAAGGGGGGCATCAGCGGAGGCCTGGGGGGCCCAGGCGCCCCCCCCGGCGCGGCCAGGAGGGGGGCCGCACCACCAGGGCGCCTGGAGCCCTGGTAGCCCCCCTCCGGCTGTACTTCGGGTGCCGGGAAGCTTCTGGAACGCTGATTTTTATATAATTTTTCTGGGATTTTTCTGGCAGTTCTCGTAATGGGAAAACCTGAAATAGAAAAACAGCCGAAAACAGAAACTGGCACTGGGGTGCACTGAGTTAATAGGTTAGTCCAAATATGATCAAAAGTGTATGGAAGTGTATAAATAACATAGCAATATCACCCAAAAGAGGCATGGAGTAAGCAGAAATTATAGATACGTTTTGGACGTATCAACATCCCCAAGCTTAATTCCTACTCGTCCTCGAGTAGGTAAATGATAACAAGAATAATTTCTGTGGTGACATGCTATTAACCATATAGGACTTTTTAATAGTCATATGACAAAAGCTTACTGAGACAATGAATCTGTAGTAATTAAGTTGCCTCATGAGAAAATCACAAAGAACTGAAAGTTTTACAATATGATATTGAAACATCAAATAGATTTGCAATGAGCATGGTGTGCAAATATGATAAAGTGATATCTCGCTTGCCCCCTTTAGTGAAGCAAAACATAAATGCAGGGGCACCTCCAAGGTTTAAGTGATGACTAGATACAATGATTTCAAAATAAACGATATCACAATCATGCAAAAGACAATGCTACTTTGGGACAGTGCACATTACACTCAGAATGACAATCATGCTCTCAGTAGTTGGTGCTTTAAAAGAAGGTGGAGACTCTCGAACCGTGGCTTTTGTTGGCAATGTTGAAAACCCGTAGTCGGAAACAAAGACAAAACATGTACCAGAGCTCTTGGTTTTAAAAACAGCGGTAATAATTATTTTTTTGATTATGCATTTTCCGTCAATGAATGCTAGCAGACAACTCAATCACTTCTTGAGATGGACAAGTTTCGAGGAACGGCTCCCGAATGAGGACGATCACATCCTCTTAATCTCCTTTGTTTATCACTGCCAAAGTTTTCTGATTTCTCATGAACAAAGCGTGAAGGAGGGTTTGTTTGTTATATTATTTTTGAGCCGGGCGCACTCAATGCCAGTTCCTTCTCGTATTATGGGTTTGCACATTATACATGCAATCCCGGGGTGAAGCTTGTCCAACTTAAAAAGATCATGAATTAACCACTACTTCCTCATGAACTTAAAACAGAGGCACAAAATAGGAATGCATTTTTTTCTTTGAATAACTTCGAGATGGTACATGCAAGTCTCCGTTAGGAATGGCAGGTAAATACCATGTAGGAAGGTATGGTGGACTCATATGGCATAACTGGTTTAAAAGATTTTGGATGCACAAGCAGTCAATCCGCTTAGTACAGGCGAAGGTTAGCAAAAGACTGGGAGCGACCAACTAAGAGAGCAATGACGGTCATAATCATGCAGAGCGACATAGCAACATTGAATCAGGCATGGAAGTTATATCGCTACTCAGAAACAAAAGATCATCAAGGCTTGATAGACTTTCTTTAAAGTCTTAAATATGCGTGAGCATACGCCAAGTCAATCAAAATAAATTCTTTGAAGGAAGATATTACTAAACCATACCACATCATAAGCAAACAAATCATGTTGGTACTGCAATAACACATTGGGAACCCC
>LR738714.1:747712798-747744250 GCA_902687465.1 Secale cereale
CCCCCCCCCAGCTATTTGAGACTAACCATAAGAAAACATGAACTACTAAGCACCATTATGCACGTTGCATTTTTATCATAGACATATCAACCAATGCAACGGAAGCAAACTCTCTTAATGAGATAATCATGATAACTAAAGAGAGTTCAAGCAACCAACTAGACAAAAGCTCTTTAAAAAGATAAGCATGAAAGTTAAGAGCTAAGCATGATAGTAGCTATTGAAAGACAAAGAACACACACAGCAAAGATAGACATGAAAATTCTATGTTATGTTCTAGGTAGAAGTGGAGCGTGTTTCTCTCCCACATAAAGAAAGCTGAGTTCCGACTCGTTATGAAAAGCTAAAGAAAACTAAAAAGTAAAACTAAAAGCAAGACGCTCCAAACATAGCACATAACGCATGAAGTGATTAAAATATAGTGGAACGAAAGACGAACTGATAATGTTGATGTAGAAGGGGATGCACGGGGGCATCCCCAAGCTTAGACGCTTGAGTCTCCTTGAATATTTCTTGGGGGTGCATGGGGGCATCCCCAAGCTTGATCGTTTGACACTCCTGAATCTTTTTATCATCTTCCCTCGCACACTTGAAAACTCCCTTCATACATAACTCATCATAATCTGATTAGCGAGGTTAGTACCCATAATAATATAATTGTACCTTGCTGGAAATAAGGATATTCTTGAAGGTCTACTGTTTCTCAAGATTGCCAAAAGGTTTTTGCAAAGAAAAAGCAAGCTCTAGATTTGCAAAATGAAGGAAAGGCAAAACAGGACAGAATCTGTGAAAAACAGAACAACAGGTAGTAAATGATTTTTTCGGGGCACTTCTGCAACTCTAATAAAAAAACTCAATACAGACGCACGAAAGACAATTATATAGAGCACGCTGTCGAAACAATGCAGACCAAAAAGATGATCTGGTGATTTTATACGAATTTTTCTATCCAAGGACAAAATCTGTTTCCTGGACAGCACGCCACAACTTTTGAACTTTCTTGCAATCAGAGGCTACACTTGGCACAAAATTGAAAAACAAAGATACAATGATGATGCTACTGTAGTAACAACATCAAGACACAACAAAAGCAAAATAAAATTTATTCATGTGGGCTGCCTCCCAAAAGCGCTTTATTTTATGCCTTTAAGCTAGGCATAATGCATAGAGATCAAGTTTTATCAAGAGTAAAAGAATAGCTAGCCCGTATAACGGACTCAAAAGGTAACTTAATCTTTTTTCGAGGGAAGTGTTCCATCCCTTTCTTGAGAGGAAACTGGAATTTTATATTCCCCTCTTTCATGTCAATGATAGCACCAACGATGCGTAGAAAAGGACGTCCAAAAATAATTGGACACGAAGGTTCACATTGAATATCCATAATAGTAAAATCAACGGGAACATAGTTGTCATTGACAATGATAAGAACATCGTCGATCCTCCCCAAAGGTTTCTTTATGGAAGAATCAACAAGATGAACACCAAAAGAACAAGAATCAAAAGGTTTCAATTTAAGCATATCATATATTCTTTTGGGCATAACAGAGGTACTAGCTCCAACATCACATAAAGCATAGCAAGAGAAGTTATTCAACTTAATTTTTATCATAGGATCCCAACCATCTTCTAGCTTTCTAGGTATGGAGGCTTCTACTCTAAGTTTCTCCTCCCTAGCTTTGATGAGAGCATTAGTGATATGCTCTGTGAAGGCAAGATTAAGCGTGCTAGTGCGGGGATCTCTAGACATCTCGTGAAGGAAATCAATAACTTCGGTAAGAGTGCAATTATCAAAATCAAGGTCACTACTATCAAGTAAGGTGGTAGTGGTGTCCTTTAGGTTCACTTGTTTGGTAGTTTCTATAGTCATAGCATCACCATTAATAGGTCCAATGGGACCAGGAGTGCATTGGGTGCTAAGAGTTTGGATATCCTCAACAACTTGGATAGTAGCAACGGTGTGGTGGGTAGGAAGGCTCTTAATTCTATCTTCTTCCTCCCTTTCTCTAGCCCATCTCTCTTTAAGTTTAGCCATCATCCTAATGTTTTCATTAATTTGCACTTGAATAGCATTCATAGGAGTGACCTTCCTCTCCTCAAGAGGAGAAGTTCTAATTTTAAGCAATTCTACCTCATTGGCTAAATTGTCTACCTTCAAAGAGAGATCATCTAGTTTGTTTAGTTTTTCTTCTACACTCTTATTAAAAGCTTTTTGGGTAGTGATGAAATCTTTAAGCATAATCTCTAGTTCAGTAGTGGAGTTCTTGGTGCTAGGATAAGCATTGTTGTTCCCATAAGAATTAGAGGGGAACGGTCTAGGATTGCTACCAAAATTACTCCTATAAGCATTGTTATTAAAATTGTTTCTAGAGATAAAGTTCACGTCTACTTGTTCTTGAGCAATCAAAGAATTTAAAGGAACATCACGAGGATCAACAGAAGATTGCTTCGAAAGTAGAGACATGATCAAGTCAACTTTTTCATTTAAGGAGGAAATCTCCTCGACAGAGTTTACCTTCCTACCTGTTGGAGCGCGTTCGGTGTGCCATTGGGAATAGTTGGTCATCATCTCATCGAGAAGCTTTGTGGCAGCACCAAGTGTAGTTGACATAAAGGTTCCTCCCGCGGCTGAACCTAACAAGTTCCGCGAGGTAAAGTTCAAGCCTGCATAAAAAGTTTGGATAACCATCCAAGTAGTCAAACCATGAGTAGGGCAGTTCTTGATAAGAGATTTCATACGTTCCCAAGCTTGGGCAAAGTGTTCATTATCCAATTGTTTAAAATTCATTATGTTACTTCTTAGTTGGATAATTTTAGCAGGTGGATAGTATTTTCCAATAAAAGCATCTTTGCACTTGTCCCATGAATCTATGCTATTTCTAAGCAAAGACTGAAACCAAATTTTAGCTCCTCCTCTCAAGGAGAAAGGAAAAAGCTTAAGCTTAACAATATTACCATCTATTTCTTGGCACTTTTGCATATCACAAAGTTCAACAAAATTGTTTAAGTGTAAAGCAGCATCATCTCCAGCACCGGAGAATTGATCTTTCATGACTAAGTTCAGTAAAGCAGGTTTAATTTCATATGAAGGTGCTGAAGTGGCAGGTGTAGTGATAGGTGTGCAGATAAAGTCATCGTTGTTGTGACTAGTGAAGTCACACAACTTGGTGTTCTCGGTGGAACCCATAGCAGCAAGCAAGCAAGATAACTATTTTTGTGATTTTCGATAAAAGATACTAAAGCAAAACTGAAAGGTAAACTAACAAGACTAAAAAGCAAAGGTAAAAGATAGCGTGCAACTCCCCTATCCTGAAGAGTGGAGTCCACGACAACGGCGCAAGAAAACTTTGCTTGATGGCTTCTCGCCCCTCGTTGGTTACCCCAAGTGGAAGGTTTGAGATGCAGTGTAGCGGAAGTTTTCCCTTGGCAATACCAAGGATCGATTTCCCTGAGACTCCCAGTTTCAACAAGAACGTGTCAACTGCTAACGGCGCCAGATATTAGCAATCAACATGGACCTGCACACAGATACAAATAACTTTGCTCCCAACGAGTACAGAGAGGTTGTCAATCCCTCCGGCCTTGTAGTTTACAAAGGATCAAACGCAAGTGATAATAGTGATAGGTATAATTGCAATAGTAAGTAAAAAGCGGAAAGTAAATAGCGGATGTGATCAACGATGGTAATATGGAACGGAGTCCGATGATGTTCACTAGTGATGTCTCTCTCCCAAAAGACGATAAAACAGCTATGTGAGGTAAAACGAATTACAGCTGGGCAATTGACAGGACCATGTGCGCAAACCAATGCTGACTAAGTTGCAAGAAAGGTAGAGGTTCAAAGAATGGGCGGTACGCCAAGGCAAGTAGACCGAAATCCATCTGCATCTACTACTAATCATCCACCTTGAGATATCTATCCAGAACATCTCGCTGGTATTAAGTTGCGAGTCCCACCCATAGTGTAAACTCAGAGCAACAGACAACTGCATTAAAAGAACTTTGCGTAAAGTAAACAGTCCTTGCACCCGCGGGCACAAGCACCGTTGTTTTCCCCCTTGTGGCAACAGCACATCCCCTAGACTCATGTTTCTGTCACTCAAACTAGTCATCGAGGGGCATGAACCCACAATCGAGCATAACGTTCCCTCTTGGAGTCACTACCTACTACTTGGCCAAAGCAATAAATAACAACGGAGAACATGCAAGAATTACTTACGAACATAAATATAAAAGAGGTAGATCAAATATATTACTCAAACACAATCTGAACATAATCTCACAATCCATCGGATCCCAGCAAACTCATCATAGCAACAACATAAGGATTACATATGTGCCTCGATCATGTAGGACAGCTCACGAGGACTAATTAGTGAAGCACAAGAACGGGAGGAGAACATCACATAGCTACTGGTCATGGACCCATGGTCCAAGGGAGACTACTCACAACTCATCCGGGAGGCGTCCATGGTGGTGGAGAGGCTCCCGGTGGTGATCCCCCCCTCCGGCAGGGTGCCGAGAAGAGTTCTCCTGGTGCTCTCGATCTTGGAAGCGCGGCGGCGGCGGAACATAGATGAGATCGCGAAAAAGAGTTCCCGTCTCGAGGGTTTCGGGACACGATATAAATATATGCCAAAGGAGGGCATCAGCGGAGGCCTGGGGGGCCCAGGCGCCCCCCCGGCGCGGCCTGGAGGGGGGCCGTGCCACCAGGGCGCCTGGAGCCCTGGTGGCCCCCCTCCGGCTGTACTTCGGGTGCCGGGAAGCTTCTAGAACGCTGATTTTTATATAATTTTTCCGGGATTTTTCTGGCAGTTCTCGTAATGGGAAAACCTGAAATACAAAAACAGGCGAAAACAGAAACTGGCACTGGGGTGCACTGAGTTAATAGGTTAGTCCAAATATGATCAAAAGTGTATGGAAGTGTATAAATAACATAGCAATATCACCCAAAAGAGGCATGGAGCAAGCAAAAATTATAGATACGTTTTGGACGTATCACACCAGTCCATAGATGGATCACTGGAGCTTGCATACTTTGTTAGCACCTTTTGGATCGACAAAACCTTCTGGTTGCATCATATACAACTCTTCTTTGAGATATCCATTCAGGAATGCAGTTTTGACATCCATTTGCCAGATTTCATAATCATAAAATGCGGCGATTGCTAACATGATTCGGACAGACTTAAGCATCGCTATAGGTGAGAAAGTCTCATCGTAGTCAACTCCTTGAACTTGTCGAAACCCTTCCGCAACAAGTCGAGCTTTGTAAACAGTAACATTACCGTCTGCGTCGGTCTTCCTCTTGAAGATCCATTTATTTTCGATGGCTTGCCGATCATCGGGCAAGTCAACCAAAGTCCATACTTTGTTCTCATACATGGATCTCATCTCAGATTTCATGGCCTCAAGCCATTTTGCGGAATCTGGGCTCATCATCGCTTCCTCATAGTTCGTAGGTTCATCATGGTCTAGTAACATGACTTGTAGAACTGGGTTGCCGTACCACTCTGGGGCGGAACGTACTCTGGTTGATCTACGACGTTCAGCAGAAACTTGATACGAAGTTTCATGATCATCATCATTAGCTTCCCCACTGATTGGTGTAGGAATCACTGGAACAATTTTCTGTGATGTACTACTTTCCAATTCTGGAGAAGGTACAATTACCTCATCAAGTTCTACTTTCCTCCCACTCACTTCTTTCGAGAGAAACTCCTTCTCTAGAAAGGATCCATTCTTAGCAACGAATATCTTGCCTTCGGATCTGTGATAGAAGGTGTACCCAACAGTCTCTTTTGGGTATCCTATGAAGACACATTTCTCCGACTTGGGTTCGAGCTTATCAGGTTGAATCTTTTTCACATAAGCATCGCAACCCCAAACTTTAAGAAACGACAACTTTGGTTTCCTTGCCAAACCACAGTTCATAGGGTGTCGTATCAACGGATTTAGATGGTGCCCTATTTAACGTGAATGCAGCTGTCTCTAAAGCATAACCCCAAAACGATAGTGGTAAATCGGTAAGAGACATCATAGATCGCACCATATCCAATAAAGTACGGTTACGACGTTCGGGCACACAATTACGCTGTGGTGTTCCGGGTGGCGTGAGTTGTGAAACTATTCCACATTGTTTCAAATGAAGACCAAACTCGTAACTCAAATATTCTCCTCCACGATCAGATCGTAGAAACTTTATTTTCTTGTTACGATGATTCTCTACTTCACTTTGAAATTCTTTGAACCTTTCAAATGTTTCAGACTTGTGCTTCATTAAGTAGATATACCCATATCTGCTCAAATCATCAGGGAAGGTCAGAAAATAACGATACCCGCCACGAGCTTCAACACTCATTGGCCCACATACATCAGTATGTATGATTTCCAACAAATCTGTTGCTCGCTCCATAGTTCTGGAGAACGGAGTTTTAGTCATCTTGCCCATGAGGCATGGTTCGCAAGCACCAAGTGATTCATAATCAAGTGATTCCAAAAGTCCATCACTATGGAGTTTCTTCATGCGCTTTACACCAATATGACCTAAACGGCAGTGCCACAAATAAGTTGCACTATTAACCTTGCATTTTTTGGTTTCAATATTATGAATATGTGTATCACTACAATCGAGATCCAATAAGAATAGACCACTCTTCAAGGGTGCATGACCATAAAAGATATTATTCGTAAAAATAGAACAGTCATTATTCTCTGATTTAAATGAATAACCGTCTCGCAACAAACAAGATCCAGATATAATGTTCATGCTCAACGCTAGCACCAAATAACAATTATTTAGGTCTAAAACTAATCCCGAAGGTAGATGTAGAGGTAGCGTGCCGACGGCGATCACATCGACTTTGGAACCATTTCCCACGCGCATCGTCACCTCGTCCTTAGCCAATCTTCGTTTAATCCGTAGTCCCTGTTTCGAGTTACAAATATTAGCAACCGAACCGGTATCAAATACCCAGGTACTACTACGAGCATTAGTAAGGTACACATCAATAACATGTATATCACATATACCTTTGTTCACCTTGCCATCCTTCTTATCCGCCAAATACTTGGGGCAGTTCCGCTTCCAGTGTCCAGTCCCCTTGCAGTAGAAGCACTCAGTTTCAGGCTTGGCTCCAGACTTGGGTTTCTTCGTGGGAGTAGCAACTGTCTTGCTATTCTTCTTGAAGTTCCCCTTCTTTCCATTGCCCTTTTTCTTGAAACTAGTGGTTTTGTTAACCATCAACACTTGACGCTCCTTTTTGATTTCTACCTCCGCAGCTTTGAGCATAGCGAAGAGCTCGGGAATTGTCTTTTGCATCCCTTGCATATTATAGTTCATCACGAAGCCTTTATAGCTTGGTGGCAGTGATTGAAGAACTCTATCAATAACACTATCCTCGTCAACTTTGCAACCAAGTTGAGTCATATGATTGTAGTACCCAGACATTCTGAGCAAGTGTTCACTGATAGAACTATTCTCCTCCATCTTGCAGTTGTAGAACTTATTGGAAATCTCATATTTCTCAATCCGGGCATTTGCTTGAAATATTAACTTCAACTCCTGGAACATCTCATATGGTCCATGACGTTCAAAATGTCGTTGAAGTCCCGGTTCTAAGCCGTAAAGCATGGCACACTGAACTATCGTGTAGTCATCAGACCGCGACTGCCAGACGTTCAAAGCGTCTACATTAGCGGGAGGGGGCATGTCACCTAGCGGTGCTTCAAGGACATAATTCTTCTGTGCAGCAATGAGGATAATCCTCAAGTTACAGACCCAGTCCGTGTAATTGCGACCATCATCTTTCAACTTAGCTTTCTCTAGGAATGCATTAAAATTCAAAGGAACGGTAGCACGGGCCATTGATCTACAACAACATAGATATGCAAAAACTATCAGGACTAAGTTCATGATAAATTAAAGTTCAATTTAATCATACTAATTAAAGAACTCCCACTTAGATAGACATCCCCGGTCATCTAAATGATCACGTGATCCAAATCAACTAAACCATGTCCGATCATCACGTGAGATGGAGTAGTTTCAATGGTGAACATCTTATGTTGATCATATCTACTATACGATTCACGCTCGACCTTTCGGTCTCCAGTGTTCCGAGGCCATATCTGCATATGCTAGGCTCGTCAAGTTTAACCCGAGTATTCTGCGTGTGAAAAACTGGCTTACACCCGTTGTATTTGAACGTAGAGCTTATCACACCCGATCATCACGTGGTGTCTAGGCACGACGAACTTTCGCAACGGTGCATACTCAGGGAGAACACTTATACCTTGAAATTTAGTAAGGGATCATCTTATAATGCTACCGTCGTTCTAAGAAAAATAAGAAGCATAATAAGATAGACATCATATGCAATCAAAATATGTGACATGATATGGCCATCATCATCTTGTGCTTTTGATCTCCATCTCCAAAGCAACGTCATGATCACCTTCGTCACCGGCGCGACACCTTGATCTCCATCGTAGCATCGTTGTCGTCTCGCCAACTATTGCTTCTACGACTATCGCTACCGCTTAGTGATAAAGTAAAGCAATTACATGGCGATTGCATTTCATACAATAAAGCGACAACCATATGGCTCCTGCCAGTTGCCGATAACATTACAAAACATGATCATCTCATACAAAACCGTATAACTCATCATGTCTTGACCATATCACATCACAACATGCCCTGCAAAAACAAGTTAGACGTCCTCTACTTTGTTGTTGCAAATTTTACGTGGCTGCTACGGGCTTAGCAAGAACCGTTCTTACCTACGCATGCAAAACCACAACGATGTTTCGTCAAGTATGTGTTGTTTTAACCTTCACAAGGACCGGGCGTAGCCACACTTGATTCAGCTAAAGTGAGAGAGACAGACACCCGCCAGTCACCTTTAAGCAACGAGTGCTCATAACGGTGAAACCAGTCTCACGTAAGCGTACGCGTAATGTCGGTCCGAGCCGCTTCATCTCACAATACCGCCGAAGCATAGTATGACATGCTGATAAGGAGTATGACTAGTATCGCCCACAACTCATTGTGTTCTACTCGTGCATATCATCTACGCATAGACCTGGCTCATGATGCCACTGTTGGGGAACGTAGTATTTTAAAATTTTCCTACGATCACGCAAGATCTATCTACCAGATGCATAGCAACGAGAGGGAAGAGTGTGTCTACGTACCCTCGTAGACCGGAAGCGGAAGCGTCAAGTGACGTGGTTGATGTAGTCGAGCTTCTTCGCGATCCAACCAATCAAGCACCAAATGTATGTCACCTCCGCGTTCAGCACACGTTCAGCTTGATGACGTCCCACGAGCTCTTGATCCAGTTGAGCTTCACGGGAGAGTTTCGTCAGCACGACGGCGTGGTGACGAATAAGATGTATCTGCCGGCGCAGGGCTTCGCCTAAGCACTGCGACAGTATGACCGAGGTGTGTTTCTGTGGAGGGGGGCACCGCACACGGCTAGAACAATTCAACTTGTGTGTCTTTGGGTGCCTCCCTGCCCCCGTATATAAAGGAGCAAGGGGGGAGGCCGGCCGGCCCTCTATGGTGCGGCTAGGGAAGCAATCCTACTAGGAATAGGATTGCAATCCTATTCCTAGTAGGAGTCCACCAATGAAGGAAAGGGGGGGGAAGGAAAGAGAGGGAGAGGGAGAGGGAAAGAGGGGTCGCGCCCCCCTCCCCTAGTCCTATTCGGACTCCTCCTAGGGAAGGGGCGCGCCACCTCCTGGCTGCTGCCCTCTCTCTCCCCTATGGCCCACCAGGGCCCATCATTCCCCCGGGGGGGTTCCGATAACCCCCCCGGCACTCCGGTAAATTCCGAAACTTTCCAGAACACTTCCGGTGTCCGAATATAGTCGTCCAATATATCAATCTTTATGTCTCGGACATTCCGAGACTCCTCGTCATGTCCGTGATCTCATCTGGGACTCCGAACTACCTTCGGTACATCAAAACTCATAAACTCATAATACCGATCGTCATCAAACGTTAAGCGTGCGGACCCTACGGGTTCGAGAACTATGTAGACATGACCGAGACTCATCTCCGGTCAATAACCAATAGCGGAACCTGGATGCTCATATTGGCTCCTACATATTCTACGAAGATCTTTATCGATCAAACCGCATAACAACATACGTTGTTCCTTTTGTCATCGGTATGTTACTTGCCCGAGATTCGATCGTCGGTATCTCTATACCTAGTTCAATCTCGTTACCGGTAAGTCTCTTTACTCGTTCCGTAATACACCATCTCATGACTAACTCATTAGTCATTTGCTTGCAAGGCTTATTATGATGTGTATTACCGAGAGGGCCCAGAGATACCTCTCCGACACTCGGAGTGACAAATCCTAATCTTGATCTATGCCAACACCACGAATACTTTCGGAAACACCTGTAGAGCATCTTTATGATCACCCAGTTACGTTGTGACGTTTGAGAGCACACAAGGTGATCCTACGGTACTCGGGAGTTGCATAATCTCATAGTCATAGGAACATGTATAAGTCATGAAGAAAGCAATAGCAGTAAAACTAAACGATCATAGTGCTATGCTAACGGATGGGTCTAGTCCGTCACTTCATTCTCCTAATGATGTGATCTTGTTGATCAAATGACAACTCATGTCTATGGCTTGGAAACATAGCCATCTTTTGATCAATGAGCTAGTCTAGTAGAGGCATACTAGGGACATACTATTTTGTCTATGTATTCACACATGTATCAAGTTTCCGGTTAATATAATTCTAGCATGAATAAAAGACATTTATCATGATATAAGGAAATACAAATAACATCTTTATTATTGCCTCTAGGGCATATTTCCTTCACAAAGTTGGCTTGGTATCATCATAATAGTTGCGGAAAAAAGTCTTCACTTTTTCTTCGCTTGTGTCATTTGCTTATTGCGCCGTAACCATGGATAATCTTCATCGTTTATCAGGATGCTTGGGTCAGCCTTGACTTTGAAGGAAGGAATTTCATGAAACTTTTCATAATCTTCGGATATGTCTATCTTGCCCTCCACTCCCAGGATGTCCCTTTTTCCTGAAAGAACTATGTGGCGCTTTGGCTCATCGTATGATGTATTCACTTCCTTATCTTTTCTTTTTCTCGGTCTGGTAGACATGTCCTTCACATAGATAACCTGTGCCACATCATTGGTAGAACGAACGGTTCGTCAGTGTATCCAAGATTTTTCAGATCCACTGTTGTCATTCCGTACTGTGGGTCTACCTGTACCCCGCCTCCTGACAGATTGACCCATTTGCACTTAAACAAAGGGACCTTAAAATCATGTCCGTAGTCAAGTTTCCATATGTCCACTATGTAACCATAATATGTGTCCTTTCCCCTCTCGGTTGTTGCATCAAAGCGGACACCGCTATTTTGGTTGGTGCTCTTTTGATCTTGGACAATTGTGTAAAATGTATTCCCATTTATCTCGTATCCTTTGTAAATCAATACAGTCAAAGATGGTCCCCTGGACAACAAGTAAAACTCATCACAAATAGTGTTGTCACCTCTGAGACGTGTTTCCAACCAACTGCTGAAAGTCCTGATGTGTTCACATGTAATCCAGTCGTCGCACTACTCCGGGTGTTTGGAGCGCAGACTGTTCTTGTGTTCATCGACATATGGGGTCACCAATGTAGAGTTCTGTAGAACTATGTAGTGTGCTTGAGACCAAGAATATCCGTCCCTGCATATTATTGAGTCCCTTCCAAGCGTGCCTTTTCTAGTCAGTCTCCCCTCGTACCGCGATTTAGGGAGACCTATCTTATTAAGGCCAGGAATGAAGTCAACACAAAACCCGCTGACATCCTCTGTTTGATGGCCCATGGAGATGCTTCCTTCTGGCCTAGCGCGGTTACGGACATATTTCTTTAGGACTCCCATGAACCTCTCAAAGGGGAACATATTGTGTAGAAATACGGGCCCCAAAATGACAATCTCGTCGACTAGATGAACTAGGATGTGTGTCATGATATTGAAGAAGGATGGAGGGAACACCAGCTCGAAACTGACAAGACATTGCGCCACATCACTCCTTAGCCTTGGTACGATTTCTGGATCGATCACCTTCTAAGAGATTGCATTGAGGAAAGCACATAGCTTCACAATGGCTAATCGGACGTTTTCCGGTAGAAGCCCCCTCAATGCAACCGGAAGCAGTTGCGTCATAATCACGTGGCAGTCATGAGACTTTAGGTTCTGGAACTTTTTCTCTGGCATATTTATTATTCCCTTTATATTCGACGAGAAGCCAGTCGGGACCTTCATACTGAGCAGGCATTCAAAGAAGATTTCTTTCTCTTCTTTCGTAAGAGCATAGCTGGCAGGACCTTCATACTGCTTCGGAGGGATGCCGTCTTTTTCGTGCAAACGTTGCAGGTCCTCCCGTGCCTCAGCTGTATCTTTTGTCTTTCCATACACGCCCAAGAAGCCTAGTAGGTTCACGCAAAGGTTCTTCGTCACGTGCATCACGTCGATTGAAGAGCGAACCTCTAGGTCTTTCCAGTAGGGTAGGTCCCAAAATATAGATTTCTTCTTCCACATGGGTGCGTGTCCCTCAGCGTCATTCGAAACAGCTAGTGCGCCGGGGCCCTTTCCAAAGATTACGTGTAAATCATTGACCATAGCAAGTACGTGATCACCGGTACGCATGGCGGGCTTCTTCCGGTGATCTGCCTCGCCTTTGAAATGCTTGCCTTTCTTTCGACATTGATGGTTGGTCAGAAGAAATTGACGATGGCCCAGGTACACATTCTTCCTGCATTTGTCCAGGTATATACTTTCAGTGTCATCTAAACAATGCGTGCATGCGTGGTATCCTTTGTTTGTCTGTCCTGAAAGGTTACTGAGAGCGGGCCAATCGTTGATGGTCACGAACAGCAACACCTTTAGGTCAAATTCCTCCTGTCTGTGCTCATCCCACGCACGTACACCGTTTCCATTCCACAGCTGTAAAAGTTCTTCAACTAATGGCCTTAGGTACACATCAATGTCGTTGCCGGGTTGCTTAGGGCCTTGGATGAGAACTGGCATCATAATGAACTTCCGCTTCATGCACATCCAAGGAGGAAGGTTATACATACATAGAGTCACGGGCCAGGTGCTGTGATTGCTGCTCTGCTCCCCGAAAGGATTAATGCCATCCGCGCTTAAAGCAAACCATACGTTCCTTTGCAAACTCCTTCCAGTACTTTCTCTCGATTTTTCTCCACTGCGACCCGTCAGCGGGTGCTCTCAACTTCCCGTCTTTCTTATAGTCCTCACTGTGCCATCGCATCAACTTGGCATGCTCTCCGTTTCTGAACAAACGTTTCAACCGCGGTATTATAGGAGCATACCACATCACCTTCGCAGGAACCCTCTTCCTGGCGGGCTCGCCGTCAACATCACCAGGGTCATCTCGTCTCATCTTATACCGCAATGCACCGCATACCGGGCATGCGTTCAGATCCTTGTATGCACCGTGGTAGAGGATGCAGTCATTAGGGCATGCATGTATCTTCTGCACCTCCAATCCTAGAGGGCATACGACCTTCTTTGCTGCGTATGTACTGTCGGGCAATTCGTTATCCTTCGGAAGCTTATTCTTCAATATTTTCAGTAGCTTCTCAAATCCTTTGTCAGCCATAGCATTCTCTGTCTTCCACTGCAACAATTCCAGTACGGTACCGAGCTTTGTGTTGCCATCTTCGCAATTGGGGTACAACCCTTTTTTGTGATCCTCTAACATGCGATCGAACTTCAGCTTCTCCTTTTGACTTTCGCATTGCGTCCTTGCATCGACAATGACCCGACGGAGATCATCATCTGATTCCTCTTGATCTTCAGCAGCTTCACCCATTGCCGCATCATTGGGCACATCGTCTGGTTCCTCTTTATCTTCACCAGCTCCCCCCATTGCAGCATCACCGTATTCAGGGGGCACATAGTTGTCATCGTACTCTTCTTCTTCGCCGTCTTCCATCATAACCCTATTTCTCCATGCCTCGTCCAAATATTATAGTGTGGCATGAAACCCTTGTAAAGCAGGTGGGAGTGAAGGATTTTCCGGTTAGAGTAAGACATCGTATTCCCACATTTAGTGCATGGACAACACATAAAACCATTCTGCTTGTTTGCCTCAGCCGCATTTAGAAACTCATGCACACCCTTAATGTACTCGGAGGTGTGTGTGTCACCGTACATCCATTGCCGGTTCATCTGCGTGCATTATATATAATTAAGTGTGTCAAAAACCATTACAGAACATCATAAATAGAAAATTAAGTGATCAAATTAATAGAAGTTCATCATCACATTAAAACCAAAGTATATACATATATAGTTCTCATCTAACAACATATAGCTCTCCATACACATCGAAACTATGTAAAACATTTCAATGCGAAAACAAATGTGACCATAATCGCAACCAAGGTAACAATTGATCCAACGGCATAATGATACCAAGCCTCGGTATGAATGGCATATTTTCTAATCTTTCTAATCTTCAACCGCATTGCATCCATCTTGATCTTGTGATCATCCACGACATCCGCAACATGCAACTCCAATATCATCTTCTCGTCCTCAATATTTTTTATTTTTTCCTTCAAGAATTTATTTTCTTCTTCAACTAAATTTAACCTCTCGACAATAGGGTCCATCTTGATCTTGTGATCATCGACGACTTCCGCAACATGCAACTCCAATTCCATCTTCTCCTCCTCCATTTTTTCCAATTTTTTCTTTAAGGAAACGTTTTCCTCTTCAACTAAATTTAACCTCTCCACAAGAGGGTCGGTTGGATTTCCGGTTCAACTACCTCCTAGACATAATAAAACATCTATGCATGTCAGGTTGGCCGGCATAACTATCATAAACACTAAAACAAATAGTTATAAATTAAAGATAATATACCACATCCGAATCGTAGACAGGACGAGGGCCCACGTGGGCGGATATCAAAACCATCGCACTATATAATAACAAGCAATAATAAACGTAAGAAAATTAGACAAATATCTATCTAAAGCAATAATAACAAGCAATAATAAAAGTAAGAAAAGCATGGACTTAACAAGAGGCTCACCACGGTGGTGCCGGCGACGAGATCGGCGGGGGCGAACGACGGCGGCGAAGACGGGGACGGGACGTGACGGACCGCTAAACCTAGACAAATCTCGGAGAAAATAGAGCTTCGAGAGAAGAAAAGCTTAACTAGTGTGGCTCGGGCATTCCATCGAACACGTTGTGTGCATAGGAGGTGAGCTAGAGCACCACTAAGCCCTCTCCCCCTCGGCCAGAAAAAACAGAGCAATGCGCTCTGCTCTTGCGCGAGGGGGTATATATAGTTATCTCATTGGTCCCGGTTGGTGCTACGAACCGGGGCTAAAGGGGTGCCTTTGGTCCCGGTTCATGTCACCAATCGGGACCAATGATGGTGGGCCAGGAGCAAGACCCATTGGTCCCGGTTCGTCGCTCCAACCGGGGCCAAAAGGTCCAGACAAACCGGGACCAATGGCCCACATGGCCCGGCCGGCCCCCTGGGCTCACGAACCGGGTTCAATGCCCTAATTGGTCCCGGTTCTGGATTGAACCGGGGCTAATGGGCTGGACAGGCCTGGGCCAAAGCCCTGTTTTCTACTAGTGTATATGTGCTTCATCAGAAATGAATTAAATGGTACATTTTATGTATAACAATATATGTGATTGTGCTTTGGCAATACATTAATCATTATAAGGTGACCGTGTTTTGCTTGTCAAATAGATGGTACCAAGTTCTTTTCCTATTGGAGTAAATATTAAACCTCCGTTCCCACATGACATTTCAGAAGTGGATTTATCTATCGTCGAATGCCCAATGGGAAGGTTCCAATACTACGTAATGGTAGAAGGGGCCAAATAGCAGCACACTTTATAGATCAAGCGGTTACCAAGAATGACCAACTAGAGGTGAGTTTTCTATTTATTTTTTATTTTATAATGATCTAGTTATCATCAGTGGATTGTGCAACTAGCACGGAGTTGTTTCATGGTAGAAAATGTACAATATAGTTGACTAAACATGGCAACACAATCAAATTTAATTTCAAAAGATTGTTCCAGTGCAAAGTCATGTTTGAATGCTAATGCTTAATCTTCCAACGAGGGTTATAAGATGTAAAATATGTTGAGGGTCACAAAACCAATAAGCTATATAATAGAGCCTCCATATTTGAAATTTTGAGTTAGTACTGAATGATATACGGTTGCATAGTTCTTTCAACTAAACAATATGTTGCATAGTGATGTTCTTTCAGTTGTATGTGAAGGAATTCTATTTGTTCTATTGTGTTTCTCCAAGGCTTTCTTAAGAGGCTTGATTTATGTTAATCTCTCTAACTCTTAGTTGACAATATTAAGCTATAGTCGTTGATGCCATAAGGCATATGCTATTTGAATTATCTGCATGTGGTTAGTATCTAGTCATCACATATACTAGCATTGGTTATTTTTGTTTTAGGAGGCAGGAGTTAGATATTCTGATGATTTATATGGGGTACGAGCTACAATAAATGCTTATGAGCCAAAGGTGAAGAAGGATAGCAAAGATCTTAGTCAAACAGGGATTCAAATTGATGATGGGCCAAGGGGTCATCTGGACACTATATCTGTTTGTTATTCGGTATCTCCAAGCTTCTACGGTGATGGCTTCGCGAGGTTCCACATTAGTTGGGTAATCAATAATATTTCTTTGGTTACACATAATGTTATCAACTATATAATTTTTATAGAGAAAATTTACAACATAGTTTGATATAGTTTTTATTTACCTTTGAGTAAACTGGCATAACAGTGTAATGGCGCACTAAACAAGTCATGCATTGATCACGAATGCCCTGGTTTCGTGCAATTTAGCCACAATGTTGGTCTTGGAGGAAGAATACGACCTGTTTCAGTCTACAATGGACCACAATATGTAATAAACATTTATATTTTCAAGGTATTCTATTCTCATTTAATTTTTTTTATTTCATATATGTTTTGCAGGTGGTGCATATGTTAATTTTCATCATCTTATTTGATGTGCATAACCAATTTTGGTAGTTCACTATGATGCCAATTGAATAATTTAAGATAGTCAAAAGTTGTTTTCTTTCCTATTATTTCACACCCACGTACTATTTTTTGACAAACATTTGACAGATTATCAAGAACATGGGCCTAAACTAAACTTACCAGTTCCATACCATTAAAATAATAGAGATTCAATAAGAATTTTGAATCGTGAAAAATATTTATGCTTAAAAAATTCACAAATACATTTTCTTGATTATCATCCCTTGTAATGGGGAAGGGTTACGAGAAGAAATGCCCACTATATATCTTCATATAAATAGAGACATATAATAGTTCATTCAACTAAATATGTTGCATGCTAGAACATTTAGCAGAATTGTATTGTGATTTTACATCGCCAGTGTGTTCTATAGACTTTCATTTTGCATTTTATTTATTGTAGGATCCAAAGACAAGTAATTGGTGGCTGGCATATGGTAAAGAGAATACACCAGTTGGATATTGGCCAAGTTCACTGTTCACCCACCTTAAGGATAAAGGGAATTTTTCATTCTGGGGCGGGTATGCTTTTGGTCCGACAGCTTCATCAGATTCTCCACAAATGGGCAGTGGGTACTTTGCCCACGAAGGGTATGGAAAAGCAGCTTTTATAAGAGACATCCAAATTGTTGATAAGAACAACAAGATTGTTTCTCCAAATGAAAACAAAGAGCTTGGTGGCAGTAGTGATACAAGGAAATATACCATCAGTAATTATGGAGTTGATGACCATGGTGTGCATATGTACTATGATGGACCGGGTAATTTTGTCTGAGAATGTACCCTACAAACTTCAATGAAGTTGCTATTATAATCTCGAGTTGGACATTTATATAATTCCTAGGATTTACCATTGACTTATTTCTGTTTTTTAATCTTGTTCGGCGATGATTTTCTCGTGTGTTTCAGTGATCTCCACGCTTGTTCCTCTATTTTGAGAAGTCAAGCATCATGTAGCATTGAGTAAAATTTCTTGAAGTAAGTTCATCAGTAAAAATTGTTGTGTTCCCATTTATCAGATATTTTGTTGTCCCGGCGGCCGGCCGTGCTATGCTTGTTTGCTAAGATACGCACGCGCCTGCCAGTCTAGAATTCCATAGCTGGTGTGGCTTGCTGTGTTAAAGCAGTGGTGTTGACACGTGGCAGTCCTGATGATAACCATACCATGGGTCTTCTCATGAGTCGAGTTCATGCGCCATGGGATTCAAAATTTGATACTATGGAGAGTAGATGCCATCTTTGTGGTACTGGTGGAGGGGTGCCATTGGTATAGTTTCAAACCCAGAGCAGCTAGCTATGCTTCATATGGCACCGTCGGCAGCGGAATCGGCTGCAAGCAGGATGACGATGAGGTCCCGCAGTGGTGTCGCCGGAGGAAATATGGAGGTTCAGGTACGCACGGCATCATACAATGGTTGCCTTGTAATCGATTATCCTGGAACCACTTATCGGTTGTCAGTCCTCATACGCAGTTCCCCAACACTTTCAGTATTGGTTCGTCGTGAGTGTGTGGAGCACGACCGGGCAGCAGGAGCACGGAGGCCAGGCCGTGGACAAAGGTAAGCAGAAAAATGGTTTTGGTGTTGAGAACGGCGATAGAGAGGACGGGCTCGCATGCTCCTGGAAGGCGTGCCAATGAGACAGCTCCGCGTGCGTCCGGTCAATCTATACGATCATACGGAGATAGCGCATACGGCCAATGAACAGTGACGTACGGGAGCAATGTCGTTAAAAGGGGAGTTATCTTCACGGCTTCCCTCTGTTTGTTCTGTCGGTACATCACGTAAGGTGAACGGTACAGATACAGGCAAAAAATAACGCCGTTCTTGTGCGATGAACGTCCAAACTTGACGGCGTGGATTCGCTCCCTGCCCCCAACCACCCCGTCTTTACTCCAAGCGTAAAGAAAAGAAAAACAAATATATCACTTGGTCCGCCGCACACAACAGTTCTCCAGGAGCTCGAGGGCTCGAGGCTATGGCGACGGCGGAGGCGGGAGTCGACGGATTTGGGATTCTATCAGATTCGATTGACAGGTATGTTCGCTGCCATGGCTGTATCCTCTATATTTGTGGGCGGTGTGCGTAGCAGAGCAGCCTATAAGTGCGCTGTCTTGTTTGTCCATAGGTTTTCCCTGCTGGATCTAGCCGGCGGCAACTCCATGATGCGCATCGTCTGTACACCCTCCGAGTCCAGCATGGGCGATGCGGGTGACACAGCGTTGACAGTGAAAGTGGATTTACACAGTACTTGTGAGGGAGCGACCCTGACCCTGTCAGTGCCGAACTTAGAGCAGTCAATTGGCAAAGATGACCCCCAAGCCCCCGGATGCACCAAGAGGTATGTGCATTTCAACCAGTACCCCCGTAGATCAAAATATAACTTGAATTGTATTTTGGAGCTTGTCTGATGTGAGGCGCGGGCATGGCATGTAGGAGCAGATTTAAAACAAAAATTCAATGAACTAAGCAAAAGAATTTTGACTATGTATTACTACTAAAAAATGGAACAAAAGAATTTTGACTATGTATTACTACTAAAAATGGAACAAAAGAATTTTGACTATGTATTACTAAAAAATTCAGTGCTCACAGGTAAAGAAACAAAAAAAATGTGCAGAAATTTAAAATTCCAAATATCTTCGCGATCAGACACATATGAACTTGACATGGTCTCTCTCTCGAGACAACTAGTGTCTATATTTCACATTGTTATTACCGTACACGGAATGATGTTCTATCTTTTTCAGAACACCCAATTCAGTGAAACTACTGAATGATGAACTCCATTTTGCAGATCAATGCAGACAATGGAGTTTGCATTGGAAAAGGTGATGCCAGACACAACACACCGTTGGTGCAAATGGCATGTGCTGAAGAATGCAAAGGAACAACTTGGTCCATATTACACAAAACAGAGCAAGTTCATATCTGAATTCCATAAAATAATCCAGCACATGCTGACAGTAGACGAGTTCGAGATGGCATTGAAAGAACTGATAGAAGCCCATGGTTTACATAAGCATCCTTATTTAACGCATATCTACGAGACAAGGGAGAAGTGGGCAAAGCCACACTTCAATGGAAAATTCTGCGCAAAGATGTCAAGTACCCAACACAGTGATAGTGCCAATCATATGTTGAAGGGTTACGTGTTACGTCCCAGACTCCCAGCAAGTTACCCGATGCATCAATTCGTCCGGCCATACATGAGACTTCTCTTCGACAGGGAAGCAAGTGAAAACTACGAAGAGAGGCGTACAAAGATAGTAAGATTGCTAAAGTTATTCTTATACTTTCAATGTGAAATACATGTGATATTACTAATGCATCTCCCTTGCGTGCAGACATCCCTAGTTATGGAAATGAACGCGCCACTCGAGTTACACGCGAGTGAAATCTACACCTGAGCTATGTTTGAAAATTTTGGTGAAGTCATATATGAATCAATGCAGTACAAGGTGGAGGAGATCACCAAGGGCAAAACCTATTTCGTACGACGATATCATCCCAAGAAATATGAGAAGTGGTGCAGGGTTGTCTACAAAGTAGAAGTTGCCGAAGAAGGGAAAGAACTGAAGTGTGAGTGTGCTAATTTTGAGCACACGGGTTTGCTGTGCTGCCATTCAGTTAAGGTACTGAGATTGAAAACGTATTTTGCCTTCAAATGCAAGATTCTATTGTGGAGACAAAAAACTAACTTAACAACTAAATAACTTGCAGGTCCTCGATTTCCTCAGCATAGACTGTATACTGACAAAACATTTTCTGAAAGGGTGGACAAAAGACGCAAGGGATGTACTCCCCAACCACCTATCACATCTTCAGAGGGACATCGTCTCTTTGAATTCAGTAACTTTTAGGCAGTCAAACTTGTACACCCATGCTCTTGAAGTTGTACTACTTGGGGATTCAAACACAGAAGCGTATAAATTGTGCCATGAATATCCTCAAGACAGCAATGGATACATTGACTCCTATAGCCGCTTTCACTATGCGCAACTAACAGCGGATGTGGGAGTGACGCAGAAGGTAGCACAATCGGTAATTTCGTCGGACTAAAAGCTCCAGGCTGGAAACGAAAGCCTGGTCGACCAACCAGCAGCAGGGATAAACCTTCATGTGATGATCGCGGTGCAAAGAGCAGGAGGAACACCTCAGCCACAAAAGCACAAGCTAGAACTGGGTGCGGGACAAGTAAGCGAACTCGCTTTTGTAGTATATGTCGAGAACAAGGGCACAAGAGCACGACATGCCTGAAAAGAGGTGACCTTCTTCAGAAAGAAAGGAAAGAGGGAAAATGCTCGAACTATGGCGTCAGTGGTCACAGGAAGAACACCTGCAACAACCCTAAGGTCGTACTCCAGGTTGTTGCAAATGCTACCTTAGAGCAAAATGCAATGTGCGAGTGATTTGATTTTACTCAGTGTTTTTGTTCTAAGCTGCTCAACGTTATGTAACCGTTTAACTCAAACTGCAGTTGTCTTATAATAAGTGTCTGATAAGTACTGCGTGATGTGGTTGCTGAAACTTGTCAGTGTGGTACCCATGTTTATTATTGTGAGAACGGAAAAAATAATTTTTGAGTTTGTGACTTGGCTACTGAATTCTGTTTATATTTCGCTGCCTTTGTTGATTCATACCTAAATCTAGTCCGATGTATTCTGTGAGATGAAATTCAGATGAATTGTTGCAGCGATGCGTGCTGGCACCAGTAATACAATACAGTGTGAGAGTGAAACGGAAACCATGGATCCATAAACCTCGGCTGGATCCACGCAGGACTCGGTGGAAGGCAGGGCCGACGGCGCGTCGGTGGCGGATGAAGCTTGCGAAGGAGAGGCTGAAGTGCATTCCCGTTTGCAGCGTTGGAACTTGGAAGAAGTCGGAGAATACGATCCAGAGAATGGAGGTTCCGCCAGCGGTGACAACTGCTCCGATACGGGTAGCTACGCGGAATCCATGACCAACCTTGTGTGCAAGCAGACGCCGTCGTCGATGGTGACAACCCACCTGCAAAGCGCCCAAAGCTTGCGCAATGATCCAACGGCTCGCATTACGACCGCCGTCTGAACCTCCAGTACACGTTGCTACAGGGCAATAACGCCGCCGCTGTTACTTGGATGGCAGTCGTCCTCACAGTAGAAACGTCGTCTCCAACCCCTTCCATGCGTCTCATTAAATTACCCGTTTTCTACGTCCTAAAATACCATGCACTGTCCACATCCCCACGGCATTCGACGCCCAGCGATACCGTGAGCAGGCGAGCTCGGGCACGCCAACGAATTTTCGTTTTGGTGTTCCGCTATTTATTTTTCTACAAGCGGTTTGTCTGAAAACCAAAGCAGACTGCATTTCCGGGGGAGGTGATACAGCGGGAACCCGGCACAGGAAATGATGGCTCAGCCCGGCACAGGAAATGGCTGAGCCGTGCACGAAACAACTGTTCCGTCTCATTTAATGCCACCCACCGGCTGGCTTTTTGCTTACGATACCTCGTCTATACCGAGAGAAATACATCAGCCGGCACACATCCGCATGCCAACGGACGGGGAAGATTTCGAGAGCATCTGAGCCCGGGCTCAGAAACGTATATTCGAGTATTCACATACAATTCAATATCCTTATTCTATTCTTCGGCAATGCTGACTACACTACCAGTCTACTAATTTCCATCGAGCAACCAAATTCATAATAAACTGAGTAGTGCTTTTGCTCGTGAAAACCATACAAATTTAGAAAGTGATAATATCATGGAGCTACTGCCTTCCGGTGTTGGCCATCCCAGGTAGTGGCGTGTTTGTATCCACAATTCTTACTTTGAAACAACATATTATGCTATCCCATGGTATTTTAGGCGTTCGTCTTTTTCTGCACCATCGATAGCTAGAGTTGTATTTTTTGCTTATCTGTGCGTAGAGCAGATTTAGATTTAGAATTTTCCGGGGTTGTAAACATGTATCTTATCAATACACACAATTGTTGTCGCAATATTAGAAAACTTTTTAGCGACGCTACCATGCATTTGTAGCACGGCATTTCTTTTCATCACGTAAAATGGACACAAATAGTATTGATATCTTGTTTTTCATATTCCTAGCAAGCAAAGCTGTTGCATTTTCCCCATTTCTGGCAAACGCTCCAAAGGCCTTCTTTTCAGTCTCTTGAGGCGATCGATCTTCCGTGTTCCTATGAGGCGACAGGTACATTGGGTAGTGGCCATTGGGTAGGGATTGATCTTCTGAGTCTGCATGAGAAATTCTTACCAGTTGCAAACAATGGTGTATTCACCAAAGCTAGTGGTCATTGGGTAGGGATTGAGTGAAAGGGCATATAGTTGGCAAAAGAAATAAAAAGTGTTAAATATTAATCGGTTGCGCGGGAAACCCAGCTAGTTACTGCATAAGCCGGGGGGCCATGCCCCCCCCCCCCCCACGTCCCCCAACTTGGACCAACTCATGAAGATTTCCACACACTGACAAGAACATCATCGGCTGGCTGAATAACATACAGCCGTGACACCGTGTCCGAATCGGCGTCGGCACCCGCATTAATCTGTTTCAATGCTTTCCTAGACGGCTATGCCGGAGCAGGAGTTACCGCACCCTGACACAGGTGTCAGCACCTGGCTGGATCGCATCGAGACATGCAGCATGTTTAGACCGGCGTCTGCACGGCGGTCATCGCACTGGTGGTGCTGATCGCCGCCACTGTGTGTTGTTGCGGCCTCAGGAGGTGGAGGGCGGAGGCCAGGAAGTGCCAGCTGGTCCACCCCGTGTCGGAGGACGTCTTCACCGCCATCGCTCCCACTCCGGCTCCAGCTCCGGTTCCGGCTGCCTTTTTTTTTGTTGCAACGGGTGAGAAAATTGATGCCTTGATATGAATAAGAATTATGTGCTTCCAGCACGACTGTCCTTGCAAGATGGATTAATATAATGACATTGATTTGGTTTTTTCTTCTCCTGATGTACACTTCTTTCTACATGCATACCAATAAGTCACGGCAGCCCATAATTTCATTTATTAGAGCCACAACCATCGTATATGCTTTAGGCTGCCCGTAATGGGAGTATCATAGGTAGTATCATGCATGCCAACTAGGCAATTTTGATGATGTGGCATAGAATTAAATGAAGAGAGAGGGGGTTGAGTATCATATTATGATACCGTATCATATTAAATGATGTGCTAGTATGTGTCATGCATGGCAATAAATGACTATTCTATGATACTAACATACGGCTGGTTGCTATTGCCGCTGGCAGCCACACCGACGTCCCTTCTTCGCGACGCAACGGCAACTTGACCACCACCAATCCGTACGAAATCGGCCCTCATATCATTTCTTTATTTTTATCTCAATCTTGTATATATAAGGTCACTGAATCATCACCCAATTCTGGGGAATTTGGTGCTAATTTACATGTCCAAATTTCTATGCTTCTGATTTCGTAAGATTCATGTTCATTTGAGTACTCCCTCCGTCTAGGTGAATAAGTAATCTTAGGTTATGCACCGCGACCAAGGTGGAGTGGAAAACGAGAGAACTTAATGTTTATTTGCTTATTAATACCATTGCATGCAACGAACTGACCACTGCATGTCATGTTTGGTAGTCTCGAGTCATTAAAAGCATACACGTCTCACATCTCTTATTGGTTGATTCCTTTATTTATGTCAAAAAATAAGAAACAACGTGAGAATTAATGCATCACACCCATGTGTTTTGGAACTATTTAAGAGCATAATTGGTTTGCTACCAACTTTTGGCTTTGCCAATATTTGGCAAGCCAACATTTGGCAAAACCCAAAGTTGCCAATATTTGGCAACCTTTTGTGAGATTGGCAACAAAAATTGGCAACCTATCAATCTTTAGCCAATATTTGGCAGCTGCCAAAATTTGGCATGCCAACTTTTGACATCAAACCAATTATGCTCTAATTTTCATAAGATGACTTATATACCTAGATGGAGGGAGTAACATTGTTTTCTAAGCTCAAATTTCTATGCTTCTCATTCAAAAATGTTTGCTTCCACCATGCATCAGTTATGACAAGATTTGCATGAATGTGATGCTTCCAAATCTGCATGACTTCATACGTATCATTTCATAGCTTCATCGGTGCACACAGTTTTATTCATATGCACTTCCTTCATTCTCTTATACAAGGCCACAAACTCAGATTACAAATACCAAAGTAAATATTAATGACTGCTTTGCAAATCAACTTTTCTTCTCGTTAACTGGGATCATTAATACGCCAGCATGCCTGCAAAGAAGGAATGAGAACAAAGTAGCACAGTGTCATTATGACTACATGCATGCAAATATTAAACAAGTTGCTAGTATGAGAAAACATTATTAATTTTTACCTTGATTATTGTTAGTGGTCTTGTATAAATGCAAAATGTATTTTTCATAGTGACCTTAAGGGAATGCAGGGAGTACCATGGTTATGATGCTTCACCGTGTATGTTTATCAATTTGCTTCATGTTGCCTGTTTGTACTTGATTAAAAAAGCTCATGCTTCCTAAATTTCTCATATGGTACATTGGACAGCATGACTGTTAGCCCTTCCTGATCTTAATTTTAACAAGTAGAGTCAAGTATTTGCACCAGCTTTTTATTCATCTGTCCAGTTACTGCTGCATGTATCATGCACTTATGTAAGGTGCATTATTTTTGGCATGGTGACCAAGATACATAATTATAGAAATTTAAGATGAAATTACCCTTGGCTAATTTGTTTATCAAAAAAAATCAAGAGGGCTAAAAACAAAATTGTGAGGAATTAGAAGAAATGCGCCTTACATACTGAAATTTTATTTAAAAAATAAATACACCTTATATAAAGGAACGGAGGAAGTACTAATTTGCTACGTCATTAAGCAGTTTCTGCTTGAAATGATATTCAACTTCCCTTCCAAGGAAATAAAAATGTGTTTTAACCTGAAATAAATTTGAATCTAGATGAATTGTTTCAACGCAAAAATGTATGCTTTCCTCGATCATAGAATGAGCTTCCATGGTTCATGAAATTTGCTTCGTTGGTTATCTCTACCCCAAAAATTCATGTCTTTCCCTCGACCGGAGAAAGAGCTTCCCTGGCTAATAAAATTTGCTTCAATCAATATTAATTTTAACGCAAAATTTATCCTCCCATGGACCGCATAATGACCTTCCATGGTTAAGGAAATATGCGCCTTGTGAAATTTGGAGTTTGTTGTTGGCGGCGATCTCGCCGTGCATCATTCATAGCTTCAACAACCTATGCAAACAGTCGGAGTACGACGCTGCCAGCAGAACCAAATCGTTCCTCTCTCCAACACATTGGTGCTTAGGTAAGGTGATAAGCACATTAAAAACTTTAGCAACAAAAGCTCCCAATGCACAGGTGCTTAACTTGTTGGTGCTAAGTATCCTTCATTCAATGATTTTGCAACTAAAGTTCTTCATGCATTGGTGGGATTCTTCAATTTAAATGTTTTGCCTAGGTTCTCGCGCTTGGCATTGTTTCTTCCTGGGATCACCACATTCATCTCTCTCCTCTTAATTACCTTGCCACATCAGACTTTTTGCCTACATGACAGCCTTAGCACCTGTACAAGGTGAAGCATTGGGAGGGGCCTCAAGATTCTGGAGTTCTTGTTCCTAAGGGTGATGGGAATGTCGCTGATGTCGGCTGGTCTACCTCGTCATCCTTCTTGTGCAGGACTAAACTGGCGTATCTCCACCACCAACACCGCTTAGAGCATCTACCACAGCCGCGCCAAAAGACGCGCGCGCGGTAAACTGTCATTTTACAGCGCGCGGGACGTTTTCGCGTGCTCCAGCGGCGACGGGAAAAGATTGCGCGCGCTGGAGAAATCTGGCAGACGCACGCTAGATTTGGCGTGCCGTTTTCAGCGCGTCTATAAATCCCGGCGCTCGCCACACGGCTACCCATATTGCCACGCGCGCTCTCCATCGCTTCTCGCCGCTTCCTCTTCTTCCTCGCCGCTTTAGCGCCCCGCCACCGAGGCACCACCACCGCGCCGCCGGGCATCTTCGGGCTATCGTGGCGTCCGCAAGCGCCCCTTCGGCGAGTACTATGCGGAGATCCGGGCCGGCAACGTCCGCCTCGGCCTCGGCACTTTCGGGATAGCGCATGAGGCCGCCCGCGCGTACGACGCGGCGGCGTGGCGCCTGGATAGGCCTCGCTCGCAGCTCAACTTTCACAACGTCCACACGCGCCAGCAGGCACAGGACCTCGCCCCTCCGCCTCGTCTGATAACATACCAGAACCGTGAGGAACACCGTCGGCTGCAGTGCCGCCTCCTCATCGCCGAGGAGGACGAGCGAGCCATGGCAGAGTGGCGCCGGCGCCACCTGGAGGATGTCGCCAACGAGCAGGCCTTCTGGATGGAGAGGACGGCAAGGTGCCGTGCCGAATAGGCGGACCGACGTCGGCGGAAGGCGTTGGCCATATCACAGTGCGATCTCGTCAATGCTGGTGGAAAGGCGTTCTTCTCGGAAGACGATGATCGTTGGGATGACGTCTGGCTCTCTACCTCGGACCAAACCAGCGAGGATGATGATGAGGAGGATGACTCGGAGTAGGACGGTTCTCTACCGCAACGTAGTTTATTGTTGCACTGTAGTACTATTTTAATCTATGTAAAATATCTATGTATCGTTTTCTACTTAAACTATGTATCGTTTTCACCTATGGAACTATGAATCGTTTATAAAAAATGTAGCTCAGAGTGTTTGTGTGAGACCGTGCGCGCTGCATTTCGCGCCTGCTGGAGCTACGCACGCGCGCTGCATTTTACCACAGCTGCTGGAGCCAGGGCTGCCCGCCGCGCCAAACCAGGCGATGGGCGCGCTGCAAAGCAGTTTTTAGCGCACGGCGCGTTGGACAGCTGTTGGAGATGCTCTTAACTCGCACACCACAGGCAGTAGGTCCAGACTCTAGCTTGTGTTCATTTGCGACAACAACACTAACACCAGCGGTGAGCGGCGGCCATGGAAAAGTATGTTTACCGAGGGGCAGGGTGCTGATTCATGGGCATGATCAACCGGGGCATGGAAAAAGAAGAAAACGAGGCTTGGAGACCGTGGGGTGGTGAACAAATCAACGGCTCAAAGCTAGTCTGATGGATTAATATGATCAGTCGTCTGAGGTGGAGAGTTTCCCTTGTTTGTTAAATTTGTGAGTAATGAAAGAGGATAGATACAGTTCAGGGTGGACACGGTCCGGGCCGGTCCGGTCCCGGTCCGAGCCGTCCTTTGCACCTGCCGCCGGCGGTCCGGGCCGGACCGGACCGAGCATCATGATGGTCCTGATTTCAAGGACCGGACCGGCGACGACGAAGCTCGGGCCGGACCGAGCGGACCGGCCGATGACCACCGGCGGTGACTTGCACGGGTGCAGCGGGGAGGTGAGCAACATGCGCGGTTGCTGTGGCGAGGTGGATGACATGCGCGAGCGCGGGCTACAAGGTGAGCATTGTGTGCGCTGGGCGCCGCCGCTGTTATTCATGAACCGCGATCGCCATCGTCGTTTCCAACCTTGAACCTGCAACACTCAGGCCATGCACGTACGGGATGTGCCCGATCTAAACGGCATGCACGTATGGGAGGTGCACGATCTAAACGGCATGCCCGCACAGGACGTGCGCAATTGGCGTGCGGTTTCCAGTTTTCGCTCTCTTTATTCCTTGCGTAACAGCCGTTCCTGATGACCTGATCTAAACGCCATCCTCGTACAGGACGTCCCCGATGATGCCTCGATCTAAATGGCCTGCGCATGTTCCTTATAGCAGTTTATATAGTACATGAAAGTAGTGTAGCGCGTGCACGAGCCCACGATTTTGTCTCTGCGGGTCTTGGCTTGGTTAGTGGATCAATTTGACGTGGATCTAGTCGTGGGATAATGCCATGATTATCGGATCGTACACCACCTCTTTCCTTCTTTCTTGTTTTCTGCTCGACAGAATAAAAGGAAAGGAAAGTGGATCGAGGAGGGGCGCGGGCCGCGCGGTAGTGACGGAGGAGGCGTGGCGTCGTGGATCTCACCGGCGCCACAGCAGGGCGTCGCCGGTGCGGCGGCTGGGCGGAAGAAGTGCGTCGCCTTCGGTCCAACCGAGCCGGACCGGGCCAAAGCAGGACCGGACCGATCAATTTTCGGTCCCCTTTTCACGGACTGGACTGGCCAGTTTTTTTTGTCGGTCCGGGCTCTTGCGGTCCGGTCCACTTCGGTCCACGAGCGGGCCCAAAAGACCGCTCGTCCTGTCCACCCTGAGATACAGTCATGTTCCTCATTGTCATTGGAGACGTAATGATGGTAATGGAGGAGGTCTGAGTGTTGCTCAAATGGTGCTACCGTAGTAAAGTCTGGATTGGACTGCACTGCGTAGAGTTTTGAAGAAAATTTGAAGTCCATATATCTGATGAAGCAATGCCAAATAGTTCTCGTTGACAAACTTTCAACATCACTAATAGTACGAGTTACAAATATGTCTGATGAAGCAATGTTTTCGATGAAAAGGATACAAATACATTATGTGAGTTCACAAGAAGTACAAAGAACCCAAACCAGAAGAAAAATTACATCAAGGTGCCTCAACCATCAAAGGCAAAAACGAATATAAAGCCAGAAGTTGGCACTTAGAGCAAGGCTTTGGAAGCATAGGAATCATACGATCGATATTAGTGATACCGGAGGCTTCTGAAAGCAGATATATATATATAGAACTAGACGAAGTTGGCATATAGCAGGCGCTGGAAGTCGTTGAGAATTGGAGCTTCCATGGACACGAGGATGCGCACGCCGCCACTCCCGCTGACACCGTCCATGAGGTAGACGAATCCCGCGCGCTGCTGCACGGCGCGGTGCATCACCAGGGGCTTCCCCCACCCGAAATCCGCGTCGTACACCGGCATGCCCAGCCAGCTGATCACCCTCAGTTCGGTCTCCGGCATGCTGCTGGCGGGCTGCTTGCTGCCGTTTATCTCCAAGTAGTCGATCGCCGAACGCACCAGCTCGTCGTCCATCCTGCGGACCGCGCCATTGATCCGGCGGGCAACGGAGCCCAGCTCCTCCGATTCAATGTCCTGCACCTTGCCGGCAGCGCCCAGGACGATGATCCCGTTCCCGAAGTAGCGGGCCGGGAGCGGCGGCCTCAGGGCGCCCCGGATGTTGGCCGGGAAGGTGAGGCGCGTCGTGGCGTCCGTCGGCAGCCGGCGGGCGGCGCAGAAGCACCTCCACACGTGGGCGCTCACGGCGCAGAACGTGCTCACACGCCCGCCGTCGCCACCACCGGTGCAGGCACGCTTGAGAGCGGCGACCTGGTCCTTGGAGAGGACGAAGATCTGGTTGACCACGAGCCCCGACGGTTCAGCTGCTGCTAGGCTCAGTAGCTTCGGACAGAACACGGTGAGAGCGTCGGGGTGGACGACGGGTGGGGAGCGCGCGCGGAGGAGGGTGCGGTCGTGGCATGGGAGCTCCAGCGCCGCCGCCGCCGCGTCGCCGTCCCTGGAGAAGGCGGACCACGTCTGGAAGAAGTGGACAGCGCTTACGGCGTCGATGGCTACGTGGTGCAGCGCCGTCCCCAAGGCCACCCCGCCGCATCCCATGAAGGTCACCTGGACGGCGCACATGATGGAAGGCGAGTCCTCGACGCGGGGAACAAAGAGCCTCCTTAGTTCCGGCGACGGCTGGAAGTCGACGAAGCCGTCGACGGCGAGGTCTGAACGAGCGACAACGAATAGCGCGCCCTGGCCGGCGCAGTCGATCTCCGGGCGGCCGTCGCCGTCCACGCTGAGACGGCCGGCGAGAGGGTAGAAGGCCACGAGAGCCTTGGCCATCGCCGCCTTCAGCCTGGCCACGTCGAAGAAGTTATGGACGGCGCCGGAGTCGGAGCTGTAGAAGTATACGGTCGGCGTGTGGCCTCTATTCACCATTTTGAGGTCGAGTAGGGAGAGCCAGAGGCCATGGCTAGGCGTCTCTTCGCTCGGCTTCACCATGCACGTCTCCACCACCTCCACCTCCTGATCCACACCCATTTCTCGTTCTGCTGAGCTTAGGTACGTCTTTTGAGAACTGTGACGAGGAAGCTACGAGGTGCAGTACCCTTGCTGGTACACTCCCTTTTTATAGGGACGGGCATATCTGAGGAACGTCGCCGCCGCAGCAGGTGGCATTTGTGAATGTTCGCCTGGCAGTTTCGGTGCATTTGAGAACCTTGGTGGCTTTTTTGCAGAACTGCCATGGCTTTTGTTTGATTTTAGTGTGAAAAAAGTCATCAAAAACAGCACCGTTGGATTCAGATCGTGTGGCGGTTTTGGGGGG
>LR738714.1:747744298-747760237 GCA_902687465.1 Secale cereale
GGGGGGGGGTCCCTGGCAGATCGTCCCTAGCGAACGCTCGCCGGTTACCATATTTGTTTTATAGCCTTGCCACATAACAAAATGATAGGAAAGACATAATGTTGGTGGGAAGGTGGCTAGGGACTTGTCTGAAAATTAACGTCATCGTCTTCTTGTGGTGTTTTATTGGGCATTATACAAGTGTGGAGGAAGCAGAATTCCAGGCTTCCCTTGCCGACCTTTGTATAGATATCACTCTCCACAATCCCATTATTTAGAGACTAATTGTGCTTTTGTGGTTGCCACCCTTGCAGATGAAATTTTTGACGGGTCGTTTCTGGTTGATTTGGCGAAGGAATCGATGAGTATATCAAAGCTTATAAATAATTTTAAAGTCTCCAAGATTAATCGATTGGCCAACATCGGTATTGGGATCGTTTGATCGATTTCCTTGATTTGATCCCTACTTAATGGGCGTGCGCTCAAAGGATACAAGCAGGGATTCACAAACAAAAAGGGAAATCCGTAGTCACTTTATTCTACTCCCTCCAATCCACAATGTAGTGCCTATAGATTTTTATGAAAGTCAAACTTTGTCAACTTTGACCAAGTGTATAGAGAAAACAGTCTACATCTACAATACTAAACATGTACATTCTGAAAATATAACTCATGATGAATCCAATGATGTGCATTTGGTATTCTAGATGTACCTACTTTTCTCTATAAATATGATCAAAGTTTGTAATGTTTGACTTTTGTAAAAATATATAGGCACTACATTATGAAACGGATGGAGTATTGCGTAAAAGAAAAGTCTTTACGCGAGAGCAATAGAGGTTGGGATACATCTATCTCTTCTGGGTGGCTCATCAGATTGTTAAGTTTAGCTTTGCTAATGGATAGATGGTGTCCTTGTAAGAATGTCCCGCCCTGCGTGGTGAGGTTGTAATGAAAAACTGTAATAATTCTTTCATATTGCAAAATGAAATCGGGTCAGATTTGTTTTTGTGCAGTAAACATATACGCAAATTGAAGCATTTATTGGGCATTACCCGAAGTTTTAACAGTCAGATCAAGCTAAAATGTTTATGGATTTCAGCCACGACAATTCCGTATAATCTGAAAGTTTGATCTTACAAATGATGTCCGAGTTGGCTTCTGGTCTCCTTCTCGGAAACTTGCACGGATTTCCGTCCAGATCCAACAGTGCCTCGCCGTTTTGGAGGTAGCCGGAGATCCCACCATTGAATCGCGATGAAATTTTACATTTTTGTTGAAAACTTAATTCCGCACAATTTCACTGAAGTGATAGGAGAAAAGACACTTGACGACGTAAACAAAGCCATGGTTGCACGGTCGCGCGAGAGCAATATTGACGTTGAGCCCCTGAGCTCCATGGACGAAATTCTCCATTATCTCGGTGGAGATCGAAGTTGACGTTGATGAAGAAGACCGTCCGATCTCCGAAGATCAGGCATGAGGCATAGTTCTCAACTTGGCCGACATGGCCGCAAGTCAGCGGCGAAGGTAGCAACACCGAAGACAAACGTTTGTCCGAATACGTAGATTGTACGGGAACCAATCTAAGCGTTGATGTGAACTCTATCGAGCTGCAGTGTTCACCTACTAGGACATGCATTGGCCACCATCGTAGGATCTAAATCTGGTATATCCCTTGGTAGAGTATCCTTGCTAGATTTGGCACGATGGTAACCGGGAAAAAGTTTTACCCAGGCTCGGGCTCTCAATGAGGATATAATACCCTGTGTTGAGCTTGCGTTGGAGTATGTACAAAGTACAAGTAAAGTACCAAGGGTTTGTTTGTATGTTATCTAATGTGTTCTATTGACTATCCCCGCCCCGGATTATATACGAAACCGGGGTCTATGTTGGTGAACGGGAGTCCTCCATGGATATGGATTATAAGAGTCTTAGTCGGCTATATCGAATATTGTTTGTAGAGTGCGTTATGAGCCGTCCAATGTGGCATGGGACATAACCGACATAGGGGTCCTTAGCTCGGCCCACCGGGCTAGGAACAGACGTGGTGAGATACCCCGTGACCGGGACACCATCAGTATACATTAGTTGGAGTAGATCCCATTTTATAAGGTACTTACAATGACAACAAGAGACAGAAATCTTAGTTGGACGTACCTCACTAAGGATAAAACGTGTATTGACTTAGTTATCACTTCGTTTACACTACAAGAAATATGTCAACTTGTGACCACCACTATTGGTCACTGAATGGTCACAAATTTCCATTTGTGACCTTTTTGTGACCAAAAACATAAGGTCAAAAGCTGGCCGTCATAAACTGACTATAGCGACCTTCTCTGTGAGAAGGTCGTAGACGTTTTTGACCAAAACAAAAGGTCGTTGAACCAATGACCTTTTGTTTTGGTCATTGGATGTCTGCCCAGGCCACGTCGGATTCGACGTGGCAATCTGACGTGGCAAAATTGCGACCAATTGAAAAGGTCACTGATAAGATTCAGCCCGGTCCGTTTAGGTGTTTTACATGGGCTGGGCCCACTAATACAGCCTTTTTACTGTATATTTGTTCTGTTAATTTTCTCTAGCTACATGGGCCTGGCCCAACAATTTGGCCTTTTTATTTTCTGGGCCATGGCCTTTTTGTACAAACATCTTAAGTTTTCTTTTTTTAGAAAATGGGTCCACAGGTCCCACTTGTCAGGTTCCGATAAGTGGTTCCCAACTATTAGGCTGAGATTCTTCATATTTCAATTTGATAGTAAAACAATAACCAATATTTAAATTGGCAAGCAGAAAAAACACAAAATACTTCAAATAACAATAGCCAGATTCAGTACAAGCTCTACAAATAACACATAATACAATACTTCACAAGCTCTACAAGTGTAATAACTAGATACAAGCTCTACAAGTACGGGGATCACAGTTACAGGCTCTATGAGTGTTCTCTTCTTCAGCATGGAGCTCCTTCAACATTGATCAAATGTCGGACTCGCGGACAGCCAGTTAGGACTGGGCTAACAGAACGACAACATGCCTTCTACGGTCGCCCTGTTACATGAATCGGCTAAGAAGAATCAGAAAAACTGAAGCCAATATAATATGAACATTCCATTAAAAAAAAGTAGTAAAGGAGTACAGGACAATTCTTTATATAATGATAAACACACTTCAGCTAGTACCGAGCTTTTTTAGCCGAGCTAGTTAAAATGAGATATTCATACAAGACAATAGAGACAATATGAATATGCATGGCACAAGTGCAGGTCCTAGTTACTGGCTACACATGTACCATCAATAAAACGGATAGAACAATAATGGGAACAACTCCAGATTACACACAAAGCTCTATCCATAGTGCCAACTATGGATAAAATCATGCACACTCCCAAAAGAACTTAGTTACACAGTATAATTCTGACTATACTATAACCAGAGAACTAAAGATTGTCACACATTATAATTCTGACTATAATATAACTAGAGAACTAAACATTCTACGTACTTAGAACTCAACTAATAAGTGAGAATGATCTGATTGTGTGCAAATAATCTTTTTTTATTTGTTTATATTACTAAAGCAGACATATCTTGTGTGAACTAAACCTTCGCATTGTGTCATTATCCTACTATCACTAGCACAACAAGCTGTAGGTTTGCATACTTCATGAACCATGTACATCATGACAGATACAATATCATCCAATGCTCGACTATGACAAAAATTGAACAATTACACCTCATAAAGACAGAGCATAGAATCATAGAGCAAGTAGGAGGGGTAGAAGGGGAGCTGAGGATCTCACTGGAAGGGGTTCTAGCCTAGGCTCAGCTTCATCACCATGATGGCGGCCAGGGGAGGCAACCAAGCCTACCAGCGCATAGCCACCACCACAGCCGCCGGAAGGAGTGAATCGCCATCACATGGGTTACCGCCACCAAAGAATCTGGAAAGGGGTGAAGTATGCACATTTTAGTAAAAAATATTGGCATCAAGAACCAGGCAGTAGCAAGCATAAGCTAAATTATAGTAAACGATGATTAGTATACAAACACAGGCAGATTAGTATACAAACACTGCCAGTACCTGATGGACTGTAGCACTGAACTGACAGTCCAGCACAACAGCACTAGCATAAAAACAAGTTCAGAACTCCATAATCCATATGCAATTGCAAACATAGCAGAACACCTTAGTGTGACAACTTCACAAGACCGACATAAGGTTCAACATGTATTGGATCTTACAAGATCTACTAAACTACATCATCACAGGAATGACGAGCAGTTTTGGATCTTACAAACTAATGTTCCACTCATAGTCTTAGTGCTCCATCAAATAGTCAACTAAATTTTCTCTCAAGCATACAAACAAAGTTTAGGGAAAACCGAACATGAACAAGCACTTATTGTGCAGGACACATAGCTATTTCATAATCACTCAGTGTGGATATGTTTGCTAAATGTATTTTGCACAAAAAGGTGAGGCTCCCAACAGCCCAATATTATCACTACTACAGTTCGGATTTTGATAGTAAAGCTGACATGTGTAATCATATAGCTATTTCAATCATCATCAATCAATACTATAACAGGAACAGTTAACTGAAATGTTAATACAAAAGCAGCAGCAGGAGGAGTAGGAGGAAGAGGGAGATACCTGGGAGAGATGGAGAAAGTGGTTGTCCTCAGGTGAAACCTTGACGGACTGGTTAGGCTTAACCTCAAGGCCTGCACAAAAGTTAAACATGAAGAGGAGGGTCAATTACATAACAAATCTCAGTAATTTTTTCATCAGGTAAAGAAAGTGGAAATGAATGAATCATATGCAGTTTAACATGTTTGAGCAGGCAGACAGGCAAAAACACAGGGATGGATGATTAAAAAAATTAAAGGACTTGGGATTTAGGGTGAATCATACAGTTTTTGCTGCAGATGGCTACTTTTGACATGATTTTAACTGAAATTACAGTTTTTGCTACATTAGTTTTGCTGCAGATGGCTACTTTTGACATGAATCATACAGTTTTTGCTGCAGATTTTAACCCAAAAAATGATGTAAAGATGGCAGTAGCAGTACCAGTTCACTGTCAATCACACTAACTAGCAGTAGCACACACACATAAAGTAACCTAGCAAATTTGCAGAAGCACGTACAAGCTCTAGACACCGCTCGAGCTTTCTAAAATCACATACTTATCATCATCGAAATTCCATCTAGGCCAAAATAATTAGGAGAAAATAATTTGCAGAAGTCGTCGTCGGTGAAGTGTAGGATCGAAAGTATGTCTAGAGGGGGGGTGATTAGACTACTTGTAAATATAAAAATTCTGCTTTTTGATCATGAACAGTTTTTGGCAGTTTCACAATTATGATCAAGACAAGTATCACCCTACACATGCAATTCTAGAGTATAAGCAGCGGAAAGTAAATTGCACATGTAGTAAAGAGAGGTGGAGAAGATGAAACGCAATTTGGAGACGCGGAGATTTTTCTCGTGGTTCCGATAGGTGGTGCTATCGTACATCCACGTTGATGGAGACTTCAACCCACGGAGGGTAACGGCTGTGCGAGTCCACGGAGGGCTCCACCCACGAAGGGTCCACGAAGAAGCAACCTTGTCTATTCCATCATGGCCTACGCCCACGGAGGGCTAGCCTTACTCGGGGTAGATCTTCACGAAGTAGGCGATCTCCTTGCCCTTACAAACTTCTTGGTTCAACTCCACATCTCGATGACGGAGGCTCCCAAGCGACACCTAACCAATCTAGGAGGCACCACCCTCCAAAAGATAATAGATGTTGTAGATGATGATGAACTCCTTGCTCTTGTGCTTCAAATGATAATCTCCCCAACACTCAACTCTCCTCACTGATATGGCTGTGGTGGAAGAAAGGATTGAGTGGAAAGCAACTTGGGAAGGTTAGAAATCAAGTTTCATATGGTAGGAATGGAGCAACTTGATCTCAACACAAGGGTAGGTAGTTCTCTTCTCAGAAAGTGTAAGGTAGGAGTGGTAGTTCTTTCTGATGGCTCTCTCCACGAATGAAGAGGGGGTGGAGGGGTATATATAGCCTCCACAAAAAATCCAACCGTTACACACATAATTGAGCAATCTCGGTGAGACCGAAGTGGAAACTCGGTCAGACCGAAAGTTCAAATATAGTGAACGTTGGGGTTTTCGGTGGGACCGAAAATACCATCTCGGTTTGTCCGATTTGAGTCAAAGATAGGAACTTGCCAGTTTCGATAGGACCGAAATCAACAACTCGGATATTCCGAAATGATGACAAACGGTTACAGAAGGTTGGCAGCCCGTGTTTCGGTGAGACCAAACTCAAACTCGGATTGACCGATATTTCTAGGGTTTGGCTTATGGCTGAGGTGGTTCATCTCGGTGGGACTGAGTTGGAAGAATCGGTTTGTCCGAGATTACTTATGAGTGTGTTTAGTAGTGAAAGTTGCTGATAGTTAAGGAGATATATCACTAAGCACTTGAGCAACCAGATCATCAACACAACCTCATCCCCTTTTAATAGTATTGGCTTTTCCTATGGACTCAATGTGATCTTTGATCACTAAACCAAAAATGGAGTCTTGAGCTTTTGCCAATGCTTGCCTTAGCATTTTGAGGGGTCCACTTCTTCAGACATTTCCATACCCATATCACTGAACTTCTCTGAAATGATTCTCAAGTAACTGTTAGTTCAATGATAGATATGTTGTTATTAATTACCAAAACCACCCGGGGATTAGTTGCACTTTCAATCTCCCCCTTTTTGGTAATTGATGACAACATATAGATCAAAGCTTCGACAAAAGATATAATCAATGAATAATATCGTCGCTTTGAGAAGTATGTGATAAGCAAGAGCTCCCCCTACATTTGTGCATTATTTAAAATTTGCGTTTGAATGCAAATGCGCAATCAATTAGGATCATGGGTCACTCTTCCATGTCACATACATCTTGGTGGAGCGCACAAAATGATAAGAATGAATAACATGCACCCAATCACCAAGACATGAGTAAATAGCCATACAAGATAGGAATAGCATATGATAAGCATTAAGCACACATTAAAGCATAGTATGACTAAGCACTCATTAAGGTAGCAACAAACGTAGTAACAAGCACACTGAAAGTTTCAAGAACCAAAAGAACCAAATGTATCTCAAAGAAAACCGGCAAAAGAACGAAAGAGCACTCTCTCTCTCGAAGCCCTATGATCTATACAATTTCTCCCCCTTTGGCAACAAGTTACCAAAAAGTTTGAAAAAGCATAGAGCTAAGCGTCACTGTGGGCTCTGCTGGCGGCTCCCGTCTGGGTAGATGTCGGAGTAGAAATGACGGCATCGGCGAAGACTTCAGCTGATGTCTGCGCTGGAGGAGTGGATGCTGGAGCTGTGGCTGGAGTAACTGCTGGAGCTGTAGGAGGTGCTGAAGTGGTAGCCCTGGAGTCAGTCACTGGGATAGCTGCTGATCGGGATCCTCTGGGAACCGGAACAGTCTGGCGATGAGAGTCCTGGACTAGATCATCCTGCATGAGCTCTGCTCTGTCCTGCCTAGCTTCCTCCATGTCTGCCTCAAGCTTGTTGACAGTCACCTGAAGTTCAGTCAGCTTCACGTCCAGAGCGTGGATCTTGTCGTCAACAATCCTTTCTAAGCTTTCCTGAGATTGTTCAATGCTGGCCCGGCGTTGTTCAATCCTCTGGGTAGCTTCAAGAATCTGCTCTCCGAAGCTCTTTGGTTTAGCTGCTGCTGCTGCTGCCTCTTTATCAGCTTTGGCTTTCTTAGCAGCTTCAATCTTGGCTTGACCTTCAACTGAAGTTGGATCCTCTTCATCCATCACAACAACGTTATCTTCATGCTCTGGCTGCAGTGGTAAGTGCTTCCTATCCAACATGAATTTGCCCGTGCCAAACTTGGCATTGATAAGCATCTGAATCTGCGGGGCAAATCCACACGACCTCTTCTGGTCAGCTGCAGTCCTCTTAATGGTCTCTACCATCAAGTCCATCACCTTGAAAGGTGCCTTCTCATCGAGTATGTGCAGCATGTTGATAGAATAGCCTCGGATCATGCGGTGGTCTCCAGACTTGGGCATCAAGGTATGCCTCAGAATAGTGTTTGTGGTAGGGAGACCTGCCTGGAGATAGTACACTGAGCCAAGCTTCCACCCTTCCAAATCTGCTGCGGGGATCTCCTTGTACATGTTCTTCATGGAATCATGGTTCTTCTTAGGAATCCCATAGACATCAATGTCGTCCTCTCTCTGCACTGGAGCATTCAGAAGTTCTGCCCATTCTTCAACAGACGAAGAAAACCTTTGACCTTCAGTCATCCAGGTGATCTTCCCATCAGGATAGAAGTGGGCTGTGGCGTAGAACTGCATAATCATATCGTCATTCCAGTCTGTCAGTTTCTGACCCACAAACTCATCAACTCCACATGCAGTGAAGCTTTCATGCACATGGGGAAAGAAGTCTCGGTGCTCTTCACTGTCAATGTACTCCCAGTCAACATACCTGGTGTCTGCAACAATAGGCTTCTTATCCATCAGCACGGTCTCATAGAAGTCCTGCTGTTCTCTGGTGTGGAATCTGGGGTCCACAGCAGTCCTTCTTCTCACGGCATATGGATCAGACTGTCTCCATAGCCTGAGACCTCTATCCTTCCTTGCCTTCATATCCTCGGCTTGAGGATGAGCATCGTTGTGGAGTGGCAATTTTGGACGGAGCTTCAGCAACACATGTTCTTCTTCAGACTCAGACGGTGGCATATCACCTTTGTTCTTCTCAGAGGCTGGGATGTTCCTGGTTGTCCTCTTGGGCTTGGCAGAAGGCTTTGCTGGAGCTGCCTTAGCTTGAGCAGGCTTCTTGGGCTTAGAAGTGGCTTGAGCCCTAATTGCATCACCCATGAGTTTAGCCTTCTGAGGAGGAGGCTGGGGTGCTTCTTCTTCTTCTTCTTCGACTGCTGCATCAACATGAGGTTCAGCATACACTACCCTCTTCCTCTTGGAAGTTTTCTTCACTTTACTTTGGGCTAGCTCTTCCAAGTTCAGCTTCTTGGCAACAGCTGATTGCTTGACCTTGCTGGTGCCTTTCTTGAACTGATGCCCTTGGTGCTCTTTGGCAACAACTTTTCTCTTGGGCTTGGAGGTTACTTCCTCAGCAATGAAGTCAGAGTCCTCATCATCAGACTTTCTCTGCTTTCTGGTTCTGGTGGCTGCAGGAGGCAAGCCACTAGGGGTACTCCTCTCACCATCATCACTAGGACTACTAGCCTCAGGACTAGTATCTGCCTCAGGAATCTCTGCAAACGGTGATTCAGACCTGTTCTGGCTGTCACTGGCATCTGACATGGCTGACAACCTGTGAATAGATAAGGTATAGGCAGAGTAGAAGAGTTATCACAAACTGCAGAGTTTTTTGCAAAAAAAAATGAGTTCAAATCTTAGTTTTGAGTTTTCACAGAATGCATTTCGGTCAAACCGATTTTCAGTTTCGGTGAATCCGAAGTGTATACAGAGGCTTACCACACCACTTTCGGTCAGACCGAAGTGGGTTTCGGTCCTGCCGAAACACTAGGGTTTCACTAAGACTCTACATTGGTCACACCGATTTGCACGACTCGGTTAGACTGAAAGGTGCAGTGCAATGGCCAGAGGCCAAATCGGTCATTCCGAGTTTTCAAAATCGGTTTCACCGAGATGTATTCCGTGGAAACCTAAACCTAAGAATTTTGCTCGAAACTAGAACGATCTGATGGAACGGAAGTTTTTCAATCGTGGCTAGATGCAGGGCAAACCAATCGTGCAAAGAATCAGATGGGGAGCACGAGAGGGATCGAGACTCACCCTAACTTGGTGGAGTCCCTCTACGGCGGCAACGGCGCGGAGAAGAAAACCGTTGACGGCGGCGGAGACCTGCGGCGAGGGCGCACAGGCGACGACGGCGACGATCCGGAGATCAGGGCGATGACAGCAGGGGACTTGGGGGCGAAACGGTTTGAAGAATTAATCGCGCGCTGCCCTCAGTATTTATATCCCCTTGCTGTCGGTGGGACCGAGTTGAAAAACTCGGTGACACCGAAATGGATAACTGCTATGCAGTTACGCATATCGGTCACGCCGAGATTTAGAACTCGGTTTCACCGAGATGAAACCTAGATCAGTCTAAGCGTTTCGGTTGGACCGAGTGGGAGAAGTTGGTCTGACCGAAATTGACTTAGAAGGTTTTGGAAGTCAGCCTTAGACGGATCGGTGGCTCCGAGTGCTCCTCACTCGGAGGGTCCGAAAATGACTTGTTCAAAGTTTGTGATTTGAGCATGAATAGAATTTGAGACAAGAAAGCATAGATAGCTAGGGAAGGTGCTTAGGCATTCTTGTCCATCCATTTGGCCAGAAAAATCAAAACAACCAGAACAACAAATGGATGTCCTCGAATGGATAAAATCATGCATTCAACATGCTCACACAATAAGATAGCAAATGAAATATGTGTCAAACATGCACAACCAAAACTCTAGCTACTAGCACACAATTTGTCGATGACTAGGTCATCTATATATGAGTATTTTGACTTAGGAGCCAAATGAGAACATTTGATCATAGGTCATACTCATCGTTTAAGCACAAGTGGGGTTACCACTTTTACATAAAGCATTGATGTGATCACATCATTTGGAGATGCTTTAGCTCAATTTTTTTTTTTTGAGCAAAGCTCCCCCTAGATGTGAGAACCCCTTTTAAAGGGTCAAACTAACCTTGGGTTGTCGTAGAAGACTTCATGTAGATGTTGAAGATGTGGATGCTCAAAGTTGATGTAGATCATCAAGAGTTGGGAGCTATCCTTTGGATTAGGGCACTTTCAATACCTACATGGGTTAGTCCCACAAGGAAAAAACAAGGATATACATAGACATAGATTGAAGTTCACAAAAGATGATGTCCTATGAAAGCAATGATTACCTTGTCCCTTGACTTACCAACAAGAGGGTTTGTGACTCCATGAACTAGTGCATGATGTGGAAGTTGATTGCACAAGTTCTTGCCAAAATGAATGTGAGTGAAGTATGTTGGCGGAGTCACCCTCAAGAACCTTCTAGTTCTTCTTCTTTGGGATCCACATCATCTTGATGGGAATCCTTGGGGTTGTAGTTGAGCTTGACGAAGTAGAACTTGACGTGTCCTTGGGAACCCACTTGACCATGGCTTGAGGTGCTTCAATGAATGCATCAATCTCCTCTTGAAGCTTGTCCTTGGCTTTTAGCTTGTGGTCTTGTGGTGGAAGGTCATCTTGAGCTTGTTCCACATTGGAAGAAGTAGGATCGTACTTCTCCTTTTGAGAAACAAACTGTGGAGTAGGGTATTGACCTTCTTCCCACTCAACACCTTCGGCGTTGAACTTTCGCTCAAAACCAATCCCTTGATTCTTCCGGTGCCTTCCTTGTTTGCGAACAATTTCCTCAAAGTTCTTGCTTCCGGCAAGACTCTTGTAGACACCTTTCTCTATGATTTCCTTCAATAAGCTATTTTCTTGCTCAAGTGTAACTTGGCTTGGAACATTGTTAGTGGAATCAAGAGAACTACTAGAAGTAACAACATTAGATTTAACATGGTTATTGTTACTACTAGAGGAAGAATTTTTCTTATGCTTGTCTTGCTTAGTCTTAATTGGTGGCAAGAAATTAGACAAGAGAAGTCGTTTGGCAAGATATGAAGAACTCTTCTTTCGAAGATCGTCATTGATCGCTTTTAGAAACTCATGTTCTTGCTCTAGAGTGAGCTTCTCGAAGCGTAGCTTCTCATGAGATCTTAGGAGCTCTCTATGATCTTCTTGAGTTGTTTCATGAGCTAACTTAAGAGTGTTTAGTTCTTTAGTTAGACGCTCAATCTCCTTCATAGCATTGTCATTCGACTCTTCTCGACTATAAAGACTACTAGCATTTTCATCGTTACTAAGCTCACTAGATTTATCATGCAAGAGCTCATCTTCACCAAGTAAGTCATCCTCATCACTATCAAAGTCAATGAATTCAGGGTGTGTTACCTTGGGGCCTTTAGCCATGAAGCATCTTCCAATTCCCTCATTTGGTGAATCAAATAAGTCGTAGGAGTTGGAGTTGGAGGATACGAGAGCAAGTCCGGCAACACCTTCATCTTGACTGTAGTCGGAGTTGGAGTGATAGCTTCCATCGGATTGATTGTCGGAGTCGGAGCCGGAGACCCATTCACCTACATGAGCTTGATGTCTTCCTCTTGTGTAGCTCCTTGATGACTTGTCTTTCCTCTCCGAATCCTTGCTTCTCCGAGAGGGTCTTCGTTCATAACGATCATCTCTACTCCTTCTCTCTTTCCGAGGTGACTCATCTCTTGATCTTCTTCTTGGAGATTCTTCTCTTCTCTTGTGGGGAGCCGTACACTCATTTGAGAAGTGTCCGGGTCTTCCACAATTGTAGCAGTTTTGATCACGACTAGAAGATCTCTTTTCATCATATGATCTAGACTTTGAGCTTCTCTCTTTGCCTCTATTCTTGTAGAACTTGTTGAAGTTCTTAACCATTAGGCTTATCTCTTCATTGGAAATTAACTTGTCACTTGAGGTTGTGGGAGCATCACTTGTAGCTTTGTAAGCACCACTTGACTTGTTGTGAAGCTCTTCCTTATCCTTAAGTGTCATCTCATGAGCAACAATTCTTCCAATGACTTCAGTTGGCTTGAGAGTCTTGTAGTTTGGCATCATTTGGATCAAAGTGCACACGGTGTCATATTTTCCATCCAAAGCTCTGAGAATCTTCTTAATGATGAATCGGTCGGTCATTTCTTCGCTTCCTAAGCCGGCAATCTCATTTGTGATGAGAGCAAGCCTAGAGTACATTTCAGCGACTCCTTCACCATCCTTCATCTTGAACTTGTCAAGTTGACCTTGAAGAATATCTAGCTTTGATTCCTTCACAGATTCAGTACCTTCGTGCATTTCAACCAAAGTATCCCAAATCTCTTTAGCATTCTCAAGACGACTGATTTTGTTGAACTCCTCGGGACACAAGGCATTGAAGAGAATGTCACAAGCTTGAGCATTGTTTTGCAACATCCGCAACTCTTCCGGTGTAGCTTCGTGATCCGGAACTTTTCCTTCCTCGAAGAATTCACCTTGCATACCAACACAAATAATGCCCCATGCGGCTGGGTTATGACCAAGAATATGCATTTTCATTTTATGCTTCCAACTAGCAAAATTTGTACCATCAAAGTAAGGACCTCTACGATAATTACCCTCACTAGACGCCATACTCTCCTAGGTTGTGAAACCAAGCTTATGGAGTCCAATGCAATGGAAACCAAAACAATGGAGACCAAAGCTCTGATACCACTTGTAGGATCGAAAGTATGTCTAGAGGGGGGGTGATTAGACTACTTGTAAATATAAAAATTCTGCTTTTTGATCATGAACAGTTTTTGGCAGTTTCACAATTATGATCAAGACAAGTATCACCCTACACATGCAATTCTAGAGTATAAGCAGCGGAAAGTAAATTGCACATGTCGTAAAGAGAGGTGGAGAAGATCAAACGCAATTTGGAGACGCGGAGATTTTTCTCGTGGTTCCGATAGGTGGTGCTATCGTACATCCACGTTGATGGAGACTTCAACCCACGGAGGGTAACGGCTGCGCGAGTCCACGGAGGGCTCCACCCACGAAGGGTCCACGAAGAAGCAACCTTGTCTATTCCATCATGGCCTACGCCCACAGAGGGCTAGCCTTACTCGGGGTAGATCTTCACGAAGTAGGCGATCTCCTTGCCCTTACAAACTTCTTGGTTCAACTCCACATCTCGATGACGGAGGCTCCCAAGCGACACCTAACCAATCTAGGAGGCACCACCCTCCAAAAGATAATAGATGTTGTAGATGATGATGAACTCCTTGCTCTTGTGCTTCAAATGATAATCTCCCCAACACTCAACTCTCCTCACCGATATGGCTGTGGTGGAAGAAAGGATTGAGTGGAAAGCAACTTGGGAAGGTTAGAAATCAAGTTTCATATGGTAGGAATGGAGCAACTTGATCTCAACACAAGGGTAGGTAGTTCTCTTCTCAGAAAGTGTAAGGTAGGAGTGGTAGTTCTTTCTGATGGCTCTCTCCACGAATGAAGAGGGGGTGGAGGGGTATATATAGCCTCCACACAAAATCCAACCGTTACACACATAATTGAGCAATCTCGGTGAGACCGAAGTGGAAACTCGGTCAGACCGAAAGTTCAAATATAGTGAACGTTGGGGTTTTCGGTGGGACCGAAAATACCATCTCGGTTTGTCCGATTTGAGTCAAAGATAGGAACTTGCCAGTTTCGGTAGGACCGAAATCAACAACTCGGATATTCCGAAATGATGACAAACGGTTACAGAAGGTTGGCAGCCCGTGTTTCGGTGAGACCGAACTCAAACTCGGATTGACCGATATTTCTAGGGTTTGGCTTATGGCTGAGGTGGTTCATCTCGGTGGGACTGAGTTGGAAGAATCGGTTTGTCCGAGATTACTTATGAGTGTGTTTAGTAGTGAAAGTTGCTGATAGTTAAGGAGATATATCACTAAGCACTTGAGCAACCAGATCATCAACACAACCTCATCCCCTTTTAATAGTATTGACTTTTCCTATGGACTCAATGTGATCTTTGATCACTAAACCAAAAATGGAGTCTTGATCTTTTGCCAATGCTTGCCTTAGCATTTTGAGGGGTCCACTTCTTCAGACATTTCCATACCCATATCACTGAACTTCTCTGAAATGATTCTCAAGTAACTATTAGTTCAATGATATATATGTTGTTATTAATTACCAAAACCACCCGGGGATTAGTTGCACTTTCATGAAGGCGGCGTCGTTGTGGGCGAGCAGGGCGGGGCCCTGCCACTGCGCGAGGGCCGGGGCGAGCAGCGAGCGGGCCCCGTGGGCGCGGCGGTCGAGGCAGAGGCGGACCCGCGAGGCCCCGGCGTTGTCGGCGTTCTGGATGAGCTCCCGCAGCGCGGTGGTGCCCTCCGGGTAGTTGGCCAGCACCTCGCGGATGCGGCGCGTCAGGTCCACCCGCAGCCCGAAGTCCTCCAGCAGCATCGCCTCGCCCGCACTGAGCAAACTGAAACTCGTAAAAACAGAGCAAACCGAACCAATTATGGACTCAACAATGACACTGATAGGAGTATTTCCTCGTATCAGTAAGGGTCGGTCTTTTGTTTTGACTAGAGTGAATTGTAATCAGCAAAGTTTATTTCAAAGAAAGGGATTTTCTGCATAAACAAGAGACCAAGCATGTGTTATTCTGAAGTTGCAGGAGATTGATTGTGTAGAACATCAAGACAATCAATGGTGGCAAATTAATGGTGGCAAATTGTACAGCCAAACTGAACAATCATGAGCAAACCTCCTTAATGGGGTAACAAACAACACAAGTGAAGAAGACAAGGACTCACATCAGAATGCAACGCAGCAGCCTGCCAAATCGAATCGAATCGAATGGAATCATCCATGGCGTCGCCCGAGCAGAACCTCCTCCCCACCCAAGGCAGCTCGTCCCTCTGCTGCTACGAGTACGAGGAGGCCCAGCCCCATGGCCGCCGGTGTCGGACCAGGAGGGCTCTGCTGCTGCTGCTTGTCCTGGGACGGGAGGACGAAGGAGCAGCTCCATGGCGTCGGGGTCGGGGCCCCGGCGCTGGGGCCAGGAGGTTCGGGTGGCTGCGGATCTGGACGGCGCCTTGGCTGCTGGATCTCCCTCTCCTCTCCTCTCCTAGTGAGGGAAGAGAGGGAAGGGGCCTCGGTGGGAGAGGAGGTCGCCGGATGTGCGGGAGGACGGCGGTGGGTGGCGGCGATGTGGCTAGGTGGCCGGCCCGGCGATCGGGTCGGGTGGGAGGGGTCGGGCTAGCGGGGCATTGGCGCGCTAGGGTTTGGGGGGATGGAG
>LR738714.1:747793816-747811699 GCA_902687465.1 Secale cereale
AGGACATCACCCTAGCTCACATTATGAAAAAACTTGAAAAAATAGAGCTAGAGATGCCAAGCACTAATAAGATGAATGAGTTGGATCGAAAGATCCAAGGGAATTTGAATAGACTTGATAGCTCCATGCATAAAATTTTCAAAATTTTGGAGACCGTCAAATTCCATGATTCTGACTCTTCTAGGATGGACAAGATTGAGGAAATATTTGATACCTTAGGAACTACTTTCTCCTCGATCAAAACCGAAAAGGTAGAAACTCCGGCAAAGAGGGAGCCTAAGTTCGTTCACGTTCCAAAGGCTCCCCGTTCTAAAAGCAATCCACCTATTGCCAAAGGGGTTGAAACTGTAAAGACTTTGGAAGAAACACCTATCGTTGATGAATTTATAAATGAATCTTCCCTTGACTTTTATCCTTTTGGTCTTCTACCTAGAAGTATCTCTATGAGGCCTTTATTTGAGAGTCCTCTTAAGACTAGTTGTATTATTGAAGAGCTTTTTGATGGTCTTGATGATGGTTCAATTGATACAACTTGATCTATGCATTATGCCTAGCTTAAAGGCATAAAAGAAAGCGCTTTTGGGAGGCAGCCCACATGAATAAATTTTTTGCTTTTGTTGTGTCTTGATGTTGTTTACTACTGTAGCATCATCATTGTATCTTTGCTTTTCATATTTGTGCCAAGTATAGCCTCTGATTGCTAGAAAGTTCAAAAGTTGTGAGGTGCTGTCCAGGAAACAGATTCTGTCCTTGGATAGAAAAATTCGTATAAAATCACCATATCATCTTTTTGGTCTGAATTTTTTCAACAGCGTTCTCTATATAATTGTCTTTCGTGCGTCAGTTCTGAGTTTTTTGATTTGAGTTGCAGAAGTATCCCGAACAGGTCAATTACTGCCTGCTGTTCTGTTTTTCACAGATTCTGTCCTGTTTTGCCTTACCTTCACTTTGCAAATTAAGAACTTGCTTTTTCTTTGCAAAAACCTTTTGGCAATCTTGAGAAACAGTAGAAATTCAAGAATATCCTTATTTCCAGCAAGGTGTAATTATTTTATTAAGGGTACTAACCTCGCTAATCAGATTATGATGAGTTGTGTATGAAGGGAGTTTTCAAGCGTGCGAGGGAAGATGATAAAAAGATCCAGGAGTGTCAAGCGCTCAAGCTTGGGGATGCCCCCGTGCACCCCCAAGAAATATTCAAGGAGACTCAAGCGTCTAAGCTTGGGGATGCCCCCGTGCATCCCCTTCTCCATCAACATTATCAGTTCGTCTTTCGTTTCGCTATATTTTTATCACTTCATATGTTATGTGCTATGCTTGGAGCGTCTTGCTTCTAGTTTTCTTTTTAGTTTTTCATAACGAGTCGGAACCCAGCATTCCTTTATGTGGGAGAGAAACACGCTCCACCTCTACCTAGAACATTACATAGAATTTTCATGTCTATCTATGTTGTGTGTGTTCTTTGTCTTTTAATAGCTACTATCGTGCTCTGCTCTTAGTATTCATGCTTATCTTTTCAAGAGCTTTTATTTAGTTGGTTGCTTGAACTCTCTTTGATTACCATGCTCACCTTATTAAGAGAGTTTTCTTCCGTTGCATGGGTTAATGTGTCTATGATAAAGATGCTACTTTCATGATGGTGCATAGTAGTTCAGGTTTTTCTTTTGGTTAATCTCGAATAGCTGGGGGGTTCCCAATGTGTCATTGGAGTACCAACTTGGTTTGTTTGCCTATGATGTGGTATGGTTTAGTAATATCTTCCTTCGAGAATTTATTTTGATTGACTTGGCGTATGCTCACGCATATTCAAGACTGTAAAGAAAGTCTGTCAAGCCTTGATGATCTTTTGTTTCTAAGTAGCGATATAACTACCATGCCTGATTCAATATTGCTTTGTCGCTCTGCATGATTATGACCGTCATTGCTCTCTTAGTTGGTCGCTCCCAGTCTTTTGCTAACCTCCACCTGTACTAAGAAAATTAACCATGCAATACATAGCTCATGGGAAAGTAGCCTAAAAACTATTGTGGTAAAGAATATGTTGCTTATGTATCTTATTTCTTATGAGTTGCTTGCTGAGCGGTAACCATGTTTCTGGGGACGCCATCAACTGTCACACTTTTGTTGAATATCATGTGAGTTGCTATGCATGTTCGTCTTGTCTGAAGTAAGGGTGATTTACCGTGGGTTGAATAACTATGCATATTGTTAGAGAAGAACATTGGGCCGCCAACCAAAGCGATGCATCATGGTGGAAGTTTTAGCTTGGACCTTAATCCTCAATCTCTCATGAGAATATGCTTATGCATTAAAGAGGAGTCCAGCATCTATTTTCTATGTTGTCCCGGTATGGATGTCCTCAACTTGAGATCTATCAAAAACGAGAAATCAAATGCGATCTATCTCCTTGGACCTTTGTACAGGTGGCATAGAGGTACCCCTTTGTAACACTCGGTTAAAACATATGCAATGCAATGATAACCCATGGGGATCCGAGCTAATTAGGACAAGGAGCGAGCACTATTGGTATTCGATGCATGGGGCTTGCAACTTATAGGATGTTTTATGCATGACACATATGAAGTACTACTACCGTTGACACAATTGCTTCCATGTTTTCAAAATAAAAAGCTTTAGCACTTAACCTTTCTTTTACCTTTATGTTGAAGCACCAACTACTGAGAGCATGATTGTCATTCTGAGTGTAATGTGCATTGTCCCAAAGTAGCATTATCTTTTGCATGATTGTGATATCGTTTATTCTGAAATGATTGTATCTAGTCATCACTTAAACCTTGAAGGTGCCCCTGCACTTATGTTTTGCATCACTAAAGGGGGCAAGCTAGATATCACTTTATCATATTTGCACATCATGTTCATTGCAAATCTTTTTGATATTTCAGTTTCATGTTGTAAAACTTTCAGTCATTTGTGATTTTCTCTTGAGGCAATTTAATTACTTTAGAATCATTGTCTCAGTAAGCTTTTGTCATATGACTATGAGAAAGTCCTATATGGTTAATAGCATGTCACCACAGAAATTATTCTTGTTATCATTTACCTACTCGAGGACGAGCATGAATTAAGCTTGGGGATGTTGATACGTCCAAAACATATCTATAATTTCTGCTTGCTCCATGCCACTTTTGGGTGATATTGCTATGATATTCATACACTTCCATACACTTTTGATCATATTTGGACTAACTTACTAATCCAGTGCACCCCAGTGCCAGTTTTTGTTTTCGGCTGTTTTGGTATTTCAGGTTTTCACGTTTCGAGAACTGCCCAGAAAAATCCAGAAAACTGATATAAAAAATCAGTGATCCGGGAACGACACTGCCTCCGAAGGGCAGCCTGGGGGGGGGGGGCACAGGGGCTCCAGGCGCCCTGTGGGCGCGCCCCCCCTGGGCCGCGCCGGCGGGGCGCCTAGGCCCCCCGAAGCCCGTCCGGTGCCCCCCTTTGGCATATATTTAGAGGGACCTCCGAAACCCTCAGAACAGGACTTGTTTTTGCGATCCCATCTCTGTTCCGCCGCCGCCGCCGCTTCCAAGATCGGGAGCACCAGGAGAACTCTTCCCGGCACCCTGCCGGAGGGGAGGATCACCACCGGGAGCTTCTCCACCACCATGGACGCCTCCCGGATGACTCGTGAGTAGTCTCCCTTGGACCATGAGTCCATGACCAGTAGCTATGTGATGTTCTCCTCCCGTTCTTGTGCTTCACTAATTAGTCCTCGTGAGCTGCCCTACATGATCGAGGCACCTATGTAATCCTTATGCTTTTGCTATGTTGAGTTTGCTGGGATCCGATGGATTATGAGATTATGTTCAGATTGATCTTGAGTAATATATTTGATTCACCTCTTTTATATTTTAGTTCATAAGTAATTCTTGCATGTTCTCCGTTGTTATTTATTGCTTTGGCCGAGTAATAGGTAGTGACTCCAAGAGGGAACGTTATGCTCGATTGTGGGTTCATGCCCCTCGATGACTAGCTTGAGTGACATAAACATGAGTCTAGGGTATGTGCTGTTGCCACAAGGGGGAAAACAACGGTGCTTGTGCCCGCGGGTGCAAGGATTGTTTACTTTACGCAAAGTTCTTTTAATGCAGTTGTCTGTTGCATTGAGTTTACACTATGGGTGGGACTCGCAACTTAATACCAGTGAGATGTTCTGGATAGATATCTCAAGGTGGATGATTAGTAGTAGATATTGATGGATTTTGGTCTACTTACTTTGGCGTACCACCCATGCTTTGAACCTCAACCTTTCTTGCAATGTAGTCAGCATTGGTTTGCGTTCGTGGTCCTGTCAATTGCCCAGCTGTAATTTGTTTACCTCACATAGCTGTTTTATCGTCTTTTGGGAGAGAGACATCACTAGTTAACATCATGAGACCCCGGTCCATATTACCACCATCGATCATATCCACTATCTACTTTTCGCTATTTACTTACTATTGCAAAAACTATCTATCACTACTATCATTGCTTTTAACCCTTTGTGAACTACAAGGCCGGAGAGATTGACAACCTCTCTGTACTCGTTGGGAGCAAAGTTATTTGTATCTGTGTGCAGGTCCACGTTGGTTGCTACTAATCTAGCGCCGTAGCAATTGACACCTACCTGTTGAACCTAGGAGTCTCTGGGGAATCGATCCTTGGCATCTTTGCTAGGGGAAAACACTTCTACTTACTGCATCTTACACCTTCCACTTGGGGTAACCAACGAGTGGTTCAAGGCCCATCATGCGGTGGCGGAACCCTGATGATAAACAAACAAGGAGGCATCGGACCGTGTGGACCGGAACCCCTGCTGCTGAAGGAAGGCCGCGATCCGCTGGTACCAGGCCCGAGGTGCCAGCTTCAACCCATAAAGAGAACGGGAGAGTGATGGCTTATCGCCCCTCGTTGGTTACCCCAAGTGGAAGGTTTGAGATGTAGCGTAACGGCAAGTTTCCCTTGGCAAGATACCAAGGATCGAATCCCGTGAGACTCCGAGGGCCAACAAGTAGGTGTCAACGCTAACGGCGCCAACTTAGCGGTTGAAAGGACCTGCACACAGATACAAATAACTTTGCTCCCAACAGTACAGAGAGGTTGTCAATCCCTCCGGCCTTGTCGTTTACAAAGGATCAAACGCAAGAGGTAATAGTGATAGGTATGACTGTAACTAGGAAATAAGAACAGGAAGTAAATAGCGGGTGTGATCAGTGATGGTAATATGGACCGGGGTCCCATGATGTTCACTAGTGATGTCTCTCTCCCAAAAGACGATAAAACAACTAAGCGAGGTAAACAAATTACTGCTGGGCAATTGACAGGATTATGTGCGCAAACAAATGCTAACTATGCTGTAAAGAAAGGCAGAGGCTCAAAAGCATGGGCGGTACGCCAAGGCAAGTAGACCGAAATCCATCTGCATCTACTACTAATCATCCACCTTGAGATATCTATCCAGAACATCTCGCTGGTATTAAGTTGTGAGTCCCACCCAAAGTGTAAACTCAAAGCAACAGACAACTGCATTAAAAGAACTTTGCGTAAAGTAAACAATCCTTGCACCCGCAAGTACAAGCACTGTTGTTTTCCCCCTTGTGGCAACAGCACATCCCCTAGACTCATGTTTCTGTCAACTAGTCATCGAGGGGCATGAACCCACAATCAAGCTTAACGTTCCCTCTTGGAGTTACTACCTACTACTCGGCCAAAGCAATAAATAGCAACGGAGAACATGCAAGAATTACTCAAGAACATAAATATAAAAGAGGTGAATCAAATATATTACTCACACACAATCTGAACATAATCTCATAATCCATCGGATCCCAGCAAACTCAGCACAGCAACAGCATAAAGATTACTCATACGTCCAAAACGTATCTATAATTTCTGCTTGCTCCATGCCTCTTTTGGGTGATATTGCTATGTTATTTATACACTTCCATACACTTTTGATCATATTTGGACTAACCTATTAACTCAGTGCACCCCAGTGCCAGTTTCTGTTTTCGGCTGTTTTTGTATTTCAGGTTTTCACATTACGAGAACTGCCAGGAAAAATCCAGAAAAATTATATAAAAAATCAGCGTTCCAGAAACTACCGTGCGCCCGAAGTACAACCGGGGGGAGGGGGGGGCACCAGGGCTCCAGGCGCCCTGGCGGCGCCCCCCCCTGGGCCGCGCCGGGGCGGCGCCTGGGCCCCCCCGAGGCTCCGCTGATGCCCCCCTTTGGCATATATTTAAAGCGTCTCCCGAAACCCTCGAGACGGGAATTCTTTTTCGCGATCTCATCTCTGTTCCGCCGCCGCCGCCGCTTCCAAGATCGGGAGCACCAGGAGAACTCTTCCCGGCACCCTGCCGGAGGGGAGGATCACCACCGGGAGCTTCTCCACCACCATGGACGCCTCCCGGATGAGTTGTGAGTAGTCTCCCTTGGACCATGGGTCCATGACCAGTAGCTATGTGATGTTCTCCTCCCGTTCTTGTGCTTCACTAATTAGTCCTCGTGATCTGCCCTACATGATCGAGGCACTTATGTAATCCTTATGCTGTTGCTATGATGAGTTTGCTGGGATCCGATGGATTATGAGATTATGTTCAGATTGTGCTTGAGTAATATATTTGATTCACCTCTTTTATATTTATGTTCGTAAGTAATTCTTGCATGTTCTCCGTTGTTATTTATTGCTTTGGCCAAGTAGTAGGTAGTGACTCCAAGAGGGAACGTTATGCTTGATTGTGGGTTCATGCCCCTCGATGACTAGTTTGAGTGACAGAAACATGAGTCTAGGGGATGTGTTGTTGCCACAAGGGGGAAAACAACGGTGCTTGTGCCCGCGGGTGCAAGGATTGTTTACTTTACGCAAAGTTCTTTTAATGCAGTTGTCTGTTGCTTTGAGTTTACACTATGGGTGGGACTCGCAACTTAATACCAGCGAGATGTTCTGGATAGATATCTCAAGGTGGATGATTAGTAGTAGATGCAGATGGATTTCGGTTTATTTACCTCGGCGTACCGCCCATGCTTTGAACCTCAACCTTTCTTGCAATGTAGTCAGCATTGGTTTGCGCACATGGTCCGGTCAATTGCCCAGCTGTAATTCGTTTACCTCACATAGCTGTTTTATCGTCTTTTGGGAGAGAGACCTCACTAGTGAACATCATGAGACTCCGGTCCATATTACCATCATTGATCACATCCGCTATTTACTTTTCCGCTTTTTACTTACTATTGCAATTATATCTATCACTATTATCACTTGCGTTTGATCCTCTGTAAACTACAAGGCCGGAGGGATTGACAACCTCTCTGTACTCGTTGGGAGCAAAGTTATTTGTATCTGTGTGCAGGTCCACGTTGATTGCTAATATATGGCGCCGTTAGCAGTTGACACCTTCTTGTTGAAACTGGGAGTCTCTGGGAAATCGATCCTTGGTATTGCCAAGGGAAAACTTCTGCTACACTGCATCTCAAACCTTCCACTTGGGGTAACCAACGAGGGGTGAGAAGCCACCTAGCAAAGCAATTTCTAGCGCCGTTGCCGGGGACTCCACTCTTCAGGATAGGGGAGTTGCACGCTATCTTTTACCTTTGCTTTTTAGTATTGTTAGTTTACCTTTCAATTTTCTTTATGTCTTTTCACTAGTTATGCTTATGGACAACCTTGCTATTGGATCGTTGCTTGCGGGAAGACGCCCCACACCTGTGGTGGTTGCTCCTCCCCCTACTGAAATTGTGCCTTATAAAATACCGGCTGGTATTATCGATTATATTTTGGCTAATCGTTATGCAGGAGACAGACATCCCGGTGAACACTTGCTATATCTGTCACAACTATGTTCATTATTTAAGCTTGCAGGTGTATCAAGGGAGTTTGTCATGAGGAAATTGTTCGCCGTATCACTTATAGATAAAGCTTTAGATTGGTATAAGCTTCTCGATAACTCGCACTTGCTTGATTGGCAAGAGCTTGTGTCTCTCTTTTATACTAAGTTTTATCCTCTTCATGAAATTCATCAAGACAGGAACTATATCTATAACTTTAGGTCTCGTGACGGAGAGAGCGTAGCTCAAGCTTGGGGGAGACTGAAAACATTAATGCTAAAATGTCCTAGCCATGGGCTCCCCAAAGATGCTTATGTGGAGAGTAAGAGTACCTTTTTGCATGTGGATCATGGTAACAAGGCTTTATGTGATGCTTATATTGTTGAGTTTATTCGTGATCCCACTGAAAATTATTATGAGAAGGGAACATATGCTTATAGATATTTCAATAATATCAAGTTCCCTATCTTTATGGTGAATATTTTGAAGTTATGCTTGTTCTGCCTTCCTATGCTAGTTGCTTTATGCTTCAATAATTTATTTTCTTACAAGATTCCCATGCATAGGAAGTATGTTAGACTTAAATATGTTTTATATATGCTTCTTGATGCTCTCTTTTGTTCTTCAACTCTTATTCCTACGAGAGCATCATTAAAGTCTTAAGCCTATCTTTATGGCTATAAAGAAAGCGCTTTTGGGAGGCAGCCCAATGAATAAATTTTATTTTGTTTTTGTTGTGTCTTGATGTTGTTACTACTGTAGCATCATCATTGTATCTTTGCTTTTCAATTTTGTGCCAAGTATAGCCTCTGATTGCTAGAAAGTTCAAAAGTTGTGAGGTGCTGTCCAGGAAACAGATTCTGTCCTTGGATAGAAAAATTCGTATAAAATCACCAGATCGTCTTTTTGGTCTGATTTTTTCGACAGCGTGCTCTATATAATTGTCTTTCGTGCGTCTGTTCTGAGTTTTTTTTATTAGAGTTGCAGAAGTGCCCCGAACAAATCATTTACTACCTGCTGTTCTATTTTTCACAGATTCTGTCCTGTTTTGCCTTTCCTTCATTTTGCAAACCTAGAGCTTGCTTTTTCTTTGCAAAAACCTTTTGGCAATCTTGAGAAACAGTAGACCTTCAAGAATATCTTTATTTCCAGCAAGGAACAATTATTTTATAATGGGTACTAACCTCGCTAATCAGATTATGATGAGTTATGTATGAAGGGAGTTTTCAAGTGTGCGAGGGAAGATGATAAAAAGATTCAGGAGTGTCAAACGCTCAAGCTTGGGGATGCCCCCATGCACCCCCAAGAAATATTCAAGGAGACTCAAGCGTCTAAGCTTGGGGATGCCCCCGTGCATCCCCTTCTCCATCAACATTATCAGTTCGTCTTTCGTTCCACTATATTTTAATCACTTCATGTGTTATGTGCTATGCTTGGAGCGTCTTGCTTTTTAGTTTTTCTTTAGATTTTCATAACGAGTCGGAACTCAGCTTTCTTTATGTGGGAGAGAAACACGCTCCACTTCTACCTAGAACATAACATAGAATTTTCATGTCTATCTCTGTTGTGTGTGTTCTTTGTCTTTCTATAGCTACTATCATGCTTTGCTCTTAGTTTTCATGCTCATCTTTTTAAAGAGCTTTTATTTAGTTGGTTGCTTGGACTCTCTTTAGTCATCATGTTTATCTTATTAAGAGAGTTTGCTTCCGTTGCATTGGTTGATATGTCTATGATAAAGATGCTACGTGCATAATGGCGCTTAGTAGTTCATGTTTTCTTATGGTTAGTCCCAAATAGCTGGGGGGTTCCCAATGTGTTATTGGAGTACCAACATGGTTTGTTTGCCTATGATGTGGTATGGTTTAGTAATATCTTCCTTCAAGAATTTATTTTGATTGACTTGGCGTATGCTCACGCATATTTAAGACTGTAAAGAAAGTCTGTCAAGCCTTGATGATCTTTTGTTTCTGAGTAGCGATATAACTTCCATGCCTGATTCAATGTTGCTTTGTCGCTCTGCATGATTATGACTGTCATTGCTCTCTTAGTTGGTCGCTCCCAGGCTTTTGCTAACCTTCGCCTGTACTAAGCGGACTGACTGCTTGTGCATCCACATCCTTTTAATCTAGTTATGCCATATGAGTCCACCATACCTTCCTACATGGTATTTACCTGCCATTCCTAACGGAGACTTGCATGTGCCATCTCGAAATTATTCAAAGAAAAAAGCATTCTTATTTTGTGCCTCTGTTGTAAGTTCATGAGGAAGTAGTGGTTAATTCATAATCTTTTTAAGTTGGACAAGCTTCACCCCGGGATTGCATGAATAATGTGCAAACCCATAATATGAGAAGGAACTGGCATTAAGTGCGCCCGGCTCAAAATTAATATAACAAACCCTCCTTCACGCTTTGTTCATGAGAAATCAGAAAACTTTGGCAGTGATAAATAAGGAGATTAAGAGGATGTGATCATCCTCATTCGGGAGCCGTTCCTCGAAACTTGTCCATCTCAAGAAGTGATTGAGTTATCTGCTAGCATTCGTTAACGAAACATGCATGATCTAAAAAAATTTATTATTACCTCTGTTTTAAAACCGAGAGCTCTGGTACATGTTTTGTCTTTGTTTCCGATTACGGGTTTTCAACCTTGCCAACAAAAGCCACGGTTCGAGAGTCTCCACCTTCTTTTAAAAGCACCAACTACTGAGAGCATGATTGTCATTCTGAGTGTAATGTGCATTGTCCCAAAGTAGCATTGTCTTTTGCATGATTGTGATATCGTTTATTTTGAAATCATTGTATCTAGTCATCACTTAAACCTTGGAGGTGCCCCTGCATTTATGTTTTGCTTCACTAAAGGGGGCAAGCTAGATATCACTTTATCATATTTGCACATCATGTTCATTACAAATCTTTTTGATGTTTCAATATCATATTGTAAAACTTTCAGTTCTTTGTGATTTTCTCATGCGGCAAATTAATTACTACAGATTCATTATCTCAGTAAGCTTTTGTCATGTGACTATGAAAAAGTCCTATATGGTTAATAGCATGTCACCACAGAAATTATTCTTGTTATCATTTACCTACTCGAGGACGAGCAGGAATTAAGCTTGGGGATGTTGATACGTCCAAAACGTATCTATAATTTCTGCTTGCCCCATGCCTCTTTTGGGTGATATTGCTATGTTATTTGTACACTTCCATACACTTTTGATCATATTTGGACTAACCTATTAACTCAGTGCACCCCAGTGCCAGTTTCTGTTTTCGGCTGTTTTTGTATTTCAGGTTTTCACATTACGAGAACTGCCAGGAAAAATCCAGAAAAATTATATAAAAAATCAGCGTTCCAGAAACTACCGTGCGCCCGAAGTACAGCCGGGGGTGGCCACCAGGGCTCCAGGCGCCCTGGCGGCGCGCCCCCCCTGGGCCGCGCCGGGGGGCGCCTGGGCCCCCCGAGGCTCCGCTGATGCCCCCCTTTGGCATATATTTAAAGCGTCTCCCGAAACCCTCGAGACGGGAACTCTTTTTCGCGATCTCATCTCTGTTCCGCCGCCGCCGCCGCTTCCAAGATCGGGAGCACCAGGAGAACTCTTCCCGGCACCCTGCCGGAGGGGAGGATCACCACCGGGAGCTTCTCCACCACCATGGACGCCTCCCGGATGACTCATGAGTAGTCTCCCTTGGACCATGGGTCCATGACCAGTAGCTATGTGATCGTGAGTAGTCTCCTCCCGTTCTTGTGCTTCACTAATTAGTCCTCGTGAGCTGCCCTACATGATCGAGGCACTTATGTAATCCTTATGCTGTTGCTATCATGAGTTTGCTGGGATCCGATGGATTATGAGATTATGTTCAGATTGTGCTTGAGTAATATATTTGATTCACCTCTTTTATATTTATGTTCGTAAGTAATTCTTGCATGTTCTCCGTTGTTATTTATTGCTTTGGCCAAGTAGTAGGTAGTGACTCCAAGAGGGAACGTTATGCTTGATTGTGGGTTCATGCCCCTCGATGACTAGTTTGAGTGACAGAAACATGAGTCTAGGGGATGTGCTGTTGCCACAAGGGGGAAAACAACGGTGCTTGTGCCCGCGGGTGCAAGGATTGTTTACTTTACGCAAAGTTCTTTTAATGCAGTTGTCTGTTGCTTTGAGTTTACACTATGGGTGGGACTCGCAACTTAATACCAGCGAGATGTTCTGGATAGATATCTCAAGGTGGATGATTAGTAGTAGATGCAGATGGATTTCGGTCTACTTACCTCGGCGTACCGCCCATGCTTTGAACCTCAACCTTTCTTGCAATGTAGTCAGCATTGGTTTGCGCACATGGTCCTGTCAATTGCCCAGCTGTAATTCGTTTACCTCACATAGCTGTTTTACCGTCTTTTGGGAGAGAGACATCACTAGTGCACATCATGAGACTCCGGTCCATATTACCATCATTGATCACATCCGCTATTTACTTTTCCGCTTTTTACTTACTATTGCAATTATATCTATCACTTTTATCACTTGCGTTTGATCCTTTGTAAACTACAAGGCCGGAGGGATTGACAACCTCTCTGTACTCGTTGGGAGCAAAGTTATTTGTATCTGTGTGCAGGTCCACGTTGATTGCTAATATCTGGCGCCGTTAGCAGTTGACACCTTCTTGTTGAAACTGGGAGTCTCTGGGAAATCGATCCTTGGTATTGCCAAGGGAAAACTTCTGCTACACTGCATCTCAAACCTTCCACTTGGGGTAACCAACGAGGGGTGAGAAGCCACCTAGCAATTACATATGTGCCTCGATCATGTAGGGCAGCTCACGAGGTCTAATCCATGAAGAACAAAGAGGGGAGGAGAACATCACATAGCTACTGGTCATGGACCCATGGTCCAAGAGGGACTACTCACAACTCAGCCGGGAAGCGTCAATGGTGGTGGAGAAGCTCCTGGTGGTGGTTCTCCCCTCCGGCAGGGTGCCGGGAAGAGTTCTCCTGGTGCTCCCGATCTTGGAAGCGCGGCGGCGGCGGAACAGAGACGAGATCGCGAAAAAGGGTTCCGTCCTCGAGGGTTTCGGGACGCGAGCAATATATATGCAAAAGGGGGTCACCAGAGGCGGAGGTGGGGCCCAGGCGCCCCCCTGGCGCGGCCAGGGGTGGGGCCGCGCCGGGTGGCCGCCTGGGCCACCCCAGGCTCCCCTCTGGCCCTGCTTTGGTTTTTCTGTAAGCTCCCGATACCCTGATTTTTCCTGTATTTTTCCCGGAATTTTTAGGGCACTTTTAATATGGGGGAAACCTGAAATAGAAAAACAGCAGAAAACAGGAACTGGCACTGTGGTGCACTGAGTTAATAGGTTAGTCCAAATATGATCAAAAGTGTATGGAAGTGCATAAATATCATAGCAATATCACACACAAGAGGCATGGAGCAAGCAGAAATTATAGATACGTTTTGGACGTATCAACATCCCCAAGCTTAATTCATGCTCGTCCTCGAGTAGGTAAATGATAACAAGCATAATTTCTGTGGTGACATGCTATCAACCATATAAGAACTTTTAGGTAAAGTAATCAAGGCATGTAATCCAATTAAAGTCATAACAAGCAAGAGTCTATATTAGCATTGTAACAAGTAACATAAGAACATAAAGGTGCAAGAGCTCTCGCTGTCCGTGACTCGAATGTCTCCAAATGGTGTTTGCGTGCAAGAAAGGGGATAGGGATATATGAGAGAGTAAAACATAGTTTTTGTATTGTTGAGAACTTAATCTACTAAAGTTTCACACTTGGTCTTCTTTGGAATCTTATCTTGACTCATCCCCAGACCGTCAGCCAGGTACAAGTCAAAATGATACACTCCCTTTCGATATTTTGAGCACTCATGCAATGGATGAGCGTAAGCAAGAAAGTCGACACTTAGGATGGCAAAGAGAGAAAAATGATAGAGGGGGAAGACAAAAAAGGTGTGAAAGGCTCACATCAATGAGGACAATCATCGGCGAGAGAAAGCCAAATGATAGATATGATGTGAGGAGTAGGGATTGCCATGCAACGGATGCACATATGAGCTAAGGTAAGCTCTCCAATGGAACTAGTGGGGGTGCATCCAACTTGCTTGCTCAAGAAGACCTAGAGCTCTTTTGAGGAGGCTCATCATTGGAATATACAAGCCAAGTTCTATAGTGTGAAGGTCCCCACATAGCTATATGCATGAATGATAATCTCTATGGAGCACAAGGTATAAGATGGAGTACGAGTGTGGATCTCTCAAAAGGAAATAGTAGTGTGCCCCCTTCTCTCTTTTTATTTCTTTTTTTATTTTTTTATTTTTTTTATTTTTTGTGGCCTCAATGGCTCTTTCTATTTATCTCTCATTTGTCCTCTTTGGGATCTTTTGATTTGTCCTCTTTGGGATCTTTCCCTCACTTTAGGGGCAACACTCTATGTATTACAAGAAGTATAGAAGATCTTTCACACTTTACAAAAGTACTCAACATAAAGAAAATGAAACTATCATGATGTATGCAAATGTATGCCTCTGCCAGTGTAGCAGGATATGCAATGATACCAGCGCGTCATGTAGCAATGATTAGGGCAAGGCCCAACTAGCATGCGGCTCATCGATCAAGCAAAAAGCATGTATGACATGAAGATCAAGTCATGAGAAGATGGATGTTGCATGGCAATGTATCTCAGAAAGGCTATGGAAATGCCTTAATAGGTAGGTATGGTGGCTGTTTTGAGGAAGGATATAATGAGGCTTATGATGACAGAGTGTATCGTGCCAAGGATTTGGATGCACCGGCGAAGTATGCGCCAACTATCGAGGTGAGAAAGGGCAATGCACGGTACCGAAGAGGCTAGAAAAATATGGTTAGGTGGAAGTGTCAACCTTCGAATACTCACATTAGTCCGAAGAACTCATGCAATTATTATCGGTAACTCTCAATCTAATTAGGAGGTTCACAAAGAGACAAGTACCCCGAGGAGGTGTGTATGGGGGTTTGGTTACCCTTGCGCATCCTCGACCCATGGTACGTGAGTGTACTCTAATATTCGATCCCTCCAAAGATTAGTGATCCATTTAGTAGCTAAAGTTCTCAACTATTTTGTAGGTTTTCGAAAATAAACACGGATTGCCCAAAATACGACATCTATCACTAATAGGCTAAAGCTCTTGACACCAAAAGTTCAAACATTACTCATGGCAATACCTCAAAACTATTGCAAGTTACTACTAAAATTAAATAGCAACCTCAATTACCTACTTTAAGTTAAGACACACAACTTAGTGCAACAGGCAAACTCTCTTAACAAGATAAACGTGAAAACTCAAGAGAGTTCAACAACCAACTAAACAAAAGCTCTTTAAAAAGAAAAGCATGAAAACTAAGAGCTAAACATGACAATAGCTATGGAAAGACAAAGAACATACACAGCAAAGATAAGCATGAAAATCCTATGTTGTGTTCTAGGTTGAAGTGGAGCGTGTTTCTCTCCCACACAAAGAAAGCTGGGTTCTAACTCGTTATGAACAGCAAGCAAAGCTAAAGAAAACTAAAAAGGAAACTAAAAGCAAGATGCTCCAAGCATAGCACATAACGCATGAAGTGATTAAAATATAGTGGAACGAAAGACGAACTGATAATTGTTGATGGAGAAGGGGATGCACGGGGGCATCCCCAAGCTTAGACACTTGAGTCTTCTTGAATATTTCTTGGGGGTGCACGGGGGCATCCCCAAGCTTGAGCGTTTGACCCTCCTGAATCTTTTTATCATCTTCCATCGCACACTTGAAAACTCCCTTCATACATAACTCATCATAATCTGATTAGCGAGGTTAGTACCCATAATAAAATAACTTTTCCCTGCTGGAAATAAGGATAATCTTGAATAGCTACTGTTTCTCAAGATTGCCAAAAGGTTTTTGCAAAGAAAAAGCAAGCTCAAGGTTTGCAAAATGAAGAAAAGGCAAAACAGGACAGAATCTGTGAAAAACAGACCAGCAGGTAGTAAATAATTTTTTCGGGGCACTTCTACAACTCAAATCAAAAAACTCAGAACAGACGCCCGAAGGCCAATTGTATAGAGGACGCTGTCAAAAAAATACAGATCAAAAAGATGATCTGGTGATTTTATACGAATATTTCTGTCCAAGGACAGAATCTGTTTTCTGGACTGCACGTCACAACTTTTGAACTTTCTTGCAATCAGAGGCTAAACTTGGCACAAAGCTGAAAAGTAAAGATACAATGATGATGCTACTGTAGTAACAAACATCAAGACACAACAAAAGCAAAATAAAACTTTATTCGTTGTGGGCTTCCTCCCAAAAGCGCTTTCTTTTATGCCTTTAAGCTAGGCATAATGCAAAAAGAGAGGATCAACTTTTATCAAGAGTAAAAGAATAGCTAGCATGTGTAACGGACTCAAAAGGTAACTTAATCTTCTTTCTAGGGAAGTGTTCCATTCCTTTCTTGAGAGGGAATTGGAATTTTATATTCCCCTCTTTCATGTCAATGATAGCACCAACGGTGCGAAGAAAAGGACGTCCCAAAATAATTGGACAAGAAGGTTCACATTCAATATCCATAATAGTAAAATCAACGGGAACATAATTGTCATTGACAATGATAAGAACATCGTCGATCTTCCCCAAAGGTTTCTTTATAGAAGAATCAACAAGACGGACACCAAAAGAACAAGGATCAAAAGATTTCAATTTAAGCATATCATACATTCTTTTGGGCATAACGGAGGTACTAGCTCCAACATCACATAAAGCATAGCACAAGAAGTTATTCAACTTAATTTTAATCATAGGATCCCAACCATCTTCTAGCTTTCTAGGTATGAAGGCTTCTACCCTAAGCTTCTCCTCCCTAGCTTTGATGAGAGCATTAGTGATATGCTCCGTGAAGGCAAGATTAAGTGTGCTAGTGTGGGGATATTTAGCCATTATTTGTAAAAAGGTGACAACTTCTGAGAGACTACAATTATCAAAATCAATTTATCATTATTGAGCAGAATTGTACTGTCATCTTCTTTGTTTGAATTGCTCTCTATTATAAGGGTTTGGACGTCTTCCCAAGTTTGGGGAAGTGTGGGAGCAACTTTAAACAGAGGCTCATACCTTTTTCCCGGAAGACCATGCCATGGGCTGTAATGCCCCGGATGTAATACTTTCCCTTTTGGGTATATAATATATCTCCGGCTTCATCTGTTTCCATTCCGGGTTCTTTGTCTTGCGGGCTTTCGCCGTTTTGTTGTGTGGGTGTGTGGCATTCATTCATATCATGTAGTCATGTGCATCGCATTGCATTTGTGTTGTCGGTTGCATCCGGTTCCGCGTGTTTCTTCCCATTGTCCGTTTCGCGTTCCGGAGCTCCCTCACGTGTCCGTGACGTCCCGTAGGCCTACTTTGTTGTTCGGGAGTTTAACGTTACCGGTGTGCCGCGAGGTTGTTGTGTGTGTTGTTGTTTTGTTGTGTGCAACCCGCCTCTCAAATCTCGTCTCGTTTGGCCTCCGTTGGTTTTTCCATCCATTGTTTGTGTGGGTCCGAAGTGCCTTCACTTCGTGTCCCAGAAACACCCCTACTGCTTTCTTTTATCTTCTCCTAGGCCTTTTAAAACTATCCCCGCGATCGGATCCGTCGGATCGCGATCGGAGGGCTCCAAACACCCCCAATTCCCTCCTAACCCGAAAAACTGCTATATATAGACCCCCTAGGTCTATTTTTGGGCATACCCTTCTTCTTCCCCTTCTCCACTATTTTTTTTCTTCCTTTTCTTTCAGATCAACCAGATCCCCAAAAATCCTCCCGCAGCCACCGAGGAGCCGCCGTCGCGCTCGGGATCGCCCTCGATCAGATCTGGCGCCAGGTCAACGCAGGCGCCGACCGAGCCTTCCCTTCGATCGGCCCTTTTCCTCCTTCGACCGAGCGCCTGGCCTCGCTCCGTCCCGCCGGTCCGCCTGGACCACTTCCCCGTGCGTACGGCCCGAGGCCTCGACCGCTACTCCCTCGCCTCTACACCGCGCCAGCTGGGCCGCTCGCTCTCC
>LR738714.1:747821869-747852318 GCA_902687465.1 Secale cereale
CCCCCCCCGAGTCGCCACCGGGCGTCGCCCGCACCTTCGCCAGTCCGCCGCACCGCGCCGGGCTCCCTCTGCACCGGGCCTCCTTCCCCGGCCCATCCGCCACTCGCCTACGAGGGGCCTCGCCCGCCTCACCGGGCCATCGCCCCACCCGGCGGATCGTGGGCCGCGCCGCGCCAGCCGCCTCGCAATCCCGCTGGGCCTCCGCCCCTCCAGGCCGGCCGCGCGCCACCGGGCCTCGCCGGCTACAGCGCCGGGCCGCGCCCTCTCCGCCCAGCGCCGCCACTTCTTCAGTTGGGCCGGATCCGCGCCCCAGGCCCGTTCGGGCTGCAGATCTGAGGAGGTTGACCTCCCCCCCCTTCTTTTTCTTCTAAGTACCAGGTTTTCTAATCTGTGATGCAATGTTTGACCATGCATAACTTTTTGCCTGTTGCTCTCATTCGCGCGTGTAATATGTCCAGACGTTCGTGGAGATGTGCTCTACGTTTCCTCTGTTGTAGTCATGCATGTTAGAGATCATCTAGGTGCTTGTTTTGCTGTTGCAAGAGTGCATCATGATATAAACTGCTGCTATGTGTTATTTTTATGCCACCTTTGTCATGTGATATCTTTTAGCTCGTTGGTCTGAATGATGCAAATGACATGTCCACGTGTTCGTCTTGCCACGAACTACGTGTTGCTTGTGATAGGTTGCATGGTAGATTTATTATTGCCTTGTTATCATCGTTGCAAAGTGCCATGTTCATGTGATGTTGTTTCACTTGTTATGAAATGCCATCTTGATGAGCTCGTTGCAATCGTTGTGTTCACCTCAATGATGCATGCTTGTGTGTTTCGGGATCACCTTCATGTGCACTTTGATGAGGTGCTTACCTCTTGCCATGTTTAGTTTCGAGGTGACTTAAACATGCTCTTTTATATGCCATGATGATATTACTGTTTTAGGACTTAGTGGTTTTTTCACTAAGTCTGAAATCTGTAACGTTCCGATGCCATGTTTAGGTGATGTTCTAGGACAAAGCATGATAGTTTTGGAGTGGATTTTGATTGTTCCTTGTAGTATATATTGTTGTTTTTCCATCCATGTTCTCACATGTCCATTTAAGTGGCTGTAGCATGTTTATCTTTTGCTCTAAAGTTTCAATAAAATTCTGCTGCCAGAATTTTATTGCCAAGTTCAATATGTCCAAGATCATTGCTATTGATCCGTGACTCCGTTGGGGGTGCACCTTGGACATAGTTGCGGTACTATATATCTAGTTTGTGTTCAAGTCCTTTGCCATGCTTTTTGGGTGCTGTAGCTTAATTATTTTGAGCTCCGAAGATGCTATGATGCTGTAATTTTCAGCTTTCGCTCAAATCTTGTTTCGGGCATAACTTTTAGCCCGTAACTCCGATTTCAGCGAATCTTATATCAAACTTGATTGATTTTCTGTGTAGATTAATAATATCAGATTGTTATCTTGTTTTGAGGTGTTTTGCTTGAGTGGTGTTTCACGTGCTCCGTGTGCATCCTTAGTGCATCCATCATGCATTCATGTTTTTCGAGTGCGCATTGCATCTTGTTGATTTGTGCTTGGTGTGTTTGTTTTGTTTAGAGCCGTAAGCTGAGACCGAGTACGAAGTTGAGCACGAGGTTACCAACGAGGTTGAGCACGAGGACCCTTCTTACGATCCGAACGACTTCTCTTCAGGCAAGATGACCGAACCCCGATAACATTACTATCTTTGCCTATTGCTAGTAGTCTCGATCTATAGTTTTGCCTCGATGCCCATGATCTTCTTGTCAGCCTCCTACTTGTAGCCAATTGCCATGTTTAACCAACCTACCTATGCAAACCGTTGTTTGGCTAAGTACGCTTCGCTCAGCCCTTCTTATAGCGTTGCTAGTTGCAGGTGAAGATCGAAGATGCTTGCTTCATGTCGAAGTTTGGTTCGGTTATATCACACTATATAAATGCTTAAAATGAAATCATCTATATATTGGCAAGGGTGGAAGGCTAAGCCTTTTGCTTGGTGATTTGTTCCACTCATGCCGTTAGGATCCGTATAAGCCGGTATTATGTTCCTTGATTATGCGTTCCTAACACGGTTGGGGTGTATGGGACCCCCTCGATAAACCGCTAAGTGCTAAGTCTTTTCCAGCAAGTCCCAACATTGGTACTATTCGCCTAACACAACTAAAACTTTCCGAGGGAGTAATTAACCCGAGGCTTAATTAATTCAACCCCCCTAGGCCAGTGCTTGATTTGAGTGTTGGTCCAAACTAGAGTCGTGTGCGGGGCCCCCCTTGGCAACTTGGGTATTTCGGCCACTGTACGCTGTGCTCATCTGGTCGTGGCCTGAGACTAGATACGCGCGGCTACTATCAGGGTGTCGGCACGCCGGGAGGATTTGCTGGATTAGCCTTACCTTAGCTCGGTATATATTGAGCACGGGATTCTGAGGATACTCGGGTCTTCCCACTTTGGAGTTGCGACTCCGCGGATCGTGGGCTTGTAATGGGTCAAGTTGGAACACCCCTGCAGGGTTTGAACTTTCGAAAGCCGTGCCCGCGGTTATGTGGCAGATGGGAGCTTGTTAATTCCGGTTGTAGATAACTTGACACAATGTTACTAATACACTACCAGCGTGTGTTCCGTGATCGTCAATTTCCGAATAGGCATTCGGGAGTTGAACACGGAGGGGTTATGTTTGTAGAGCTTGTAGCTAGGATCACTTCGTGATCACTTCTCGCCGAGGCCTTTCTCTTCTCGCTCTCACTCACGTAAGCTAGATGCTAGTTCCTGCTGCAGACTTATTCTTTTCTTCGGCCTTTTCCTCACCCAGAGGCTTTGATAGTCTTGTTACCCGGAGACGGGATTGCTGAGTCCTCTGTGGTTCACAGTTACTTCACACACCAGATGCAGGTCCAGCTGTGAGCTATCCAGGTGATGGCACCGAGCTGGATTGGGAGTACGACGAGGAGCGTAGTCGGTACTACGTGCGCTACCCGGACGATCATAGTGGAGTCTCTTACTAGGATTCGATCCGTCTGTGGTTTATTTATCTAAGTTTGGTACTTTGACATTTGGCTTTTGCCCTTAGAGGGTTGTGATGTTCTTAATGTATGATGTTTGAGACTTGTACTGTAATTCTGTGACGTGGCGAGTGTAAGCCAACTATTTTCTGTTTACTATCCCCTCTTTTACATGAGTTGTGCAAAGATTACCAAACTTGAGATCATTCTAGGATGGATTTATGCCTTTAAGTCGTGCCTCGACACGTAGGAGGTATAACTCCATCCTGGGCATTACATGGGCATAACTCTCCATTAAAACTAACATAGTCACAAGGTTTATTACTTTTGTAGATCCCGACAGTGGTGATTGGCGTGATGGAAGAAGGGGTCTACTCCTCCCACTTAGTGTTTTTGGTGGAACCCATAGCAGCAGCAAGCAAGATAACTTTTTTTATGATTTTTGGTAAGGGACACTAAAGCAAAAACTGAAAGGTAAACTAACAAGACTAAAAAGCAAAGATAAAAGATAGCATGCAACTCCCCTATCTTGAAGAGTGGAGTCCCCGGCAACGACGCCAGAAACTTTTGCTTGATGGCTTCTCGCCCCTCGTTGGTTACCCCAAGTGGAAGGTTTGAGATGTAGCGTAACGGCAAGTTTCCCTTGGCAAGATACCAAGGATCGAATCCCATGAGACTCCGAGGGCCACCAAGTAGGTGTCAACGCTAACGGCGCCAACTTAGCGGTTGACAGGACCTGCACACAGATACAAATAACTTTGCTCCCAACGAGTACAGAGAGGTTGTCAATCCCTCCGGCCTTGTCGTTTACAAAGGATCAAACGCAAGAGGTAATAGTGATATGTATGACTGTAACTAGGAAATAAGAACAGGAAGTAAATAGCGGGTGTGATCAGTGATGGTAATATGGACCGGGGTCCCATGATGTTCACTAGTGATGTCTCTCTCCCAAAAGACGATAAAACAGCTAAGCGAGGTAAACAAATTGCTGCTGGGCAACTGACAGGATTATGTGCGCAAACCAATGCTAACTATGCTGTAAAGAAAGGTAGAGGCTCAAAAGCATGGGCGGTACGCCAAGGCAAGTAGACCGAAATCCATCTGCATCTACTACTAATCATCCACCTTGAGATATCTATCCTGAACATCTCGCTGGTATTAAGTTGCGAGTCCCACCCAAAGTGTAAACTCAAAGCAAAAGACAACTGCATTAAAAGAACTTTGTGTAAAGTAAACAATCCTTGCACCCGCAAGTACAAGCACCATTGTTTTCCCCCTTGTGGCAACAGCACATCCCCTAGACTCATGTTTCTGTCACTCAAACTAGTCATCGAGGGGCATGAACCCAGAATCAAGCATAACGTTCCCTCTTGGAGTTACTACCTACTACTCGGCCAAAGCAATAAATAGCAACCGAGAACATGCAAGAATTACTCAAGAACATAAATATAAAAGAGTTGAATCAAATATATTACTCACACACAATCTGAACATAATCTCATAATCCATCGGATCCCAGCAAACTCAGCAGAGCAACAACATAAAGATTACATATGTGCCTCGATCATGTAGGGCAGCTCACGAGGTCTAATCCATGAAGAACAAAGAGGGGAGGAGAACATCACATAGCTACTGGTCATGGACCCATGGTCCAAGAGGGACTACTCACAACTCATCCTGGAAGCGTCCATGGTGGTGGAGAAGCTCCCGGTGGTGGTTCTCCCCTCCGGCAGGGTGCCGGGAAGAGTTCTCCTGGTGCTCCCGATCTTGGAAGCGCGGCGGCGGCGGAACAGAGACGAGATCGCGAAAAAGGGTTCCGTCCTCGAGAGTTTCGGGACGCGAGCAATATATATGCAAAAGGGGGTCACCAGAGGCGGAGGTGGGGCCCCAGGCGCCCCCCTGGCGCGGCCAGGGGTGGGGCCGCGCCGGGTGGCCGCCTGGGCCACCCCAGGCTCCCCTCTGGCCCTGCTTTGGTTTTTCTGGAAGCTCCCGATACGCTGTTTTTTCCTGTATTTTTCTCGGAATTTTTAGGGCACTTTTAATATGGGGGAAACCTGAAATAGAAAAACAGCAGAAAACAGGAACTGGCACTGTGGTGCACTGAGTTAATAGGTTAGTCCAAATATGATCAAAAGTGTATGGAAGTGCATAAATATCATAGCAATATCACACAAAAGAGGCATGGAGCAAGCAGAAATTGTAGATACGTTTTGGACGTATCAGAGAGCAAGCACATGTGGTCCGGATGGTCGGTGTCGACGAAACCAGTAGGCTGCTGACAGAACACCTGCTCAACGAGATGGCCAAGCAGAAAAGCATTAGACACATCGAGCTGGTGGACTGGCCAGGCGCGAGAGACAGCAAGCTGGAGGACGGCGCGAATCGTGCCCGGTTTGACAACCGGGGTGAAGGTGTCGGTGAAGTCCACGCCGGCGCGCTGGCGAAAACCGCGCACCACCCAACGCGCCTTGTAGCGCTCGAGAGAGCCGTCCGGGCGAGTCTTGTGGCGGAAGACCCACTTGCAAGTGATGTCATTGGCGCGGGGAGGCCGCGGGACAAGCTGCCACGTACGGTTGCGCTGCAGGGCGTCGAACTCCTCACGCATCGCAGCAAGCCAGTTCGGATCCCGAAGGGCTGCGCGAGCGGAGGAGGGAAGTGGGGACGGTGCCGAGGTAGATGCAGCACACGCGTACTTGTCGGAAGTGTAGCGCGTGCTAGGACGCAGTGTCCCATTCCGAGCTCGAGTGACCACACCAGTGAGGGGTGCAGCCGCTACAGCAGGGGCGGTCGGGGGACCCGCCTGGGGGGCTGCGACGGGGGCCGGTGCCGCGGCGGGGGCCGCCGAGGAGGCCGCGGCGGGGGCCGCGATGGGGGCCGGAGCCGCGACTGGGTTGCCGAGGGGGGCGCCGAGGGGGCCACGGCGGGGGCTGCCGGGGGGGCCACCGAGGGGACCACGGCGGGGTCCGTCGGGGAAGCCGCCGAGGAGGCCACGACGGCAGGGGCCGCCGGCGCTGGGAGTGCAGGCACAGCCGAGGGTGCCGCGGCGACGAGGGCCGCCGGCGCGTGGAGCGCGGGCAAGGCCGAGCCCAGTGCGCGGCCTGACGGTTCGCCAGAGGTGGAGGCAGGGCGAACCGGGCCGCGGGAGACACCGAGGGTGACGGTACCTGCTGAAACGGGAACACCAGCTCATCAAAGTAAACATGCCGCGAAGTGAAAACACGGTGGGACTCTGGATCATAGCGCCGGTAACCTTTGGTGTTGGGTGGATAACCAAGGAAGATGCACGGAAGGGACCGGGGAGCGAGTTTGTGAGGGGCGGTGGACGCGGTGCTGGGATAACAGAGACACCCGAAAGTGCGAAGGCCATCATAAGATGGAACCGCACCGAAGAGGAGCTGGTGAGGAGTGTAGTTCCAGCGTGAGCGACACGGGCGAATGTTAAGGAGGAGGCTGGCGGTCGCGAGCGCGTCCGGCCAGAACCGTGGAGGCACGTGGGAGTGGAAGAGCAACGTGCGAACACAGTCGTTAAGAGTGCGAATGACGCGCTCGGCACGACCGTTCTGTTGAGACGTGTAGGGACAAGTGAGGCGAAAGATGGTGCCATGCAACGCAAGAAGATTGCGGACGACGACGTTGTCAAACTCCTTGCCGTTGTAAGTTTGTAAAGCGAGAATAGGACGACCGAACAGTGTGGTGACATATGAATAAAAGGCTGTGAGTGTGGCAAGAACGTCGGACTTGCGACGGAGAGGGAAGGTCCACATATAATGAGTAAAATCATCCAATATCACCAGATAGTATAAAAAGCCCGTGTTGCTTGCAACCGGGGACGTCCATGTTGGGGAACGTAGCAGAATTCAAAAAATTTCTACGCTTTCACCAAGATCCATCTAAGGAGACATCTAGCAACGAGCATATTAGAGTGCATCTACATACCCTTTTGTAGATCGCGAGCGGAAGCTTTCGAAGAAGCGTGGATGAAGTAGTCGTACTCTTCGCGTTCTTCGTCACCAGTGATCTAGCGCCGAACGGACGACACCTCCGCGTTCAACACACGTCCGGTACAGCAACGTCACCTCCTTCTTGATCCAGCAAGGGGGGGAGAGGTCGTCGGAGATCCAGCAGCACGACGGCGTGGTGGTGGATGCAGCGGGAAATCCTGCAGGGCTTCGCCGGCGCCCTGCGTAAGGAGATGGAGGTGTGATAGGAGGGGGAGAGGCGCCAGAGGATTGGGTGCGGCTGCCCTCTCCCCCCCACATATATATAGGGGGCCAGGGGGTGCACCAAGCCCTGCAGATCCCATCTGCAGGGTGGGGCGGCGGCCAGGGAGGCAAACTTTCCCCCCAAGGCAAGGGGGCGCCTCCCTCCCCTAGGGTTTCAACCCTAGGCGCATGGAGGAAGGGCCCAGTTGGGTGCGCCAGCCCACCAGGGGCTGCCCCCCTTCCCCTTGCGGCCTAGGGGCCCCACCGGGATGGGTGGCCCCACCCGGTGGACCCCCGGGACCCCTCCGATGGTCCCGGGACACTCCCGGTGACCCCCGGAGTTCGCCCGATGGCCGAAACTGGACTTCCTATATATCATTCTTTACCTCCGGACCATTCCGGAACTCCTCGTCGCGTCCGGGATCTCATCCGGGACTCCGAACAACTTTCGGGTTTCCACGTGCATGTATCTCCATGACCCTAGCGTCACTGAACCTTAAGTGTGTAGACCCTACGGGTTCGGGAGACACGTAGACATGACCGAGACCACTCTCCGGTCAATAGCCAACAGCGAGATCTGGATACCCATGTTGGTTCCTACGTGTTCCTCGATGATCTTCATCGGATGAACCACTGATACGTCCAAAACGTATCTATAATTTCTGCTTGCTCCATGCCACTTTTGGGTGATATTGCTATGATATTTATACACTTCCATACACTTTTGATCATATTTGGACTAACCTACTAATCCAGTGCACCCCAGTGCCAGTTTCTGTTTTCGGCTATTTTTGTATTTTAGGTTTTCACATTACGAGAACTGTCAGGAAAAATCCAGAAAAATTATATAAAAAATCAGCGTTCCAGAACCTACCTTGCGCCCGAAGTACAGCCGGGGGGGGGCACCAGGGCCCCAGGCGCCCTGGCGGCGCGCCCCCCCTGGGCCGCGCCGGGGGGGGCGCCTGGGCCCCCCGAGCCCCGTCTGGTGCCCCCCTTTGGCATATATTTAGAGCGTCCTTCGAAACCCTCGGGACGGGAACTCTTTTTCGCGATCTCATCTCTGTTCCGCCGCCGCCGCCGCTTCCAAGATCGGGAGCACCAGGAGAACTCTTCCCGGCACCCTGCCGGAGGGGAGGATCACCATCGGGAGCCTCTCCACCACCATGGACGCCTCCCGGATGAGTTGTGAGTAGTCTCCCTTGGACCATGAGTCCATGACCAGTAGCTATGTGATGTTCTCCTCCCGTTCTTGTGCTTCACTAATTAGTCCTCGTGAGCTGCCCTACATGATCGAGGTACATATGTAATCCTTATGCTGTTGCTATGATGAGTTTGCTGGGATCCGATGGATTATGAGATTATGTTCAGATTGTGATTGAGTAATATATTTGATCTACCTCTTTTATATTTATGTTCATAAGTAATTCTTGCATGTTCTCCGTTGTTATTTATTGCTTTGGCCAAGTAATACGTAGTGACTCCAAGAGGGAACGTTATGCTCGATTGTGGGTTCATGCCCCTCGATGACTAGCTTGAGTGACAGAAACATGAGTCTAGGGGATGTGCTGTTGCCACAAGGGGGAAAACAACGGTGCTTGTGCCCGCGGGTGCAAGGATTGTTTACTTTACGCAAAGTTCTTTTAATGCAGTTGTCTCTTGCATTGAGTTTACACTATGGGTGGGGCTCGCAACTTAATACCAGCGAGATGTTCTGGATAGATATCTCAAGGTGGATGATTAGTAGTAGATATTGATGGATTTCGGTCTACTTACTTTGGCGTACCGCCCATGCTTTGAACCTCAACCTTTCTTGCAATGTAGCCAGCATTGGTTTGCGTTCGTGGTCCTGTCAATTGCCCAGCTGTAATTCGTTTACCTCACATAGCTGTTTTATCGTCTTTTGGGAGAGAGACATCACTAGTGAACATCATGAGACTCCGGTCCATATTACCATCATTGATCACATCCGCTATTTACTTTTCGCTTTTACTTACTATTGCAAACATTATCTATCACTACTATCATTTGCGTTTAATCCTTTGTGAACTACAAGGCCGGAGGGATTGACAACCTCTCTGTACTCGCGGGGAGCAAAGTTATTTGTATCTGTGTGCGGGTCCACGTTGATTGCTAATATCTGGCGCCGTTAGCAGTTGACACCTTCTTGTTGAACCTAGGAGTCTCTGGGGATTCGATCCTTGGCATCTTTGATAAGGGAAAAACTTCCACAACACTGCATCTCACACCTTCCACTTGGGGTAACCAACGAGGGGTTAGAGGCCCATCAAGGAGTTTTTCTGGCGCCGTTGCCGGGGACTCCACTCTTTGGGATAGGGGAGTTGCATGCTATCTTTTACCTTTGCTTTTTAGTCTTGTTAGTTTACCTTTCAGTTTTTGCTTTAGTATCCTTTATCAAAAATTACAAAAAAATTTATTTTGCCTTCCTGTTAGTAGTCCTATCTGTTTAGCTAAACATGTTAGGATATGGTGCTTTGAGGGAATCAGAAGTTCTAGATTTCCATCAAAGGGATGGAGAAAATATGAAGAAGGCATGGGACAGAATTTCTGATGCACATAGGAGAATTATGCCTTGGATACCTATAAAAATTGTGCTTAGGAATTTTTACCATGGTCTTTTTAAATGGTGTAAACACTCTCTTGATATTATAGCCGAGGGAGATTTCCTAGAATGTGATGAAGCTAGAGCTCTTGAAATTATACATGGTCTATCTAGTTACTTTGTTTATGTTCATAATTTTGATATTGTCATAGATAGACTTGCTACTATTGAAAAGAGAATGGATGCTCTAGACTTAATGAAGGTAGAGAAACCCAAACCCAATAAGAGAGATATTTTGGAAATAGATAATGACTGGGAGCCTCTTGTTAGGATTAGCATCTCTAATCAAGACTTCCTTGCTTATTGTGATATTGGATCTATGGTTTCTACTATGCCAGAAATTGTTCATGATTCTTTAAAATTTAACATGGATAGATTACCATCTTATCATGAACACACTAATGGAGATATTTCTGAAATCCAGGGAAGAATAAAAGATGTGCCAGTTAAATTCCTTAAAGGGATTGCAATGGTTGATTTCTTCATCATGGAGCCAAACCAAGGAAATATAGTGCTTGGAAGGGACTTCCTCCGAGCGGTAAAAGGCTTCATCGATATAGGTAAGGGACAAATCCGCTTACGCGGTAAGGCAAAAGGTGTGTACCCCTTTCCTAGAAGGAACAAGAGTGAACTTGTTGAGGAACCATATGACTCAATTTATAACTCCGATTATTATGATGGTTATTGATTCCTCTATGCATTATGCCTAGCTTAAAGGCATAAAAGAAAGCGCTTTTGGGAGGCAGCCCACATGAATAAATTTTTATATTTTGCTTTTGTTGTGTCTTGATGTTGTTTACTACAGTAGCATCATCATTGTATCTTTGCTTTTCATATTTGTGCCAAGTATAGCCTCTGATTGCTAGAAAGTTCAAAAGTTGTGAGGTGCTGTCCAGGAAACAGATTCTGTCCTTGGATAGAAAAATTCGTATAAAATCCCCAGATCATCTTTTTGGTCTGAATTATTTCGACAGCGTTCTCTATATAATTGTCTTTCGTGCGTCTGTTCTGAGTTTTTTGATTTGAGTTGCAGAAGTGCCCCGAACAAATCATTTACTACCTGCTGTTCTGTTTTTCACAGATTCTGTCCTGTTTTGCCTTTCCTTCATTTTGCAAACCAAGAGCTTGCTTTTTCTTTGCAAAAACCTTTTGGCAATCTTGAGAAACAGTAGAACTTCAAGAATATCTTTATTTCCAGCAAGGAACAATTATTTTATTAAGGGTACTAACCTCGCTAATCAGATTATGATGAGTTATGTATGAAGGGAGTTTTCAAGTGTGCGAGGGAAGATGATAAAAAGATTCAGGAGTGTCAAGCGCTCAAGCTTGGGGATGCCCCCGTGCACCCCCAAGAAATATTCAAGGAGACTCAAGCGTCTAAGCTTGGGGATGCCCCCGTGCATCCCCTTCTCCATCAACATTATCAGTTCGTCTTTCGTTCCGCTATATTTTTATCACTTCATGTGTTATGTGCTATGCTTGGAGCGTCTTGCTTTTAGTTTTCTTTTTAGTTTTTCATAACGAGTCGGAACTCAGCTTTCTTTATGTGGGAGAGAAACACGCTCCACTTCTACCTAGAACATAACATAGAATTTTCATGTCTATCTTTGCTGTGTGTGTTCTTTGTCTTTTAATAGCTACTATCATGCTCTGCTCTTAGTATTCATGCTTATCTTTTCAAAGAGCTTTTGTTTAGTTGGTTGCTTGAACTCTCTTTAATTACCATGCTCACCTTATTAAGAGAGTTTGCTTCCGTTGCATTGGTTAATATGTCTATGATAAAGATGCTACGTTCATAATGGCGCTTAGTAGTTCAGGTTTTCTTATGGTTAGTCTCAAATAGCTGGGGGATTCCCAATGTGTTATTGGAGTACCAACATGATTTGTTTTCCAATGATATGGTATGGTTTAGTAATATCTTCCTTCAAGAATTTATTTTGATTGACTTGGCGTATGCTCACGCATATTTAAGACTGTAAAGAAAGTTTGTCAAGCCTTGATGATCTTTTATTTCTGAGTAGCGATATAACTACCATGCCTGATTCAATGTTGCTTTGTCGCTCTGCATGATTATGACTGTCATTGCTCTCTTAGTTGGTCGCTCCCAGTCTTTTGATAACCTCCACCTGTACTAAGCAGACTAACTTTGAAATACATAGCTCATGGGAAAGTAGCTTAAAAACTATTGTGGTAAAGAATATGTTGCTTATGTATCTTATTTCTTATAAGTTGCTTGCTGAGCGGTAACCATGTTTCTGGGGACGCCATCAACTGTCACACTTTTGTTGAATATCATGTGAGTTGCTATGCATGTTCGTCTTGTCTGAAGTAAGGGTGATTTGCCATGGGTTGAATGGTTGAGTATGCATATTGTTAGAGAAGAACATTGGGCCGCCAACCAAAGCCATGTATCATGGTGGAAGTTTTAGCTTGGACATTAATCTTCAATCTCTTATGAGAATATGCTTATGCATTAAAGAGGAGTCCATCATCTATATTCTATGTTGTCCTGGTATGGATGTCCTCAAGTTGAGATCTATCAAAAACGAGAAATCAAATGCGATTTATCTCCTTGGACCTTTGTACAGGTGGCATAGAGGTACCCCTTTGTGACACTTGGTTGAAACATATGTAATGCAATGATAACCCATGGAAATCCGAGCTAATTAGGACAAGGTGCGAGCACTATTGGTATTCGATGCATGACGCTTGCAACTTATAGGATGTCTTATGCATGACACATATGAAGTACTACTACCGTTGACAAAATTGCTTCTATGTTTTCAAAATAAAAAAGCTCTAGCACATAACGATTCTTTTACTTTTTGAGTCTCCACCTTCTTTCTTCAAGTACCAACTACTGAGAGCATGATTGTCATTCTAAGTGTAATGTGCATTGTTCCAAAGTAGCATTGTCTTTTGCATGATTGTGATATCGTTTATTTTGAAATCATTGTATCTAGTCATCACTTAAACCTTGAAGGTGCCCCTGCATTTATGTTTTGCTTCACTAAAGGGGGCAAGCTAGATATCACTTTATCATATTTGCACATCAGGTTCATTGCAAATCTTTTTGATGTTTCAGTTCCATATTGTAAAACTTTCAGTCCTTTGTGATTTTCTCATGAGGCAACTTAATTACTATAGAATCATTGTCTCAGTAAGCTTTTGTCATATGACTATGAAAAAGTCCTATATGGTTAATAGCATGTCACCACAGAAATTATTCTTGTTATCATTTACCTACTCGAGGACGAGCAGGAATTAAGCTTGGGGATGTTGATACGTCCAAAACGTATCTATAATTTCTGCTTGCTCCATGCCACTTTTGGGTGATATTGCTATGATATTTATACACTTCCATACACTTTTGATCATATTTGGACTAACCTACTACTCCAGTGCACCCCAGTGCCAGTTTCTGTTTTCGGCTGTTTTTGTATTTCAGGTTTTCACATTACGAGAACTGTCAGGAAAAATCCAGAAAAATTATATAAAAAATCAGCGTTCCAGAACCTACCTTGCGCCCGAAGTACAGCCGGGGGGGCCACCAGGGCCCCAGGCGCCCTGGCGGCGCGCCCCCCGCCTGGGCCCCCCGAGCCCCGTCTGGTGCCCCCCCTTTGGCATATATTTAGAGCATCCTTCGAAACCCTCGGGACGGGAACTCTTTTTCGCGATCTCATCTCTGTTCCGCCGCCGCCGCCGCTTCCAAGATCGGGAGCACCAGGAGAACTCTTCCCGGCACCCTGCCGGAGGGGAGGATCACCATCGGGAGCCTCTCCACCACCATGGACGCCTCCCGGATGAGTTGTGAGTAGTCTCCCTTGGACCATGAGTCCATGACCAGTAGCTATGTGATGTTCTCCTCCCGTTCTTGTGCTTCACTAATTAGTCCTCGTGAGCTGCCCTACATGATCGAGGCACATATGTAATCCTTATGTTGTTGCTATGATGAGTTTGCTGGGATCCGATGGATTATGAGATTATGTTCAGATTGTGATTGAGTAATATATTCGATCTACCTCTTTTATATTTATGTTCATAAGTAATTCTTGCATGTTCTCCGTTGTTATTTATTGCTTTGGCCAAGTAATACGTAGTGACTCCAAGAGGGAACGTTATGCTCGATTGTGGGTTCATGCCCCTCGATGACTAGCTTGAGTGACAGAAACATGAGTCTAGGGGATGTGCTGTTGCCACAAGGGGGAAAACAACGGTGCTTGTGCCCGCGGGTGCAAGGATTGTTTACTTTACGCAAAGTTCTTTTAATGCAGTTGTCTGTTGCATTGAGTTTACACTATGGGTGGGGCTCGCAACTTAATACCAGCGAGATGTTTTGGATAGATATCTCAAGGTGGATGATTAGTAGTAGATATTAATGGATTTCGGTCTACTTACTTTGGCGTACCGCCCATGCTTTGAACCTCAACCTTTCTTGCAATGTAGTCAGCATTGGTTTGCGTTCGTGGTCCTGTCAATTGCCCAGCTGTAATTCGTTTACCTCACATAGCTGTTTTATCGTCTTTTGGGAGAGAGACATCACTAGTGAACATCATGAGACTCCGGTCCATATTACCATCATTGATCACATCCGCTATTGACTTTTCGCTTTTACTTACTATTGCAAACATTATCTATCACTACTATCATTTGCGTTTAATCCTTTGTGAACTACAAGGCCGGAGGGATTGACAACCTCTCTGTACTCGTTGGGAGCAAAGTTATTTGTATCTGTGTGCAGGTCCACGTTGATTGCTAATATCTGGCGCCATTAGCAGTTGACACCTTCTTGTTGAACCTAGGAGTCTCTGGGGATTCGATCCTTGGCATCTTTGCTAAGGGAAAAACTTCCACAACACTGCATCTCACACCTTCCACTTGGGGTAACCAACGAGGGGTTAGAGGCCCATCAACCACTGTGTCAAGGATTCACTCAATCCCGTACGTTATTCCCTTTGTCCATCGGTATGGTACTTGCCCGAGATTCGATCGTCGGTATTCCCGATACCTTGTTCAATCTAGTCATGGCAAGTCTCTTTACTCGATCCGTAATCCATCATCCCGTGGCTAACTCCTTAGTCACCTTGAGCTCATTATGATGATGTCTTACCGAGTGGGCCCAGAGGTACCTCTCCGTCACACGGAGTGACAACATCCCAGTCTCGGTTCGTACCAACTCAACAGACACTTTTGGAGATACCCGATGCGTACCTTTATAGCCACCCAGTTACGTTGTGACGTTTGGCACACCCAAAGTATTCCTATGGTATCCGGGAGTTGCACAACCTCATGGTCTAAGGAATAAATACTTGACACTGAAAAGCTTATGCATTACGAACTATACGATCTCGTGCTATGCTCAGGATTGGGTCTTGTCCATCACATCATTCTCCTAATGATGTGATCCCGTTATCACTGACATCCTATGTCCATGGTCAGGAAACCGTGACCATCTGCTGATCAACGAGCTGGTAACTAGAGGCCTACCAGGGACTCATTGTGGTCTATATATTCACACATGTATCGCTGTTTCCGTACAATACAATTCAACAATGAATAACAGACGATTATCACGAACAAGGAAATATAATAATAATACTTTTATTATTGCCTCTAGGGCATATTTCCAACAGTCTCCCACTTGCACTAGAGTCAATAATCTAGTTACATTGTGATGAATCGAACACCCATAGAGTCCTGGTGTTGATCATGTTTTGCTCGTGGAAGAGGTTTAGTCAACAGGTCTGCAACATTCAGATCCGTATGCACTTTACAAATATCTATGTCTCCATCTTGAACATAATTCCGGATGGAGTTGAAACGGCGCTTGATGTGTTTGGTCTTCTTGTGAAACCTAGGCTCCTTGGTAATGGCAATAGCACCAGTGCTGTCAAAGAAGAGAGTCATCGGGCTTGACGCGCTTGGAATGACTCCTAGGTCGGTGATGAACTCCTTCATCCAGACTCCTTCCTGCGCTGCTTCGCAAGCAGCTATGTACTCCGCTTCACATGTAGAATGCGCCACCACGCTCTGTTTGCAACCGCACCAGCTGACTGCTCCACCATTCAAAATATACACGTATCCAGTTTGTGACTTCGAGTCATCCAGATCAGTGTCGAAGCTAGCATCGATGTAACCCTTTACGACGAGCTCTTCGTCACCTCCATATACGAGAAACATATCCTTAGTCCTCTCCAGGTACTTTAGGATGTACTTGACCGCTGTCCAGTGTTCCATACCGGGATCACTTTGGTACCTCCCTACCAAACTTATGACAAGGTTCACATCAGGTCTGGTACACAGCATGGCATACATGATAGAACCTATGGCCGAGGCATAGGGTATGACACTCATCTTTTCTCTATCTTCTGCCGTGGTCGGCGACTGAGCCTTGCTCAATCTCATACCTTGCAAAACAGGCAAGAACCCCTTCTTGGACTGATCCATATTGAACTTCTTCAATATCTTGTCAAGGTATGTACTTTGTGAAAGACCAATGAGGCGTCTTGATCTATCTCTATAGATTTTGATGCCTAATATGTAAGCTGCTTCTCCAAGGTCCTTCATTGAAAAACTCTTATTCAAGTAGGCCTTTACAGTTTCCAAGAATTCTATATCATTTCCCATCAGCAATATGTCATCCACATATAATATGAGAAATGCTACAGAGCTCCCACTCACTTTCTTGCAGATACAGGCTTCTCCATAAGTCTGTATAAAGCCAAACGCTTTGATCACATCATTAAAGCAAATATTCCAACTCCGAGATGCTTGCACCAGCCCGTAAATCGAGCGCTGGAGCTTGCACACCTTGTTAGCATTCTCTGGATCGACAAAACCTTCCGGCTGCATCATATACAACTCTTCCTTAAGGAAGCCATTAAGGAATGCCGTTTTGACGTCCATTTGCCATATCTCATAATCATAGAATGCGGCAATAGCTAACATGATTCTGACTGACTTCAGCATCGCTACGGGAGAGAAAGTCTCGTCATAGTCAATCCCTTGAACTTGTCGATAACCCTTAGTGACAAGCCGAGCCTTATAGATGGTCACATTACCATCCGCGTCTGTCTTCTTCTTAAATATCCATTTATTTTCTATGGTGTGCCTATCATCAGGCAAGTCCACCAAAGTCCATACTTTGTTTTCATACATGGATTATATCTCGGATTTCATGGCTCCAAGCCATTTATTGGAATCCGGGCCCGCCATCGCTTCTTCATAGTTCGAAGGTTCACCGTTGTCCAACAACATGATTCCCATGACAGGGTTGCCGTACCACTCTAGTGCGGAACGTGCCCTTGTTGACCTTTGAAGTTCAGTAGTAACTTGATCTGTTTCTTCATGATCATCATCATTAACTTCCTCCCTTGTCGGTGCAGGCACCTCAGGAACAATTTCCTGCGCTGCGCTACTTTCCGGTGCAGGAGGGGTGACTGTCACCTCATCAAGTTCTACTCTCCTCCCACTCACTTCTTTCAAGAGAAACTCTTTCTCCAGAAAGGATCCATTCTTGGCAACAAAGACTTTGCCTTCGGATCTGTGGTAGAAGGTGTACCCAATCGTTTCCTTTGGGTATGCTATGAAGACGCATTTTTCCGATTTGGGTTCGAGCTTTTCAGGTTGAAGTTTCTTGACATAAGCATCGCAACCCCAAACTTTCAGAAACGACAGCTTCGGTTTCTTGCCAAACCAAAGTTCATACGGTGTCGTCTCAACGGATTTCGACGGAGCCCTATTTAAAGTGAATGCGGTAGTCTCTAAAGCATAACCCCAAAAAGATAGCGGTAAATCGGTAAGGGACATCATAGATCACACCATGTCCAACAGAGTACGATTTCGACGTTCGGACACACCGTTACACTGAGGTGTTCCGGGCGGTGTCAATTGTGAAACAATTCCACATTTCCTAAGGTGAGTGCCAAATTCATGACTCAAATATTCACCCCCACGATCTGATCGTAAGAATTTTATTTTCTTGTTTCATTGATTCTCAACCTCATTCTGAAATTCCTTGAACTTTTCAAAAGTCTCAGACTTGTGCTTCATCAAGTAGATATACCCATATCTACTCAAGTCATCTGTGAGGGTGAGAACATAACGATAGCCTCCGCGAGCCTCAACACTCATTGGACCGCACACATCGGTATGTATGATTTCCAATAAGTTGGTTGCTCGCTCCATTGTTCCGGAGAACGGAGTCTTGGTCATCTTGCCCAAGAGGCATGGTTCGCACGTGTCAAATGATTCATAATCAAGAGACTCTAGAAGTCCATCAGCATGAAGCTTCTTCATACGTTTGACACCAATATGACCAAGGTGGCAATGCCACAAGTATGTGGGACTATCATTATCAACTTTACATCTTTTGGCATTCACACTATGAATATGTGTATCATCACGATCGAGATTCATCAAAAATAAACCATTGACCAGCGGGGCATGACCATAAAACATATCTCTCAAATAAATAGAACAACCATTATTCTCAGATTTAAATGAGTAGCCATCTCGCATAAGACGAGATCCAGATACAATGTTCATGCTCAAAGCTGGTACTAAATAACAATTATTGAGGTTTAAAACAAATCCCGAGGGTAGATGTAGAGGTAGCGTGCCGACGGCGATCACATCGACCTTGGAACCATTCCCGACGCGCATCGTCACCTCGTCCTTCGCCAGTCTCCGCTTATTCCGCAACTCCTGCTTAGAGTTACAAATATGAGCAACTGCATCGGTATCAAATACCCAGGAGCTACTACGAGCACTGGTAAGGTACACATCAATAACATGTATATCACATATACCTTTGACGTTGCCGGCCTTCTTGTCCGCTAAGTATTTGGGGCAGTTCCGCTTCCAGTGACCCGTTCCCTTGCAATAAAAGCACTCAGTCTCAGGCTTGGGTCCATACTTTGGCTTCTTCCCGGCAACAGGCTTACCGGGCGCGGCAACTCCCTTGACGTCCTTCTTGAAGTTCTTCTTACCCTTGCCCTAATTGAACTTAGTGGTTTTATTGACCATCAACACTTGATGTTCTTTCTTGATATCCACCTCCGCTGATTTCAGCATTGAATACACCTCGGGAATGGATTTCTCCATCCCCTGCGTATTGAAGTTCAACACGAAGCTCTTGTAGCTTTGTGGGAGCGACTGGAGGATTCTGTCAACGACCGCTTCGTCTGGGAGATTCATTCCCAACTGAGACAAGTGGTTGTGCAATCCAGAAATCTTGAGGATGTGCTCACTGACAGAACTGTTTTCCTCCAGCTTACAGCTATAGAATGCGTCGGAGACATCATATCTCTCGACTCGGGCATGAGCTTGGAAAACCATTTTCAGCTCTTGGAACATCTCAAATGCCCCGTGGTGCTCAAAACGATTTTGGAGTCCCAATTCTAAGCTGTCAAGCATGCCGCACTGAACCAGGGAGTAATCATCACAACGCGACTGCCAAGCGTTCATAACATCTTGGTTTGCCGGGGCGGGAGCGTCACCTAGCGGTGCATCTAGGACATAAGTTTTCTTGGCAGCTATGAGGATGATCCTCAGGTTACGGACCCAGTCCGTGTAGTTGCTACCATCGTCTTTCATCTTGGATTTCTCTAGGAACGCGTTGAAGTTGAGGGTGACATGAGCGTGGGCCATTTGATCTACAAGAGATATTGTAAAGAATTTAGACTAAGTTCATGATAATTAAGTTCATCTTAATCAAATTTTAATGAACTCCCACTCAGATTGACATCTCTCTAGTCATCTAAGTGATACACGATCCGAATCGACTAGCCCGTGTCCGATCATCACGTGAGACGGACTAGTCATCAACGGTGAACATCTTCATGTTGATCGTATCTTCTATACGACTCGTGTTCGACCTTTCGGCCTTTCGTGTTCCGAGGCCATGTCTGTACATGCTAGGCTCGTCAAGTGAACCCTAAGTGTATTGCTTGTGTAAATCTGGCTTACACCCGTTGTATGCGAACGTTAGAACCTATCACACCCGATCATCACGTGGTGCTTCGGAACAACGATCCTTAGCAACGGTGCACAGTTAGGGGAAACACAATTCTTGAATTTTTTAGTGAGAGATCATCTTATTTACTACCGTCGTTCTAAGTAAACAAGATGCATAAACATGATAAACATCACATGCAATCAATTAAAATGACATGATATGGCCAATATCATCATGCTCCTTCGATCTCCATCTTCGGGGCACCATGATCATCTTTGTCACCGGCTCGACACCATGATCTCCATCATCGTGTCTTGAAGAAGCCGTCATGCCAACTATTACTTCTACTACTATGGCTAACGTTTAGCAATGAAGTAAAGTAATTACATGGCGTTATTCAGTGACACGCAGGTCATACAATAATTAAGACAACTCCTATGGCTCCTGCCGGTTGTCAAGTTCATCGACATGCAAGTCGTGATTCCCTATTACAAGAACATGATCAATCTCATACATCACATATATCATTCATCACATCTTCTTGGCCATACCATATCACATAGCACATGCTGCAAGAACAAGTTAGACGTCCTCTAATTGTTGTTGCAAGTTTTTACGTGGCTTCTATAGGATTTCTAGCAAGAACGTTTCTTACCTACGCCAAAACCACAACGTGATTTGTCAATTTCTATTTACCCTTCATAAGGACCCTGTTCATCGAATCCGATCCGACTAAAGTAGGAGAGACAGACACCCGCCAGCCACCTTATGCATCTAGTGCATGTCTGTCGGTGGAACCAGTCTCACGTAAGCGTACGTGTAAACTCGGTCCGGGCCGCTTCATCCCACAATACCGCCGAATCAAGATTAGACTAGTAACGGTAAGAAAATTGAGCAAACTCAACGCCCACAGCTGCGTTGTGTTCTACTCGTGCAAGATGCTACGCAAAAGACCTAGCAAAGATGCCACTGTTGGGGAACGTAGCAGAATTCAAAAAATTTCTACGCTTTCACCAAGATCCATCTAAGGAGACATCTAGCAACGAGCATATTAGAGTGCAACTACATACCCTTTTGTAGATCGCGAGCGGAAGCTTTCGAAGAAGCGTGGATGAAGTAGTCGTACTCTTCGCGTTCTTCGTCACCAATGATCTAGCGCCGAACGGACGGCACCTCTGCGTTCAACACACGTCCGGTACAGCAACGCCACCTCCTTCTTGATCCATCAAGGGGGGGGGAGAGGTCGTCGGAGATCCAGCAGCACGGTGGCGTGGTGGTGGATGCAGCGGGAAATCCTGCTGGGCTTCGCCGGCGCCCTGCGTAAGGAGATGGAGGTGTGACGGGAGGGGGAGAGGCGCCAGGGGATTGGGTGCAGCTGCCCTCTCCCCCCCCCACATATATATAAGGGGCCAGGGGGTGCACCAAGCCCTGCAGATCCCATCTGCAGGGTGGGGCGGCGGCCAGGGAGGCAAACTTGCCCCACAAGGCAAGGGGGCGCCTCCCTCCCCTAGGGTTTCAACCCTAGGCGCATGGAGGGAGGGCCCAGTTGGGTGCGCCAGCCCACCAGGGGCTGGCCCCCTTCCCCTTGCGGCCTAGGGGCCCCACCGGGATGGGTGGCCCCACCCGGTGGACCCCTGGGACCCCTCCGGTGGTCCCGGGACACTCCCGGTGACCCCCGGAGTTCGCCCGATGGCCGAAACTGGACTTCCTATATATCATTCTTTACCTCCGGACCATTCCGGAACTCCTCGTCACGTCCGGGATCTCATCCGGGACTCCGAACAACTTTAGGGTTTCCACGTGCATGTATCTCCACGACCCTAGCGTCACCGAACCTTAAGTGTGTAGACCCTGCGGGTTCGGGAGACACGTAGACATGACCGAGACCACTCTCCGGTCAATAACCAACAGCGGGATCTGGATACCCATGTTGGTTCCTACGTGTTCCTCGATGATCTTCATCGGATGAACCACTGTGTCATGGATTCACTCAATCTCGTACGTTATTCCCTTTGTCCATCGGTATGGTACTTGCCCGAGATTCGATCGTCGGTATTCCCGATACCTTGTTCAATCTCGTCATGGCAAGTCTCTTTACTCGATCCGTAATCCATCATCCCGTGACTAACTCCTTAGTCACCTTGAGCTCATTATGATGATGCCTTACCGAGTGGGCCCAGAGGTACCTCTCCGTCACACGGAGTGACAACATCCCAGTCTCGGTTCGTACCAACTCAACAGACACTTTCGGAGATACCCGATGCGTACCTTTATAGCCACCCAGTTACGTTGTGACGTTTGGCACACCCAAAGTATTCCTACGGTATCCGAGAGTTGCACAACCTCATGGTCTAAGGAATAAATATTTGACACTGATTATGCATTACGAACTATACGATCTCGTGCTATGCTCAGGATTGGGTCTTGTCCATCACATCATTCTCCTAATGATGTGATCCCGTTATCACTGACATCCTATGTCCATGGTCAGGAAACCGTGACCATCTGCTGATCAACGAGCTGGTAACTAGAGGCCTACCAGGGACTCATTGTGGTCCATATATTCACACATGTATCGCTGTTTCCGTACAATAGAATTCAACCATGAATAACACACGATTATCACGAACAAGGAAATATAATAATAATACTTTTATTATTGCCTCTAGGGCATATTTCCAACAGTCCAAACATCACTATGCAATAACTGAAACGGAAAGGTGGAAATAGTTGTAGACTCGCTAAAAGGAAGACGAACGTGCTTGCCAAGACGGCAAGCCTCACAAGTGTGGTTGTCAACCTTATTACATGAGAAAGAAAAACTCTGGAGAATCTGACGCATAACGATGGAGTTGGGATGACCGAGGCGGGCGTGCCAAAGATCGACACTGGCGGCAAAGGCGGCGGGGCGACGGGTGGAGGTGGCACCAGAGGGATGCACCGGATAAAGCTCGTCCGAGCTGTCACATCGATGGAGAACCATCCGTGTACGGGCGTCCTTCACAGAAAAACCGAATTTGTCAAATTCAACAGTTATAGGATTGTCACGAGTAAGGTGACGAACAGAAACTAGATTGGTGACTAAGTTAGGAGACACAAGAACATTAGACATGTTAACAGGAGTAGAGGAAGAAGGAAAAGACATATGACCGACATGTGTAATGGGTAGAGAGGAACCGTTACCAACGGTGATGCGAGTAGGAGTATGAGTGGGGGTGGCAGACGTGAGGTTACCGGGATGAGCAGTCATGTGAGCGGTGGCGCCCGAGTCCATGTACCAGTCACCACCGCCACCGTAGGAGCTGGGTGGCGGGGCGGCGTGCAGGGCAGCAAGGAGGGCCGGGTCCCATGGTGGCGGCACCTGAGGCGGGTAAGACCCGCCGTAGGCCGGCGCGGGAGCGGCACCGAAGGCCGGCGCGGCGGTGGCGCTGTAGGCGGGTGCAGCTCCATAAGCGGGCGCGACGGTGGCGCCGTAGGCAGGTGCGGCACCATAGCCACTGAAGGGCGCCGCATTCTGCGCGGCGAAGAGAGCCTGGTGGCTCGCCGGACGAGGCCCGAGGATGCCCGGCGCGGGTGCCCGGGGGATCGGCATGGAGTACGCGTGTACCACACCAGTCCACGGGTTGGTGTCGTACGTCCATGGGGGGTTGACCTGCTGCTACTGACGAGGGCCCCCCCGGGCGCCTGTTGCTGCTTGCGGCCGCCCCCGCGACGGTGGCCGCGACGCCCGCCGCCGGGCTGCTGGGGGCAGCGGGAGGAGCGGGGGGCGCGGGCGGCAGGGGGAAGTACCCCGGAGGCGCGGGAGGCGGCGGCTGCTGGCGTGGCGCGGGTGAGGCGACGGGTGGTGGAGCGCCACGTGAGGTGCCGGCGGCGAGGGTGTGATGCTGCACGCGCTTCTTGACTCCCTTCATCCGACGCTCCTCCAACCGCAAGTACGTCACAAACTTGGGGAAGGAGGGCTCCGGCATCAAGGTGAGGTTGAAGGCGGCGTTGCCGAAGTCCTCGTTGAGGCCGGCGGTGAGAGTGCTGAGGAGGAGGTTGTCATCAATCTTGGCACCAATGTCACGGAGCTCATCCGCCAACGTCTTCAGGCGGCGGCAGTAGTCATCAATGGACTGGTCATTCTGGTGACAGTAAAAATATTCCTGCTGCAAAAAAACGCGGCGCTGAAGCTTGTTGTCGGTGAAGAGACCGTTCAGCTTGACCCACAGGGTGCGAGCGTCGTCGCCAGCACTCACGACCGTGTGGAACAAGTCCTTGGAGATGGTGGTGAAGAACCACCGGATGATGGTGGCGTCGATGGCGATCCACTCAGCGTCGTCCATCATGTCGCGAGAGTCGATGGTGCCGTCCACGTGATCCATGAGGCCGTTCTCGCGGAAGAGCAGCGTGAAGTACGTCTTCCACGCGAAGTACATGGAGTTGGAGGCATCGAGGACGAGGGGGACACGTGTGTTGATGTTGATGTCGCGGATCTCAGCGGGGTCAACCGCGAACGGATTGGAGGAAGCGGACGACATGGCGGCGGCACAGCGGGGTAGGGCGGCGCGGCGGCGTAGAGAGAGGGAGGGGGCGGCGGCTGCGGCGTGGAAAAGTGGCGGCGGCGGCAGATTGGGGCGGCGGCGGCAACCCGAGGTGGCGGCGGCGCGGGTGAAGGTGCGCGGCGGCGGTGTGGGGCTGCGGCGGCGGCGGTGGGGAGAGGCGGCGCGCGCGAGGAGGAGGCGGCGCGACGGGTGGAGATGTAGCGGCGGCGGCGGCAGTGAGGCGCGGCGGCGGCGGCGGCCCGAGGCGGCGGCGGCTAGGGTTAGCGGAAGTGATAGGAACGACTTGCGATAGATACCATGTAGAGAATGATTTGGTGCATCGATAATTGATTGATCATGCACTAGGCACATATATATAGGTACAAGGGATGCGACCGGTGTCTTGTCTCCCAAGATACAGGTAAATATAGAGGGAGAGAGACACACCAGGTACGGCATACAAAACCCAAACCTACGTACATGTACACATATTCAACATATAGGAAAAGATCATCAGATGAGAAGGGCCCATGCTTACAGCAAGCGCGGTGCACACACACATACATGTCATCTTGACAGCACTTGCGATCATCCTTTCTATCGGTCTGGTCCATGCCATACTGCACATGCCATGCGGATCTCAATCAAGTACTTAACTGAGCGATCGAACATCTCATGTGCTACCATACTCCTTAATCCTTATACCACGACCTAGATGTATGAACCTACACCCTACCCTATTGTGGCAGCCTGCGGGAAGATGTCTATGATAACGAGGCAGTAGAGATTTGTGTTTATTGGATTGAAAACGGATGGCAGTCCCGTATACGCTAAAGTGGCCTCCCTTCCAATCAACACGATCGTTTCTTACAAACTTCTGTATAGTACATTAATCTTCTATGGTTCTGCAGGATTCTGTTGTTTCTTATTTGCATTTTGGTGAAAGCAAAAAAAAAATACATTATGAAATTTAGTTGATGTAAAATATGCCATAAGTTTTATGAAACTACTCCACGACGACATCTCATGGCCGACTTACGGACGATCAAACAATCCAGCGACCCTTGCAAAGTCAATCATGCGCATGTGTGGCTGATTTAATCTGTCGTTTTCGTGTGTATCTTTATCTTTACCTAATAATAAAGAGTCGTGTCACTTTGCAGAAAAGCCCCTCTGTTATATGCTAATTAACCCGTGGTAAAAATTTAAGTGGTCAACGGTGAAAAACGTTTCGTTCGTGGGCTCACGCACGGGCTCTCCTCCCCGCGCAGCGCCCCTCCCGCGGTCCAAAACGAATCGGTACGAAGCAAAAAATAAACCAGCCATGCTCTGCCTCACGGCGCTCCGCCCCGCCCCACGCACCTCCGGCCACGCCCCGCGCGCCGCCGGCCGCCTCCTGCCCCGCCCCGCACCGCCTCACCGCGCGTCGTCGACCGCCTCCTGCCTCTCCCAATCCCGTCTCCTCCTCACTCGCGGCTTTTTTCGCCGTTCACGGCTCCCCTCCATCTACTGGTCGCGACCTCGCGAGAGGCAGAGGATTGGAGGGTGCGGCGCTGGCGTCCGGCTCCCGATCGGTAGCCGTTCGAGGGTGAGGAAGGCAGGGCGCAGGGTCCTCCGGCGTGCGGTGGTGCTTGGGATGCGTAGGTGGCTGGGCGCGTGGATCTAGGAGGGTCCGGATCTGACCGGTCGAGGATAGGGCGACCGGCGGCGGCGGCGGCGCCTTGAACTCCGGGGGTGGCGAACTTGCTTTCTGAGAGAGCAAAGAGTGAGTTGACAGAGATGGAGAGAGACCATGGAGTGGAGGAGAAAGGAAGAGGAAGAGGCGCTGCCGTGGTTGGTTCTCCGGCGGCGCTAGATCGGGGCACAGGCGCAGAGGTCTTGCTCGGGGACGCGAAGATCCAGAGATGCACTCAGGCGTGAGGTTGCTCGATGAGGCTGCGAGCATGGGGATGAAGTGGGAACCTCCCCTAGCCTCCTTCCTCTCCTCGTCGTTCAGGAAGCAGGCTGCCACCTCTGCTGGACGCCAGGACGACGGCAGTCAAGGTCAACGCCCTGCTCGATGCCCCCATCTATTGCTGGACGCCCTCACCCCCTCATTGGTTGAGCTCAAGGCCACCTTGCTCCGCCTCCGGCAGTCCAGCTCATCCAATCCGGCCGGTCCGCTCCCCAGCAAGGCGGCTCCTTCAGTCTGCACTCTGCAGCACACCACGCTGAAGCCTCCACCACCTCAGACTCCTCAAGGTGTAAGCTTTGTTTTTTGTTTATACAGAAGATGCAAGATTCTCCCGTTGCCATGTAAGTAGCACTTATAGTTATAGTAGACAAGGAGCTCGGCTTTTGATTATAGACTAGCTAAAAAACATTTCAAACAAATTACTCACTCAGCAGCATCTCAAATAAGTAGTACATAGTATTTTGATCTTTGTCTGTACATATATTGTCCTTCCTGTATTGTAAATAGATTATGCTTACAGTACATAGTTCAGTTTACTTTTAGTTTCTAAATTAAATTAATCAACTATATGCACCTATAATTTAGTAAAACTTACTTTTGTTTGTTTCTTTTTCTGTAGTAGTAGGCTGCTTGCAAAATATCTTCATCACAATCAGGGGCATGTACAACTATATTTATGCTGTAGATACACTCAGAGCAGAACCAGCCCAGTTCAGAAGAAGCTGAATGATCTCGTTTATGTGATGTTCAACAAGAGGCTGGACTCGGAAGTATAACAGTTTATAATTTATTGTTGGGCCAAAATTATATCATGGTTTATATACATGCATCAATTCTTCAAGTAGCTCACTACTTGATTCCGTTATGAGAATAACAACTGCAGATAGAGCAATTAATCTTGCTTCGGTGCTAGATGAATAACTTCATTATGGGTTGTGTCGTCCGAGGTAAATTGATACTACCCACTATAGGAAAATTCCAGATGCATTATGAGGGGAGTGGCGAAGCCGGAGGGGCTAAGGTATCCTCGACATGGGTGCTCGACGGCGCGCCGTAGACCAGGAGGAGGATCTCCTGTGGAGCTTGGCACAAGCGAGATACTTGGATGTAACTTCAGTACAACACCGCGCTTTTTTTAGAATTTGTTTTGTGGTGCAGGAGCTTCAAGACAACATGGGGAAGCAGGCTTCATGGCCAGGAATCATGCAGTAGTGCACTGATATATGTTTTGTGGTACAGGAGCTTCAAGACAACAGGGGTAGCAGAGGCAGCAAATTTTTCTATGATTTTCTCACCAAATCTGAAATTATTTGGCCCCTAAATTCTAATCCCTTTGTGAAAGAAGAGTAATTGTGGAATATGGTCTATGAATGTTGACAGATTTGATTGCAGCAGGGACTGACAATGTTAGTGCAGTCCTCACCGTTGCACATATATTTCAAGGTAAAATTAAACTTCAAGAACATGATCAAGCAGGAGCTTCATGCAACATTGGACGTGAGAAGGTATGGTGTAGAACAACTGCCACCTCCACTCTGCCCTGCCCCTCTGCAATGTCCTCGACGACCATGCGGGCCACCTTACCGCTCGCTTCGCATGCGACCACTTCATCCCCAACCTTTCCTCCCCAGGTTCAGTCTTCCCCCCTTCTTCATAACCCTTGCAGTTGGACAATGCACTCAAGATATTTTTGATGAATTGTTAACTTGCCAAGGCTTCTGGGTGACATAATGAATTTTCTCAGGAATAGTTAATCACATTTTGGTCATTCAACTGGTGATAGATGCTGGCAAGTTCCTGAGCTACAAAGAACGTACATAAGTGGTTGGAATGGTCAATTAACTACATAAACCAAGACACCATAAAACAAGTTTGACAGATCAACTGAAATATGAACATTATTGGCCCAAAGTTACAGCACTGCACGTATCAGTTGTAATGATAGTCATTCTACCATGTGTTTTTCTTCTGCTAGCTTTCCATCAAAGATATCAGTTGTAGTTATATGTATATCTTTATCATTTAGTTGTATAATTTCATCGAAGTGCTCCCGCATGTTTGCGTTTAATGGATCAGGAGTGCTGTTTGCGCCCAGTAAGATTTTTCTTTTCTTAAGCCACAAACGATCCCCTGCTACCTGGTTTGTGTACTACTGCTCCTGTTACTATAAATTGTTCAACTATATCAATTTATTTAGGATAAATGTCTCTTGTCCCGTATTAAGTCCAGAAAACATGCCCTCGATAAATTCAGCGTTTCTTTACCTAGATCAATTAATTTTAGATCGTATCACATGACACCAACTAAGTCCAACAAACTCTGCCCTCCATCAAATCATCATTTTTTCTATCAGTGACACAAGTCCCGCAACCTAGATTTTCGGTCGAGCAAACCTGATACATGGCAACTATCATTCGCCCGATAGAGAAGCACCTGCGAGGTGGCGATCATCGGTGTGCGCAACCGCAGTGTCCTGACGTATGCTATGTTTTCACCCGTTGCAACGCACGGGCATTTTTGCTAGTATCAAGACTATGTTTTATCATGGAAATTATATACCCCTGATGATATAATTAATTGTGGTCAACCTTGGTATGACCAAGTTATACATGTATCCCAAAAAGATAAAAATTGGTCATATTTAAGTATTTGTTTGAGAATTTATTTTTACCATGTGGTATTAGTTAACGTGCATTGCACATGCACGAGTACTATAAAAATGTTCAACCAACAAAACAAAGTTACTATGTAATTTTTTATTTATTTGAATGCATTGTTATGACTGACTAGATGATACACCGCGCGTTGCTGCGGGAATTGGTTGCAAAATATTGAAGTGAGATTTATTTTTTCCTTTTGTAGGAATATGAACATTGGTAATGAAATGACAAACTGGAATTGAAAATAATATATAATTTATTGTACTTGAGTATATTGTATAGTTTCAAAATATCCATTACATATAAGTAGAATAATAGAATGAATGGTGTGTCTATACCCATGCATGAATATGCACTCATTTCAGAAAAACCAAAGTGTATAGCTGAATCATATGTATTTTCTAAGAATACACGTGCACCCGCTTTACAAAAATTTTCCTGGAGCCTTAGACAGTAAATATATGCATTTATGACCTATAGTAGAAAAAATAATAAATAAATTAGACATTCTTGATGTGTGTAAGTATGACCATCGGTTTATATATCTTAGCTGACCTCACTCTCCACCCATATCTCATCTTCTAAAAGACATTCCAAATCTCGACGTGTCAAGGTTGTGTCATGGATATTCACCAACTTGGTTTTGCTAGGGAAGGACATGATGTATTCCTTCATTTCAGCAAAATTAATAGCACATGCATTTTCACTTATCTCATTCAGATCCATCTGAAACAACATAGACATTAGTCGACAGCGGAACACATGCAATGATTACCACACATAAGCGTATGTAGAAGCTGATCCGTTGGTTGCTAATACGTGAATGCAAGGAGCTCACCTCGGCGGGTGCGACGGACGTGACGAGCGGAGCGCAGAGGCAACGGCGGTCACGATGCAGCATCACCGGGAGGACGGTCTTGAGGTGCTTTACACCAGTGAGCCCGTCCCGGATGCCCTCTGGTCGACGCCGTCCACAGCTTCTCTTCCACACCTGATGAACGTGCCCACAAAGGATCGGCCAGAGAGAGAGAAGAAAGAGATATATGCAGGGCCGTCAATGGGGTCGGGAGAGAAGCCTAGAGATTTATTTCCTTCTCTTCCGCTGAACTCGGGAAATCCTTCCTGCATGTGACGCACGGCCTTAACTGTCCTGCAATCTCCACGATTATCTTCCCTACATACACGTGATTGTTTCCTTTTGATTTGTTAACATATTGGCTAGTACCATTATCGCATGCAAAAATATCGTGAGCAAGAAAATCGCCCGAGATATCGTTTGGAAAGAATTGATTGTCATGCATTATTGCGTTTGGAAAGGAGATATGCTTTATTGTGTTTGGAAAGAAGATTGATGACCGTCATGAATGAATTGATTGTGTCTGGTTACCGTACGTTAATTGAGTGCGTTTGGAAAGAATTGATTGTCATGCATTATTGCGTTTGGAAAGAATTGATTGTCATGCATAAATCGGGGACGTAAGGGGGGAAATGAAACCTGACTGCGTGCGGTGAGTGG
>LR738714.1:747863441-747920536 GCA_902687465.1 Secale cereale
GGGCTATCTGTTGAGATGTGGCAAACGCCCGACGTCTGGCTGCCTGGGAGAGCATGAGACGACTGGCTATGCGAAAAGAGAGTTAGAGGAGTGGCTATCTTTTTCTTATTTATTATCTTCAAGGAAAAAAAGGATCGGCTATTTATTGTGATGATATAAATGTCACATAACCTAGCAAGTCATTTTTAGATAATAGACCAAAAAGTTATGTATAAATGAGCCTAAAAATTAATAGCTCATGGAATGCTCAACAACATTCATCATTTTTTTGTCATAAGGGACGACATCTAACTTTATTTTATAACATGAAAATGGCTTAGGAGACATCGGATCTACCTTATTTGCTGGGGAAAGGTCATGGACGACGCATGCCTCCTCCCCTTTGATGGCGGGGGTGGATCGACACAAACACGTGGGGAGGGGATCAGGGCAGGGAGCATGGCAGTTGGCAGGGAACTCCTCTTTGGCGGCCCGTGGGGAAATATGATGTGAAGAAGAGATGGCGCAACGATGAAGGTGAGGTGGGAATCATCTATTTTTACAGGATAGGGCTAAAGCGAGAAATGTCCAGCTATGGCGAGAACTTGAGGGAGGGGGAGGGTTCGAGAGAAAAAGGAAGGGTGCCTTGTGGGGTGTAGTTTTTGTGTTGGACCTGCATGTTGAAGTTAACATGGCGGATATCCCGTACAACCACATTTCTCCCTGGCACATGGTTTGAATTTGGGGGAGCCTGGACTATTCAGACGGTTCAATTTTGGGGAGCCAGCTGGGCATGCATACATGCCCGGACGTATGAGGAAGAAATGATCTTTGACCTTTTTTTTAAATGCATTATTGCCCGTAGCAACGCACGGGCATTCTACTAGTAGAGGATGGAGGAAGAATAACAGAAAGATAGTAATTGGGAGGTAAAAAAAACAGGGAACGCACGGGCAACGCACGGTGCTTGATGTGCACAATTGAAAGAAGAAGAATATTTATGTCCCGCCGCAATGCACGGGCAATTACCTAGTCACCTTAAACACATCCAACTGTCTATATTACCCTAATAATCTGCCATTCAGATTAACATCTCAGATCAAATGTTCTGCCGAGCAGACTCAATCGTTATGTGCTCCGGGTCCCAATCCCCGTGGGCCCGCCCATAATTTGCCGATCGATTCCATCCAAATCGTGCATCCCTGAAACAAACATGCGCCGCCACTCCTTCGTTCCCCATTCTCCTGACGTCGCCCCTCTCTTGAGCCCGGCGCCACATCCCATCGACGCCCTCGGTGGCCAGGCCCGCGAGGACGCCCGCCAACGGCATCCTCCCGGAGGCAACATCACGCTAGGGTTCTCCCGCCTACGTCGAGTCCACCAAGCCGCCTGCCCACGACGCCTCACGCCATGGAGACCGAACGGCGAGGTGGGCAGCGACATAGGAGAAAGGAGAGATGAAGAGACCAGTGGGGGATGGACGAGATGGCTTCGATTCAGGACGGCGACAAGTAGGCATGGCAACTCTAGGGATTTGCTCTGCCCCGATCTGGAAGATAGGGAGCATGGAAGCCGAACGGCAAGGCGACGATGGGGATTGGAGGGAGGAAAGGGGACATGTTGGTGATGACGAGGTAGTCTCGATCTGGAGCAAGATGAGGACGGCACCTTGCAGGCACCGCGAGAAGGGAGGGGAGGAGAAACATGAAGGGCGCAGTGCTGACGAGTTGAGTATGAGTTTGGACGCATCCGAGGTTGAGGGAGGCGGCCACCAGGGGGCTTGCTGTTGCTGCAGCTTTGCGCGCTTGCTGCTCATTGTTTGTGGTATGAATCTGCTGCCATTGCTGCACGTATGTGTGCTTGCGCCACTGATGGTATGTGCATGGAAGAGGAAAGGAAGCAATGCACGTGAGTTCGCACTGATGAATCTACAAGTATTTCATTTGATTTGGTGAACTGGCCACACGCTTCTTTTGTTCTTTTAGGCGTTACCATGAACTGACACATATAACAGTTGACCACTGTAATATTGTTATTGGTAGAAATGAATTTCTTTTTTGAAACAACGATTATCACTAATATAAACAACTTGGCCTGTGTTCTACTAAAACATATTGTTTAGTATTCACGTTGATTTTAAAGATACATGTATAACACAACAGATGATAAATCGCTAAAATATTCATTCATCCGCTGCAACGGACAGACAATTGCCTATACAAATAAAAGCCGCAACAACATTTTAACTAGCTTCATCGATTTATTTTCGTCCATAGCTTTTATGCTTTAGACATTTCTTGACTTGAATTTAGATGTTTTTTTACAACTTGTTTTCAAACTGGGAGTAATATACTAGGGAGAGATAAACTGAAGCAACATCAATATGAGCTAGACTTATATTGACAGAGAAGGTGCATATTTCTTCATATTATTCGTGTATGACATGTAACACAAATGTAAGATAGTTATGATGTGATCTCAACAGGAAAATAGTTAAGTTGAACTGCCTAGGTTATATATGTTTTGTCCTGTAATGTTGACAGCATGAGTGTTAGTTAAAGAAAAGATGAAATTCATCAGAAGCACTTCACAATCTATAATTGGTCATTTGGGAAATGAGGGTTTGTTCCTCCGAGATTAGATATCATTTTTTTACTCGCATTGTCAGGTTTGGGAGAATAGAATGCTCAATGTTTTGCTTTTTTTTTTGTATCTTTCCATAAACATATTACATAAGTACTTGGGACAGCGTCATGTGTGCAAAAAAAAGGAACTTTTGGTTAGGAAACACATTACGTTCGTCCATCTAAGAGGTGGTCAATTAGATATTCCTATCAATGCAAGGGAAAACTATATTTTACATTCAACTGTTTATAGTTAGTGGGTGGAGGAAGAATATGTATATGGTAGACGTGGTTGGTGTTCATCCCCACTAGAATATGTATTCCCCTGTTCGCATACAAGAAAGCCGCGAATCTTGTAAAAGAAGTTAGTTTTGACAGTGTGTAGAGATAACATTATACATATACAGAATGGCAATTTTTTAACCTTAAGGTGCGATTCGTAACCAATCACTTCTGCTAATGATGTGGCGCACCAAGTCTGTATTTCCTTTATAACTTAAGCCAATTGTCTTTTTTTCAGTTTGGTTTTTAAGTTTCATGGTTCTCTGAAAAACTTATCACACTGCTTTGAAAAGGTTAGATTTCCCACTCTACCAATTTAACTAACCAAATAAAAAAATATTTTTTCCTGTACAATTAGTAAAGATCAAAAGATAGAAGGCATTATTTTACCTTACTGTACCAAAATTTATAAGAAGTTCAATTTTTTTACTAGCCAACTAAGTAACCAGTGATGGCAGCTTGTTGTTTGCAAAAGAAAATTGAGGAGTTTTGTTTTGGTGTTCCAGATGTTTCAGTCAGGGAACCTCCACTCTTGTTCTCTATGTTGGTTCATGTGGATTGTCCGGGTCAGCTATGAATGTTTCTTGCTGTGATAAATTTGATCCAGTTATTTATTTGCCTCCTTCTACTGTAATTTATAAGTTTCTTACCAGATGTACAACAAAGACGGATTAACAAGACAATGTTTTGTATCTACAGTCTCTTCGTTCCATTTATCGATTACAAGAACCCCAGAAAAGGGGAAAATGCTTTGTTGGTGTACAGGTGCTTGACTCAACCTCATTTTCAGTACTTTTTGTGTCATGGAGAAGGTTCAAGTTTGTGTTGGTTCTGACATTCATGCATCATAAATTGAACATAATGACTGACCACAAACCATTTTATTTGGCACGTGGAGAAAATATAAGCAAGACAATCTTAGCAAGGGCATGGCGCTCGATATAGGAGTAGAAATTTATTTGGTATGTCCTCCGTCGACTTCAGTTCACCATATGTTATTTCATTTGTCAATAGGGCAAGTATTCAGCCTGAAAAATATCACATTCAAGGCCAAAAGTACCAGTTGTCAAACACTGTATTTCCATAATCTTGTCTTCATACTTACTTTTACTGACCAAGAAAAATAAACTATAAAGGAATCTTCTCAGAAAATAGATAAAAGATCATTTTCTGTTCGAAATATACAACTCCCAACTTTCTGTTTTGTGCATGTTCATCCCGCTGGATGGTGTTGTAAAACAAGCCAATCAGCATGCATGTCGTTTGTTGGAAATAAAATGTACGAGTGATTCTTGGCATCTGCATTGCTGAATCCAACATTGATCCTGCCTTGTAAGCATACGTTTGTAAATTCTCTTGGGGAGAAAAGGTATAAATTGCAATTTGCAACATTGCCCCAAAATAGATAAGGTTCACACATATAATCATCAATTTGTGTAGTTTGTGATCTCAGAGTTTTTGAAAATACTATTAATGATCTCTATCTGTATATAGAGAAGTAAAAAAAAAAAAGACATTTAAAAACTTTAAGCCTAACTCTCAGTTGCTGCAAGAGCCTGAAAATGTGGTTTTCTGACTCCCATGAAAACTTGGAAAGTATCGAATCATATCATATGGAAAGTATCGTACCATATCATATGATGAATGTTATCTTGGTTGTTTCTTGTTGTCAACTTTCTTACACTACCAGAAAGAACTATAAGCACAGGTGGTATGAGACATTGCAAGGTGTATTTGATTCGGGGGTGGGAGTATATCTAAATAAAGCATTTGATGTGCATAGTGAGACGCGCATTGCACGTGCAAGCTTACTAGTGGAATGAAACATTTTTCTACATTGTATACTTTTTTTGGCAATGTGAGAACAAACATTATGGAAACTCGTGAAAGATTTTTTTTTTGGTATGTACATTTTTTTTAATGTATGAAAGATTTTCTGAATTGTGCGAACATTTTGGCTATATTTTAGAAATATTTTCAAAATGCACGTACATATTTTTAAGCACGTGGAATTTTTTTGATGTAACTAACATTTTCATACACATGATTAACATTTTTATTTACACGTTAAACATTTTTTTATGAATGATTAACGTTCTTTCAATCTTTATGTAAATTTTATTTTTTATTATATGGAAAATATTATGTAATACTATAAACAAATCGAAAGCAAAAAAGGAAAATAAAAAAATGAAGAAAAAACGAAAAATGTGAATGACATCAGCGCAGCGCGGCATCTGGTTACTGTGCATGCTCAGTTCCTGCTGGAAGCGCCGTTCATAGGTGATGCTTCAGGCGGTACATAGGCGCACCCCACAAATGATATGTATGGCTCATGGCAGTACATAATCTTTTGATCGTCTACTAGCCTACGAAGCTGAGCCAGTCCATTAGGAACTACTCCCTCCGTCCCAAAATTCTTGTCTTAGATTTTCCTAGATACGGATATATCTAATACTAAAATATGACTTGATACATCCGTATTTAGATAAATCTAAGACAAGAATTTTGGGACGGAGGGAGTAATAAAATGCGCGCCCTTCGAGAAGATTCCTCCTTGGTTTTAGGAATTTTACTCAGGTATTTTTTTTCACTGGGTTTTTCTATTTTTCTATACGTGTTTTTTCCTTGGCTTTCATTGGGTATTTTGTGTCCCTTTTAATCCATATACATTTTTTGAATCCACGGACACTTTTTAAGCACACACTATTAAAACCGGGATTTGGTCATTAATTTTTTTAATTGGAGAACAGTTTTTAATTCATAAACATTTTTTCGTACCAGTGAACATTCTCCGAATTTTGAACATTTTTAGAATTAATGAACTGTACTTAAATTCGTAAACTTTTTCAAATTTATGAAAAAAAAATCCATGAAATAGTTTATTTAGAATTGAGAACATGTTTTCAAATGCATGAACCTTTTTTAAATCCACAAATATTGATTAAAATCCAAGAAATGTTTTTGAATTCATGAACTTGTTTTCAATTCATGAACCTTTTTTTAATTCAAGAACCATTTGAAAAATTCTTGAATATATTTTAAAAAATTATTGAAAAGTTTTTGAAAACATGAACAACTTTTAGTTCAAGAGAAATTTTCATATTTGTGAACATACTTTGACATTTGTGAGTATTTATAAAATCATGAAATTTTTTGTATTCATGAACATCTTTTGAATTTTGCAAACTATTTAAAAAACATTAAAAATATATGAAGTTAAATATAGCTCGAAATAAAAAAGAGCTGATTTGCGCTCGCTGGGAGGACCGTTGGGAGATGCTCGCTCGTGCTGGCTGGAGAACACTAGTGCGGTGGCCTAGGCCCATGTAGCAGCTGGCGACCTGAGCGACGTGACGCTTCTCTACAAGCAACGAGCAGTACACAACGGTATCCACAGAAAAAAGGTAAGGTATTTGCCAGCATGTTGACTCTTTTGAGGAAGTTATTGTAGGGGATAAAAATAGTGAGGGAGATGGTCATGTACTTTTTCACAAATAGAGAGACTTGTTCCATTTGATGCTCATTGTCCTGCTATTGTACTTTCATTAATACTGGCCAGGGATAGATTAATCGTACAGTCTCAATACAGATATATAAATAAATCGTAACATGGTAATAGATTTTTTTTACTGCAACACCATAATGAAATTAACTATCACATATCAAAAGTTCCACCATAAAAATTACATAGATGATCAAAATTGTGTTTGGCGGCTTATATGATCTGGACATGGTAGCGAAATGAGAGAGAATGCTAAATATTTACATCTACAGCGGGTGGACTACTCACATCTAATCAGGAAGCAGCTCTGAGGTGATCTTGATGAATAACAATAATGAATTTTCCATTTGGCAGAATGCCATAGAGGCAATTAGGATACTTTTCTCTCCCGTTCTTGAATATTTTGATGCAACAACGAGGGTGGAATTTCATAGATAACTTATGGTAGGCCTAACTCGTATAGAAGAGGGCGACAGTCGAAGGACATGCTCATAAACCATATGTGAGTCCCCTCCCCCTTCCTTGATGCACCCAAGGAATGCTACAGCCACTACCCCAAAGGTGCCATTTGGCGAGCTTTGTGAGTCTTCTTGGAACTTGCTTCCAAATATATGTCCATTTTCTTTCAAAGTTTATGAAATCACAAACATTGCTAACTTACGCTTTATAATGATAATTGGCAGGGTTAGCCCCAAGAATAATAAATAGTTTAATTAAATTATAAAAAAATACATTTAAACTTTAAAATGGACCGGTACGTGAACAATTAACGTATTGGTGGAGGGCCCCGTGCACCAGCCTCTAGTTGTCAAACACAATCGAAGGTGGATGACACTATTGGCCACCACCGTCAATGCACCTCAAGGTAGCACAAATAAGCGCACTCCCAATGCATTGGCTCTTATCAAGTAATTATATGTAGTGGAAAAAATTAGAGACAAACACCACTCTCCTCTTTAAATATAGAGTCGTCTTTTTGATGTACATCCTTTTATGTAGAATCATCTTTAATCGAACCAACACTAGCCTCTGTTGCACTAGCTTGGTGTAACCCCTGCCACAGCAACATGTTCCTAGCCGTTACGCCCGATAGCATCTGGACTGTCCCTGCAGACCTACACTAGTCTTTCATGCGCATTTTGTCCTCATTCGTGCACATCCGAGATCAATGCCAAACACATACTTTGAGGTCATCGGAAAAGAATGAATTACTTGTTGATATAAGTAGTCTACTGGTATTAAGCTATGATGTCACAGTTGGATCTGACTGAGAGGATACAACCGATTCGAGCGGTCCTTCTTAGTTAGGTCCAGTGTGGCTTTAAGAAGTGTGCGGGCCAGAATTTCTGTGCAACCAGGCAAGCAAACATGATGATTTTGCATCACAGGGTGATACGTCTCCAACGTATCTACTTTCCAAACATTTTTGCCCTTGTTTTGGACTCTAACTTGCATGATTTAAATGGAACTAACCCGGACTGACGCTGTTTTCAGCAGAACTGCCATGGTGTTGTTTTTTGTGCAGAAATAAAAAGTTCTCGGAATCGCCTGAAAATCAACGGAGATTTATTTCAGAAAATATAAAAAAATACCTGCAAGAAGATCCACACCGGGGGACCCACGGGCTGTCCTCGAGGGTGGGGGCGCGCCCCCCTGCCTCGAGGGCCTCCCGATGCTCCACCGACGTATCCCCAGGTCCTATATATTCCGTTTCGTGGAGAGAAAAATCAAGGAGAAAGAATTATAGCGTTTTACGAGACGGAGCCGCCGCCAAGCCCTAATCTCTCTCGGGAGGGCTGATCTGGAGTCCGTTCGGGGCTCCGGAGAGTGGAGATCATCGCCATCGTTATCATCAACCTTCCTCCATCATCAATTCCAGGATGCTCACCGCCGTGCGTGAGTAATTCCATTGTAGGCTTGCTGGACGGTGATGGGTTGGATGGGATCTATCATGTAATCGAGTTAGTTTTGTTAGGGTTTGATCCCTGGTATCCAATATGTTCTGAGATTGATGTTGCTATGACTTTGCTATGCTTAATGCTTGTCACTAGGGCCCGAGTGCCATGATTTCAGATCTGAACCTATTATGTTTTCATGAATATATGTGTGTTCTTGATCCTATCTTGCAAGTCTATAGTCAGCTACTATGTGTTATGATCCGACAACCCCGAAGTGACATTAATCGGGACCACTCCTGGTGATGACCATAGTTTGAGGAGTTCATGTATTCACTATGTGTTAATGCTTTGGTCAGGTACTCTATTAAAAGAAGGCCTTAATATCCCTTAGTTTCCAATAGGACCCCGCTGCCACGGGAGGGTAGGACAAAAGATGTCATGCAAGTTCTTTTCCATAAGCACGTATGACTATATTCGGAATACATGCCTACATTGCATTGATGAACTGGAGCTAGTTCTGTGTCACCCTAGGTTATAACTTCTACATGATGAATTGCATCCAACATAATTTCCCATCACTGATCCAATGACTACGAGCTTTACCTATATTGCTTGCCGCTTATTTACTTTTCTGTTGCTATTATCACAAAAACTACTAAAACACTATCTTTACTTTTATTACTGCTACCACCACTATCATATTACTTTGCTACTAAACTATCCTGCTGCAGATACTAAGTTTCCAGGTGTGGTTGAATTGACAACTCAGCTGCTAATACTTAAGAGTATTCTTTGGCTCCCCTTGTGTCGAATCAACAAATTTGGGTTTAATACTTTACCCTCGAAAACTGTTGCGATCCCCTACACTTGTGGGTTATCAAGACTATTTTCTGGCGCCGTTGCCGGGGAGCATAGCTCTATTCTTTAAGTCACTTGGGATTTATATCTGCTTATCACTATGAAGAATTTGAAGGACTCAAAAACCAAGATCTTACCCTTAACTACGAGGGGAGGTAAGGAACTGCCATCTAGCTCTGCACTAGATTCTCCTTCTGTTATGAGTAAACTTGCGACACCTACTCCTGCTATTGAATCTGATATGTCGTATGTTCTTGATGATGCTACTTCTGCTATGTATGATGAAACTATCTCTATGCCTGATACTGTGCCACTAGGTGAATTTCTAGATGAACAAATTGCTAAGGTTAGGGAGAGTGCAAATGTTGATGATATTTATGAAAGTGATGATGAAACTACTCCCAATAGATATGAATTGCCTGTTGTGCCTGAGGGTTATGTTATGGATGAAGAAACTGCTAGAGACTTTCTTGCTTGCAATGATAGATACGATCTTAAGAAATTATTAGCTAAGTTGAAAGAAAAGTCCTCGAATGCTAGAATGAAACATGACCCTGCTTTTGCTACTTCACCTATATGTGTCACTGATAAGGATTATGAATTCTCTGTTGATCCTGAGTTAATTACTTTGGTTGAATCTGATCCTTTCCATGGCTATGAGTCTGAAACTGTTGTGGCACATCTTACCAAGTTGAATGATATAGCCACCCTGTTTACCAATGATGAAAAGATTCGCTACTACTATATCCTTAAGCTATTTCCGTTCTTGTTAAAGGGTGATGCTAAGACTTGGTTTAATTCTCTTGATCCTGGTTGTGTGGGTAGTCCCCAGGATATGATGTATTACTTCTCTGCTAAATATTTTCCCGCTCATAAGAAACAAGCTGCCTTACGGGAAATATATAACTTTGCTCAAACTGAAGAAGAGAGTCTCCCACAAGCTTGGGGGAGGCTTCTCCAGTTAATTAATGCTTTGCCTGATCATCCTCTTGAGATGCATGATATACTTGATGTCTTTTATAATGGACTAACCGATACTTCCAGAGACCACCTGGCTAGTTGTGCTGGTTGTGTTTTCAGGGAAAGAACAGTTGAACAAGCCGAATTACTATTGAATAATATGTTGGCCAATGAAAATAATTGGACACTTCCTAAACTAGCCCCTAAGCCAAATCCGGAGAAGAGATGTGTTCTATTTCTCAGTCCGGAAGATATGCAAGAGGCAAAGAAATCTAAGGAAAGAAAAAGGTATTAAAGTCGAAGATGTTAAGAATTTACCGCCTATTGAAGAAATACATGGTGTTGATAACCCGACACAGGTTGTAAAGGTAAATTCTCTTTATAGATTTGATGAAGGTGATATTCCTCGTTATAAGTATGCTAGCCAATGCTTAGATGAGTTTGACAATTTCATTGTGAAACAAGAAAACTTCAATGCTTATGTTGGTAGACAATTACAACACAATGCTTATATGATTGAACGCTTGAGTGATTATCTGTCTAGTGCTAAAGATGAACTGAAACTTATTAGTATACATGCTTCCATGGTCACCACTCGAGTAGAACAAGTACTTAAGGCTCAGAATGATTTGCTCAATGAATTAAATAGTAAGAATAATGACTATGTTGTTAGAGTTGCAACTAGAGGTGGCAAAATGACTCAGGAACCTCTGTATCTTGAAGGCCACCCTAAGAGAATTGAGCAAGATTCTCAGAGAGATAATTTAGATGCACCTAGTTCTTCTAAGAAGAAGAAAAAGAAAAATGATAGAACCTTGCATGCTTCTAGTGAACCTGTAGCTCACCCACCTGAGAATCCCAATGATATATCTGTTTCCGATGCTGAGACACTATCTGGTAATGAACATGAACCTAGTGATAATATTAATGATGATGCTCAACATAGCAATGATAATGATGTAGAGATTGAACCTGCTATTGATCTTGATAACCCACAATCAAAGAATTAACGTCATGATAAGAGAGACTTTGTTGCTAGGAAGCACGGTAGGGAAAGAGAACCATGGGTTCAGAAACCCATGCCTTTTCCTCTGAAACCATCCAAGAAAAAGTATGATGAAGATTTTGAGCGCTTCACTGAAATGATTAGACCTATCTTTTTGCGTATGCGTTTGACTGATGTGCTTAAAACAAATCCTTATGCCAAGTATATGAAAGATATTATTACCAACAAAAGAAAGATACCTGATGTAGAAATCTCCACCATGCTTGCCAATTACACTTTTGAGGGTGGAATGCCTAAGAAATTAGGAGATCCAGGAGTACCTACTATACCTTGCTCCATTAAGAGGAACTATGTTAAAACTGCTTTGTGTGATCTTGGAGCTGGTGTTAGTGTTATGCCTTTCTCTTTATATCGTAGACTTGACTTGAGTAAGCTAACACCTACTTAAATATCTTTGCAAATGGCCGATAAATCAACTGCTATACATGTCGGTATTTGTGAGGATGTGCCTGTTGTAGTTGCAAATATTACTATTCTAACGGACTTTGTTATACTTGATATTCCCGAGGATGAAAGTATGTCTATTATTCTTGGAAGACATTTTTTGAATACTGCAGGGGCTGTTATTGATTGCACCATTCATCAAACTGTTTGGGGAGATTGTTCCTTGGTATGTGACTCCTCCATTGGTCCAATTAGTTTTTGTTCTAGTGCTTTATTTACTGCAAATTTGTGCTGCTATGGTGACCTTGTTCATGTGCTTGCATGTCAAACTTTCTTGGTCCCAAGTAGTTCTAATGCATGATATAGTCTCTAGGCACTTATAGGACTTGTTGCTATCATTCTTGTTGAGTTTGGTTAACTTTTATTGTGAGTTACTAAAAATTTCAGAAAAAAAACAGAAAAATGTCTAGGAAAAACTTCCAAGGTGGTCCTTCAAGGAAGCAAAGACCGAGGCTTGCGTTCCGTGAGCCCGACGACGAACCACCGAGGGATGCTGATGTACGGCCTTGTGAATGGCCGTCGGATAAATTTATGAGTCAAGCGGGCATCAAAGATGAATTTTACGCATATGTGCGTAACGCTGACCTCGAGGACTTCATGCAAGATAAGTTCCTTCAATACCGTGGCTTGACTGATAGCTTTGTGAGAAGGTTTAAATTTTCATCTTCACGTAATTCTCACACTGTCTTGTTTGATCTATATGATAAATCTTATACCATGGACTTAGAGGATTTTAATGAAGCCTGCAAGCTCCCACAGTGGGGCAGTATGAGTGATCCTCGTAAATCTGAATTTAGAGAATTCCTAGCTAGTATTACAGTGGGGGAATCTAGGAACATCACACAAGCCACCACTGGGAGCATACATTTTCCTGCTATTCATTACTTTGCTCTCTTTATCGGTAGATGCTTAAATGGTAAAGATGAGGATTGTCACATGTGTGCCCCTGATCTTAGCATTCTCAGGAGTGCTATACTAGGTGATAGGCAATATAATCTGGGAGCTATTGTTGCACGTAGACTACACCATAATGGTTTGTATGGAGATTTATTTGGTGGGATCTATGCTACTCGCATAGCCCGTTACCTTGGTGTATCTATGCACCCGTATGATGACCCTTTACCTCATGCTTATTTAGACTGTAATGCTATGGCTAGTCACCAGTTTATGGAGTGGGATAATCAAACTCTTAAATATCGACTATTCTTTAACCGGCAACATGCTATCCCTATTGTTCTTCCTGCCCCTACTTTGTTTAACTTTCAGGAAAAGGGGAGATACACTATAACTATGGAGGAGGCGAATGCCCATTACAACATGACGGAGGCAGCCCGCCTTCGAGCTGCAGCTCAGCAGGCAGCATCTGCTGCATCTCAGTACGACCCCAACTACAACTTTGGATATCCATCAGGCCAGTACTGGCCATAGACCAACTTAGACCAAAAGCCTAAGCTTGGGGGAGTACGTGTTTCTCACCGACTTACATTCATGTTCACACACTTATTCTAGCTGTCAGTGCTCACACTCTTTCACTGTACCATCCATGCTTAGTTTAAATTTCTTTTTCTTAGTCTTTTTCTTGTGTGCTAGAAAAACCCAGAAAAACAAAAAATATTAGTTGTAGCTTCTAGCTCATTTAGTTTCCTTGCTTGTAGTAGTAACTAATAATGAAAACCCAAAAAGATTTCCCTTTCTTCTTGTGTTTGTTGGGAGCTTTCTCGTGTAAATAGTTTCTTTTCTTTTCTTTAGGGGTTAAGAGTAGAAGACCATGATTAAAAATGCTTAGTGGCTCTCATATGCTCTATTGTTGATTTAACCTGGAGCCATATTACCTTCTCTTCTCTCTTGTATTAAATGCCTGCAGATTCTAGCCTAGTCCAATGCACGCGCACTATTATTATTTTCCACACCGTTCTGTTGTGCGAGTGAAAGGCAATAAGGATGATATATGATGAACTAGTTGAGATGAGAAAAGCTGGTATGAACTCGACCTATTTTGTTTTTGTAAATATGATAGCTCGTCGTTATTGATTCAGCTTGTTATGAATGAAACATGTTTGCAATGACAATTAGAGATGATAGATGCTTATGCCATGCTTAATTAGTTGAGAGTTTATAATGGTCTATCTTGCGTGCCAACATGATATTAAAATGGTTGTGATGTGGTATGATGGGTGGTATCCTCCTCTGAACGATTTAAGTGACTTGACTTGGCACATGTTCACGCATGTAGTTGAAACAAATCAACATAGCCTTCACAATATTTATGTTCATGGTGATTTATATCCTACTCATGCTTGCATTCATTGTTGATTAATTTTAATGCATGTTCATGACCGTTGTTGCTCTCTAGCTGGTCGCTTCCTAGTCTTATTCTAGCCTTCACCTGTACTAAGCGGGAATACTGCTTGTGCATCCACTTCCATAAACCCCAAAGTTATTCCATATGAGTCCACCATACCTTCCTATATGCGGTATTTACCTGCCGTTCCAAGTAAATTTGTATGTGCCAAACTTTAAATCTTCAAATGAAATTCAGTTTTGTATGCTCGAACAGCTTATGTATCAACTAGGGCTGTCTATATCTTCCATGCTAGGTGGGTTATTCTCACGATGAGTGGACTCCGCTCATCATTCACGAGAAAATAGTTGGTAACCGGGATGCCCAGTCCCATGCTTCAAATCATATTAATTAAACAAAACTCCCCCAGGGTTGTTGCTTGTTTGGACGGTAACCCGTGGATTCGGCTGGCCGTGGAGTGTGCTTGTTGGTGGTTGGGGGAGTATAAACTTTACCATTCTGTTTGGGAACCGCTTATAATGTGCGTAGAATGGGAGATATCGAGATTCATGGTTGTTATGTTGACAATGAAAGTATACCGCTGAAAATGTTATTCAATCTCTATTTAAAAATCGAGCTCTAGCACCTCTAAAAATCCCTGCTTCCCTCTGCGAAGGGCCTATCTATTTACTTTTATGCAGAGTCATCATCCTCTTATCAAAAAGCACCAGTAGGAGAGCACCTCTGTCGTTGCATGTATTACTATTAATTTGCATTGAGTATGATCATGACTGGATCTCTTTTACCATGAATTACAATGTCTAGTCAGTCCTTGATCTTTAAAGGTGCTCTGCATTTATGTTTTGTGGTCCCAGAAAGGGCTAGCGAGATACCATCATGTTATATCATATCATGATTGTTTTGAGAAGTGTTGACATCCGAGGTTTATTATTATTGCTCGCTAGTTGATTATGCCATTGATGTGAGTAGTCTTGAGACCGGAAAGTTATTGTGAATGTGGTTAGTTCATGATCTTGTTGAAAACCTGAATGCTAGCTTACATATTTTCAACAAGAAGAGCAACCAGAGTTTGTCAAAGTTTTTCTTTATCACTTTCAGTTTATCAACTGAATTGCTTGAGGACAAGCAAAGGTTTAAGCTTGGGGGAGTTGATACGTCTCCAACGTATCTACTTTTCCAAACACTTTTGCCCTTGTTTTGGACTCTAACTTGCATGATTTGAATGGAACTAACCTGGACTGACGCTGTTTTCAGCAGAACTGCCATGGTGTTGTTTTTGTGCAGAAATAAACAGTTCTCGGAGTCGCCTGAAAATCAACGGAGATTTATTTCAGAAAATATAAAAAATACCTGCAAGAAGATCCACACCGGGGGGCCCACGGGTTGTCCTCGAGGGTGGGGGGCACGCCCCCCTTCCAGGGTGCGCCCCCTGCCTCGAGGGCCCCCCGATGCTCCACCGACGTATCCCCAGGTCCTATATATTCCGTTTCATGGAGAGAAAAAACAGGGAGAAAGAATTATCGCGTTTTACGAGACGAAGCCGCCGCCAAGCCCTAATCTCTCTCGGGAGGGCTGATCTGGAGTCCGTTCGGGGCTCCGGAGAGTGGAGATCATCGCCATCGGCATCATCAACCTTCCTCCATCACCAATTCCATGATGCTCACCGCCGTGCGTGAGTAATTCCATCGTAGGCTTGCTGGACGGTGATGGGTTGAATGGGATCTATCATGTAATCGAGTTAGTTTTGTTAGGGTTTGATCCCTAGTATCCACTATGTTCTGAGATTGATGTTGCTATGACTTTGCTATGCTTAATGCTTGTCACAAGGGCCCGAGTGCCATGATTTCAGATCTGAACCTATTATGTTTTCATGAATATATGTGTGTTCTTGATCCTATCTTGCAAGTCTATAGTCACCTACTATGTGTTATGATCCAGCAACCCCGAAGTGACAATAATCGGGACCACTCCCGGTGATGACCATAGTTTGAGGAGTTCATGTATTCACTATGTGTTAATGCTTTGGTCAGGTACTCTATTAAAAGGAGGCCTTAATATCCCTTAGTTTCCAATAGGACCCCGCTGCCACGGGAGGGTAGGACAAAAGATGTCATGCAAGTTCTTTTCCATAAGCACGTATGACTATATTCGGAATACATGCCTACATTGCATTGATGAACTGGAGCTAGTTCTGTGTCACCCTAGGTTATAACTTCTACATGATGAATTGCATCCAACGTAATTTCCCATCACTGATCCAATGCCTACGAGCTTTACCTATATTGCTTGCCGCTTATTTACTTTTCCGTTCCTATTATCACAAAAACTACAAAAACACTATCTTTACTTTTAATGCTGCTACCACCACTATCATACTACTTTTCTACTAAACTATCCTGCTGCAGATACTAAGTTTCCAGGTGTGGTTGAATTGACAACTCAGCTGCTAATACTTAAGAGTATTCTTTGGCTCCCCTTGTGTCGAATCAACAAATTTGGGTTTAATACTTTACCCTCGAAAACTGTTGTGATCCCCTACACTTGTGGGTTATCACAGGGTTTGGCTTGGCTGCATGCAACATACCAATCATGCCCCTAGTGTTTTATTACTACGCCTCTTGTAGAACGTCAATTGGTTAGCCCACCAAGAACTATCATGAATTCTCATTTGTTGGCAACCGTGGATGTTTAACCCTGTTGGGGAACGTAGCAGAATTCAAAAAAAGTCCTACGCTTCACCAAGATCAATCTAAGGAGTCATCTAGCAACAAGCATATAGGAGTGCATCTACATACCCTTTGTAGATCGCGAGCGGAAGCGTTCGATGGAACGTGGATGATGGAGTCGTACTCATCGTGATCCCTATCACCGATGATCCTAGCGCCGAACGGACGGCACCTCCGCGTTCAACACACGTACGGTACAGCGACGTCTCCTCCTTCTTGATCCAGCAAGGGAGGAGGAGAGATTGATGGAGATCCAGCAGCACGACGGCGTGGTGGTGGATGCAACGGGAAAAGCTGCAGGGCTTGGCCAAGATCCTGCGGGAGGAGGGAGAGGTGTAACGGGGGGGAGAGAGGTGCCAGGGGCTGAGGTGCGGCTGCCCTCTCTCCCCTCTACTATATATAGGGGCCAGGGGGTGCCAGCCCTAGGAGATGGCATCTCCTAGGGGGGCGGCGGCCAAGGGGGGGAGACTAGCCCCCCAAGGCAAGGGTGGCGCCCCCACCCCTAGGGTTCCCAACCCTAGGCGCAGGGGGGAGGCCCAAGGGGGGTGCGCCAGCCCACTATGGGCTGGTCCCCTCCCCCTACAGCCCATGGGCCCCTCCGAGATGGGTGGCCCCACCCGGTGGACCCCCGGGACCCTTCCGGTGGTCCCGGTACACTACCGGTGACCCCTGGAACTCTCCCGATGGCCGAAACTGGACTTCCTATATTTCATTCTTTACCTCTGGACCATTCCGGAAATCCTCGTGACGTCCTGTATCTCATCCAGGACTCCGAACAACATTTGGGTTACCGTGTGCATATATCTCTACAACCCTAGCGTCACCGAACCTTAAGTGTGTAGACCCTACGGGTTCGGGAGACACGTAGACATGACCGAGACGACTCTCCGGTCAATAACCAACAGCGGGATCTAGATACACATGTTGGTTCCCACGTGTTCCTCGATGATCTCATCGGATGAACCACGATGTCAAGGATTCACTCAATCCCGTATGCAATTCCCTTTGTCCATCGGTACGGTACTTGCCCGAGATTCGATCTTCGGTATACCGATACCTTGTTCAATCTCGTCATGGCAAGTCTTTTTACTCATTCTGTAATCCATCATCCCGTGACTAACTCCTTAGTCACATTGAGCTCATTATGATGATGTCTTACCGAGTGGGCCCAGAGATACCTCTCCGTCATACGGAGTGACAAATCCCAGTCTCGGTTCGTGCCAACCCAACAGACACTTTCGGAGATACCCGTTGCATACCTTTATAGCCACCCAGTTACGTTGTGATGTTTGGCACACCCAAAGTATTCCTACGGTATCCGGGAGTTGCACAACCTCATGGTCTAAGGAAAAAATACTTGACATTGGAAAAGCTTTAGCATTACGAACTACACGATCTTGTGCTAGGCTTAGGATTAGGTCTTGTCCATCCCATCATTCTCCTAATTAATGATGTGATCCCGTTATCAATGACATCCAATGTCCATGGCCAGGAAACCGTGACCATCCGTTGATCAACGAGCCAGTAACTAGAGGCTTACCAGGGACACGTTGTGGTCTATGTATTCACACATGTATCGCTGTTTCCGTACAATACAATTCAAGCATGAATAACAGACAATTATCATGAACAAGGAAATATAATAATAACCATTTTATTATTGCCTCTAGGGCATATTTCCAACAGTCTCCCACTTGCACTAGAGTCAATAATCTAGTTACATTGTGATGAATCGAACACCCATAGAGTTCTGGTGTTGATCATGTTTTGCCTGTGGAAGAGGTTTAGTCAACGGATCTGCGACATTCAGATCCGTATGCACTTTACAAATATCTATGTCTCCATCTTGAACATAGTTCCGGATGGAGTTGAAACGACGCTTGATGTGCTTGGTCTTCTTGTGAAACCTGGGCTCCTTGGCAATGGCAATAGCTCCAGTGTTGTCACAGAAGAGAGTCATCGGGCTTGACGCGCTTGGAATGACTCCTAGGTCGGTGATGAACTCCTTCATCCAGACTTCTTCCTGCGCTGCTTCGCAAGCAGCTATGTACTACGCTTCACATGTAGAATGTGCCACGACGCTCTGCTTGCAACTGCACCAGCTGACTGCTCCACCATTCAAAACATACACGTATCCGGTTTGTGACTTGGAGTCATCCAGATCTGTGTCGAAGCTAGCATCGACGTAACCCTTTACGACGAGCTCTTCGTCACCTCCATAAACGAGAAACATGTCCTTAGTCCTTTTCAGGTACTTCAGGATGTTCTTGACCGCTGTCCAGTGTTCCATACCGGGATCACTTTGGTACCTCCCTACCAAACTTATGGCAAGGTTCACATCAGGTCTGGTACACAGCATGGCATACATAATAGAACCTATGGCTGAGGCATAGGGGATGACACTCATCTTTTCTCTATCTTCTGCCGTGGTCGGGGATTGAGCCGTGCTCAATCTCATACCTTGCAAAACAGGCAAGAACCCTTTCTTGGACTGATCCATATTGAACTTCTTCAATATCTTGTCAAGGTATGTGCTCTGTGAAAGACCAATGAGGCGTCTTGATCTATCTCTATAGATCTTGATGCCTAATATGTAAGCAGCTTCTCCAAGGTCCTTCATTGAAACACTCTTATTCAAGTAGGCCTTTATGCTCTCCAAGAATTCTATATCATTTCCCATCAGCAATATGTCACCCACATATAATATGAGAAATGCTACAGAGCTCCCACTCACTTTCTTGTAAATACAGGCTTCTCCCCAAGTCTGTATAAAACCAAATGCTTTGATCACATCATTAAAGCGAATATTCCAACTCCGAGACGCTTGCACCTGCCCGTAGATCGAGCGCTGGAGCTTGCAGACCTTGTTAGCATTCTCAGGGTCGACAAAACCTTCCGGCTGCATCATATACAGCTCTTCCTTGAGGAAACCATTAAGGAATGTTGTTTTGACGTCCATTTGCCATATCTCATAATCATAGAATGTGGCAATTGCTAACATGATTCGGACGGACTTCAGCATCGCTACGGGAGAGAAAGTCTCATTGTAGTCAATCCCTTGAACTTGTCGATAACCTTTAGCAACAAGCCGAGCCTTATAGATGGTCACATTACCATCCGCGTCAGTCTTCTTCTTGAATATCCATTTATTTTCTATGGCGTGCCGGTCATCGGGCAAGTCCACCAAAGTCCATACTTTGTTTTCATACATGGATCCTATCTTGGATTTCATGGCTTCAAGCCATTTGTTGGAATCCGGGCCCGCCATCGCTTCTTCATAGTTCGAAGGTTCACCGTTGTCTAACAACATGATTTCCATGACAGGGTTGCCGTACCACTCTGGTGCGGAACGTGACCTTGTGGACCTTCGAAGTTCAGTAGTAACTTGATCTGAATCTTCATGATCATCATCATTAACTTCCTCCCTTGCCGGTGCAGGCACCCCAGGAACAATTTCCCGCGCTGCGCTACTCTCCGGTTCGGGAGGGGTGACTGTCACCTCATCAAGTTCTACTTTCCTCCCACTCACTTCTTTTGAGATAAACTCTTTCTCCAGAAAGGATCCATTCTTGGCAACGAAGACCTTGCCTTCGGATCTGAGGTAGAAGGTGTACCCAATCATTTCCTTTGGGTATCCTATGAAGACGCATTTTTCCCATTCGGGTTCGAGCTTTTCAGGTTGAAGTTTCTTGACATAAGCATCGCAACCCCAAACTTTCAGAAACGACAGCTTAGGTTTCTTGCCAAACCAAAGTTCATACGGTGTCGTCTCAACGGATCTTGACGGAGCCCTATTTAAAGTGAATGCGGCAGTCTCTAAAGCATAACCCCAAAAAGATAGCGGTAAGTCGGTGAGAAACATCATAGGTCGCACCATGTCCAACAGAGTGCGATTTCGACGTTCGGACACACCATTACGCTGAGGTGTTCCGGGCGGTGTCAATTGTGAAACAATTCCACAGTTCCTTAGGTGTGTGCCAAATTCATGACTTAAATATTCACCCCCACGATCCGATCGTAAGAACTTTATTTTTCTGTCACGTTGATTCTCAACCTCATTCTGAAATTCCTTGAACTTTTCAAAGGTCTCAGACTTGTGTTTCATCAAGTAGACATACCCATATCTACTCAAGTCATCTGTGAGGGTGAGAACATAACGATAGCCTCCGTGAGCTTCAACACTCATTGGACCGCACACATCGGTATGTATGATTTCCAATAAGTTGGTCGCTCGCTCCATTGTTCCGGAGAACGGAGTCTTGGTCATCTTGCCTAAGAGGCATGGTTCACACGTGTCAAATGATTCATAATCAAGAGACTCTAGAAGTCCATCTGCATGGAGCTTCTTCATACGTTTGACACCAATATGACCAAGGCGGCAATGCCACAAGTATGTGGGACTATCATTATCAACTTTACATCTTTTGGCATTCACACTATGAATATGTGTATCATCACGTTCGAGATTCATCAAAAATAAACCATTGACCGGCGGGGCATGACCATAAAACATATCTCTCATATAAATAGAACAACCATTATTCTCGGATTTAAATGAGTAGCCATCTCGCATCAAACGAGATCCAGATACAATGTTCATGCTCAAAGCTGGTACTAAATAACAATTATTAAGGTTTAAAACTAATCCCGAGGGTAGATTTAGAGGTAGCGTGCCGACGGCGATCACATTGACCTTGGAACCATTCCCGACGCGCATCGTCACCTCGTCCTTCGCCAGTCTCCGCTTATTCCGCAGCTCCTGCTTTGAGTTACAAATGTGAGCAACTGCACCGGTATCAAATACCCAGGAGCTACTATGAGCGCTGGTAAGGTACACATCAATAACATGTATATCATATATACCTTTGACGTTGCCGGCCTTCTTATCTGCTAAGTATTTGGGGCAGTTCCGCTTCTAGTGACCTGTTCCCTTGCAATAAAAGCACTCTGTCTCAGGCTTGGGTCCATTCTTTGGCTTCTTCCCGGCAACTGGCTTACCGGGCGCGGCAACTCCTTTGCCGTCCTTCTTGAAGTTCTTCTTACCCTTGCCCTTCTTGAACTTAGTGGTTTTATTCACCATCAACACTTGATGCTCTTTCTTGATCTCCCCCTCCGCTGATTTCAGCATTGAATACACTTCGAGAATGGACTTCTCCATCCCTTGCATATTGAAGTTCAACACGAAGCTCTTGTAGCTAGGTGGGAGCGACTGAAGGATTCTGTCAACGACTGATTCGTCTGGGAGATTCATTCCCAACTGAGACAAGCGGTTGTGCAACCCAGACAACTTGAGTATGTGCTCGCTGACAGAACTATTCTCCTCCATTTTACAACTGTAGAATGCGTTGGAGACGTCATATCTCTCAACTCGGGCATGAGCTTGGAAAACCATTTTCAGCACTTGGAACATCTCATATGCTCCGTGGTGCTCAAAACGCTTTTGGAGCCCCGATTCTAAGCTGTAGAGCTTGCCGCACTGAACCAGGGAGTAATCATCACAACACGACTACCAAGCGTTCATAACATATTAGTTTGCCGGGGCGGGAGCGTAACCTAGCGGTGTTTCTAGGACATAAGTTTTCTTGGCAGCTATGAGGATGATCCTCAGGTTATGGACCCAATCCGTATAGTTGCTACCATCGTCTTTCAGCTTGGATTTCTCTAGGAACGCGTTGAAGTTGAGGGTGACATGAGCATGGGCCATTTTATCTACAAGACATATTGTAAAGAATTTAGACTAAGTTCATGACAATTAAGTTCATCCAATCAAATTTAATGAACTCCCACTCAGATTGACATCTCTCTAGTCATCTAAGTGATACATGATCCGAATCGACTAGCCCGTGTCTGATCATCACGTGAGACGGACTAGTCATCAACGGTGAACATCTTCATGTTGATCATATCTTCTATACGACTCATGTTCGACCTTTCGGTCTTCCGTGTTCTGAGGCCATGTCTGTACATGCTAGGCTCGTCAAGTGAACCCTAAGTGTTTTGCGTGTGTAAATCTGGCTTACACCCGTTGTATGCGAACGTTAGAGCCTATCACACCTGATCATCACGTGGTGCTTCGGAACAACGATCCTTAGCAACGGTGCACAGTTAGGGGGAACACAATTCTTGAAATTTTAGTGAGAAATCATCTTATTTACTACCGTCGTTCTAAGCAAATAAGATGCATAAACATGATAAACATCATATGCAATCAAATAAGGTGACATGATATGGCCAATATCATTTTGCTCCTTTGATCTTCATCTCCAGGGCACCATGATCATCCTTGTCACCGGCATGACACCATGATCTCCATCATCATGATCTCGATCATCGTGTCTTCATGAAGCTGTCTCACTAAATATTACTTCTACTACTACGGCTAACGTTTAGCAATAAAGTAAAGTAATTACATGGCGTTATTCGGTGACACGCAGGTCATACAATAAAATAAGACAACTCCTATGGCTCCTGACGGTTGTCATACTCATCGACATGCAAGTCGTGACTCCTATTACAAGAACATGATCAATCTCATACATCACATATATCATTCATCACATCTTCTTGGCCATATCACATCACATAGCACATGCTGCAAGAACAAGTTAGACGTCCTCTAATTGTTGTTGCAAGTTTTTACGTGGCTGCTATAGGTTTCTAGCAAGAACGTTTCTTACCTACGCCAAAACCACAACGTGATATGTCAATTTCTATTTACCCTTCATAAGGATCCTTTTCATCGAATCCGATCCGACTAAAGTGGGAGAGACAGACACCCGCCAGCCACCTTATGCAACTAGTGCATGTCAGTCGGTGAAACCAGTCTCACGTAAGCGTACGTGTAAGGTCGGTCCGGGGCGCTTCATCCCACGATGCCGCCGAATCAAGATTGGACTAGTAGCGGCAAGAGAATTGAACATAATCAACGCCCACAACTTATTTGTGTTCTACTCGTGCAAGATGCTACGCAAAGACCTAGCTCTGATACCACTGTTGAGGAAGTTCGCAGAATTCAAAAAATTTCCTACGCTTCATCAAGATAAATCTAAGGAGTCTTCTAGCAACGAGCATAAAGGAGTGGATCTACATACCCTTTGTAGATCGCGAGCGGAAGCGTTCGATGGAACGTGGATGATGGAGTCATACTCGTCGTGATCCCTATCACCGATGATTTTAGCGCCGAATGGACGGCACCTCCGCGTTCAAAACACGTACGGTACAGCGACGTCTCCTCCTTCTTGATCCAGCAAGGGGGGAGGAGAGGTTGATGGAGATCCAGCAGCATGACGGCGTGGTGGTGGATGTAGCGGGAAAAGGTGTAACGGGGGGAGAGAGGCGCCAGGGGCTGAGGTGCGGCTGCCCTCTCTCCCCCCACTATATATAGGGGCCGGGGGGCGCCAGCTCTAGGAGATGGGATCTCCTAGGGGGGCGGCGGCCAAGGGGGGGAGACTTGCCCCCAAAGGCAAGGGTGGCGCCCCCACCCCTAGGGTTCCCAACCGTAGGCGCAGGGGGGAGGCTCAAGGGGGGTGCACCAGCCCACTATGGGCTAGTCCCCCTCCCCCTACGGCCCATGGGGCCATCCGGGATGGGTGGCCCCACCCGGTGGACCCCCGGGACCCTTCCGGTGGTCCCGGTACACTACCGGTGACCCCCGGAACTCTCCCGATGGCCGAAACTGGACTTCCTATATATCATTCTTTACCTCCGTACCATTCCGGAACTCCTGGTGACGTCCGGGATCTCATCCGGGACTCCGAACTACATTCGGGTTACCGTGTGCATATATCTCTACAACCCTAGCGTCACCGAACCTTAAGTGTGTAGACCCTACGGGTTCGGGAGACACGTAGACATGACCGAGACGACTCTCCGGTCAATAACCAACAGCAGGATCTGGATACCCATGTTGGTTCCCGCGTGTTCCTCGATGATCTCATCGGATGAACCACGATGTCAAGGATTCACTCAATCCCGTATGCAATTCCCTTTGTCCATTTGTACGGTACTTGCCCGAGATTCGATCATCGGTATACTGATACCTTGTTCAATCTCGTCATGGCAAGTCTCTTTACTCGTTCCGTAATCCATCATCCCATGACTAACTCCTTAGTCACATTGAGCTCATTATGATGATGTCTTACCGAGTGGGCCCAAAGATACCTCTCCGTCATACGGAGTGACAAATCCCAGTCTCGGTTCGTGCCAACCCAACAGAAACTTTCGGAGATACTCGTTGTGTACCTTTATAGCCACCCAGTTACGTTGTGACGTTTGGCACACCCAAAGTATTCCTACGGTATCCGGGAGTTGCACAACCTCATGGTCTAAGGAAAAAATACTTGACATTGGAAAAGCTTTAGCATTACGAACTACACGATCTTGTGCTAGGCTTAGGATTGGGTCTTGTCCATCACATCATTCTCCTAATGATGTGATCCCGTTATCAATGACATCCAATGTCCATGGCCAGGAAACCGTGACCATCCGTTGATCAACGAGCGAGTAACTAGAGGCTTACCAGGGACACGTTGTGGTCTATGTATTCACACATGTATCGCTGTTTCCGTACAATACAATTCAAGCATGAATAACAGAAAATTATCATGAACAAGGAAATATAATAATAACCATTTTATTATTGCCTCTAGGGCATATTTCCAACAAACCCATCAAGAAATATCATGCCTTCTCATTTGTTGGCAACTGTGGATGTTCATTACACTAACAAAACCTCTGGAATGCTTAATCAACAATACAGTCAGTGTACTCATTTAATTGGATGTAGAGTTGTTGCAGGACTCATATGTTGTTACTATTTTAATGTACTCCCTTTGTTTTTGTTTGCTATGCATATTAGCTTGAGCTAAATCGAAATTTATAGACCAAGTTAAAAAAGAAACACATTAGTCCCGGTTCGATTTTGGGCCGGTACTATTGGTACCATTAGTCCCGGTTCGAACGGCTATGCATTAGTGTCGGTTCGTGTTGAACATTTAGTACCGGTTTGTGCCACGAACCGATACTAAAGGGGTGGTGGTAGGCTGGCGTCAGATCGGGGCCCCACGAGCCCCTTTAATACCGGTTCGTGCCACGAACCGGCACTAAAGGGGTCTAACCTACAGTCCCGGTTGGAGACACAAACCGGGACTATAGGGCAATTTTCAAACTCTACCCCCCCTGATCGCCATTTCAGTTTTGAAAAAAACAAAAGAAAATGATAAAAACTTCAAAAAATTAAAATCCTTCGAGATGTAGTTATGTTACTACATCTACAAGTTAGGAAAATTTAAAAACTTAAATGTGGACATGCTTTGCAAAAAAGTGTGATGAAAAAGTAAAACGACTATATTTTTTGCATACGATGTCGAAAAAAAACGTATAATATATCCAAATTTTCAACACAAAAAGCCGCATCCGATTTTGGCGGCCATAGGCCTGTTTGCAAATTTTTAGAATCCTCAAATTCTAAAAGGAAAAAAGATATGCTCCAATTTTAGTTTTTTTGAATTTTGTTCAAACTATGGTCAAACTACTTATTCAAGAAATATTAGTGTTACTAAATAATTATTCAAGAATATTAATGTTACTACATAATTATTTCAGTTTTTTAAATTTTGGTCAAACCTGGTCAAACTGTGATCAAACTACTTATTCAAGAAATATTAGTGTTACTAAATAATTATTGTTTTTTACAATAATAGTTTCAAAATCAAACGGTGAAACGTGAGACCTAATGCTCAAGCTAAACTCCTGAGGGTTAATAGGATTGACAGCTTACTATTGTCAGGAAAACAACAAGTGTAGACTTGGAAACTAGGGGGAATAGAACTCCGAAGTTAAGTGTGCTCAACCTGGAGTAGTGAGAGGATGGGTGACTGATCGGGAAGTTAGACGATTTGAAATTAGTTACCAACCGGTACTAAAGGTTCCTCATACCACGGCGCGAGCTCACGCCACGTGGTGGGCTTTTAACGGCGGTTTGTGCTAAACCGGTACTTGGGGGGGGGGGCCTTTAGTCTCCACCCTTAAGTGCCGGTTACAGAACCGGCAATAAAGGCCCTTACGAACCGATAATAAAGCTCTGTTTTCTACTAGTGATGTTTTGCAGTCATCGACCATGACAGTCGCTAGCATCGTATTCCGTCGACCCAATCAGAGACAAGTATCCACAGTTACCTTATGATCTCTTTCACTACTCACTAATTTTTGAGCCCGCCTTGCATTATATTCAAGATTTGCGGCTCCTTCATTGATTCACGAAGAGCAAGAAGAATAATGGAGCCAACTGTTGGCTATAGCTTATTTTCATGACATCTATGATCAATCGAATAGTTGACATGCCAACTGTTGAGTATAGTAGTTAGTTTATTGAATATATGTACCCTGTATTATATAGCCCATTTCACAATTTCAAAAAAAAAACTATGCAACTGACTCTTAATCTATATAACCCGTGTCTCTTATCTACAACCAAAAATATATAATATTCAAATGCTTACAACCTGCTTACATTATTTTATGGGATAAGTATATTTTTCGTCCTCGAATTCTTTTGAGAGTTTAGAAATTATCCCTCAACTCTAATCCGGATAGTTTTCGTCCCTCAACTATCAAAACCGGATAGTTTTCGTCCCTCGTGCCGATTCAGACGGTTTTCGTCCGAAGTGAACAGTAAATCGATGAACAATAAATCTGAAAAAAATAGGAAAATAATCTGAAAAATCGTGGGATCAAATTTTCAGTTTTGTTTTTTTTCCTATTGTTCCGAATTTACTGTTCACTGATCTACTGTTCACGTCGGACAAAAACCACCCAAAGCAGCACGAGGGACGAAATCTCTCCGGTTTTGATAGTTGAGGGACGAAAACTATCCGATTAGAGTTGAGGGACGATTTCTAAACTCTCGGAAGAATTCGAGGACGAAAAATATACTTATCCCTTATTTTATTATAATCACTCTAAGATACTCCTCTCATAATATAAGATGTTTACAACCAATATACTCCACAGTAGGGAGTAACAAATATGACTGATTACACCACAGCCTGTTTTTTGGCCCACTTCTACCAGGCCCCTTCACCCAAAAGGACACGTCAGGTCCCTTATTATTTCATAGTATATTTTTGCAGCAAGCAAAGCGCCTAATTACTACCCCTGTCAACTGAGCACACGAACAAAGTGTGTGCTGTGCCCGACATGTACAGTGCAATCAATAAAGCAGAACAGCAACAGGGCTGGACACTTGCACCGATGAGGCCATCTTCTAAAAACGCCCCTCGGAAATCCGCATCGTCAGCAAAAGGGCCTCTTGTCGCCGCCGGCCGCCGTGCCGTTCCGCCGTGACACCGGCGGGATCCTGAAGTGCCAGAGCCGGCCGGTCCCTCCCACCCGGAACCCCTCGCAGAGGAACTCCTCGGCGTACATCCTCTCCACCCTGCGGTCCACGTCGTGCAGGAACACGTCCGTGTCCCCCTCGCCGCGCCTCGCCCGCGCCATCGCCGCCGCCGTCCATATCGCCGCCATCCGGCCGGGCGCCGACGGGAAGTACCCCTTGGGCGCGTCCACCATGAGCATGTCCCACTCGTTCTGGTACACCTCCGGCGGCAGGTTGTGCAGCGCCAGCGGGCAGTCGGCGTTGCCGCGGACCCGCACGGGAGCGTCGCCGCCGTTGCCGCCGGGGACGCAGGAGGGGAAGTTCCGGTAGGAGCGGAAGAGGATGTCGGCGTGGTCGAGGCGCGTGCGGTACCTGACGAGGTGCGCGCGCAGGAACGGCGACTTGGCGCGCACGATGCGGTACCACTCCGGGTCCTCCTCGAGGAAGACGGTGACGCCGCCGGGGTTGAGCGCGTGCCAGAGCGGCGAGTCGTGGCCGAGCCCGAACACCAGCAGCCGCAGCGGCGCGCGGCGGCGCAGCACGGCGAGCGAGAGCGAGATCTCGGCGCGCGACTGCTGCGGGACGGTGGGCGTGGTGGCGTAGTAGAGGGCGGCGTCGGCGAGCGCGGCGAGGCCCGGGGGCGCGTACCCGTCGCCCGAGGGCGCCGTGACGGCCGGCAGGCACGGGAGCAGCGGCAGCAGCGGCAGCGGCGAGGTGAGGAGGGTGGCGACCAGCAGCGACGCCGCGACGAGCAGCGCGGCGGCCGCGGCGGCGGCGAGGCGGCCGGGGGGCTTCATGGCGTTTGGTGTTTGCGGTGGCGATGGACGCGGTTTCCACTCGCCCTGGACGATAATGCCGCGCGGCCCTCTCTTTTTCTGCCACCACGTCCCGGTGTCGGCCCGCCCAACGATGCGACGTCTCTTTCTCTCTGCCGATCGTTGATTGGCTGCATCCTGCATGCATGCCCATACGGGCCCGCCAACCACGTGGGTTCCTCTGCTAGGATTATTCGAGTGTTCATGGAATAATTACTTTTCAGCAAAATGTTGATGCCTTCGATGTTCATTTCAAAAGACAAAGGCCGAAAGTGGTTATTTTCCAAGGGAATTTTATACTTTTTTCGTAAGCAGGAGGTGTAGTTTCGTGTAGCACTTTCACGGTTTTATGAGTTGAAAGCCATTTTATCCGACTACAAGATTTCTAATCCATTATTATCTAGTCGAGATGCACTATCTAATCAGTATTGTGTAACTCGGGGTGGAAAGTCAATAGTTTCGAACTAGAAATTCTATTGTATTTATCGAATATAGATGCACTATCTAAGTCAAAAAATTGGCATTTTCAGTATTTACTTTCATTCGTAGATAGAAACATTTTGCTAGGACAATAGAATGTCTTTGTTTCAAACTAGAAACTCTATATTACCACCTTGTTGAAAGATATTCTCTACAACTAAATTTTGTGAATTTCGCTTAGAAAGCTTTTACCGTACAATGAGAAAGCTTGCGTTTTCTAAGTACAAAGTCTACATATATGAAAGAAAAGTATTCTGTATAAAACGATTTTAAGGTTCAAAGTTTGTGGTTTCAATATTGAAACCTCATATTGTGTAGTATGATGGTATTTTCTAAATTGACTTTCGAGTAGAAAGTTTGTGTTTTCCAAGTAGAAAATTTGTAATATCACAAAATCACTACCTTGAGGTAAATAGTGACATATATAGTTGATGTGTTTGCACAAAAACTAGTTTCTCCTACCACGGGTCCATTTAATCATGAGTGTCTAGAACGCATATGACTAAAAAAATCAAAGTTCCAATCACTTTTCATGCCTCTCCAACAAAGTGCAATGCACAAATAGAAATCGAATTTGCACATACAAAACTGGGTTAGCGCAAAAGTTAAAGTGTAATTGCACAACAAAAATGCAACTGCAAAAAAATGAGAAAAAACAAAGGTGAAAGTACAATTGTAATAAGGACAAGGTGCGATTACACAAAATAAAAATGTAATTTTGCAAAAGGGGCAACTAAATTAAAAACAAATATAAAGAAGAAAATCACACTGGGCGCATTTGAGTAGGGAGTCCACATGGATTTTGCTTAGCCAAAAACAACAACCCATAAGGCTATATTAGCGGATTGATTACCCAACAAATCTTCAGGAGATTGTACATATCTTTTTAGGTGTTGTGAGGACCTTTAATCCTTATTAGCATAGCGCTTTGTTCCATTCCATAACTTTGAAGCAAGTACATGCACACTTCGTTAGCTAGCCAAATTAAATTTCACAAACAAAATTTTAAATGCCATTGATGATCAGCCCGCCTAGATGTTATTCCTAGTCTAATCTAACTCTACTAGGACGGGTAAGGAATTTCACTCGCCTCTGAAGGAGGGTGTGAGTTTCATAGATGTATTTCTAGATTACTAGTGTGCATATACCAGTAGGGACCTATAAGTTCAGATGGCAGAACGAACACGCAAACTAATGCATGTCTGTCCATGTATTTCTCAACTAAACTTAGCAGCCATGGGCCCATCAACTAATTGACCCTCAATCATATCACATAACTACTGGCATGTAGCAAATAGTGTCTTGCGGCCCATAAAAATTAGGTTGCTAGATGTAACACAACAACTAGTTGCTCAACTAAAAAAGGATTAGTTGTCAATATCACACCCGTTTTATCAAGGAGTGACAAAGCGTAGGAAAGAATTCAAATTTTCAATAAAATTTGGGCCTCATCAATAATATGCAATTACACACATAAAAATAATATGTATGCAAAATAAAGTGTAGTTTCCTAGAAAAGTGCAATTGCTGAAATAAAAATCTAACAAAATATTAACAAAAATGACTAAAACTTCATCGAAGTGATTGACAATTTCATTTGAGTGGATGAATTCCACAAAAATGATAGAAATTTCATTAAGGTGCATTTCAAAAAAAGGTGAAAGTGCAATTGCACTAAGTACAAAGGACAAGTACACTTAAATAGAAGTTCGGTTGAACAAAAGAAGTCCTAGTGCACCAAATAAATAAGATATAAGAATGACTAAATTTAATACATATGAGTGAAATTTCATATCATTGGCTAAACTTCACGAAAGTGACAACAAATTGATCGTAGTGACAAAGATTTTGCACAAATAGACTGAAACGTCAAAAATTTCACCAACCTGCATTTTAGTAATTCCAATTTAGTTCAAGTTAAGGTTAAATTAATTAATGTTCCTTTTGGCAAAAGACCATGACTTGTGTTTTTCTTTCTTTAATATCAATGCTACCTAGAATGTTCTTCAAACGGGAAAAAAGGAAAAGGAAAAAAATGTTAGGCACGTGTCTATGCGATATGTCAAAGCTTGGCATGCACTTCTTTGTGTTTATGTTGGAATACCATTTAATGTTAGGGAGTTTTAAGGTACATATGCCTAATTGTTTGGGAAAAATCAATCACTTTTCTTGCCTCGCCAACAAAGTGCAAATGCACAAATAGAAATAGAAGTTGCACAAACCAAACTAGGATAGCACAAAATTTAAAGTGTAATTGCACAAAAAAATGCAACTACAATAAACAAAAAAAAGAGAATAACTAAAAGGTGAAAGTACAATTGTACTAAGGACAAGGTGAAATTACACAAAATAGAAGTGTAATTATGCAAAAAGGGGCAACTACATAAAAACAAAATTGAATAAATATAAACAAAAATTCACACGAGGCGCATTTGAGTAGGGAGTCCACATGGATTTTTCTTATCTAAATAGAAAAATCCACAACGCTATATTAACGGATCGATTGCCCAACAAAACTTAAGGAGATAGTACATATATTTTTAGGTGTTGTGAGGACATGTAATCCTTATTAGCATAGCACTTTGTTCCATTCCATAACTTTGAAGCAAGTACATGCACATTTCAGCAGCTAGCCAAATTAAATTTCACAAACTAAATTTGGTGCTGCTGATGATCAGCCCAACCAGGTTTGATTCTTAGTTTGTTCTAACTCTATTAGGGTAAGGCATTACACTGGCCTCCGCAGGAAAGTGTGCTTTCATAGATACATTTCTAAATTACTAGTGTACATAACGGCGTGTTTAAAAAAGTTGAACTAATTTAGAAAGGTGAAAGTGCCATTGCACTAGGTACAAAGGACAAGTACACAAAATGGAAGTTCAATTCTACAAAAAAGTCCAAGTGCAACAAATATGTAACAAACAGAAATGACTAAATTTAATACAGGTGACTGAAATTTCATATCATTGACTGAAACTTCACGAAAGTGACAAAAAATTCATAGAACTGGCAAATATTTAGCACAAAGTGACTAAAACATCAAAAACAATCACAAGCCTACATTTTAGCTATTTCAATTTAGTTCATGTTAAGGTTCAAATTAATTAATGGTTCTTTTGGTAAAAGATCCAGACTTGTGTTTTTCTCCCCTTAATATCAATCCTGCCTTGTTCAAATGGAAAAATGCAAAATCAAAAAAAGGTTAGGGCCGTGTCTATGAGATATGTCAAAGCTGGCATGTACTTCTTTGTGTTTATTTTGGAATACCATTTAATGTTAGAGAGTTTAAGGCTACATATTTGTAATTGTTTGGAAAATTCAATCACTTTTCATGCCTCGCCAACAAGGTGCAAATGAACAAATATAAATGGAAGTTGCACAACCCAAACTGGGATAGCACAAAAGTTAAAGTGTAATTGCACAAAAAATGCAATTATAAATGAAAAACAAGAGAATAAGCAAAATTTGAAATTACAATTGTACTAAGGACAAGGTGTAATTACACAAAATAGAAGTGTAATTTTGTAAAAAGGGAAACTACACAAAAACAAAAATGAATGAATATAAACAAAAATTCACACCATATGTATTTGAGTAGGGCTATCGCATGAATTTTGCTTAGCCAAAAAGTAAAATACGGAATGCTATATTAATGGATTGATTGCCCAACAAAACTTCACGAGATCATTCATATCTTTGTAGGTGTCGTGACGGCCTTTAACCTTATTAGCATAGCATATTGTTCCATTCCATAACTTTGAAACAAGTACATGCACACTTTGTGAGCTAGCCAAATTAAAGTTCACAAACTAAATTTTGTGTGCCATTGATGATCAACCTGACCAAATGTGATTCTTAGTCTGATCTAACTATATTAGGGTACGGAATTACATTGGCCTCCCAAGGATAGTGTGAATTTGATAAATAGATTTCTGAATTAATAATGTATATACATGTAGGGCCCTATAAGTTCAGATGGCAGAATGAACACCCAAACTAACGCAGATGTTGCCATGTATTCCTCAACTAAACCTAGCAGCCATGGGGCCATCAACTAATTTACCCTCAATCATATCACACAACCACTAGCTTGTAGCAAATAGTGTCATGCGTCCCACAGAAAATAGGTTTTTTGTATGCCACACAACTACTAGTTGCTCAACAAAAAAAACTACCTGCTAATATCTCACCGATTTTATCAGGAATTAACAAAGCGTAGGGAAAATTTAATATAAAATTACACACATTAAATTAATATGTGTGCAAAATAAAGGGTAGTTTCGTAGAAAGGTGCAATTGCAACATATAAAAAACTAACAAAATGTAGAAAAAATGACTAAAACTTCATTGAAGTGACTGAAATTTCATATGAGTGGATAAATGTCACAAAAATGATAGAAGCTGCATTATGGTGCATTTTCTAAAAGTAGAACAAATTTAGAACAGTGAAAGTGCAACTCCACTAGGTTTAGAGGACAAGTAAACAAAATAGAAGTACAATTGCAAAAAAAGGCCAAGTGCAACAAATACATAACTAACACAAAATTAATACAAATTACTATAATTTCATATCATTGATTGAAACTTCACGAAAGTGACAAAAAAATCATAGAAGTGACAAAGATTTAGCAAAAAGTGACTGAAACATCAAAAAATTCGCCAACCTTTAACTTAGAAATTCTAATTTGAACCAGGTTAAAGCTCAAATGAATAAATTGTCCTTTCGGTAAACGAGCCTGACTTGTGATTTTCACTCCCTAATCTCAACACTGCCTAGAATGTTGTTCAAACGGAAAAACAATGTTTGGCCCAAGTTTATGCGATATGCCAAAGCTTGGCATGTACTTATTTGTGTTTATGTTGGAATATCATTTAATGTTGGGGGTTTTAGGGTACAAATGGCTAATTGTTTGAATAAATAAATCACTTTGTACCTCATTTAAAGTGCAGTTCCACAAATAGAAAAATACAATCGCAACAAATAATAGAAACAAGTAAAAAACATGAGTAAACAAAAAGTGCAATTACACTATGCTAATAATAAAAATTGTGTAGTTGCAAGAAATACAAATCTATTTTTTTAACAAAATCAATAACAACAAAGGGTAACTTCAACTTCAAAAATTAACTAAACTTTACAACAAAATTGAATAATGGTTATGTTTTTTCAATTTTGCTCTGGTTATCCTTTAGAATTCGCTCATATATCTCGGTATTGTCTATTGCCAACCTACGTGATTTCTTTTCTCAATTCACCTATCTGATCTAAGCAATTTGAATTGATGTTTTCTTTCTACTCCCTCCGTCCGGGTTTATTAGGCCTAAAAGCACCACAAGCATGTCCCTTTTTATAAGGCCTTACTTTGGAAACCTACATGCATGCATCCATTTCATTGGCCATAGAGAGAGTTATTGTTGCTAGTCCCATGACTCAATAATAAATATGCTACATGCATGCTTTTTTATTGGCTGCATGTGAGAGTTGACATGTAAGAGAGTGCATTGGGAATAGGATGAAAGGATTAATGTGAGCAAGTTACTATGTGCCTTGGTCCAAGAGAAGTGGTCTTCGGGCCTAATAAACCCGGACGGAGGGAGTAGTTAGGAAAAAGTGACCGGGGAAAAGAGTCTCCAGGAAACTTCCATTTACATTACCAAAGGCCCAAAAATAGAAATACCCTAGCTATAAAACACTAAGAGTTGAAAAAAGGCATGAAGTACCCGGCAATTGAAAAACTTAAGAATATGATTATAAGAAATATATGTTTACGGAAGTTATTCTAAGTTAGAATAAATAATGGTGTCGGTATTACCCTATAATAAGAAATAAAATGAAGAAAATAACGTAAAGCAAATAATGGCAGAACTCATAAAATTATTGAGAAAAGCAAATACAAGAACTACTACAACAACAAAATATGTGTCGATAGTAGTTATTCCAAAGTAGAATGAATTATGGCTATTTTGTATTACTCCGGATTAAGAAATAATTAAGAAAGATGCCTAAAGCAATGGATGATAAAAGTTTCGAAATTGATTAGAAAAGCAAATAGAGAAACTACATAAAAAAATAAAACAAATGTCTCCTAAATTTTTTCTAAGAAAGAATTTATTAAGGGCCCTAATATTTCTGCCAAAGAAGATTTGAAATGAAGAAAGATACAAATGAAAATAGTGAAGCAAATTCTATAGGTGCAATAGTGAAATTGTAGCGTCAAGAGAAACCAGAATGAAGTTTTAACATGCATATTAAGTTGTCATTATGAACAAAGATTTATGTTAAACATATATACTAAATTCTGCACGTGCATTATTAAAATTCTGCATTGCAAAGAACACAAACTTGTTGAGAAACTACATGGAAACTAAGGTATCATAAGTAGAACCAAAATTATAGCGGAAAATAGATCGGTGCTCTCGGGTGCCAGTGCACCCTATATGCAAAAAATAGTAATTCAACAAAAGTTCAAAAAACTCCAAATCTTTTTTGGAATAAAAGATGATCAAGTATTGCACTTCTATAAAAAGTTTTGCTAGAGAATGACTTCCGTTGCATCATGGGTCAAAGATTTGGGAAAAAACGCTATATACAAGTACTATATACGCTATATTATCATCATAAACCTGCCTTTTTTGCCCTGAAGTCAATAAGAATCATTTCTTTTCCAAAAAAAAATTACGTGCACAATACATGATCATGTTTGATTAAAAAAAGATTCAAATTTTTCTGAACTTTTTTGTGAATTACTAAATTTTTTTTGGCACATGTAGGGTGCACGGGTACCCGAGAGCACTAAGTTCCCGTCGCAAAGGGTTAGCTTTACATATAGTGGGCTATCACTAAACTTACATGAAACAGATTAGTGTAAGTAATATTAACAAACAATATGAAATAAAGTCAAGATAAGACGATATGTTTTCCTTTGAACAAGTAGATCGAGGAATGTGACTCTTGCCAATTGATTAAGGTTGATATGCTCTTGTAGTCATTGTATTTGGATCAACAAAGTATACACACTAGCTAAGAACATTATTTAACTTTATTGCAGGAGAATAGGGCGGATCGAGAGAATATAAACGAACAAAATACAACCCTAGCATTGATGTCTCGCAATAAAAGACCATGCCTAACCAAATAAAGTTGACTGAAAATCTATGGCCTGATCGAAATAAAACAAAAGGAGAAAGAAAAAGGCATTAAGTTCTAGTCACAAGTTTTTTTTTCTAGTTTGTTTTCATCTGGATTTCTCTGTTCTGTTTTGATTTTCTTTCCCCATCTTACCTATTTATGTTTTTATTATTGTGGTTATTTTTCTATTTCATTATTTACTTGGTTCTTTTGTCATTTTATGTTATTTTCCTTTTTATTTCATATTCTGTTTTATGTTGTTTTTTTGTTTACCCTCCTTTTCCAATTGTTTTCCCTTTTGATTTCCTTTTGGTTTTCATTTCCCTTTTATTTTTTATTTGTTTTTTCCTTTTACTTTAAATTTTACCAATATAATTACTATTAATACTTTTTATAAATAAATGTTGAGTTTTTTTATTTTTTCCACATACAATGAACATTTCTAAATATTTCGTGATTTTTATAAGTGTTCATGATTTGTTAAAAAAGCCATGGCTTGTTTCAGAACCTACATACATTTTTATTATAGCTTTTCTTTAAAAGGTAACACGTAAAAACTGACATAAAGTTAAAAGAAAAAAGGAAGTATGAGGCGTTGTGTCAGGCCCACGTATGACTTTCGCCAAACAGCCCCAAGTGCGCAAGTAAGATAGTGTAATTCTTCTTTTCCCGTTGATCATGGGGAGTAGTCGCATTATCCTTCGTAGGAACTTTATTTAGGACATGACATGATGTTAATACAACCTCTCCCAACCATGCCTTGGATAAACCCAATGTATCTAACTTGGCGTTAACCAAATTTGTTAGAGTATGCTTTTCTGTTCGGCAACCCCATTTGACTGGGTGAATAGGGAGGCGTTCTCTCATGAATAATACCATGTTCCGCATAGAATAAATCGAACACATTAGAAGAGTACTCTCCACCACGATCATACCGGGCTCGTTTTATTTTCTTTTCATGTTGGTTCTCAACTTCTGCCTTATATATTTTAAAGTGGTGTAGAGCCTCATCCTTAGTATTTAACAAATACCCATAGAATAATCTGGTGGAATCATCAATCAACGTCCTAAAATATTTCTTTCCACCTTTAGTCAACACATCATTCATCTCGCACAGATATGAATATGAGCTCTAGTGATGCCAAGTGACTCTCCTTCGCAGGCTTGTGAGGCTTACGAGGTTGCTTAGCTTACACATGCATGCAACTTAGAGCCTTTGGCTAAAGTGAAACTCGGGATTGACTCCATCTTCGCTAGCCGTGTCATACAACCGAAATTAATGTGATAAAGACGTGAATGACAAACCTTAGATTCGTTCACATTAGAATGAATTTGGTTCAACAGACATACTCCAGGGAAAGGTGGAACAAACCACCACAATCATATCATTTTCCAACAAACAAGTCCATATCGTGATACGACTATTTTATTGGTCTCAAATACTAACTTAAACCCTTCTTTATATAGAAGGGAGCCACTAACGAGATTTTTTGATGGCGGGGACATGCTGCATGTTCTTTAGTTGCACGATCTTTTCTGAAGTATGCTTCTGATCTACCATACCAATACCATGAACAGAAGCATGCGAGCCATTTCCCATCAGGAGGGAACAATCTCGTGCGACCTGATAAGAAAAAAACAAAGACACATCAACACACACATGAATATGGGCCACTGTGTCAACCCACCAATCGGTGGATGATAACTCACAAGTATAGGGGTCAATTGTAGCCTTTCTCCATAAGTAAGAGTGTTGAACCCAACGAGGAGCTAAAGGTAGAATCTATATTCTCTTCAAGTTCTATCAATTACCGATACAACTCTATGCATACTTAACGTTCGCTTTACCTAGAATAAGAATAAAACTACTTTGTAGGTGTGAGGATAAGTTTACAAGAATAAAACTGGATGTACTTAGCGAGAATAAAACTATGAGTAATTTGGAAGATAATAAAATTGAGTTGTTTAGTAGAAAGCTTTTGTAACACAAGAGAAGGATTTGTCCTTAGGCAATCGATTATTAGACAGGCAATCATTATTGTAATTTTATATGAGGGAGAAACATGAGCTAACATATTTCCCGTACTTGGATCGTATGCACTTATGATTGGAACTCTAGCAAGCATCCGCAACTACAAAAGATCATTAAGGTAAAACACAATCATAGAATTAAGTAACAAGTCCTTTTTACTCCCATACGCAACAACCCTCTTACTCGGATATGTGTTTTCATCACTCACGCCACCCACCATAAACGAGTCATCAACATATGCAACACCCTACAGCGGGAATCGCTCATGCTTGCGTGACATGAAGGGCACCATAGGCCAACACCAAAATAAAACATACAACTCAAACCAATCATGACAATCAATCAACCCATAGGACAAAACGAATCTACTCAAACATCATAGGATAGCCACATATCATTGGGTAATAATATATAGCGTTAAGCAACATGTTTAAGTAGAGATTACAGCGCAGAGAAGAGGTGTTACACCACTGCATAAGGAGGAGAGAGTTGGTGTTGACGGCGACGAAGTTGTTGGCATAGATCGTCATCACGATGGTTGCCCCGGCGGCGTTCCAGCGTCACCGGGAGAGAGAGCCCCCTCCTTATTCTTCTTCCTTGGCCTCCCCCTAGATGGTTAGAGGATTCCCTATCTGGTCCTTGGTCTCCATGGCTCCCAGAGGGCAGGAGCCCCTCCGAGATTGAATCTCTCTCTCTCTCTATTCTTTTCTTTTCATCGTTTTTGTGTTTCCGGCTGAAAACCGTTTCTTTAATTCCCGGAGATCCGTAACTCCGATTAGGCTGAAATTTTGAGGGGATTTTCTTTCGGATATTATCTTTCTTGTGGCAGAAGAAGGCCCCCAACCGCCTTACAGGGGCGCCACATGCCTGCCCGATGCACCCTGGGTAGGGGGCGCGCCCCTTGGGCTTGTGGGCCCCTGGGGCATCATCTCACATTGATTGTTTCTCTCCAAAAACTCATATATTCCAATATAAATATCCATAAATTTTTATCGTGTTTGGACTTCGTTTGATATGGATATTCTATGAAACAAAAAAAACATGCAACAAACATGAACTGCCACTTAGCACTGGATCAATATGTTAGTCCCAAAAATAATATAAAATGTTGCGAAAAGTATGTGAAAAATATAAAATATTGTTATGAAACAATAAAAAATTATAGATACGATGGAGACGTATCAGTGGACTGACAAACCGAAATTACGGTAAACTGATTACCAGATGCCTCATCATTGTTGCTCAAAGTGACATTGACAGACTTGGAGTCATGTCCTGACTTCTTATACTTGTTTGGGCACTTGTTTGCCCAATGTTCCTCCGTACCACAAGTAAAGCAGTCATCTCTCTTTTTCTTACCCTTGTTCTTGAAGGTAGTATTCTACTAGATGGTGTTCTTTTCCTTGAACTTATGAAAATTCTTCTGCACCACATTGGCGCTAGAAGAACTCTCTGCCCTTTTCACATGTGAGTCCATTCCTCTCGAGTTCTACTCAACACTTAGATGACAAATGACATTCTCAATAGAGAATTCATGTCTCAAGTGCTTGAGAAAAGTAATAAAGTTCCTCCATCTAGGAGGGAGTTTTGCAATAATGCAAACCGCGACAAACTTGTCCGGTAACTCACACTTCGGGAGCTCCACCTCCTTAGCAATGCATGTATCTCATGAGCCTGGTCCAATACAGTAATCAACCATCATGTAATCATGGAACTGCTGCATGACATTCAGTCCGCTTCCAGCATCGGTTGCGTCGAACTTAGCTTCGAGCGCATCCCACAAGTTTTTGGCACCGTGCATATGGAGATATGCGTCAATCAACTTGTCTCCGATCACAATAAGAATGGCTCCCGCAAAGATGGTGGTTACCTCCCTAAACACATTCTCGTTCATGAGCAATCATTACTGTGGGAGACACGCGACCAACCCAGAACACGTCCATCTTCTGAGCCATAAGGTGATCCTTGTCTGACAACGCTTAAAATGCGTCCCGGTAATTTTTCCAGTTTTAGAGTAGCGGTGAAACCATGAGTTGAAAAGTGACTAAAATAAGGTTTTTGGGTTGTTGAAAATATTAGCACATTTTCGACTAATCTAATCCATGAGTAAATTGTAAGCATGGCAAATACAGTATGCATCTCATACCAATACCTAAGCATACATACCGCGAGCACATGAACGGGCGAATAAGGGATGAACGAGTCATGCCCTCCGGTTGGCCAGCCAACGCAACCGCGACAACCGATGCAGGGGAAATAGTGGAAGCTGAGGCGGATGGAGACGGGAAAGGATCGCTTTCCATTCTCCCGGACAGGATCTCGAAGCCAACGCAACCACGATAGCCGATGCAGAGGAAGTAGTGGAAGCAGAAGCGGATGGAGACGGGAAGGATCGCTTTCCATTCTTCCGGACAGAGGATCTCGAACGACGGGCTTTCAAACACATCTTGATAGATGGGTCTAGAGCTAGGTAGATGGGACAATTTATGTAGGTACTACTAGCACGATTATAAAAACAATGGTGGACAAGTTGGTTACTGCATGTGCTGCTAACCTGTCACATGGGTATTATCGATTCGTCCTCAATTTATTAATATGCGGTACGCTGAGGACCAGCTTTTACCCCATTGTGTCAGGTCTGACATGAAGATATACAAAGCAATAGTAAACTGCTCTGGTTAATTGTATCAACTACCACGTGGGAAGAAGTCAGTATGTGCGACAAATGATTAGCCTGTCATTGCCCGAATATCAGTTTCTGAGCCTAGGCTCATTTGCAGCCATCAAAAAAATTCACAAAAAGTACAAAAGAAAATTAAAAAAACAAAAAGCATGGTAGATAGTTAAGTGTGTGAGGTGCGCTCTAAATATAACATCATTTGGACATGAGTAGCTCTCAGCAAAAAGGTCGGTCAGAACAATATATGAACAACAAACATTTTACAAACCCTAAATTTGTCTTTTTGTCGAGAGCTGCTCAGATTTTTAAATGATCTGAAATTTGGAGCGTATCTCACGCACCAAATCATCTACCGTGTAAAAAAATGATTTTTTTAAAAAAATTAGCATTTGTTATGAACTTTTTTCATTGCAGGTGCAGATGAGTCTGGACACCGAATTGTTGCTTACCTCATTGCCGATCTATTTAGGTTTAAAGAGATAGACTGAGAATCACTAAGAAGGGAATACTTGTCGCTGAAAATGTCAACTACCACGTGGGAAGAAATAAAATGTCAATAGATTAATGGGATGATTCAAAATTTCTATCCGTTTGTAAAGCATTATAAGAGTATCTATAATAGATGATGTAAATATGAAGATATAAAACTGGGTGTTGTATAATTTACATCATCAAAAGGTGATTTTTACATCCTAAAAAAAGTCTGAACTCTAATAGAAGATGTATATTTGGTGATGTAAAACTCGTACTCTAGCAGATGATGTATTTGAAGATGTAAAACTAGTTCAACTACTACGCCATTTCAAACATAGCAAGTTCATTTGAAGCAAACATAGTTGTAAATTAAATGTAATTAAATGTAGTTCCAATTAAAACATAATTAAACATAGTTCAAACAACTACATCCATCAATCTACTACTACTCCAACTACTACAAACAAAAAACAACCTGTCGTCGCTCTTGAACTACTCGCGGAACTCCTCCTTGCAGGGGTTGTCGCACCACTCGTCCTCCTCCTCCGAGTCACTCTAGTTCGACGAGGATCATCGTCGAGGGCACGACGTCCTCCTTCTTCACCCCTCCTTCTTCTGCTCTGCCTCGCGCTTCCAGAATAACTCGTGCTCAGTCTAGAGATACTCCGGATACTCCCGTGCGAATCTTGACATCGCCGCATCATCGTTATTGCCAGGAGCAACGAAAATCGCTGGCTTCTTCGTCTGTGTCATCTCCTACATCTAGAAATTCTTTGGTGCGAGGAACTCCGCAATCGCCCGGGTCTCTATCTCCGAGAAGTTTAGCTTCGTCCTCAGCTGGCCAACACGCCACATTGTACGCATGTATGGCCTCCTCGACGGTACCTTACGTGCCGAGCCAAAAGCGACGGTGGTCGTCCAAGAACTCGAATCTGAAGTTCCCGGACGGCTTCGCCCGCACCTCGAAAGAGGCATGTCTTGCTCTTCGACAGCTTCTTCAGCGGAATGGTGGTGGCAGCGGTGCTGCACTGGGTGGGACTTGAATTGGGCAGCGACAGTGGCAGATGTGCGGCGTGCGATGGCTAGGCGGCAGAGGGGCTTGAATTGGGCGGCTGCGCAGCGGAAAAACGGCCGATTGGGCCGATTTGGAGGCGGGCGGCAGCTGAGATGTGGTGGAACCAGCGGCGGGGACGGTGAAGAGGCTGGATCTGGTCGTGGTGTGGTGCGGTCAGCGGGCGGCACATCGATGCCTGGGTGGGAGGAAGGAGAGGACGCGAGCGCGCTGTGTGTTGGGGAGGAAATGAAGTGACGGTTGGCCGTTCGCGTACAGCTGTAGTTTACATCAACGGGGAGGTGAAGATGCAAATTTGCATCTGCAAATTTTGTATTTTACATTTTGGAGAGGTGATGTGACTTTTTTTTGCATCTACATCATCTGTTGGAGGTGTGTTTTTAGGCCTTCGTGTTGTAAAAGTTATTTTTGCATTTACATATTATGTTGGAGATGCTCTAAGAGCCTCCAATAGCTGTTGGAAATATGCCCTAGAGGCAATAATAAAAGGGTTATTATTATATTTCCTTGTTCATGATAATTGTCTATTATTCATGCTTAAATTGTATTGTACGGAAACAATGATACATGTGTGAATACATAGACCACAACATGTCCCTGGTAAGCCTCTAGTTACTAGCTCGTTGATCAACAGATGGTCACGGTTTCCTGGCCATGGACATTGGATGTCATTGATAACGGGATCACATCATTAGGAGAATGATGTGATGGACAAGACCCAATCCTAAGCCTAGCATAAGATCGTGTAGTTCGTAATGCTTAAGCTTTTCCAATGTCAAGTATCTTTTCCTTAGACCATGAGGTTGTGCAATTCTCGGATACCGTAGGAATACTTTGGGTGTGCCAAACGTAACAACCTAACTGGGTGGCTATAAAGGTACGCAACGGGTATCTCCGAAAGTGTCTGTTGAGTTAGCACGAACCGAGACTGGGATTTGTCACTCCGTATGACGGAGAGGTATCTCTGGGCCCACTCGGTAAGACATCATCATAATGAGCTCAATGTGACTAAGAAGTTAGTCACGGGATGATGTATTACGGAACGAGTAAAGAGACTTGCCATGACGAGATTGAACAAGGTATCGGTATACCGACGATCGAATCTCGGGCAAGTACTATACCGATAGACAAAGGGAATTGCATACGGGATTAAGTGAATCCTTGACGTCGTGGTTCATCCGATGAGATCATCGAGGAACACGTGGGAACCAACATGGGTATCCAAATCCCACTGTTGGTTATTGACCGGAGAGTCGTCTCGGTCATGTCTACGTGTCTCCCGAACCCGTAGGGTCTACACACTTAAGGTTCGGTGACGCTAGGGTTGTAGAGATATATGCACATGGTAACCCGAATGTTGTTTGGAGTCCCGGATGAGATCCCGGACGTCACGAGGAGTTCCGGAATGGTCCGGAGGTAAAGAATTATATATAGGAAGTCCAGTTTCGGCCATCGGGAGAGTTCCGGGGGTCACCGGTGGTGTACCGGGACCACCGGAAGGGTCCCGGGGGTCCATCGGGTGGGGCCACCCAACCCGGAGGGCCCCATGGGCCGTAGGGGGAGGGGGACCAGCCCATAGTGGGCTGGCGCACCCCCTTGGGCCTCCCCCTGCGCCTAGCGTTGGGAACCCTAGGGGTGGGGGGCGCCCCCTTGCCTTGGGGGGCAAGGCTCCCGCCTGGCCGCCGTCCCCCCTAGGAGATCCCATCTCCTAGGGCCGGCGCCTCCCCTGGCCCCCTATATATAGTGGGGGAGGGGGGGAGAGAGAGCAGCCTCACCTCAGCCCCTGGCGCCTCTTCCCCCCATTACACCTCTCCCTCCTCCCGCAGGTTCTTGGCGAAGCCCTGTAGTTTTTCCCGTTGCATCCACCACCACGCCGTCGTGCTACTGGATCTCCATCAACCTCTCCTTCCCCATTGCTAGATCAAGAAGGAGGAGACGTTGCTGTACGTACGTGTGTTGAACGCGAAGGTGCCGTCCGTTCGGCGCTGAGATCATCGGTGATAGGGATCACAACAAGTACGACTCCATCATCCACGTTCTCTTGAACGCTTCCGCTCGCGATCTACAAAGGGTATGTAGATGCACTCTTTTATACTCGTTGCTAGATGACTCCTTAGATTGATCTTGGTGAAGCATAGGAAATTTTTTGAATTCTGCTACGTTCCCCAACAATAGCAACGCGCGAAAAACCTCCCGCAACCATCCCCGGATAGAGGGGCACCTGTCCCTAAACCTATCCTATGGTGGAGGAGCCTGACATCCAAGCCCGTGTCATCCTCCTTTCGTCGTCTCCATGAGCACCGGCGATAAGACCAAAGAAGTGAAGGTGCGGTCTCCAGATAGGAAGATGAAAGGATCGATATGGTTGACTAGAGGGGGGGGGGTGAATAGGCAACTAACAATTTTTAGCTTTTCTTGACCAAATTAAACTAGATGGACAACCTATATGATGCACTAATAGGAAGCACACAAACAAGCAAGCTAGAATATACAATAAAAGCTTGCACAAGTAAAGGTAAGCAATAACCCCAAGTGGAGCCGGTGAAGACGAGGATGTGTTACTAAAGTTCTTTCCCTTTGAGAGGAAGTACGTCTCCGTTGGAGCGGTGTGGAGACACAATGCTCCCCAAGAAGCCACTAGGGCTACCGTATCACTACTAGGAAAAGGCATGCTAGTGGCGCACCAGTTTTGCCTACTAATGGCGCACTACTGGTGCGCCACTAGCACAACGCCATTAGAATTAAATACTAATGGCGCACTCCTGGTGCGCCATTAGTATAGCCCACCGTGCGTCATTAGTATGCCTCCCAGGGGGCCATATGTACCCATGTGCTTTGGCATACTAATGGCGCACTAGAGGGTGATGCGCCATTAGTTTCATTTGTACAGTGCGCCATTAGTGTCTTGGGTGGTGCACCACTAGTATGAATATTAGGGATTTTTTTCTGATATTTTCACAGGATACAAAATATATTATTGGACAGAATTTAGACAACACCACACAGCAACAGCAGATTCATCGAATACAATAGAAGATTAGTCTCCGAATACAATTCATCATATTAGTCTCCAAATTCAAAAGACCGAGCAAAGATAGAACATTACAAGTCTCGAGACAGCGAATAGCGAGTTTGTCTTCACATTACAAGTCGATATCGATCATCTAAACTACCATCACATAGAAGAGAGCTGCGGTCATCACGATGAGCATCATCGCGATGAAATTGGTCTTCATCCGGTTCCTCCAACGCTCCCTCCTCTCTCCCGCTAGATAGCGCGCGTATCTAGATTCCGCCTCCGCCCTAGTGGTGTACCCTTTGTAACTGTTACCGCTGAAACGGTGAATCTGTCTCCGACGCTCGTCCCAGTCGTCGTAGACTCCGGGAACCTTACCCTTGTACACGACATATGACGGCATCTCTATGCACTAGCCAAACAAAATGTTAGTACCAATTCACAGACAATACATAAGCAATATATAAGTATGCAACAAAAGGATCGGAAGAGAAAAGTAAGACATTAATAGCATCGATTACATCTAAGTTGAACGACTGTCCAAACCAAAGAGACATACAAGTTCATTAAAGTTTAATTACAACATGAGCCAATCAATGTTTCAGAACTAGACATAGCATCACTACTTTCGACTCGACTCAAGGGACCGGAGCGTGGATGAAGCCGCCGTCTATCGTGGGAGTCATGAAATCGTGGGCGTTGTCAGCCTGCATATGTAGCGTTGTGTCTATGTCACTGTTGGACAGTTGATTTCTGAGGTTGAACTGCCCCGAGGTACGAAGGACATCTTGATGGATGATTTCCGCAAACTCCGAGTGGATGCGAAAGAATTCTTGTCTGATGTCCGCGTCCTGGATTGCCGACAAGCTCGCGACCCAATATTTGAGTTTATCTGGTAGCAGAAGGTGATTATGGTTCCGTACAATCGCCGCATGTGATGGAAGGCGTAGTAGGAACCCTTCTGACCGCCAGACGGCTGTTTGACGCAGCAGAACGTCGTATTGTGGGTGAACACATGCTTGCCGCACTTACAAACTGGCCTGGTGAAGGTGCCTCCAGATTTGGCGTAGCCGGGGAGAACATCATCAATAACTTTCTTGACATTTGTGTAGTCTATCTTCGACTGACGGTCCAAGTCGAAATACGTGGCCACGGAATATTTTGGTCTTAAGAGGATGAGTGTGCAATGTGTGTCACTGCACAAAACACGGAATGTTAAAAAATACGATGGAAATCTAAGAAATCATATGTTACGGGGCGGTTGAAGGGACGACTTACTCGGGAGTAAGGCACGAGGAAGTTATCCTTATCTCGGTTTGCCAGAATGACGCCTTCGAGGTAAGAACTCGCGACTTGCCGGTCCCCAGCGCTATCCAAGATCTTGGCACGCATGTAGAAGGGGTCGACTATCACGATGTCCGGGGTCTTGTCTCTAATGATCCGCATCTCCTTACTCAGCGAAAATAGACGAACAAAGGTGTAGTGCAGCGGATGAAGGTTAAACATAGCAAAGATGTCATCAAACCGCAGGACGATCGTACCCCCGATGGAGTTATCCACAAAGCCCTTGCCCTCTGGCACCTTGGCCACGAAAACCGGGTATGCCACATCCTTCTCTCTGAGACGCCGCTTCTCCAAAGAAAGAACACTGTCATGCAGACTCCGCATAGCACCGGTTGCAGCATTGAGCATATTAGTCGGTAGCATCGGCCTACCCGCCACATGCACCCTCCTCATTATATCCTTCGGTGAAGGTGGCCCGTCCTGAGCACGGATCGTACTTGGTGCCGGCTGGCTCGCACCCTTGTTACTCTTTCTTTTCCGTCCCTTCTTGTTCTGCTGTAATGGGACCGAGTTTTGCTCACAGACCGCTTTCTTGAGTGTGTTGGGGCTGATAATATTTCGCACCTCGGCTATCTGAGGCTCGGTGAAGTCAGCAGCTAGAGGCGTCTCCTGAGAACTGAACACCAGACGACGCCTGTTGCAATTGGGTTTCTCCGCGGTACCAGCTAGATCGCGATCGTCTTTTGTAGGGTTGGATTCTTGAGAAGGAGGCCCCATGAATTCGTCATCGTACCCATGATCGGCAAAGTACTTATCAACGTTGGCAAATGTACCTTCGTCGTTGTCGTCGTCGTCCGGATCCTATGCCATATGCATGTTTGGATCCTGTGCCATAGGGATGTCCGGTAGCGTTGCGGCGGTCTTGCCATGGCTTGGCGCCGGCACGACTGGCGGTGTTGTCTTTGGGGTGGTGTCCCCCGCCCCCAAACGAATCTGGCTCTTCGGTCAAAGCAGGGGCCAGCTTAGGCAGGCACTGAGGGTCATCACATCATCTTCGTCGGCCCCGACGGGTCGAGTCGGAGGTAACAACTCGTCGCAGCCTGGCAACACCCGAACCAGTTGAAACCTATACACGGTGGGTGGCATCGGATTACCATGGAACATGGGGTTGCCCGGTTGAATGATTCTGCCCTTGGCGACATCGACCAACTCGTCGTTCACGAAGTGCAGGAGAGTGCATGGAACGTCGGCGGCGCCCTGCGAAAACATGTAGGGCATCAGGGATGCCCAGTCAAAGGCTAGGAGATGAAGTCCTCGGCCGAGAGGCTTAATTAGTTACCGTGATGATGGCGTCGAGCTCGGCTAATGTCGAGGCACCGCCAACAGCGGGCGTGCAATTGACGGAGGGGCCGCTTGCTACAGAGGTGTCGGCCGGCGTACACCCGGGTGCATTAAGCTCCAATGCCCGTGCCGGCGTCGGAGACACCAATGCCGCCTCTGCCGGAGACACCAATGGCCCTGCCTGCGCGTTCTGTGAGTTGCTGGCCGTGAAGCAAGGAATCGGGGGCGGCCCCTGTTGGCCGCCCGCAATCCACGTCGTGAGCCCATGAATCAAGGTAGGCATAATGCCGATGAGCGTCGATCCCAGTTGTTATTGCACTTGCTCTTGGACAATCTCCGGAATCCGCGCCACTTGTGCCTTGAGTTCTTGAAACTCGCGCGACTAGCTTTCTGAGCTGGTCTTTCTCTCCTTTCGCCCACCAGCATTATAGTATGACGACCATTTTGTGGACAAGCCTTTGCCAGCCACACGACCAGCTGACGACGGCTTACTGAGCTTATCCTTGTTTTTCATTTCGTTCAACGCCCTATTTAGAGTGCTGTCCCAAGGGGTGCTCTGAGTCGACCCCGCGCTACTGCTTTCAGTCGCCTGCGGAAGGAATGTGAACCATTTAGAAATTTGGCTTCATTAATTAGAATGCAACCATATGGAGCTAATTACGCGGGGGTGTATTCCTTACCAGAACAACCTCAAGGGCCCTGGTCTTCGGATCCGTGGTGAGCTCCTTTGTTACCGGGTCCTCCTTGTACCGGGCCCTGACATAGTTCATGGTCTGCTTGTCACGGTATTTATCGAAGAGGGGCGGTAGGCCTTGCTCGGCACGCTCCGCGTCCTCCTTGTCCCATATAGGCTCCGCCACTCTGTAACCGCCGGGACCGAGTGTGTGTTCCCCTAAGTTCAACTCCCGCATTTCTTTCCCCCACTGACTTGATTCGGAGGTTGCGATGCTCTCGCACTTGATCTTGAACTCCTTGTAGTTATCTCGCCGATCGAAGGATTTTTCGCCTTGATCTTCTCATAACTAAAACCTTTGTCAATCATTCTCTTCATCGCGCTTCTCCAAGTAGACAGGGTCGTGCTCATCCTCATGAGGGCGGCATTGTTCACTTTATTCCTTGAGAGGCGTGTTTTCAAATTCAGTGGGGAACTTGTATCGTTCGTGCAGCTTCGTGAAGAGGAGGTTGCGCAAATTCCCTCGGTCCTTATGCCTTAGGTTCTCGGTGTTGATCGAGATGGTGCTCCGGAGAATGCACCCGAGCTGAACTGAGTACCCCTTGACTATTTCTTTGGGCGCTGTTGGATGCCCGTCGGAGTTCACTTCAGTAAATTCCTCCTTGACGGTGCGGAGCATGTTCGGGCGCCGGTCCTTCCGTTGCCTCTTCGGTTGGCTGCCATCTGTGCGTGCGCTGCCATCATCAGTGGTGGCATCCTCGGCGGCGTGGCATCCTCGGCGGCACCATTAGTGGTGTCATCCCCGACGGCACCATCAGTGGTGTCATCCTCGGCGACACCATCAGTGGTGTCAGGATCGGTGTCTTTCGCGGCGTCCTCATAGCGGTGAGGTTGTTCCTCCATCTCCTGGGACAGCTCCCAGAATGCCTTGCCGCCCGAACCACCGGCTTCATCGTTGTGGGCCATGTTTCTCTCTAAATAGGAAAAAAGTTCGGTCAAAAAGTTGGTTATTGTCAAGGAACAAGATCATGGTCTCATCATTTAGGGTTTGTCGACACTGAGGCATCATAAAAGCTAAGCTTTTATCAGTTAGGGTTTGTCGACGCCGAGGCACCCTAAAAGCCTAAGCTTTCATCATTTAGTTTTTTATCGACACTGAGGCACCCTAAAAGCCAAGGTTTTATATTTTATGGTTTGTTGACACCGAGGCATCCTAAAAGCTAAGCTGGGAAGGAGAATTCTAAGTTGGGCCTAATCACTTGGCTCTATTGCCTCCTATGGTTTAATGCAGCAAGAATAAAGGGGCAGTTGATCCTACTTAATTAAGTACTAAGATACCCCGGCCCATGCATTAGTCACAAGTACCCCATATGTCCTATTTTTAGCAAAGTCATGCTAAAATTCACGGAAAATTTCAGCATGGCCTTTGCTGAAAATAGGACATATGGAGTACCTGAATTTGCCGGAACGGAAGTTAATCGACATTCCAGCAAACTCAAGGGCCTCTCGGGGTACCTGTAAAATCATCACGACACGATGGTCGGAGACAAAACCCAGCAAACTAGCAAAGTTACTGACGTGTTTACAGAAATTGTTTTCTGTAAAAGATGATCATCATCTTTACAAGTCTTTCTCAATGTGATCACAAGTAATTCAGAGGCATCACAAGTAATTCAGAGCATAACAAGGCATTAGTTGTTCAGTACATGAACAAGTTTTACAAAGCACATCAATATGTACTGTATTTCATTGTGGAGTGATATACAGTATGTTACAACAAAGAAACAACTTAATCCATGCCTTAGCTTATCAACAGTCATTACTTGTCTAATACAGAAGAAGGAACAATTTATTTGTGACATAGTTACAAATGATGACAGAATAAAGCAACACCCTCCACTAGCCTAAAAACAAGTGAAGTTTCACCCATATAAGAACATGTGCAAACAAAATAATGACACTCAATTTAGATAGCAAAAAAAGTGAACATCAAGGGTTCATGGGAATTCAGCAAAGGTGCACAAGAGACAGTGTAAGCTTCAGACCCAGCAGACCAGTACAAATTTGCTAGGCTATAAATTCCTGAATTCTAGTCACATTGACACTCCTGGTTTTCTACAAACACCAAGTACTAGGGCACACAAAAGTTCTGAAATTTGTGTGCCTAACTGAATTAACTGAATTTTCAGTAACCGAATAAACTGAATTTTCAAAACTGACAAATATTAATAGGTTGACTACAACAAATCCAATTTGCAAGCTTGACTACATATAATTTGAGCAACTTGTTGAGCTAATTTTGAGCAGAACTCCTTGAGGAACTAGCAGCAAGGAGTGGCTACAACTACAAAAAGAGGCTAGAACTGCAGATTTACACATTACATGACACAAACTCAAGCAAGCTTCCTGAACAATACCCTGACAGAAAACATAGGACAAGCAATGAATTTCTATAACTAGCAGAGATCATGTGCAGCTGCAGTGACTATCATTTGTATTCTTGTTGCTAAAACTTGCCAAGTTTACAATCCATATAATTGTCTGCTGATTAAATAAGAAAAGTCATATATGAAATCAGATGGTTCAGCACTACCATTGCACAAACTAATGATGGCAACCCATGGCAGCAGTAAACAAGACTCACAATACAGCCAGGTCGATCACTGACATAGTGCAGGCACTTCAAAGTAAGCAATCATCATGGATCATTGCAAGAACATGTCCTTCACTTAGCACATCATTAGGGCCATATTTGTTTCACTTCAGCCTTAGAGAGGAAAAAATCTTGCAGGTACCAAGTACTCCAATGCACATGGAGTACTAATTATTCATGTTTGCTAGGCACTACTCCCACAATGGTCTCAAACTAGTCCCTCCCTGACACCCTGTGGCAGTAAATCTCATCATCATGCTTATCTAGCAAATGATTGGGCACAACGTGTACACCCAGTACAGTTACAGAGTGTACTACTACCGACGGAGAAATGCGATTTGACCAAAATTAGCAATTTTTTGAACCTAATTTGACCTAAATTCGAGAGGGATTTGACCTAAACCTAGCAAAAGAGAGAAGAAGAGGGCATGGCCGGGAGGGAGGAGAGGAGGAAGAGAGGAGAAGAGAGGGAGAGGGGGGAGGGCAATGAAGATTACATGACCACGATGAGGTGGTGATCGGAGCGGAGACGACGGAGGGCGGAGACGTCGAGCTTGGGGGAGGCGGGGATAGACGGCGGAGAGGTCGCGAGGTGCTCGGGCCTCCTCTCCTGGTGGACGCGGGCCTCCTCTCCTGGTGGACGTGGATGGCCCTCCTCTGGACGGCGGGCAGGGGTGGGGCGGCTCCGAGGCTCCAAGTCTCCGGCAGCGCAGTGGGTCTCGGTCGGGGTGGCGTAGTGGGTCTGGGCGCCGCGGGTTTCTAGGGTTTCGAGTGTTGGGAAGGCGAGGGAGGGGTGGGTGGGGGCGGCGGAGCCCGGGAGCAAGGTCCTCGGTGGGTGGAAGGGGATCGGCGGCGGTGGCGAGAGGCGAGGGGCGAGATGGGCAGGCGCAGTGGGTGGGGGGCTGAGAGAGATGTGATGGATTGGGGGAAGAAAGGGGGTTGGGGATTTTAGTGGGGGGAGGCTTAGCAATGGCGCATCCCCTAGCGGTGCGCCATTAGAATGTTTTTTATAGCAATGGCACATCAACGGGACGGTGCGCCATAAGTAATCTTTTTTTAGATAGCAATGGAGCACCCGCAAGCGGTGCGCCATAAGTAATTTTTTATTTTTATTATTTTTTGTTGCATCTAATAATTTTTTAGAAAATGAATATGAATATGAAACAATAATAAATTTTTATAAAAACAGTAATAATTTTTTTAAAATATCATCAGATTTGTTATTTGAAAATATTTACGAAAATAAAAAAATATCATCAAATTTGTTATTTGAAAATATAATCAATTTTTTTTTGGATTTTTAGTTGCATTCATTTGTGAGGGTGGAGCGGGGGAGGGTGCGGGGGTCGTCGGCGGTGGTGGAGCGGGGGAGGGTGCGGGGGGTGCTCGGCGGCGAGGGGGATCTGGCGAGGGAGGATAGTGATCGAGATGGAGGGGGATCGAGATCGAGTGTCCTCATGAATATTCAATATTTTTTCATGAATTCAAAAAGTGCCCATGAAATTTAAAAATATTCACGATAGTTCAAAAAGTGCCCATGAAATACAATCGAGAAATGAAGGCTACAATTTAAATACAATCGATATTACCTAGCTATCTGTTCAGAATCTTCTTGCCCTTCTTTTTCGCAAATGGAGTTCTTCTGTGGAACGGACGTCCTTTAGGTAGGGTGGTCCTGCTTCTTCTTGTGGTGTATGCTGCTACTTCATCGTCGTCGTCATGTTCCATCTTCGGATCCCCGTACTTGTCGAAGTCTTGCTCAATGGCGACTCCATCCATTCCGATGATCTTCCTTTTGCCTCTCCTCACGACAACACGACTGGGCTTTGACGGGTCGGTAATGAAGAAGCATTGGTCCACTTGAGAATCCAGTACCCATGGCTCATTTTTCGCGGTGACGTTTGCGCCCGCGGTCTTGGATTTGGCTTCGGGTATAACCATGGCAGTGAAATACCGGTCTTCTTTTAGGACGCTCTTGGCCCATCTGACACGGAACATCGGGACATTCTCTCCAGCGTAGCTCAGCTCCCAGATCTCCTCGATCCTTCCGTAGTATCTGTCCTTCTTGTTACCGGTGTAGGATTCCATCGTTACCCCGAAGTTGTGATAACCATCGCTCTTCGTGTCCTTGTCCTCGGTGTAGAATGTGTAGCCGTTGATATCGTACGCCTCATAGGTCATCAGGTTGTGCTCGGCGCCTTGTGACAAGGCGAATATGAGTTGTTCTTCCGCGGAAGAATCCTCATGTAAAGGGTACGATAGAAGCTTCTGCTTGAACCAACGCGTGAAACATGAGTTGTGCTCTTTGATTATATCTCCGTCCGTCCTCTGTTGGCCTCGGTCATTGTACGTCTTATCAATAAAGGTTTTGTGCTCTACCACCCAAGGATCGACCACGTCTATGTGTTGTACCGCGACTAGGTTTGCTCTTTCAAAGTCGGGGAGTCGACCCTCGAAGTCAACATGCATTTCACGGCGACCCTCGCGGTGACCCCATCCAGCGAGCCTGCCGAGGTGCCTGTTGACGAGCAGACCAACGGGGTTCTCGATGCCTAGATAATTCGTGCAGTAGGGGATGCACTCTTCGGTCAGAAAGCCCTTGGCTATGCTTCCCTCTGGACGTGACATGTGGCGAACGTATCCTTTGATGACACCATTCATCCTTTCGAACGGCATCATGCTGTGCAGGAAGGTCGGCCCGAGTTGGATGATATCCTCCACGATATGGACCAGTAAATGCACCATAACGTCGAAGAATGCGGGCGGGAAGTACATCTCAAGCTCGCATAGTATCACCACGATCTCTTCATGTAGCCTTCTGAGTTGCCTCACGCCAACCGACTTCCGAGAGATGACGTCGAAAAAGTTGCATAGGCCAAATAGCGTTTCACGGACGTGCGCATCCATGGTCCCACGGATTGCAACTGGAAGTATTTGCGTCATCAGCACGTGACAGTCGTGAGACTTCATCCCGCTGAAGTTCTGCTTTGCTGGGTCTAGGTATCTGCTTATCTTCCCCGCGTAACCGTAAGGAAGTTTTACTCCTACGAGGCAGGTGAAAAACTGCTCGATCTCCTCCTGACTTAGAGTGAAGCACGCGGGAGGGTAGTCATTTCCTGTCCTCTTGGCCTTTTTGCCTTTGCGACGACTTTCCGTGTCCTGCTTCGCCTCATCATCATCATCATCATCATCATTAGCATGAAGCTCCAGCCTGATGCCCATTGATTTCAAGTCTGACCTTGCTTTCGGCCCATCTTTGGTCCTCTCTGGCATGTTGAGCAGGGTACCAAGCAGACTCACGCACACGTTCTTCGTGATATGCATGACATCAAGGTTGTGAGGCACACGGTGGATCTTCCAGTACGGCAAGTCCCAGAAAACAGACCTCATTTTCCATACCTTCAGCAGCTACTCTGGCGCCTTTCGCTTCTTTCCCGGCTCTGGCGCCTTTTGCTTCTTTCCCGGTAGTGGGCAATCTTTCCAATTTTTCAACAGCTCGTCTATTTCCTCACTGCTCCTCGTACGCTGGCGTCTTTGGGGTTTGGTTTCACCATCGAACAGATCCTTGCGTTTCCTCCACGGGTCGTCGCGAAGCCACCTTCGATGTCCCATGAACACGGTTTTCTAAGACCCGGGATCTCTATCTAGCTGGCGATATGTTGTGTCATCCATGCACCTGACGCATCCATAAAATCTGTGGACCACCTGCCCCGCGGGATATCCGTAACCGAGATAGTCATGCACCGTCGTGAGCAGTGCGGCTCTCATAGGGAAATATTCTTTCTCTGCAGCGTCCCATGTATTAGCTGGTGTTTTCCACAACGTGTCTAGCTCCTCTTTCAGCAGCCCCAGATACAGATTGATGTCGTTCCCTGGTTGTTTCGGCCCTTCAATTAGCATACTCATGTGAATGTACTTCCTCTTCATGCACAACCAAGGGGAAGGTTGTACATCCACACAAACACCGGCCAGGTGCTATGTGTGCTTCTCTGGCTGCCAAACGGATTGACTCCATCGGTGCTCACGCCCAGCACGATGTTCCTTGTATCATTCCCAAATTCTAGGTCTTCGAAGTTCAACGCTTGCCACTGGCTTGCATCCTTAGGGTGACTCAGCATATTGTCTTTTTTATTTATCTCCGAATCATTTCTGTCATCTTCTTGCTTCTTCTCCTCCCTATCCGCATGCCAACGCAGGAGCTTTGCTACCTTAGGGTCCGCGAAATACCGCTGCAGACGAGGAGTGATCGGAAAGTACCACACCACTTTTCGAGCAGCTTTCTTCCGCTTCTTGTATCGAGTGACGCCGCACACCGGACATATGGTAGACTCCGCGTGCTCGTCCCGATAAATGATGCAATTGTTCATGCACACATGGTATTTCACGTGCGGTAAATCCAGAGGACACACGATTTTCTTCGCCTCCTCGAAACTGGTCGGGCACTTGTTCCCCTTGGGAAGACGTTCGTGCCAGAATGACATGTTCTCGTCGAAGCATGCATCGGTCATTTTGTGTTTTACCTTCATTTCCAGAGCCATGAGCGTTACTTTCAGGCGGGTATCCTCGGGCCTGCATCCTTCATACAATGGAGTAACCACGTCTATCTCCAGTTGATACAGCTTGGCTTTCTCTTGGGCGGCAGCTCTTGCGTTATCCGTCTGCTTGAGAAGCAGCTCTTGAATATGAGGGTCCTGCACCTAGCCTCCATCGTCGTCTGCTCCGACATCTTCATCTAGATCATGATCATTCCCTTCGTCTTGATCTTCCTCATCATCATGTCCGGCATCTTCTACATGATGACTGTGTAAAGCATCACCGTTGTGATCATGCCCTGGAGATTCTTCGTCTTCTCGCTCGCCCTCGCCGCGGTGGTTGTCTTGCTGCCCTTCCTCATTTCTTGCCCGGCCATGGACGACTTCATAGTCATCTTCATCACCTTGCCACTGATAGCCAACCATGAAACCACATAAGATCAGGTGGTCCCGCACCTGCCCGGAATCCGGGTCCGCAATAAGGCTCTTCAGCTTGCATCTTCGACACGGACATCTTATCTCCGTCTCGTTCTTTTGAAGCATCTCGGCCTTCGCGGAGCTCAAAAACCTATTCACGATGCCTTCGGTCATCGTGCGGACCATAGTCGCCTGCGGGGTAGAGCAAAACGATATTTTAGAACCAAGAAAAAATTGATGGGGAATGCAGCAGAAAACAAAAAATTTCCAACCTACGCACAAGCCCAGGACCACTATGGAGACTGCATAGATGGTTTGATCCTTTTCGTTACCGACTCGTAGCGCACGGGAAGTAGAGTTGATGACGATCGGCAGTGCAGATCCCCGCAGCTAGGATTTACAACCTCCCAACCGCGAGGATGTATACCCTCATATGCTCCTCAGAAAGCCCTCCGGGAGGCGGTCGAACAGCCCCCCCC
>LR738714.1:747920641-747996808 GCA_902687465.1 Secale cereale
GGACGGTGTCGCGGACAGCCCTTCGGGAGGACCTTCAAAACTCAAACGGTCACTCGGACAGCCCTTCGGGAGGACCTTCAAAACATGGACGGTCACACGGACAGCCCTTTGGGAGGCACTCACGAACTAAGACCGAAACTACGATCTCTCTATAGAGTTGCACACATACGGTGTCATCTATCCGGCAGGGCTTCGCCGTCCAGAACTAGTTCCTGCCGGAACCCAGACAGCCTTACGGCTCTACGAAACTCTTTTCGTGGGAGGGAGATAAGAAGCCAGATCATTGCATGTCACTTGTATGTGAGAAGGGATTGACGTTTGGCAATCTATAGAAACCATTTGCTTTAGGTAGACGTGATGGTACTTCCACTATTTTGGCATCTTATGGAACCCAATTAGAGATATATAAACTAGATCCTTGTTATTAGAATGATGATCTCTTGGCTATGACTGAGTCATATATTAATGGAAATGGTTTTCTCCTCCGAAAGTCCAAGTAGCCCCCTCACCTCCTATTTATAGGGAAACCAAGGGGTAGGATGGGTATTCTGAAATACCAAAAGTGCCCCCACTTTATGTCACACACAAAGGGTATAAAAGGCATAAAGGGATGACAAGTGGAGCCCCATGGAGGAGCTGCACCCTCCAACGTCCCACCTTCATGGTGGCCCCCCAAAGGGGGTTCCTTGATCCCCAAGTCCTTCTAGAAGCCTTTTGGGAAAAGCCCCAAAAGGTGGCTTTCCATAAATATCCCAAAAAGTACTTTCACTATTCACGATGACATTTTTCAGGGTCGGTTCGAACTGAAAATATTTATGTGGGCTTAGAACATTTCCAGTACCCACCAAAATGATTTTCAACGCGTTCCGACACAATTCCGGTTTAGTGATTATCATCTGCGAAAAGCATCTGAAGTGGTTCCGGCAACTCGGGAGCATATCCGGTTATTATCCCGGAAAATTTCAGAAAGCTTCCGGAATGATTCTGGCACCCTCCAAGAATTATCAGGCATATGCCGAAACCAATTTGACTTAATTGTATCCCATGAAACAACTTTTCAGTTTCATCGAAACTCATCCGATGACCTCTCTCTGCGGAACCTTTTCCTCTGTCCGAAACTTTTCCGATGTCCGAAACTTTTTCGGTGATTTTCTCTCAGACTCCTTGTCTAGTATTCAGCAGATAGATGACCCTTAAGTGTGTGTCCCTATAGGTTCGGTGAAGTATAGACATGATCGGAACCCTTTCTGATCAATGATCAACATCGGAGCCGTGGACACCCATATTGACCCCTATACCCACACGAATGAATATTCGAGTGAACCTCTAGTTGCCATGTGCTATTCCTGTTGCTTCGTGATATGTTACAAATACCCGAGGTGAGACATGTTGGCATTCCCGTGGATCAACAACTTGTCCACTATGCTAGTTACCTCGTTACTGGTATTGTTCTCTTTTCTCATTTCAGTGTTCTGGCATCCCAGGGATCAAATCACACTGTGTCTGGCCAGACGATGATGGATACCGTAACACCGAGAGGTCCCACAGATATCTCTCCATCGTCGGAGGAGCAAATCCCAATCTTGAGCTATCAAGTTACTTGACATACTTTTCCATGCACCCGTAAGCCGCCGTAATAGCCACCCATTTACGGATGACGTTTAACAAACCCCAAAGTTCATGAAGCAAGCATGAAGAAACTCGATACTCTCATGGTCTAAGGAATCATGCAAACGTTAACCATCTCTGTGTTATTTACGATTAACTTGTGATGAATGAATCTCATAGCATAACATCAATCCGGGTCGATTCAACACAAATGTTCTCTTAACATTGTGCCCTCAAAGTTGTTGGCATAGACATGCCCATGATTGGGAAAACATAATCATCATGCAACACTTGATCTAGTCTTAGAGGCATGACTAGGAATACATTTTACCATCTATTATTCCACACGTGCACATGGGTTTTCCCCAGAGCCTTTATGGATATACGGGCTCGGGAACCACAGCAGTTATAGCATGGAACATAAACATAATTATGAGCTTGGAGATAAATAATAACATTTATTATTGCCTCTAGGGCATATCTCCTACAGACTCCCACTTGCACTAGAGTCAATAATCTAGTTAAATGCTAATGCACTTCACACCTGCGGCACATCGGTGTAAATATGCTTCGCTTGTGGTATAGCCTGATGTCCGACGGATCCGACAACTTCAGCTCCGTGTCTATCTCTGCATATCCTCGTGTTTTCATGCTTTCACAAAATTCATATTTTGTGCGGACTTGGCTTTTATGTATGTGAATCACAGGTCGAACCCGGATTCCTCAGACTGAGTTATGGAGAAACTACCTGCAGCAGTGTTCCATAGACAAAAGCCATCTTGGAACCATACTAAGTTCATGAATGAACTGTATGATTCAACATCTTGTTTGTCGCTTCTAAAGCGTCAACATACTTAGTCATTTGTTATAGAATTCGCCACAGTATCCTGTTTGGAACAATTTCCAACTACCGTGCCACCATATTGTGTATTACACAAAACCCTTAACTTAAATCGAAAATCGCATGGAGAAAAGATGAAGGTTGTATCGATGTAACATTTTACAACGAACTCTTCACGATCTCTGCTTGCGAGAAAACATATCATCAATACTTACTCTAGTACTTAATGACATCTTTCACTATTGTCCCATGATCAGTACTTTGATCACTTTAGTATCCATACCCGCAACACCTTGGGATTATCGGACATATCTGGTTGTTTTCATACCATCGAATACATGATTAATCCAAAAACAAAAGTGTGTGGAATCCGCATCATCTATTTTGCTCATCAGTGTTTTGGGACACTGATTCTTGCATAAACTCTTTCCACGTGACTTCGGCAAGAATCACTCCTTGTCGTTCTTAGTGCTAAACGGTTTTAGCATCTTGTCAATATGTATTTGTTTCTTAGCCCTATTAGGTAAATCTATCTCCATAGATCATTATTCCTAATATTGAGGCTATTTAGCCTAAGCAATTCATCAAAAAACTATTTTCAAATGAAGTCCTAATTCGTGTCAAGAAATTTATTTCCAATTAACAATGTGTCAAGCACACAAGGTTTTTAGAAATATTATGACGCTCCCACTTACTTTCTTGAATTACAATCATCTTCGTTATCCATTGATGAAGTCAAACCCCTTTGACCATTTCTTTAAATCACGAAGACTCCAACTCCATTTTGCTCTCTTCTGTCCATCGCTGGAACTCTGAAGTGCACCCTTACTAGCATCCTCTGGATAGACAAAATGCCTTGGACTGTAACACATGCAAGTCCTTGGTTTCATTTCCATCAGATGGAAATCCTATTGTCATCCATGTTTCATATCTCATGATTGAACTATGTATTAATTACTAGTTCAACCCGAACCGACTTTAAGCATCGCTACGATGAAAACAACTTAATCATAGTTAACTCTTGAACTTGTTATTTCAACAAGTCGAGCTTTATGGATAAAACATTTTTATCCGTATCAGTTTTAAGTTCCATAAATATTCGTTAGACTCTAAGTCTAGGTGTATCGTGGTTTTAATCTTGAATCACTTATATGGAAACTAACTCGGGTTTTATTGGCATTTAGCCAATTCCGGAGTCAGGGCCCATCAACGCTTCCTTGTGTATCATAGGTATAATGTTGTCTAACAACAATTTCTCGTTTGCGCACCTGAGAGGTTTGCACGAGCCTTGCCTACGTGGTTCAGCTGCAAGTTCGACCGAAGTTCATACATTTTATTGTTGGGACTTCCGTATCAGTCACAGTAGGAAACTCTGGAATTACTACCAATGTCTCTTTCCTTTGATCTGATGACGAAGATACTGTTTATCTCGTCGAGTTGCACTATTCTCCCACTCACCTTTTTGAAAGAACCATTCTCTTTAAAAGTACAGCGTTTCGCGGCAAAACTATTTGCCTCGGTATAGTGAGGGAGGAATACCCAACATTTTGGTATAACCTACAAAGTAGCACTTGTCTAATTTGGAATAGGTTTGTAACCTTTTACACAAGCCCCATATTCCAAATGTTCAGAAAAGATATAACATGGTTGGGCGTACCATACCATGGCTTCATTTCAACAGACCCGATGTAGCTCTTTTCAGTGTAAAAGCCGCAGTCTCTAAAGCATCACTTTAAAAGGGATAATGGCAATTTTATTTATATCTTCTTTGACCTTACCATGTCATAAATGGTTAGATTACATCCCCACGGACTTTCCACTTGCAGTGGTGTTCTGGGAGGTGCAAGTTATGAAACCCCTTTCACAACTCATCAGACATTCGCTAAACATGTAACTCAAATATTCCTTTGTGCAATCAAATTGCAGAAACATAATTTTCTTGTTACAATAACTTCTACTTCATTTTTGAAAACCTTTCAAATGATTTCAAAAGATCCAGACTTACGTCTCATCAAGTAAATATCCATATATCTACTTGAGCCATTTCTGAAGATAAATAAATCCACCACTTGCAACAACATTTATTGAACTACACACATAAAAATGTATGATCACCAATAAGTTTGTTGCTCGTTCCTTATGGCCTGTGGACAGTATTTCTGTCACTTCACTTTTCGGAGGAAAGTTGCAATATCAGATGATTCAAAATCAAATGACTTCAAAATCCATCATAATGGAATTTTTCCATGCGGGTTTCTCCAATGTGACCAAATGCAGTGCCACACATGTGTGGTGTTCTCATAGTCTTGCGACATTTAGCGTCAGCGTTATGGATGTATCATTTTACCATCAATATTCATAACATGCATCCCGTCTTGGATGGAAGCATGGCCCTTCATGTTATTCGTAATACTGAACAACATTTGTTCTTTTTCGAACAACCCTTTTGCAATAAACATTGTGCAATGGGCTAGAGTGTAAGAAACTCTAAAATGAATTATTAAAGAAAATACATAGGTATTACACCGATGGAAGGTATAGTAACTTTTACTATGTTCCCAACACGTATTAAAACCTCATTCATGGCTAGTCTTTTGAGGTCATAGTAGCTCTTACATCGATTCGCAACATAATGCAATCGAGCGGGTATCTTTGTGATTAACTCACAATACCCAAAGATTAGTGATTGACATGTTTAACCATAATTCCCAAGAACTATATCTTTGACCAGCCTTTTATACATCAAAAACTTGTATGCCATTCATACATGAGCTGGATATTCCAGTCTTCTTTCTATCTGCCTTTATACTTCTAATAGTTTAACTTTTAGTATTTCTCCTACTCTCAGAAGAAGCACCCAACTTAAGAGTGGCGTTTAGCCCTGGACATCCTAGGGGTGTAAGACATACTAACACCCTTTGGACACTTCCTTTCTCTTTAAGTCATTGTTTAATTCACCTTTCATCATATGACAGGCGTTCTTCTGGATCCCTCTCTTATCAGTCTAATGCATAGTAAACACTTTACTAATAATTTGCAAACAAACATTGCTTTGGATATTTCATATCTTTCAACCTTTGTTTGTATCTGAAAATTAATTTCCAGTTCCATGAATATCACATAACTATCCCAAACTTTCAAAGTTCGAGTTTCATGGAAGCAAACATATTGCACATGACTGCAACGGAATTCTAGCTTTTGGATCGAAGGACGAGAGTCTCATCATCCATTGCATTTAGCGGGAGTATACGGAAAGCATGCGATAGGACAAAGTCCTTATCGGCACTTTTGAGGACAATCCTCAGATTGCGTTACCAACCTTAAAGTTTTAACCAGATATTTAACAACTATTCAATTTTAATAGGGAAGGTGGAAATGCGAGCCATTCTTCTACAGCTGTTATGCAAAAACACTTAGATAGTGTTCATAATTAATTGCACTGAGAATTAAACAAGTTAATTCTACAGTGCGCTCCCACTCAATTCAATATCTCTCAAAATTGATTATGAGTGATACAAGACCCGCATTTTAATTGTTCGCCATTGGTGTAACACCACTGATGACGAAAATCTCAACCGGTAGGCCAACTTGCCAATCACATCTCTATGTGACTCTTGTTCATCTTTCGTTCGGCGCATCACAAGTCTTTCTATACTAGCAAAGTTACTGACGTGTTTACAGAAATTGTTTTCCGTAAAAGATGATCATCATCTTTACAAGTCTTTCTCAATGTGATCACAAGTAATTCAGAGGCATCACAAGTAATTCAGAGCATCACAAGGCATTAGTTGTTCAGTACATGAACAAGTTTCACAAAGCACATCAATACGTACTGTATTTCATTGTGGAGTGATATACAGTATGTAACAGCAAAGAAATAGCTTAATCCATGCCTCAGCTAATCAATAGTCATTACTTGTCAAATACAAAAGAAGGAACAATTTATTTGTGACATAGTTACAAATGATGACAGAATAAAGCAACACCCTCCACTAGCTTAAAAACAAGTGAAGTTTCACCCATATAAGAACAGGTGCAAACAAAATAATGACACCAAATTAGATAGCAAAAAAGTGAACATCAAGGGTTCATGGGAATTCAGCAAAGGTGCACAAGAGACAGTGTAAGCTTCAGACCCAGCAGACCAGTACAAATTTGCTAGGCTATAAATTCCTGAATTCTAGTCACATTGACACTCCTAGTTTTCTACAAACACCAAGTACTAGGGCACACAAAAGTTCTGAAATTTGTGTGCCTAACTGAATTAACTGAATTTTCAGTAACCGAATAAACTGAATTTTCAAAACTGACAAATATTAATAGGTTGACTACAGCAAATCCAATTTGCAAGCTTGACTACATATAATTTGAGCAACTTGTTGAGCTAATTTTGAGCAGAACTCCTTGAGGAACTAGCAGCAAGGAGTGGCTACAACTACAAACAGTGGCTAGAACTTCAGATTTACACATTAAAGGACACAAACTCAAGCAAGCTTCCTGAACAATACCCTGACAGAAAACATAGGACAAGCAATGAATTTCTATAACTAGCAGAGATCATGTGCAGCTGCAGTGACTATCATTTGTATTCTTGTTGCTAAAACTTGCATTTAGCGGGAGTATACGGAAAGCATGTGATAGGACAAAGTCCTTATCGTCACTTTTGAGGACAATCCTCAGATTGCGTTACCAACCTTAAAGTTTTAACCAGATATTTAACAACTATTCAATTTTAATAGGGAAGGTGGAAATGCGAGCCATTCTTCTACATCTGTTATGCAAAAACACTTAGACAGTGTTCATAATTAATTGCACTGAGAACTAAACAAGTTAATTCAACAGTGCACTCCCACTCAATTCAATATCTCTCAAAATTGATTGTGAGTGATACAAGACCCGCATTTCAATTGTTCGCCATTGGTGTAACACCATTGATGACGAAAATCTCAACCGGTAGGCCAACTTGCCAATCACATCTCTATGTGACTCTTGTTAATCTTTTGATGCGTGTGTTCCGAGCTCATGACGGTCATGCCTGAACATCAAGACAACCAAGTGATCTCGCTGCGAGGTCTCAACTAACCCGCCTCACACTTCTCTAACGTTCGTACCCGTGTGACACGGCGCACCCCGAAAAGATAGGTGCCGTGACGGTGCTACACTTGGGAGACCACTAACTACTTGATATTTTTGTGAGAGATCACCCAAATAAAAAGCGACTATCACGCAATCAAGAAGGGTGCATCATAAGGGATAAACATCTCAGGGAATTCATAATAGCATGATATGGTATAGCCCTTTCTGACAGAGAAGTCTTTCATTTCTTCGTCTTTGGCATTCGCATCGGTGTTCACCTTCGCGAAGATTGCCACCACCTTGTCGATGCACCAGATAATATTGCTATCTCTATAGCTAATAAAATAAGTGCTTTACTTAAGGTTGACACGCAGGTCATTAAAGTGACAATCATATGGCTCGAACCATCATGCCGAATCATGACACACAGGTCATGTTAATCAATTTACATTATATAGTCATCTCAAACATAATCAAATTATTATGAGCATTGCTATACCACATCACATGCACATGCAAACCCTCCTGCAAAACCAAGTTAGACGCCTCTAACCGGTTCATGCAAAAACTTGTTTTTCGTGGCTTCTAAGGTTTTGAAACAAACCGAAGCTACCAACATCCATCATCAAGTATGATAATTCAAGTCGCTAGATTGACTTTGCGGGGTGTATGAAGCACGAGATAATAAAATCTCAAACCCCATACTAAACTTCGTCATACGCATGACCCCCGTGCAGATCATAACTGCATTGCCCTTTCGTCTGCAAAACATCCATCTTTCTTTAACTATGGTGGAACCCAAAGAACTGTTAGCACTTCGTTGATCTGTCAATCAGCATACTCAGGAGCAGCATGAAAGGATCACGGATTGCCAGAACTTTGTGAGATTCCACCATGCCGTCAAGATCAGGATTATGCAAATTCAAGGGAAGCAACAGGAACATCGGGTAACAGACTTCATCTGCTACCCGCACAAATAATTTTCGGTAATAGAACTCATCTACTACCTAATTATATTGTGCAACACCCATAAATCTCTATGTATTCTAGATCGCAACCTGCATCTACGCATAGCACGGCTCATGATGCCATTGATGGGGAACGCAGCAGAAAACAATTTTTTTCCAACCTACGCACCAGCCCAGGACCACTATGGAGACTGCATACATGGTTTGATCCTTTTCGTTACCGACTCGTATCGCAGCGGGAAGTAGAGTTGATGACGATTGACGGTGCAGATCCCCGCATCTAGGATTTACAACCTCCCAACCGCGAGGATGTATACTCTCATCTTCTCCTCAGATAGCCCTCCGGGAGGCGGTCGAACAGCCCCCCCCGGACGGTGTCGCGGACAGCCCTTCGGGAGGACCTTCGAAACTCAAACGGTCACTCGGACAGCCCTTCAGGAGGACCTTCAAAACATGGACGGTCACACGGACAGCCCTTCAGGAGGACCTTCAAAACATGGACGGTCACACGGACAGCCCTTCGGGAGGCACTCACGAACTAAGACCGAAACTACGATCTCTCTACAGAGTTGCACACATACGGTGTCATCTATCCGGCAGGGCTTCGCCGTCCAGAACTAGTTCCTGTCGGAACCCAGACAGCCTTACGGCTCTATGAAACTCTTTTCATGGGAGGGAGAGAAGAAACCAGATCATTGCATGGCACTTGTATGTGAGAAGGGATTGAGGTTTGGGCAGCCCCCTCACCTCCTATTTATAGGGAAACCAAGGGGTAGGATGGGTATTTTGAAATACCAAAAGTGCCCCCACTTTATGTCACACACAAAGGGTATAAAAGGCATAAAGGGATGACAAGTGGAGCCCCATGGAGGAGCTGCACCCTCCAACGTTGTCGGTGTACTAAAGTAGGGGTACCTTAGTATCCCGAACTTGTGCACAGGCAGTTGCAGCGTCCCGCGGCAAGGCTTGCCAGGTGACCGCCAAGACCTCTTGTGGTTCCTTTGGAGCCATTCAAGAACAAAGTATTCAAGTCAAAGAGACAAGGCCCCGGCAAGAGGAGCTTGCCGGGAAGGCCACTCAAGGCACAGGACCACTCAAGGCACAAGGCCCTGGCAATAGGAGCTTGCCGGGAAGGCCAACCAAGGCATCTCAAGAAAACTTGTCGTGACGCACCACGCGTCTCGGGAAGGACCGGTGAGCGACAAGCTCCCGGAAACGACAAGAGAGCGACCGCGGCAAGGCACTTGTCGCGGCAAGCTTCCACTCAGTACCCGCACTCCAGCGCATCCACCCGCGTGTCGCCCTGGGACCATTCCAGGCGCACGTGGCGGAAGGCTATGCAGCCAGGGGTACACGGTGGCAAGCAGCGATGACAAGGCTACCGACGTGGCGGACGGGCATTTAATGCCCTTGTCCCCTGCCGTCAGGGTTAGGTATGGGACACTGTTCCATCTACCACCCTTTTTACACTTTTGCCCTCAACTACGTTGCCACCTGTCGGTGACCCCTTGAACGTATAAAAGGAGGCCCATGCGCAACGTAGAGGGGGATGATTTTTCACGCTCGGTCTTGCTAGCGGTTAGAGTGTACTGTAGCTCTCCTCGCTCCTGAGCCAAGAACTCAATACGACCACCAAAGAAGGAGTAGGGTTTTACGCATTCGTGCGGCCCGGACCTGGCTAAACTGCTCGTGTGCTCGCCTCGATCCTCTCTTTGCGCTACCTCCGCCCCCTGCCGTACCGAAAAGGGGCTCCGGTCCCATATGTGTTCGTGGGCGATCAGTTTCCCCGACAAACGTCCCACCTTCATGGGGCCCCCAAAGGGGGTTCCTTGATCCCCAAGTCCTTCTAGAAGCCTTTTGGGAAAAGCCCCAAAAGGTGGCTTTCCATAAATATCCCAAAAAGTACTTTCACTATTCACGATGACATTTTTCAGCGTCCGTTCGAACTGAAAATATTTATGTGGGCTTAGAAAATTTCCAGTACCCACCAAAATGATTTTCAATGCGTTCTGAAACAATTCCGGTTTAGTGATTTTCATGTGCGAAAAGCATCTGAAGTGGTTCCGGCAGCTCCGGAGCATATCCGATTATTATCCGGAAAATTCCAGAAAGCTTCGAGAATGATTCTGGCACCCTCCAAGAATTATCAGGCATGTGCCGAAACCAATTTGACTTAATGGTATCCCATGAAACAACTTTTCAGTTTCAACGAAACTCATCCGACGACCTCTCTCTGCGGAACCTTTTTCGCTGTCCGAAACTTTTCCGGTGTCCAAAACTTTTTCGGTGATTTTCTCTCAGACTCCTTGTCTAGTATTCAGCAGATAGATGACCCTTAAGTGTGTGACCCTATAGGTTCGGCGAAGTATAGACATGACCGGAACCCTTTCTGATCAATGATCAACATCGGAGCCGTGGACACCCATATTGACCCCTATACCCACACGAATGAATATTCGAGTGAACCTCCAGTTGTCGTGTGCTATTCCTGTTGCTTCGTGATATGTTACAAATACCCGAGGTGAGACATGTTGGCATTACTGTGGATCAACAACTTGTCCACTATGCTAGTTACCTCGTTACCGGTTGTCGGTGTACTAAAGTAGGGGTACCTTAGTATCCCGACTTGTGCACGGGCAGTAGCAGCGTCCCGTGGTCTGGCTCACCACGCGCCCGCCAAAGCCCACTCTAGACCCTTTTGAAGCCATTCAAGAACAAAGTATTCGAGTTAAGAAACAAGACCCCGGCAAGAGGAGCTTGCCGGGAAGGCCGCACCAGGCTCAAGGTTATCGTTCCAGCACAAGACCCTGGCAAGAGGAGCTTGCCAGGAAGACCAAAGAACAGCACCTCAGAAGATGTATCGTGGCGCATCATGCGCCCCGGCAGGACCCGGAGAGCGACAAGCTTCCGGGACCGGCAAGGTAGAGACCCCGGCAAGGTGCTTGCCGGGGGAGGCTTACGCCGTGTGCCTGCGCTCCAGCTCGTCTGGCCACGCGTCACCCTGGGGCCCTTCCAGGGGCATGTGGCAGATGGCTGTGCAGCCTGGGGTACACGGTGGCAAGCCGCGGTGACGAGGCCACCGTCGTGGCGAACGGAGAGGCCCGGGCAGACGCTTTTCGGGTGACGGCGACGGGCATTCAATGCCCTTGTCCCCCACCGTCAGGGGCTGGTGCGGACCACTGTTCATGCACTGTTCCATCTACCACCGATTTTACATTTTTACCCTCCTCTACGTTGACACCTGTCGGCGACCCCTTTGAGCTATAAAAGGAGGCCCATGCACAACGTAGAGGGGGTTCGATCCCAGAAACTCGATCACTCCTACGCTCAGTGTAGCTAGTACTGTAGATCTTCAAGCTCCCGAGCTCAAGAACTCAATACAACCAAGGCAGGAGTAGGGTTTTACGCGTCCGCGCGGCCCGAACCTGGGTAAACTGCTCGCGTGTGCCCCTCGATCTGCTCTTCGTGCTCCCTCCGCACCCTTGCCGTACCGTAGAAGGGGCTACGGTCCCATAGGTGTTCGTGGGCGACCAATTTCCCCGACATCTTTGGCGCGCCAGGTAGGGGGCGTCGAGGTTGTGCGAACCTGATCCGACGCTCACGCGGGCGCAACCTTCAGCAACTTCTCCAGCTTCATCAACCTCATCGACTACATCAACATGCCTCCGAAGAAGAAGGCTTCGGAGGTTGGAGGCCCGTCCGCGTCGATCCCACCACCACCAGAACCAACGGTTGGTGGGGGAGACACGGGCGGAAGGGTAGACGCCGGCGAGGACACTCACGGCGTTGCCAAGTCCAAGGACAAGACGGATGACCGGGCGAACTCCAAAGCCTCGGCGTCCGTGCACGCACCACGTCCCTCTCAGGAGGTGCCGGACCAGCAGCGGCGTGGTACCGGGGGTACCACATGCTTGCTGGGACGTGGCCAAGCCGGCGGGTCGCAGGACGCTCAAGGCCAGCGTCCTGGCACGAGCAAGGCACGGTCGCCGGGGCGAGAACCTGCTCCTTCTAACGCGGTTAGAAGTCCGAGCATATCTCGTTCCTCACACCGCTCGCCACCGCTTCCCTCCTCTCCAGCAGAAGCTCTCGCCAGAGCTCAGCTGCTCCTTGACTTCCCTCCAGCGGCGGACAAGGCCGAAGACTGGAGGGCTACGATCCAAAGCCTCGTCGCCTTTGCCAACAATGACACGCCACAGCAGCCAGCAACTTCATGGCCGCGGCAAGTCAGCCAAGCGAAGGCCGATGGAGACAAGACTGTCGGGGGTGCAATTACCGTGCACTCCCCGCCGCGGAAGCAGAAATCGCCGCCCCGCCGGATCAACGTCGACGATGACTCCACAACGTCGTCGGATCCGCGGGCTCGCCGCGATCAACGCCAAGTCCTCGACGACAGGCGACAAGAGGACGCTCGAACTCGCATCGAGCGCCGCAGAGAAGCCCAAAGACAGTCCGATCAGCGTGCTGGGACCGCTGTCGACATGCACGCGCCCGGTGAACCAGGCGACTTGCCGTACGCGGCAGGTTGCCCTGCGTTCACCCGAGAGCTGCGGCAAGTCCAGTGGACCAGCATGAAGAACTTTAAGCCCGACGTACCCGAGAAGTACGACGGCAAGACACACCCCTCTGAGTTCCTCAGCATCTACACCATTGCGGTGCAGGCTGCCGGGGGACGCGACGAGAAGATCCTAGAAAACTACTTCCCGCTCGTGCTTAAGCCAAACGTCAGATCTTGGCTTATGCACTTGCCGGAGAACTCCATCTCTTCTTGGGCAGATTTGTGCCACCAGTTTGTCGGCGCCTTCACGGGCGGCCACAAACCCCACGGCCAGGAGAGCGATCTCCACATTCTCGCCTAGAAGGAGGGAGAGTCCCTGCGCAAGTACATCCAAAGATTCAGCCGCGTCCAGCACAACATCCCGGATGTCCACCCTGCCGCGGTTATCAGCGCGTTCCACCAGAACATGCGTAACCGCCGGATGAGGGAGGAGATGGCGATGACCAAGATCCGGGACGTCAGCGAGCTTTATGCTCTGGCTGACAAGTGTGCCCGTGCTGAAGAGGGGAGGAGACTCCCCGGAGAGGATACTGGAGCAGGAGGAACGGATAGCGAGGATGCCGCCCCCGCAAGGAAAAACCGACGGCGGAACAATAAGAAGAAGAAGAACAAGGAGGTGCTGGTTGTCGAGCAGTCCGGCAAGGAGGCTGCCGCCAAGAAGACACAGGCTGGTGGCTCCGGCAAGGAGGCCACCCCTGTAGCAGCAGCCGACAAGCAGGACGGCTCCGACAAGCAGTACTGCAAGATCCACCGCACCAAGGGCCACGATCTCCAGAACTGCAAGAGAGTAGAGTACCTCGTAGAGCAGCAGAAGGCTGAATACGAGCGTCGCGACAAAGAGAAGGCCCAAGGAGGCGGAGGAGAACCCAGCAAGAAGTGGCCATTCAATGGCCGGGGAGGACGCCGCGGCAAGGCCAAGCAGAGGCAAGGAGACAGACCTCCCCGGGGCCGCAACAAGGATGAGGATGAAGACGATGGAGATAACAGCGAGCAGGAGTTCCAGAAGGCCACAGAAGTTCTGTGCGTTGATAGAGGTGCCTCTCTGCACACTTCCCACCGCCAACTTAAGCAATGGGTGCGGGAAGTGAATGCAGCTGAGCCACCCGTCGAGTCGCGCAGGCTGCTGAAATGGTCCGGCACGCCCATCATCTTTGACCTTGAGGACCATCCTGACCGAACAACTGCGGTCGGGTGCTTGCCGATGTTGGTTTCACCAACTATCCGCAACCTCAAGGTCACCAAGATGTTGGTTGACGGCGGGGCCGGCCTCAACTTGATCTCCTACGCTGTGATCAAGAAGCTGCAGATCCCCGACAGCGAGCTCGAAGAAACCGGGACGTTCCAAGGAATCAACCCGGGAAGGAGCAAGCCGAAGGGGAAGATCACGCTGCCGGTGACCTTTGGTGGAGAGCTTAACTTTAGGACGGAGAGGATTACGTTTGACGTTGCTGATATCCCATTACCATACAATGGGATACTTGGCCGTCCTGCGCTCGCCAAGTTCATGGCAGCCTCCCACTATGCTTACAACATGCTCAAGATGCCGGGGCCAATAAGCGTCATCTCTGTCCCCGGCGACAAGAAGGACGCGCTCATTTGCGCCGACAAGATCTACCGAGACGCAGCAGCCGCGGAAGACAGCAAGACACTTGCCGTTGAAGCTCCCAGGGGGAAGTGGGGGACGTTCCGCATTTTTCCATTAAAGAAGCAGGCCACGATCTCTCCCACGACGCCGCAATCGACGCGTGCCGTTAGGGAGGGATGCGGCGGATGCGGAGTGGGAAACAGCGCGCCGTGGGCCGCGCGTGCCCGTGCACTGTTTTGGGCCTGGCCCAACAGCGCTCGGCACCGTGTGTGGCCCAGGCCCGGGGGCTCCTGTCGGTGTACTAAAGTAGGGGTACCTTAGTATCCCGACTTGTGCACGGGCAGTAGCAGCATCCCGTGGTCTGGCTCACCACGCGCCCGCCAAAGCCCACTCTAGACCCTTTTGAAGCCATTCAAGAACAAAGTATTCGAGTTAAGAAACAAGACCCCGGCAAGAGGAGCTTGCCGGGAAGGCCGCACCAGGCTCAAGGTTATCGTTCCAGCACAAGACCCTGGCAAGAGGAGCTTGCCAGGAAGACCAAAGAACAGCACCTCAGAAGATGTATCGAGGCGCATCATGCGCCCCGGCAAGACCCGGAGAGCGACAAGCTTCCGGGACCGGCAAGGTAGAGACCCCGGCAAGGTGCTTGCCGGGGGAGGCTTAAGCCGTGTGCCTGCGCTCCAGCTCGTCTGGCCACGCGTCACCCTGGGGCCCTTCCAGGGGCACGTGGCAGATGGATGTGCAGCCTGGGGTACACGGTGGCAAGCCGCGGTGACGAGGCCATCGTCGTGGCGAATGGAGAGGCCCGGGCGGACGCTTTTGGGGTGACGGCGACGGGCATTCAATGCCCTTGTCCCCCACCGTCAGGGTTAGGTGCGGACCACTGTTCATGCACTGTTCCATCTACCACCGATTTTACATTTTTACCCTCCTCTACGTTGACACCTGTCGGCGACCCCTTTGAGCTATAAAAGGAGGCCCATGCACAACGTAGAGGGGGTCCGATCCCAGAAACTAGATCACTCCTACGCTCGGTGTAGCTAGTATTGTAGATCTTCAAGCTCCCAAGCTCAAGAACTCAATACAACCAAGGCAGGAGTAGGGTTTTACGCGTCCGCGCGGCCCGAACCTGGGTAAACTGCTCGCGTGTGCCCCTCGACCTGCTCTTCGTGCTCCCTCCGCACCCTTGCCGTACCGTAGAAGGGGCTCCGGTCCCATAGGTGTTCGTGGGCGACCAATTTCCCCGACACCGGTATTGTTCTCTTTTCTCGTTTCCGTGTTCCGGCATCCCTATGATCAAATCACACTATGTCTGGCCAGACGATGATGGATACCGTAACACCGAGAGGGCCCAGAGATATCTCTCCATCGTCGGAGGAGAAAATCGCAATCTTGAGCTATCAAGTTACTTGACATACTTTTCCATGAACCCGTAAGCCGCCGTAATAGCCACCCATTTACGGATGACGTTTAACAAACCCCAAAGTTCATGAAGCAAGCATGAAGAAACTCGATACTCTCATGGTCTAAGGAATCATGCAAACGTTAACCATCTCTGTGTTATTTACCATTAACTTGTGATGAATGAATCTCATAGCATAACATCAATTCTGGTCGATTCAACACAAATGTTCTCTTAACATTGTGCCCTCAAAGTTGCTGGCATAGACATGCCCATGATTGGGAAAACATAATCATCATGCAACACTTGAGCTAGTCTTAGAGTCATGACTAGGAGTACATTTTACCATTTATTAGTCCACACGTGCACATGGGTTTTCCCCAGAGCCTTTATGGATATACGGGCTCGGGAACCACAGCAGTTATAGCATGGAACATAAACATAATTATGAACTTGGAGATAAATAATAGCATTTATTATTGCCTCTAGGGCATATCTCCTACAAAAATTTGGCATGACTTTCCCTAAAAATAGGACCAAAAAGAATGCATAGTGCCAAAATTCTCGCAGAAACGGAAATGAATCAACATTTCGGCAAAATATTGGCAACTATCGCATTTCAAATACCGGTACCTGCAAACACAAACATATATGCAACACCACAAACATATGCAACACCACAAACATACATAGATCTAGCTAGGCCATAAAAAGTGCATGTGCACGGTTGTTGGAGCTCGAGGGAGAAAAAATGTAGATATACAATATAAAGATAGCTTTCCCCCTTACTTACCTATCAAAAAAAGGTAACTTAACCACTTAATTTTGATGAATCTATGGTGCAAATGACATGAGGAGGAGGAGGCAGCCGACACAAGCTTGGAGGAGGAGGTGGAGAGAATGAAGTGAGGAAAGTGAGTGTGTAGGTGTGGCTGTCCAAAATATCTAGCTGGTCCCAGGTTACTAATGGCGCACCACCGACAAATGCGCCATTAGTAACCCTGGTTACTAATGCCGCACCAGCTTGAGGTGCGCCATTAGTAGTTTTGCAAAAAAATAGTACTGGCGCACTGTGTTGGAGGCGTTCCATTACTAGTTAAACTAGTAATGACGCACTCTGCCATGGTGCGCAATTCGTATTTCTGAAAATATTAAAAAAACATGTGTTACTAATGGTGCACCGAGGGTATGGTGCGCCATTAGTTTCTACCACACTAATGGCGCACCAACTCATGGTGCGCCATTACTATATAGTAGTGGCGCACCAAGTGTCTGGTGCGCCATTAGTGGCCATATCATCTATAGATCTTTTCCTAGTAGTGTATTCTCCTCACGCCCTCACACAATGCAAGATGCCGTGATTCCACTAGTGGTGCCCTTGAAGGCGGCGACCAAACCTTTACAAACAAGGTTGGGGCTATCTCCACAACCGAATTGGAGGCTCCCAACGACACCATGAAGCTTCACCACAATGGACTATGGCTCCGCGGTGACCTCAACCTTCTAGGATGCTCAAACACCAAAGAGTAACAAGATCTGCAAGGGATTAGTGGGGGAACTCTTGGTGGAAGTGTAGATTGAGGCCTTCTCAAGCAATCCCTAGGAAATCAACAAGTTTGATTGGCTAGGGAGAGAGATCGGGCGGAAATGGAGCTTTGAGCAACAATGGAGCTTGGGGAGGAAGAGGTAAGTCTTCTTGAAGAAGAAGACTCCCCTTTTATAGTGGAAGAGCAAATCCAACCGTTATCCACCAACTCTGCCCGCAACATGCGGTACTACAGCACGGCCCTGCGGTACTACCGCTCCAGGCGCGGTACTACCGCTGGTGCGGCATGAGCCAGATCTAGCCCCTGTTGCGTAAAGCAACGGGCAGTAGTACTGCCGGAGCGGTACTACCGCGCGTCCTTACGGTACTACCGCAAGGCAGGGTCAGACTAGTCGGGGAAGAGTGCGGACCAAATAAATTACGCCCGCGTCTACTTCTGTAGAATTTTGATCGATGCAAAAACCCGACACGGTACTACCGCTTGCTCGGAGCGGTACTTCCGCGTAGGACGCGGAAGTAAAATTTTACTTCTGCTCCTACTTCCGTACTAGATACGACGCTGGGGCCGGCCACAAGGTACTACCGGGTCCTCGGTACGGTACTACCGCGATGTGCGGTACTACCGTAGCCTAGGAGCGGTCTACCGTGGGGCCATGTGCTACTACCGCTTCCTTTGAGCGGTACTACTGCGTGCCTTGGAGTGATAGTAGTTAGAACGTCATCGTTTTTGTAAAGACAAGGAAAACAACCGAAGCTCCAAAGAAGCGAAGGAAAGGTGGTGCGAAAGAACATATGTGTACTTGTTAATTCCACCCTAACCTTTCCGAAGCAAATCCCCTCTTAATAGTACGGCTTTCCTATGACTCAATTCCACCGAAAATAAACAAAAGGAAACACCATCTTCAATAGGTTCCGAGGGTCACTTAACCGTCTTGTGCCTAGGTATGAGATATCTGAAAAGCTCAGTGCACATGATTAGTCCGCAAAAGCATTGTCATCAATCACCAAAACTACTTAGGGAGAAATATGCCCTTACAATCTCCCCCCTTTTTGGTGGATTGATGACAACACGGGATTTGCACAAAGATATATATAAAAATAATAAAAAAAACCCAGCATGAATATAAAATATAGGTAAGCTCCCCCTAGATGTGTGCATACTTATGAAGATGCTTTGGACTGCACAACGCACATACTAGGATCAACACACTCCTTGCAAGAATATAACTCTACGCAAGGATGCAAGGAAGATAACGTGAGCACAGATTAACAGGGCAAGTGAAGCATAAGCTCACAACCTAGCAGATAGCACAGACATAATAACGAAATAAGGAGCATAGTGCATATGTCTCACACCATATGATAGGTCTCACACACACGACACAAACCAAGGAAAGCAAACAAGGTTCGACCAACTAAAGCAAATAAACACGGCACAAGACACACACATGCAAATCCTACACTCTCTCCCCCTTTGGCATCGAGACACCAAAAGGGTAGAGAGGACACCTATGACATTAGTGGTAGCTCAGGCGGAAGAGATCAGTCGTCACACGCCTCGTCAGTCTCCTACTGCTCCTCCTCGGAATCAGACCACTTGTATTCCTGCTTGGCAATCCACTCAGCCTCTGGAGTAATGTTCTTCTCAGACCCACTAGACACACCCTCGCCAAAAGTCCTTAAGATCTTCTTGTCACGACGGCGAACCTGCTTCTGAGCAACATGTGCCTTGTATTGCCCCTTGGCCTGCATACAGAACAAAGCCTTCATCTTGCTCTTTTGCTTTTTAGCACATGAGGGCTCAGACGAAGGGGGAGCATATCCTCCAGAACCATCCTCATCAGCAGCCTCCTCCTCAATTTCCTCCTTATCCACATCCATCTGAGCCGCAGCCGCCTCCGCACGGGTAGCGGTGTTGGCCCATAGGCTCTTGATGCGGAGCTTGACAGGCTCATGACGAATCCAGTGAGGAGCCTCAAACTCTTCATCAGGGTAGAGCTTCTCCCAAGTCTTGGTGATTAGCAGAAACAGATGTGGACCATAGATAGGCACTTTGCGGGTGAATATCGCAAAGCGGATCTCACACCACATGACATGTTAGATATCAAGTGGTTGAGTCTGAGCACTACGAGCCTCCTCACCAATGAGCATCATGTCCATGAGGTATGCATGTACCTTGTCCTTGTCCCCAATGCGAGGAAACGGTGAGTTGCGGAAGATCCGATGCATAATATCCAGAAAAGGGTTCATAACCCAAGTCTTCTTACCACTTGCGAGCATCTTCTGCACATAATGGGGCAGCAGTTGGTTCTTGTTGGCAGACTCTTGATTGGCATGAGGGCAAACTCCAACAGGAGTGTGGAGCCCCTCATCAGCAACCTGAAGTAGATCCATGAAATCCTTCCAAGTAGCAGTCATCTTCTGTCCATTGGTCATCCAAGTCATGTTGCGTTCCTCCTTAGGATGGAAGTGAACCGAACCAAAAAACTGGGCCACAATCTCTGGGTCAAAGTCCATATGAAAAGACATGATATGCTCAATGCCAAACTGCTCCACGAGGTCCAGAGCCTCAGCAAAATAGGCCCGGTTCTCCTCCTTCCTCATGTGATTCATGTCAATCCAGTGTGCATCCACATATAAGTTATGTTTTATCTTGAGCACCTCTGTGAAGATAAGATACCACTGCTTGGTCCAGAACAAATCAACTCCACTGAACTGAACCCGGGGATTCACATAGGGATTGATCTTCCTCTTAGCGATGAACTCATTTGATGGAATATCGTCCATGCCCATTTTTGGGTCCTTGTTCTTGGTCACAGTGGACTTGGTTCTGCGTTGGGGGCATTGGAGCCCTCAGGAACATCATCTTGGTTGCGCAGACGCTTTGACCTTGTGTCACGGCCGGGATTCGAGCGACGGACATTTGAACCGGAGCCACCACCTATGACACAAACACAAGAACACGCAAGGGAAACAAAGAGAATCAATGCAAAAGCAAAAAAAAGCACAAGAAACGTGTAAAAATGATAATAAGTATGGGCTACGAAGGTGTGGGGTGAACGGTAGTACTTGATACGTCCAAAACGTATCTATAATTTATGCTTGCTCCATGCCCTTTTTGTGTGATATTGCAATGATATTTATGCACTTCCATACACTTTTGATCATATTTGGACTAACCTACTAATGGTTGCAAAAGTGCACAATGTTCTTGTTTTACACTTTATTGTGTAGGAATTACTTGGAAATTGACAAAAACGCAAAAGGAGTCGTATTGGAGTAAGACTCTGACTTTCCTGAAATCTGTTTGAGAACGTTTTTTTAAAGATGGTCACGTTCTGGCCCGAAGACGACGTCAAACGGAAAAAGTCTAGTTGCAAAAGTTGTCGGGAATTTTGAGGCGATGCTTCTGGATATAAAGTTCGTCCAAATCGGAGCCCGGACGGCCGAGTAAATCCCGTTTTACTGAGGCCCAAAATCTGATGACGGGAATCCGAGAGTCTATATAAAGAGAGGAAACCTAGGTCACCAAGGGCCACGAATTTTCCTCCTCCCGAGCCGCCTTCTTGGAGGGGAGGACCAGCACCATTGTAGCACCATCCACAAGGAAGAAGGGGGGCCAAGGAGCCGCTGCCCCCTAGGGCCGCCGCCGCCCCGAGGGCCGCCGCCGCCCCCTAGGGCCGCCGCCGCGACCCCAAGGGCCGCCGCCGCCGCCTCCGTGGCTGCCGCCGGCCGTCTCCTCCTCGCGGGGCTGCACCTCTCCATCAACACCATCATCAACCTCCTCCTCACCATGTCCATGTGTGAGTAGTCTTCTCCGGGGCCGAGGGCTCGTACGTGTAGCTATGTGGTTATCTCTCTCTCCCATGATGTGATCTTCGTTGTGATCATAGGCTATGTTAATCTAGGGTGATCCCATGATATTTCCCCTTCCTCTATGTATTGTATTGATGTACTCACTTGTCTTTATCTACTATAATCCCCGAGACCAAGGTGACAGCGGTCTATTGGACATGGATTAGAAAAATATTTTCATGAGTGATTTCCTCTCTGGTGTGTTGATTGAAGATTGAGAGTCTCTTGGTGCTTGTCTTTGACTATCCTTCAGATATGTTGTGGTGATTGTGGGACTCTCTTTGGATGGCCGCGGTGACATTGGGAAATCCTCAAATTGAGAACTACGAACTTTGAGGTGTGCTTTTGTAGCCCTACATAATTCTCGTCCTCTCTTGACCACGAAGGAATGACCTCCGGGTGCGTCTCCATTGCATGTTTTATGGGAAATATCATGTGATTCGATTATGTTAATGTTGTTGGGAGTTGCCTCTAGTGAAAGTATGATCCCTAGGCCTTGTTTCCACCATTGCAATACCATTTGTGCTCACGTTTACCACTTGTTTGCTTGCTGCACTTTTTATTACAGATTTATATTACTTTGCTTTGCCACTCCTATCATCCATATTTAACCATCTCTTCACCGAACTAGTGCACCTATACAACTCTTATTTGTATTAGGTGTGTTGGGGACACAAGAGACTTCTTGTATCTTAGTTGCAGGGTTGCTTGAGAGAGACCATCTTCAACCTCTACTTCACTGAGTTCGATAAACCTTAGGTCATCCACTTGAGGGAAATTGCTGTTGTCCTACAAACCTCTGCGCTTGGAGGCCCAACATAGTCTACAAGAGTAGAAGCGTGTGTAGACATCAAGCTATTTCTGGCGCCGTTGCCGGGGAAGTGAGTGCTTGAAGGTATATCTTTAGATCTTGCAATTAAATCTTTTTGTTTCTTGTTTTTATTTCACTAGTTATGTTTATGGAAAACCGCAATCTTAGTTCGCTGCTTGTGGGAAGACGCCCCACACATGTGGTGGTTGCTCCTCCCCCTACTGAAATTGTGCCCTATAAAATACCAGTTGGTATTATCGATTATGTTTTGGCTAATCGTTATGCAGGAGACAGACATCCCGGTGAACACTTGCTATATATGTCACAACTATGTTCATTATTTAAGCTTGTAGGTGTATCATGGGAGTTTGTCATGAAGAAATTGTTCGCCGTATCACTTATAGATAAAGCTTCAGATTGGTATAAGCTTCTCGATAACTCGCACTTGCTTGATTGGCAAGAGCTTATGTCTCTCTTTTATACTAAGTTTTATCCTCTTCATGAAATTCATCGAGACAGGAACTATATCTATAACTTTAGGTCTCATGACGGAGAGAGCGTAGCTCAAGCTTGGGGGAGACTGAAAACGTTAATGCTAAAATGTCCTAACCATGGGCTCCCCAAATATGCTTATGTGGAGAGTAAGAGTACCTTTTTGCATGTGGATCATGGTAACAATGCTTTATGTGATGCTTATATTGTTGAGTTTATTCGTGATCCCACTGAAAATTATTATGAGAAGGGAACATATGCTTATAGATATTTCAATAATATCAAGTTCCCTCTCTTTATGGTGAATATTTTGAAGTTATGCTTGTTCTGCCTTCCTATGCTAGTTGCTTTATGCTTCAATAATTTATTTTCTTACAAGATTCCCATGCATAGGAAGTATGTTAGACTTAAATATGTTTTATATATGCTTCTTGATGCTCTCTTTTGTTCTTCAACTCTTATTCCTACGAGAGCATCATTAAAGTCTTAAGCCTATCTTTATGGCTATGAAGAAAGAGCTCTAGGGAGACAACCCTTGTTATCTTTACTTTCAGTTTGTTCTTTCAGTTTTTAGTGGTCTTGATGTGTGTTACTACTGTAGCAACATCATTGTATCTTTATTTTTCAGCTTTGTGCCAAGTTTAGCCTCTGATTGCAAGAAAGTTCAAAAGTTGTGACGTGCAGTCCAGAAAACAGATTCTGTCCTTGGACAGAAAACTTCGTATAAAATCACCAGATCATCTTTTTGATCTGAATTTTTTTGACAGCGTGCTCTATATAATTGGCTTTCGAGCGTCTGTTCTGAGTTTTTTTATTTGAGTAGCAGAAGTGCCCCGAAAAAATCATTTACTACCTGCTGGTCTGTTTTTCACAGATTCTGTCCTGTTTTGCCTTTCCTTCGTTTTGCAAACCTTGAGCTTGCTTTTTCTTTGCAAAAACCTTTTGGCAATCTTGAGAAACAGTAGACCTTCAAGAATATCCTTATTTCCAGCAAGGAAAAATTATTTTATTATGGGTACTAACCTCGCTAATCAGATTATGATGAGTTATGTATGAAGGGAGTTTTCAAGTGTGCGAGGGAAGATGATAAAAAGATTCAGGAGTGTCAAACGCTCAAGCTTGGGGATGTCCCCATGCACCCTCAAGAAATATTCAAGAAGACTCAAGCGTCTAAGCTTGGGGATGCCCCCGTGCATCCCCTTCTCCATCAACATTATCAGTTCGTCTTTCGTTCCACTATATTTTTATCACTTCATGTGTTATGTGCTATGCTTGGAGCGTCTTGCTTTTAGTTTCCTTTTTAGTTTTCTTTAGCTTTGCTTGCTGTTCATAAAAAGTTAGAACCCAGCTTTCTTTGTGTGGGAGAGAAACACGCTCCACTTCAACCTAGAACACAACATAGGATTTTTCATGTTTATCTTTGTTGTGTGTGTTCTTTGTCTTTCAATAGCTACTGTCATGTTTAGCTCTTAGTTTTCATGCTTTTCTTTTTAAAGAGCTTTTGTTTAGTTGGTCGCTGGAACTCTCTTTATTTATCATGCTTATCTTGTTAAGAGAGTTGGCTTCTGTTGCACTGGTTGATATGTCTATGATAAAAATGCTATGTGCATAATGGTGCTTAGTAGTTCATGTTTTCTTATGGTTAGTCTCAAATAGCTGGGGGGTTCTCAATGTGTTAATGGAGTACCAACATGATTTGTTTGCCTATGATGTGGTATGGTTTAGTGATATCTTCCTTCAAGGATTTATTTTGATTGACTTGGCATATGCTCACGCATACTTAAAACTGTAAAGAAAGTCTATCAAGCCTTGATGATCTTTAATTTCTGAGTAGCGATATAACTTCCATGCCCGATTCAATGTTGCTTTGTCGCTCTGCATGATTATGACCGTCATTGCTCTTTTAGTTGGTCGCTCCCAGTCTTTTGCTAACCTTCGTCTGTACTAAGCGGACTGACTGCTTGTGCATCCAAAATCCTTTAACCCAGTTATGCCATATGAGTCCACCATACCTTCCTATACATGGTATTTACCTGCCATTCCTAACGAAGACTTTGATGTACCATCTCGAAATTATCCAAAAAAAGCATTTCTCTTTTGTGTCTCTGTTTTAGCTCATGAGGAAGTAGTAGTTAATTCATGATCTTTTTAAGTTGGACAAGCTTCACCCCGGGATTGCATGTCTAATGTGCAAACCCATAATACGAGAAGGAACTGGCATAGAGTGCGCCCGGCTCATTAAAAAATTATACAACAAACAAACCCTCCTTCACGCTTTGTTCATGAGAAATCAGAAAACTTTGGCAGTGATAAACAAAGGAGATTAAGAGGATGTGATCGTCCTCATGCGGGAGCCGTTCCTCGAAACTTGTCCAGCTCAAGAAGTGATTGAGTTATCTGCTAGCATTCGTTGACGAAATATGCATATTCTAAAAAATAATTATTACCTCTGTTTTTAAAACCAAGAGCTCTGGTACATGTTTAGTTTTTGTTTCCGACCACGGGTTTTCAACCTTGCCAACAAAAGCCACGGTTCGAGAGTCTCCACATTCTTTAAAGCACCAACTATTGAGAGCATCATTGTCATTCTGAGTGTAATGTGCATTGTCCCAAAGCAGCATTGTCTTTTGCATGATTATGATATCGTTTATTCTGAAATCATTGTATCTAGTCGTCACTTAAACCTTGGAGGTGCCCCTGCATTTATGTTTTGCTTCACTAAAGGAGGCAAGCGAGGTACCACTTTATCATATTTGCATACCATGCTCACTACAAATCTTATTGAGTGTTTCAGTATCATATTGTAAAACTTTCAGTTCTTTGTGATTTTCTCATGAGGCAACTTAATTACTACAGATTCATTGTCTCAGTAAGCACTTGTCATGTGACTGTGAAAAGTTCTTATATGGTTAACAGCATGTCACCACCGAAATTATGCTTGTTATCATTTACCTACTCGAGGACGAGCAGGAATTAAGCTTGGAGATGTTGATACGTCCAAAACGTATCTATAATTTCTGCTTGCTCCATGCCCTTTTTGTGTGATATTGCTATGATATTTATGCACTTCCATACACTTTTGATCATATTTGGAATAACCTACTAATGGTTGCAAAAGTGCACAATGTTCTTGTTTTACACTTTATTGTGTAGGAATTACTTGGAAATTGACAAAAACGCAAAAGGAGTCGTATTGGAGTAGGACTCTGAATTTCCTGAAATCTGTCTGAGAACGTTTTTTAAAGATGGTCACGTTCCGACCCGAAGACGGCGTCAAACAGAAAAAGTCTAGTTGCGGAAGTTGTGGAGAATTTCGAGGCGATGCTTCTGGATATAAAATTCGTCCAAATCGGAGTCCGGACGGTCGAGTAAAGCCCGTTTTACTGAGGCCCAAAATCTGATGACGGGAATCCGAGAGTCTATATAAAAAGAGGAAACCTAGATCACCAAGGGCCACGAATTTTCCTCCTCCCGAGCCGTCGTCTTGGAGGGGAGGACCAGCACCATTGCAGCATCATCCACAAGGAAGAAGGGGGGCCAAGGAGCCGCTGCCCCCTAGGGCCGCCGCCGCCCCGAGGGCCGCCGCCGCCGCGCCCCCAAGGGCCGCCGCCGCCGCCTCTGTGGCTGCCGCCGGCCGTCTCCTCCTCGTGGGGCTGCACCTCTCCATCAACACCATCTTCAACCTCCTCCTCACCATGTCCATGTGTGAGTAGTCTTCTCCGGGGCCGAGGGCTCGTACGTGTAGCTATGTGGTTATCTCTCTCTCCCATGATGTGATCTTCGTTGTGATCATAGGCTATGTTAATCTAGGGTGATCACATGATATTTCCCCTTCCTCTATGTATTGGATTGATGTACTCACTTGTCTTTATCTAGTATAATCCCCGAGACCAAGGTGACAGCGGTCTATTGGACATGGATTAGAAAAATATTTTCATGAGTGATTTCCTCTTTTGTGTGTTGATTGAAGATTGAGAGTCTCTTGGTGCTTGTCTTTGACTATCCTTTAGATATGTTGTGGTGATTGTGGGACTCTCTTTGGATGGCCGCGGTGACATTGGGAAATCCTTAGATTGAGAACTATGAACTTTGAGGTGTGCTTTTGTAGCCCTACATAATTCTCGTCCTCTCTTGACCACGAAGGAATGACCTCCGGGTGCGTCTCCATTGCATGTTTTATGGGAAATATCATGTGATTCGATTATGTTAATGTTGTTGGGAGTTGCCTCTAGTGAAAGTATGATCCCTAGGCCTTGTTTCCACCATTGCAATACCATTTGTGCTCACGTTTACCACTTGTTTGCTTGCTGCACTTTTTATTACAGATTTATAGTACTTTGCTTTGCCACTCCTATCATCCATATTTTACCATCTCTTCACCGAACTAGTGCACCTATACAACTCCTATTTGTATTAGGTGTGTTGGGGACACAAGAGACTTCTTGTATCTTAGTTGCAGGGTTGCTTGAGAAAGACCATCTTCAACCTCTACTTCCCTGAGTTCGATAAACCTTAGGTCATCCACTTGAGGGAAATTGCTACTGTCCTACAAACCTCTACGCTTGGAGGCCCAACATAGTCTACAAGAGTAGAAGCGTGTGTAGACATCAAGCTATTTCTAGCGCCGTTGCCGGGGAAGTGAGTGCTTGAAGGTATATCTTTAGATCTTGCAATTAAATCTTTTTGTTTCTTGTTTTTATTTCACTAGTTATGTTTATGGAAAACCGCAATCTTAGTTCGCTGCTTGTGGGAAGACGCCCCACACCTGTGGTGGTTGCTCCTCCACCTACTGAAATTGTGCCCTATAAAATACCAGCTGGTATTATCGATTATGTTTTGGCTAATCGTTATGCAGGAGACAGACATCCCGGTGAATACTTGCTATATATGTCACAACTATGTTCATTATTTAAGCTTGCAGGTGTATCAAGGGAGTTTGTCATGAGGAAATTGTTCGCCGTATCACTTATAGATAAAGCTTCAGATTGGTATAAGCTTCTCGATAACTCGCACTTGCTTGATTGGCAAGAGCTTATGTCTCTCTTTTATACTATGTTTTATCCTCTTCATGAAATTCATCGAGACATGAACTATATCTATAACTTTAGGTCTCGTGACGGAGAGAGCGTAGCTCAAGCTTTGGGGAGACTGAAAACGTTAATGCTAAAATGTCCTAACCATGGGCTCCCCAAAGATGCTTATGTGGAGAGTAAGAGTACCTTTTTGCATGTGGATCATGGTAACAATGCTTTATGTGATGCTTATATTGTTGAGTTTATTCGTGATCCCACTGAAAATTGTTATGAGAAGCATATCAAGTTCCCTCTCTTTATGGTTAATATTTTGAAGTTATGCTTGTTCTGCCTTGCTATGCTAGTTGCTTTATGCTTCAATAATTTATTTTCTTACAAGACGGAACGAGCGGTACTACGGATCCGATCTATGAACGCGTAAGACGGAACGAGCGGTATTACGGTTGATCACAACTCCTTAGTAGCAACATACAAACTAGCATTTTACTGCACAACCACTCTCCTACACCCTAAACATCCATGGATAAGGTCTACAAGAACTCAAGAACAACATGCATCTCCCCAAAACCTAGAGACAACAAACAGGGCAAACGAAGATGGGATTTGGGGAGAAACCTTGTTCCATGGCAAGAGGGCGAGGTGGGGGATGATCCCACCGGACGGAATGCGAGGAGAGTGGCCGGAGATGGAGATCCGGCGAGGTCCTCCGGCGCTGTTCTTGAGAGAGAGAGAGAGAGAGAGAGAGAGAGAGAGAGAGAGAGAGAGAGAGAGAGAGAGAGATGACGTGGGGAAAACGAGTTGAATGGGTATGGGGGAGTTAGAACTCCCCCTGCCTGCTTATAACCCCCACCCGTTCATACCGACGCGGTAGTACCGCGTATCATCGCGTTAGTACCGCCCTAGTGGAAGTACCGCTCGCAAGGCGGTAGTACCGCTCCCCAGTGGCAGTAAAAAAATATTGCCGTGCTGGTTGCGGTAGTACCGGTAGGCTCTCTTGCGGTAGTACCGTGGCTAACCACGGTAGTACCGCTCCCCCAAGAAAGTGCAAGTTTCGACAAGAAAGGCTTAAGCAAAGCAACTACGGAAAAGAGCACACAAACAAGGCAACGGGAAAGAAGGACAACAGACAACTAGAACAACACACAAGACACTCCTCTTTGAGAGAGGTCGGTGGCCGAAGCCACCTATGTTTGAGTTACTTGGTATGGCACCGTGAAGAATTATCCTTGGGCCCATGACCAACACTCGTCTTGAAGCACTAGTACCATCTAAAATGGCAAACAAGAAAGACTTGATTGATTTATGCATAATGGGGGGAGGAAGAGTTCATTTAGAGAACAATACTCCCCCTATGTCCATGCCTACACCTAGACAAGATAAACATGTTGAGTGGGAGGAGCGTGTGCCAGGTTTCAATCCACATTGCTCAAATCTATGATATTTAGCTCATGCCTTAACTCGCGAAATCTTGCTTCATCCAAAGGCTTCCTGAAGATATCTGTAAGGTTATCATGTGTGTTGACATAATGAAGCTCTATTTCTCCTCGTCGAATATGATCCCGGATGAAGTGATACCGAATCTCAACATGCTTCGCCTTGAAGTGTTGCACCGGGTTGAGAGAAATCTTGATGGTACTTTCATTGTCTCACCAAAGAGGCACTTTGTCACACGTGACACCGTAATCCCTTAGAGTTTGCCTCATCCATAGAAGTTGTGCACAACAACTGCCATCCGCCACATACTCTGCTTCGGTGGACGAGAGAGACACACAACTTTGCTTCTTAGAAGACCAACTTACCAAAGAGCAACCAAGGAATTGACACCCTCCAGAAGTGGACTTCCTATCCACTTTGTCTCCCACCCAATCCGAATCTAAGAAACCTACAAGGTTGAAGTTTGCTCCTCTTGGGTACCATAAGCCAAAGTTTGGGGTATGAGCCAAATATCGAAAGATTCACTTGACTGCCACAAAGTGACTTTCCTTAGGTGAGGCTTGAAACCATGCACAAATTCCCACACTCAACATAATATCCGGTCTAGATGCACAAAGGTAAAGCAAGGATCCAATCATAGAACGATATACCTTTTGATCCATCGCTTTACCGTTGGGATCAATGTCAAGTTGGCACTTGGTAGGCATTGGAGTAGTAGCCGGCTTGACATCACTTAGCTTGAACCTCTTGAGCATGTCTTGAGTGTATTTGGCTTGTTTGATGAAGATTCCTTCTCTTCTTTGCTTTATCTCAAATCCAAGGAAGTACTTCAACTCTCCCATCATGGACACCTCAAAATGTGTGGTCATGAGTGCGGCAAACTCATCATTGAAAGCTTTGTCAGGAGAACCAAAGATAATATCATCAACATATAGTTGGCAGACAAACAACTCCCCTTTGACCTTTTTAGTAAAATGAGTGGGGTCGATTTTCCCAATTTCAAACCCATGATCTTGCAACAACTCGGTAAGATGCTCATACCACGCACGTGGGGCTTGTTTAGGGCCATAGAGCGCCTTATCGAGTTGATACACGTGATTGGGGAACTTAGGATCCTCAAACCCCGGGGCTTGTTTGACATACACTAACTCATTAAGAGGACCATTAAGAAAAGCACTTTTCACATCCATTTGTTGCAATTTAAAGTTATGATGAGAAGCATAGGCAAGGAACAACTAAATAGATTCAAGGCCAGCAACGGGGGCAAAGGTTTCACCGTAGTCGATACCCTCGACTTGGGAGTAGCCTTGAGCCACCAAACGAGACTTGTTGCGAATGACAATGCCGTGAGCATCTTGCTTGTTCTTAAAGATCCACTTGATTCCAATGACATTACGGTTCTCCTTTGGACTTGGCAACAGAAGCCACACTTTGTTGCGCTCGAAGTTATGGAGTTCTTCATGCATGGCATTGAGCCAATCGGAGTCTTCGAGCGCCTCATACACCTTTTGAGGTTCAACACAAGAGACAAAAGCTTGGTGAGCACAATAGTTTGATAATTGTCTACGAGTGCTTACCCCCTTTGTGATGCTTCCAAGAATATTCTCCATGTGACGCTCTCTAGAAGCGAGTGCTACTTCTCTACTAGTGTTGTATTCCCTCGAAGAGGAAAGGGCGATGCAGCACAGTACCGTAAGTATTTCCCTCAGTTTTTGAGAACCAAGGTATCAATCCAGTAGGAGACCACGCGCGAGTCCCTCGCACCTCCACAAACAAATAAGAACTTCGTAGCCAACGCGATAAGGGGTTGTCAATCCCTTTGCGGTCACTTACGAAAGTGATATCTGATAGATATGATAGTTTGATATTTTTGGTATTTTTGGATATAAGAACAGAAAGTAAAAACGGAAAAGTAAAGTAGATTGTAGATTGATATGTTGAGAATAGACCCGGGGGCCACAGGTTTCACTAGTGGCTTCTCCCATGATAGCAGATTTCTACGGTGGGTGAACGAATTACTGTCGAGCAATTGATAGAAAAGCGAATAATTATGAGAATGTCTAGGCATGATCATTATATATAGGCATACATCCATGACAAGTAGACCGAAATGATTCTGCATCTACTACTATTACTCCACACATCGACCGCTATCCAGCATGCATCTAGAGTATTAAGTTCAAAAGAACAGACCGCTATCCAGCATGCATCTAGAGTATTAAGTTCAAAAGAACAAAGTAATACCTTAAGCAAGATGACATGATGTAGAGGGATAAACTCAAGCAATATGATATAAACCCCATCTTTTTATCCTCGATGGCAACAATACAATACCTGCCTTGCTGCCCCTACTGTCACTGGGAAAGGACACCGCAAGATTGAACCCAAATCCAAGCACTTCTCCCATTGCAAGAACTATAGATCTAATAGGCCAAACCAAACCAATAATTCGAAGAGACTAGCAAGGATATTATAATCATACATAAAAGAATTCAGAAAAGAACCCAATATTTCTCATAGATAATCTTGATCATAAACCCACAATTCATAGGATCTCGACAAACACACCGCAAAAAGTGATTACATCGAATAGATCTCCTCGAAGACTGAGGAGAACTTTGTATTGTGATACAAAGAGAGAGAAGAAGCCATCTAGGTACTAACTATGGACCCGAAGGTCTGTGGTAAACTACTCAGAACTCATGGTGAGGCGATGGTGTTGATATAGAAGCACTCTGTGGTAGATCCCTCCTCCGACGAAGTTCCGGAACAGGCCCCAAGATGGGATCTCACGGGAACAGAAGGTTGCGGCGGTGGAATTAGGGTTTTTTCTCCACTTCTGATGTTTTCGGGGTACATGGATATATATAGGAGGAAGGAGGGCATCGGGGGACCAACGTGGGGCCCACGAGGCAGGGGGCGCGCCCTGTAGGGGGGCGCGCCCCCCACCCTTGTGGACGCCATGTGTGCCCTATTCCGTGGTTCTCAAGTCTCCCGTGAAGATATCACTCCAAAAATATCTCTCCCGAAGGTTTCATTCCGTTTGATATTCCTTTTCTGTAAAACCCCGAAATAGGCAAAAAAAACAACAATCTGGACTGGGCCTTTGGGTTAATAGGTTAGTCCCAAAAATAATATAATAGTGTACAACAAAGCCCATTAAACATCCAAAACATCATAAATAATAGCATGGAACAATCAAAAATTATAGATACGTTGGAGACATATCAAGCATCCCCAAGCTTAATTCATGCTCGTCCTCGAGTAGGTAAATGATAAAAACATAATTTTTGATGTGGAATGCTAACTGATACGTCTCCATCGTATCTATAATTTTTTCTTGTTCCATGCCAATATTCTACAACTTTCATATACTTTTGGCAACTTTTAACACTATTTTTTGGGACTAACATATTGATCCAGTGCCCAGTGTAGTTCCTGTTTGTTGCATGTTTTTTGTTTCGCAGAATATCCATATCAAACGGAGTCCAAATGGAATAAAAACGGACGGAGATTTTTTGGAATATATGTGAATTTTGGGAAGCGGAACCAACATGAGGCGATGCTCGGGTGGGCCACGAGGCAGGGGGCGCGCCCTGGGCCCTCGTGGCCACACCGTAAGGCGGTTGATGCCCTTCTTTTGCTGCGAGAAAGCTAATATCCGGATAAAAATCGTGTCAAAAAATCAGCCCAATCAGAGTTACAGATCTCCGGGAATTTAAGAAACTGTGAAGGGCCAGAATCGGGGAACGCAGAAACAGAGAGAGACAGAGAGACAGATCCAATCTCGAAGGGGCTCTCGCTCCTCCGCTGCCATGGAGACCATGGACCAGAGGGGAAACCCTTCTCCCATCTGGGGAGAAGGTCAAGGAAGAAGAAGAAGAGGGGGGCTCTCTCCCCCTCGCTTCCGGTGGCTCCGGAGTGCCACCGGGGCCATCATCGTGTGACGGCGATCTACACCAACACCTCCGTCATCTTCACCAACATCTCCATCACCTTCCCCCATCTATCGACAGCGGTCCACTCTCCCGCAACCCGATGTACCCTCTACTTGAACATGGTGTTTTATGCTTCATATTATTATCCAATGATGTGTTGCCATCCTATGATGTCTGAGTAGATTATCGTTGTCGTATCGGTGATTGGTGAATTGCTATGATTGATTTAAATTGCTTGTGGTTATGTTGCTGTCCTTTGGTGCCCATCATATGAGCGCGTGCGTGGATCACACCATAGGGTTAGTTGTATGTTGATAGGACTACGTATTGGAGGGCAAGGGTGACAGAAGTTTCAACCTAGCGTAGAAATTGATGCATATGGGATTGAAGGGGGACCAATATATCGTAATGCTATGGTTGGGTTTTACCTTAATGAATGTTAGTAGTTGCGGATGCTTTCTAATAGTTCCAATCATAAGTGCATAGAATTCCAAGTAAGGGATGACATGCTAGCAGTGGCCTCTCCCACATAAAACTTGCTATCGACCTAGTAACGTAGACAATTGCTTAGGGGCAATTTCTCAACTCCTACCACCACTTTTCCACACTCGCTATTACTAACTTTATTGATTCTTTATCTTAACAGCCCCTAGTTTATATTTACGTGCTCTTTATATTCTTGCAAACCTATCCCACAAAAACTACAAAGTACTTCTTGTTTCATACTTGTTCTAGGTAAAGTAAGCGTCAAGCGTGCGTAGAGTTGTATCGGTGGTCGATAGAACTTGAGGGAATATTTGTTCTGCCTTTAGCTCCTCGTTGGGCTCGACACTCTTACTTACCGAAAGAGGCTACAACTGATCCCCTACACTTGTGGGTTATCAAGACCTTTTTCTGGCGTCGTTGCCGGGGAGCAATAGTGTGGGGTGAATATTCTCGTGTGTGCTTGTTTGCTTTATCACTAAGTAGATTTTATTTGTTGTTCTAAGTTGTTCTCTCTTTTTAGTTATGGATATGGAACACGAAATACCAAAAAACTTAGGTGTACTTGCTACTCATGGAGATGGGGATCCTCCTAAAACCCTCGATGCTCATTATGTGAAAGATATTATCTACTACTTTGATAATCCTAAGAAAACCCCATTCAACTATGTAATGGGAGTAACGTTGGATCAACGTGAATACTTTAGGGATTATCGCTTGACACAAAAAGGGAAACTGTTATGGGATCAAATTCATTTGTTGCATTGGTTTACTCGGCAACTATGCTTGAGATATGATTATACTTGTTGCTCTAGGATGAAGGCTCCACACCTTCCCTTTTCATGCAAATTTAATGATAATGAAACCTTAGCTTCTTATGCTAATGGTATATATGATTATTATGATGTGGAACAAATAGAAGAATTCGTTGCTTTTAACGGTGCTTATGAAGTTGAATCTCTGTTTAGAAAGAATGATGCTTTTGATGATGATGTTTCTAGGCCTGAAAATCTTGCTATATTGAAATATTTTATTTGAATTATGAATATAACTCCAATATTGATGCGTTTATTGAGAAGGTCTCTGCTGTCCAATAAGAGACTAATATTTTGCAGGAGTCTATGGAAGAAGAAATTAATGACACTAGTCGCCAACCCGTGCCTTTGCACGGGCTAGTTTATTGGAATGATATATATTAAATATGAATCTTTGTAAATTTTGGATCTTATTTAGCGGCCAACAAACATCAAACGTATTATAATTTAAATTTAAATTTTGGTATTATTATGGTTCAAACGAACATATACTTTTAATTCCACTTCAGCGTTATTTCGTACTATACTATTTTAGTCCGTATTTTATCATCCTTATGTAATTGATATGTATAAATGGAAATTTATAATTTTGGTATTAATTATAATTTAAACGAATATATACATTTAGTTTCACTTCTGTGTTATTTCATACTACCAAGAAGGGAATACATTTTGGTATTAATATAGTATAAACGAACATATGCATTTAATTTTGGTAGTATTATATTTTAAATGAACCATACTATTTTGTGTTATTGCATGCGTATTCATTATGCATATCCTGTGTATACTCAAAAGGCCATAATCCAGGAACATGAAAATTAGATTAAAAAAACACTTGCAAGCAAGTTATTGGTACTTGCAGTGAGATTGCATGCTGGCGGCCCACTCCAGTCCATATAACACGATGAGAATTAGAAGAGCAACCGATGGAAGGACTCAGTGCCGCTGATGATCCAGCCTGTTGGTTGATATTTTTCTCCGTGTGACAAAAGCTAGATCGATATATTACTGCAAGTGATTTGTTGTGTTTTCTTGGCATTCATGCTTTATCTATGAGATTGATGGCATGAATAAAGTAAACTTGCATGTGCTACGTCAACAGATAAAATCATCACTTCTAATAAGAGAGATTAAGCAATCCATCCGCCCCGATCAAAATCGCCAACTGTATAGTTGAAAAACAAACTGCATATGAAAGCAATAGACACAACACATGAGAAACCTGAACAAACTATCAGTGTGTACGTCCCTGCTGCTGATCAACATTGACTCCAATACCAACCTCACTATAGCACATACTCTAATTTTGATCAAATTGACCAAACTTTCAATCAATTGATTTCAACAAAAGAATATTAGTGTGTACCAATGTTTTGCAAGGAAAGTCATCAAGAATAAAACACGGTGCAACTCTGTTGTAACAGTTAAAACCACACAGCCAACAGAACCTATCAGTTGAACCTGGGCGCCCCCTTGCTGCCACTCTTCCAAACAACACCTTCTCCTCCCTGCAGCTCTTCGCGACCTGCACTACCAACCAATCCCTAGAGGTATTGCACACAACTCTAATTAATTAGATATCCTTTCACAATAAGAGTAGCCTAGATTTTTCAAAAATCAGTTAGTTACTTTTGGCGTCTGCTCCTACAGGGTACACGTCCCAGATTAGATATGTACGTGCCATGTGCCTTGGGAACAAAGACACCACCATCTATTTGCAGCACATTGAGAATTAGTATATTTGTGGGGCTGCTCAGTACGTACGTGATGGGATAACAACGTACAGGGCTAAGGGATTCTGTAGAATGGATACAGGCAGACAGCTCTGCAACACAATTAGTAAATACTGGTTGAGCAACAGGCACAAACCTGACTGGAAAGAGAAGAGATGATGCACACATTGGCCACCGTCGCAGCTGAGGAGGAAATCGACCTAGGTGTAGAGGGACGTACAGGCACATGTGAATTCTTCACCTTGAAGTTGTGACACAAATCTATCAGGGATCAGAATTCTGAGGTTGGACGGCTGCTGGATAGTGTTTCCTCCATGATAGATATGTCTTCCTTTTTGTTAAAGCTCCATGGCAGATCGTCAAGGAGGAGGTTATTAGATATCTTCTTTTGTAGGGATTGGGAAACCACGTGTCCTCCAATGCCATAGATCAATCCGGATGAAGAAAAACTTTATAGCCTCTAGAAATAAACGTGTGTTCAATCTTTCTGGCTAGAAAGGCGATGTGCACGTGCACACAGTGTCGGAGAGAGAAGAGGCTGATAACCCTCAACCGTAAGGGATCGAGATAGTCTTCGCGGGTAAGAATAGCCCAATTTATTGATTCGACACACGGGGAGCCAAAGAGTATTATAAGCTTTAACAGTTGAGTTGTCAATTCTACCGCACCTGAAATATACTTACTTGCAACAAAAGATAAGTGGTAACAGTGATACGATAGTGATGATAGTAATAGTAAAAGTAAACAGCAAAAGTAAATAGCAGTAGTAAATGGCAAAAGTAGCAACTAGTGACAAGCAAGGTTTAAAATATTGTAGGCTAGGGAGATCGATGGTTGGGCGCTGCATGGATGAGATAGATTCTAACTTGGGGCACGGCACACGGAAAAGTAATGATCATCTAGGCAAATATCAAACATTAGGCATGTATCCCGTAGGTAGTTGTACGTGCTTGCAATAAGAACTTGCACAACATCTTTTGTCCTACCATCCCGCTACGAACGGGGCCAAAAGGAACTAATGGATATTAAGGTGCTCCTGCCAAAGAGCACCGGAACAAAGCAATGAACTCAATGGATACATGTAATCCTCAAACTACAGACCATCCCCTTTGGTGTCCCAAGCTGTCACTTTTGGGATCGCCGGTTCCGGACCGTAACGGGTGCATACAACTCATAGATAGGATCACGAACACAAATATATTCATGCAAACACATATGGTTCAGATCTAAAATCATGGCACTCGGGCCCTAAGTGTCAAGCATTAAGAATAACAAGTTGTAGCAAAGATGATAAACACCATACTAGATGATAGGCAACATGCCCCCAACAATCTGACGAACTATTACATGATCTAACTCATCCAATCCCTACCATCCCCTTCGCCTACAGCAGGGGAATTACTCACACATGAAGGGGGAAGTCATGGAGGGATGATGAAGTGGTGATGATGATGACGATGGCGACGATCTCCCCTCTCCGGAGGCCAAATCAGCCTCCAGATTAGCCCTCCCGAAGAAGAACAGAGGGTGGCGGCGGCTCCGCGACGAAAAACTGCGAAAGAACTTCCGATCTGGGGTTTCTGCGTCGGGAGGAAAAATACGGGCTAAAGTAGGGCACCAGGGGGAGTGGGCCCCACCCAGGCGCCCCCCCCCCCCCCCCCGGCGCGGCCCGGGGGGGCGCGCCCACAGGGCGCCTGGGCACCCCCTGGCCCCCCTCTGGCCCCACTTCTGGTATTTGGTTCCTTCGGGTGCGTGGATTTTCTCTGATTTTTCGTGGATTTTTCTGAGATACTTAAAAATCCGTTTTCCTGCACACAAATAAACCATACAGGCAGCTCTGCTGAAAACAGCGTCAGTCCGGGTTAGTTTAGTCCAAAACATGCAAGAATGAGATCAAAACAATATCAAAAGTGTTTGGAAAAGTAGATACGTTTGAGACGTATCAACTCCCCCAAGCTTAGCATATTGCTTGTCCTCAAGCAATTCAGTTCAACGAACTGGACGCGACAAAGAAAACTTTGACAAACTCTTTTGCTTCATTAGATGTATATAAGCATGTACTACGAAAAGAGTTTAACAAGTATTGAAACAGTACTTATGAGGACAATGCAAGGAGCAATCCTTCTTTCAAGTGACCAGTCACAAATACCTAAAAGTAAATAATATATTACTAAAAATCAAGACAAGATCACATTGCACATAGCTTGAGCATATTAGGGTGGTATCTCGCTAGCCTCCATGAGTGAAGCAAAACATAAATGCAGAGACTCCTCCAGAGTTTTAAAGGAGACTAGAACTAGGAATTTCAGAATAAATCATATCACAAGTATGCATAAGACAATGTAATACTTTGGGACAATGCACATTACACTCATAATGACAATTATGCTCTCTTAGTCGGTGCTTTGAAGAAAGAAGGTGAGACTCTCGAACCGTGGCTTTTATTGGCAAAGTTGAAAACCCGTGATCGGAAACAAAAAACTAAACATGTACCAGAGCTCTTGGTTTTAAAAACAGAAGTAGATATGTTTTGAGAGGTGCATATTTCGTCAACGAATGCTAGTAGATAACTCAATCACTTTTTAAGCTAGACAAGTCTCGAGGAACGGCTCCCGCATGAGGACGATCACATCCTCTTAATCTCCTTTGTTTATCACTGCCAAAGTTTTCTGATTTCTCATGAACAAAGCGTGAAGGAGGGTTTGTTTGTTGTATTATCTTTTCGAGCCGGGCGCACTCAATGCCAGTTCCTTTTCATATTAGGGGTTTGCACATTATACATGCAATCCAGGGGTGAAACTTGTCCAACTTAAAGAGATCATGAATTAACTACTACTTCCTCATGAGCTAAAACATAGGCACAAAAAAGGGAAATGCTTTTGAATAATTTCGAGATGGTACATGAAAGTCTTCGTTAGGAATGGCAGGTAAATACCATCTATAGGAAGGTATAGTGGACTCATATGGCATAACAGGTTTAAAGGTTTTGGATGCACAAGCAGTCATTCCGCTTAGTACGGGTGGAGGTTTAGCAAAAGACTGGGAAGCGACCAACTAAAGAGCAATAACGATCATAATCATGCAGAGCGACAAAGCAACATTGAATCGGGCATGAAAGTGATATAACTATTCTAAAACTCAAAGATCATCAAGGCAAAGTAGACTTTTTAGTCTTAAACATGTGTAAGCATGTGCCAAGTCAATCCAAAAATTCTCTAAAGGGAAATACCACCTTAGTATACCAGACTATGAACAGTGCAATGCATGTAGATCATTTCAATAACACATTATATACTCTAGTTATTCGAGACTAGCCACAAGGAAAGCATGAACCACTGGAAGAGCATTGTAAACATAGCACTATGTCGCTACAAGCTGGTCTCTAGATCATAAGTACAGGCATATGTACAAAAGTAGAAACAATAAGAGTTCATACCGGTCTTCCTTGTTGCTTCCTTCCAGTCGATCTTCGTCATTACTGCTTGTCACTTGCACGATCGAACGTAGGAAATATAATCAAATGCCATCACGGACTCGAGCTGATCTCTGAAAACAAAGCAAACTAAAGAGAAAAATGAAATCTTTTTGGTTTTTTCAAAGGTTGAATAAAAGCAAAAGAAAGAGAAAATCTTTTTGTTGTTTTTGCAAAGAGAGAAACAAAGAAGAACGGGCAAAAATTTCGAAAAGATCAAAGCGAATAAAATGGATAATACAATGGAAAAGTGAGAAGGGCACGTACTCCCCCAAGCTTAGGCTTTTGGCCTACGTTGGTAGCAGCTACTGCCCCCAAGAGCCTCCTGCTCCAGGGGTATGGTGGTGAGACCAAGGGTCGTAGAAGGATGCTGACGCGTACACCGAACTCCTCGGAGTCTCCCACGAGGAAGGTTTCGTGCGCCAAACAGAGGAAGACCCTTCACCAAACTCGGTGGCGGTTTCTTCCTGAAAATGTGGTATCTCACCGTGCCTCTCCTCGTCGGGCACAACCCCTCCATGGGGTTATGAAACTGATGCTGGACCATGAACTCATCGAACTGGATAACATCAAAGGACCATCCGTTCCTGCGAGAAAAATCAAACAAAAGAGGTGCAGGTAGACGGATCTCTCGTTCCGCGGTAGTTCCGAAACGCAAGATATAAACAAGGTTATCAAGCTCAAAAACAATGGTAACAAACTTATGCCTTTTCATAGCAGCAAGATCAAAGCTTAAATAAGTAAAAGGAGTATCATCAGGGTGTGGGGTGCCTCCAAGATGCTCTAAGATAAGTGTGGCATAAATGCCACCATATAAGTCCCCCTTGTTACCGTTCATAGCAAGGCGTCGAGCAATTAAGGTACCAAGATTATAATCAGACCTCCCTGAGAGGGCTGCTGCCAGGATAGCAATATCCGGAGCAGAAATGCTGCTCGTGTTGTCACGAGCTAACACCCCTCTAGCAATATAATATGCAAAATACCTGAGGTGAGGAAACAAGATGCTGGAGATCTTCGATCGATGAATATCCCTCGTACCCATGCTGCAGAGAGAATTGATGACGGTTTTCATCTCGGAGGGCTGAGTGGCCATCCTTGCCGTCCTCCCAACGTTCGGCACACCTATTACTTCACAAAAATTTCCCAGAGTCATGGTGATAAGATCATTATAAATTTTAAACTCAATAGCACCTGAATCAGGATTATATCTAAAACTGTTAATGAAACTGGAGGTGAGTTTTTGATACTGAGTAACACGGCTTGTGACGAGCTGTGTCAAACCTGCATTAGCACAAAGATTATAAAACTCATCCTTGATTCCCGCAGCTTCCATGAATTCATCACATGGAAATGTCATCGCACGTGCTGGACTTGTGTCTTCCAACAACTCCAGGGGCACATGATCCTCATTATAGCTCACCCTGGCAGTCGATGGTGAAGCTGCGGCTCTAGTGACTCGATCGGAGTGTGCGGGCCTCCTCTTCTCAAGCCATCCTTTTGCCCTTCCTAACAAACTCATTTCTGAAAAAATTTCACAATTTACAAACCGAGGATTAAAACAAAGTGAACTAAGGCAAACTACTCAACTCACTTGCCCAAGGCATAAACTTGCATCAAAACTTGGAAAATAACTTTTTACACATGCATGCAAGTTCATCTCTACAGCACCAAGAACTACTAAATACTCACAAATGAGGCCACCAATCAAAAATCTAATTGGAGGGGTGGAGGAGTCACATACCAGGGAGTATTTGCTCAAATTTTCAGCTCAAATGATGGGTTGTAGAGAGAGATCGAAGAATCGCCTCCAAGAACAGCAAGAACAGCAAGAACAAGACCAGAACTCGGGTTTCTGGAAAAAGAGAGAGAGGAGGGAAGAAGAAGTACCTGGAGGGGGGTCCCGTGGGCCCCAGGCGCCCTGTGGGCGCGGCCAGGGGCTGGGCCGCGCCAGCTGGCCGCCTGGGCCACTGGTGGCCCCCCCGGCTGGCCCCAGGACTTTCCGGGTCTCTCCCGTTGTGGAAATTTTTAATATAATTTTTCTGGAATTTTTCTGAAAACTTCACTGTTGAAAATTTTTCGAAGTTCAAAAAGTTGCGAAACTCTCTGAAAATCTGAAGCAGTTAGTAGTATGGTGGAGCTTCAAAAACATAGATACTTGGTACAGCAAGTAGGACAAAACTAAAAACAAATGAAAACATAGCAAGCTCAACTTTTTATCCATATAAAACATGTTCACTAGTAAGGTTGATCAAGTCTTACCAACAAACAAGCGATATATAGAGCAAAAAGTCTCACCTCCTACGAAGTAATCACTGAACTTTTACCTTGATGGACATTGTCCCTACCATGATAGTTTTGTATTTGTGAGGCACATGTAGTGGACAGTCCCATTCTCCAATTTTCACGGTCTCGATATTCTCTATAGAGTTGAGGGCATGCCTCCTGTCGGTCTTCTTTGGAAAATATACCGTGTGTTCTTTATCATTCACATGGAAGGTGACCTTCCCTTTGTTGCAATCGATAATAGCACCTGCGGTGTTAAGAAAAGGTCTACCAAGAATAATGGACATGCTCCCATCCTCGGGCATGTCAAGCACAACAAAATCAGTAAGAATTAAACAATTAGCAACTTCTACTGGAACATCCTCACAAATACCTATCGGAACAGCGATTGACTTGTCAGCCATCTGAAGGGAGATATCTGTAGGAATTAGTTTCTCTAAACAAAGCCTCTCGTAAAGAGAGAGAGGCATAACACTCACTCCTGCTCCAAGATCACATAAAGCAGTTTTGACATAATTATTCTTTATGGAGCAAGGAATGGTGGGTATACCTGGATCACCGAGCTTCTCAGGAATCTTTCCACTGAAAGAATAGTTAGCAAGCATAGTAGATATTGCATCATTAGGAATTTTTCTTTTGTTAGTGACAATATCTTTCATATATTTTGAATAAGGAAGTAACTTAATAGCATCAGTCAAAGGGATTTGAAGAAAAAGAGGTTTAATCCATTCACAAAACTTATTATAATGCTCTTCTTCTTTAGATTTGATGGACTTACCTGGAAAGGGCATGGGTTTCTGTACCCATGGTTCTTTCTCCTTCCCATGTTTTCTTGCGATGAAGTCTTCTTTAGTGTACCTCTTACGTTTGTCAGGTGCTTCTTCTTCTCGAACTTCAGGCGGATCGTTTTTCTCATTATCATTACCTTCAGGTTCAGCACCGTCTTCAGTCTCAGCATCGGAAATAGATACACTGTTGGGATCAATAGCTAGCTCTTCATCTGCAATAGGATCATTAGAATTGTCAGTCTCTTTATGTTTCTTCTTCTTATTTGGAGACACAACAATTTCTTCTTCCTGCATTTGAGAATCTTGCTCGATTCTCTTCGGGTGCCCCTCTGGATAAAGAGGATCTTGAGTACTAGTTCCTCCTCGGGTCTTAATCCCAAAAGCCTGCAATTTATCTTGTTTGGCATTGTTAGCAAGCAAATCTCTTTGCACATTAGAAATTTGATCAAGCTGAGTTTGAACCATATGAAAATGCTTCACAAGACATTGAACATCATTAACTGTTCTATCTAAAACACCAAGCAACTTTTTGATAGCAAGGGAATTATCATGCAACTGACTTTCTATCCTCTCATTAAAATGATTCTGTTTCATAATAAAATTATCAAACTCATCTAAACATTGATCAGGAGGTTTACCATGAGGGATGTCACTTGCGTTGAAATCTAAAAGAGAGTGTACCTCTACCATAGGAGGGTGAGTGGTAGGCTCACACAGCTTCTCAATAGGGGGTAGATTCTTCATGTCTTTAGCTTTAATACCTTTCTCTTTAATAGACTTCTTTGCTTCTCGCATATCCTCGGGGCTTAGAACAAACATGCCCCTCTTCTTTGTTGGTGGAGGTGGTTCAGGGACGGACCAATCTTCATGGTTTTTGGCAATCCTGCCCATTAAATCTTCCACATCGTCCGGTGTTCTTTTCCTGAAAACACAACCAGCACAACTGTCCAAATAGGACCTAGATTCATCAGTTAGACCAGCATAGAATATATCAATTAATTCATTCTTAGGAATTTCATGTCCTGGTCTAGCCCGAATCAAACCGCAGTACCTCCCCCAAGCTTTAGGGAGGGACTCATCCTGCAACTGTTTAAAGTTATAAATTCTTTGCAAAGCAGCATGCTGCATGTGAGCAGGAAAGTACTTATCAACAAAAGAGTGAGCTAAGTCCTGAGAACTCTTAATGGAACCGCATGGGAGTGAATCATACCATGCTTTAGCACCTTCCTTCAACGAGAAAGGAAGAAGTTTGGTCACATAAAAGTATCGTATCTTCTCATCTGTGGTAAACAGGCTACCTAACTCACCGAGTTTAGTCAGGTGTGCAATAGCATCATCATTTTCTCTGCCATAAAAGGGGTCAGCTTCAACCATAGGTATAAGTGAGAGATCAACAGAGAAATCAAAATCAGGATCATCAATGCATATAGGAGATGTAGCAAACTCAGGATTAGGAACGGTTTTGTTTTTCAAAGAGTGTTTTTCAAATATTTTCTTAATAACTTCAGGTTCAGAGCCAGCAAACTCTGTCAGTTCCCTGCATAGATCTTCATCAAGCATATAGTAATCATCATCAAGGAGCCTCTCTTTAAGTTTACTCAAATCAGGATAATCATAAGTTTCACCAATAGGGTAGCGAGCAACAGGAAGTTCAATTCCATATTTTTCAGCAGCAGCAGCAATTTGTTTCTCAAGAGCATAACCAAGCGAACTAATATCATCATCAAAAGTAGTAGAAGCATCATCAAGAGTGTCAGTCATAGTAACAGATTCAGTAGGAGCATCATGTGGTGGTGGTGAGGCAAACTTACTCATAACAGAAGGTGAATCAAGCGTAGCACTAGTGCTCAGAGCAGTACCTCTTCTTGTAGTGGATAGTAAGATCGGAACCTTGGGGTCTCCTTTCTTACCCATAATGAATAAAGTGCAGCAGGTAGGATACCTCAAGTAGACTTGTAAATATTGCTATGCTCCCCGGCAACGGCGCCAGAAAACGGTACTTGATAACCCTCAACCGTAAGGGATCGAGATAGTCTTCGCGTGTAAAAATAACCCAATTTATTGATTCGACACACGGGGAGCCAAAGAGTATTTATAAGCTTTAACAGTTGAGTTGTCAATTCAACCGCACCTGAAATATACTTACTTGCAACAAAAGATAAGTGGTAACAGTGATATGATAGTGATGATAGTAATAGTAAAAGTAAACAGCAAAAGTAAATAGCAGTAGTAAATGGCAAAAGTAGCAACTAGTGACAAGCAAGGTTTAAAATACTGTAGGCTAGGGAGATGGATGGTTGGGCGCTGCATGGATGAGATAGATTCTAACTTGGGGCATGGCACACGGAAAAGTAATGATCATCTAGGCAAATATCAAACATTAGGCATGTATCCCGTAGGTAGTTGTACGTGCTTGCAATAAGAACTTGCACAACATCTTTTGTCCTACCATCCCGCTACGAACGGGGCCAAAAGGAACTAATGGATATTAAGGTGCTCCTGTCAAAGAGCACCGGAACAAAGCAATGAACTCAATGGATACATGTAATCCTCAAACTACGGACCATCCCCTTTGGTGTCCCAAGCTGTCACTTTTGGGATCGCCGGTTCCGGACCGTAACAGGTGCATACAACTCATAGATAGGATCACGAACACAAATATATTCATGCAAACACATATGGTTCAGATCTGAAATCATGGCACTCGGGCCCTAAGTGTCAAGCATTAAGAATAACAAGTTGTAGCAAAGATGATAAACACCATACTAGATGATAGGCAACATGCCCCCAACAATCTGACGAACTATTACATGATCTAACTCATCCAATCCCTACCATCCCCTTCGCCTACAGCAGGGGAATTACTCACACATGAAGGGGGAAGTCATGGAGGGATGATGAAGTGGTGATGATGATGACGATGGCGACGATCTCCCCTCTCCGGAGGCCAAATCAGCCTCCAGATTAGCCCTCCCGAAGAAGAACAGAGGGTGGCGGCGGCTCCGTGACGAAAAACTGCGAAAGAACTTCCGATCTGGGGTTTCTGCATCGGGAGGAAAAATACGGGCTAAAGTAGGGCACCAGGGGGTGTGGGCCCCACCCAGGCGCCCCCCCCCCCCCCGGCGCGACCCAGGGGGCGCGCCCACAGGGCGCCTGGGCACCCCCTGGCCCCCCTCTGGCCCCACTTCTGGTATTTGGTTCCTTCGGGTGCGTGGATTTTCTCTGTTTTTCGTGGATTTTTCTGAGATACTTAAAAATCTGTTTTCCTGCACACAAATAAACCATGCAGGCAGCTCTGCTGAAAACAGCGTCAGTCCGGGTTAGTTTAGTCCAAAACATGCAAGAATAAGGTCAAAACAATATCAAAAGTGTTTGGAAAAGTAGATACGTTTGAGACATATCAGAGGCCCAGAGGTATCTGCCTCCGTGGCGGCAACAACTCACATCTCCAACCAATATTGATGGACGTCGACAGCGGCATGACAGGGAAACATGAAGAATAGGTGTCAGAGGGAGACCCACAACCAAGGAAAATCTAACAGTGGATTGAAGTGTAAACCAACAAGAAAACGAACATGATCCTGATGAGGATTCATCTGATAATCTCCTTAAGCACACGGAATCAATATCCAAACCTACCTTGTTCATCTTGAGAGAGGCTATGCATTTGTTTTTCATTGGCGGAGACAGAAAGAGAGATCATGGAGAAGAGGAAGAAGCCGTGGATGGAATTATTTTCCACGTGGGAAAAGTCGGATGGAGAATAGGAAGAGTCTATGAAGTATGGAGGAAGATATCATGGAGCACTAATGAGGAAGAGACCATGGAGTAGATTTAGTTTTTTCCTAGAAGAGATAGAAATTGCTTTAATTAGAGGAGGAAAAAAATATGCATTAGGATCGTGTGGTGGATTTTTTTCCCCAAATTGTTTGAGTGTGGTTGTGGGAGAGATGTGTACGTGAGACTTCTTTTACACGTGTGGAGAGATATGCGTGAGAGTTTTTCCCTATTTGGAGAGAGATACGTGAGAGATTGTTTATATTATTTTCTGAGATTGAATGGGGTTGTGGGAGAGAGATACGTGAGACTTTTTCGATGTATGAGATATTGAGATATTTCAGTCGTGAGGGAAATATCTACGAGATTTTTTTCCTTTTGGAGAGAGATTCATGAGAGATCTACACCGTAATAATTTGAATTTCTAGGGAGTCTCTAATTAGTATAGGTATATAGATTGTGAGCTCATTGGATGAAAAAGATGAGGAGGAGAGCGGAGAACAAAAGGAGGAAGAGCGAATTAGCTACCCGTGCCCACCTTCTAATGAGAGTAACTCTTCAACTCATACATTGTTTAATTTCCCTTCGTGCTTACCGAAGGATTAATGCTATGATGATTGCTATGACCCCGTTGATTCTTTTGAAATATCCCTTTTTGATGATGCTTGCTATGCCTGTGGCCAAGATGCCAATATGAATTATGCTTATGGAGATGAACTTGATATAGTTCCTTATGTTAAACATGAGATAGTTGCAATTGCACCCACACATGATAGTCCTATTATCTTTTTGAATTCTCCAAACTACACTATATTGGAGAAGTTTGCACTTATTAAGGATTATATTGATGGGTTGCCTTTTTCCGTTACACATGATGATTTCGATGAGTATAATATGCATGTTCTTGCTGCTCCTACTTGCAATTATTATGAGAGAGGAACTATATCTCCGCCTCTCTACGTTTCCAACACGATAGAATTGCAAGAAACTGATTATACTATGCATTGGCCTTTACTTGATGTGCATGAATTGTTCTTGTATGACATGCCTATGCATAGGAAGAGAGTTAGACTTCATTTTTGCATGACACATATCACTTTGTGCTCACTACTAAATGCCAAATCATTGCTAATTAATATTCGCTTTGATATACCTTGGGATCCGGGTGGATCCACTACTTGAGCACTATATGCCTAGCTTAATGGCATTAAAGTAAGCGCTGCCAGGGAGACAACCCGGAAGTTTTAGAGAGTCATTTATTTCTGTTGTGTGCTTTTATAAAGTTTGAAAACAAGAAAAATAAAGAGGGGAACCTAAAACTTTTTCAAAAAGAAAAGTGAAAGTGATATAGACGAGCATTGTGAAAGTGGGGGACATCCTTGAACTTTGTTCATGCCCATAGAAACTTCGTGAATCTTAATTATAGAAAATTTTCAACAAAAATAATTATCCCCTTGTACAACTCCATTGTATTATAAAAATAATGTGCCAAGGTTTGCCTTTAGGATGTTTACAATGCTTGTTGGTTTGTGCGGTGCAGGACATAAACTTTGGCTGTAGTGCGTGATTTTACATTTTTTTGCTGCAATGTCAAATGGTTCTGAAACTTTTTGCACTGTATTTCTATACAAATGTTTTATTTTTCCTAATTTTTGTAGAATTTTTCAAGTATCAGAAGTATGGTGAATGTTCAGATTATTACAGACTATTCCTTTTTAGACAGATTCTGTTTTTGATGCATAGTTTGCTTGTTTTGATGAAACTATCAATTTCTATCAGTGGATTAAGCCATGGAAAAGTTATATTACAGTAGCTAAAATGCAAAAATAAAATATGAATTGGTTTGCAACAGTACTTAGAGTAGTGATTTTCTTTATTATACTAACGGATCTTGCCGAGTTTTCTGTTGAAGTTTTGTGTGGATGAAGTGTTCGAAGATCGAGGAGGTCTCGATGTGAGGAGAAGAAGGAGAGGCAAGATCTCAAGCTTGGGGATAGCCAAGTCACCCCAAGTAAATATTCAAGGAGACTCAAGCGTCTAAGCTTGGGGATGCCCCGGAAGGCATCCCCTCTTTCTTCAACAGGTATCGGTATGTTTTCGGATTCGTTTCATTCATGTGATATGTGCAGATCTTGGAGCGTCTTTTGCATTTAGTTTTCACATTTTCTTTTATGCACCATGCTGGTATGAGATAGTCCTTGGTTGATTTATAGAATGCTCTTTGCACTTCACTTATATCTTTTGAGTATGGCTTTATAGAATGCTTCATGTGCTTCACTTATATCTTTTGAAGTTTGGATTGTCTGTTTCTCTTCACATAGAAAACCGCCATTTGTAGAATGCTCTTTTGCTTCACTTATAATTGTTAGAGCATGGGCATAAATTTTGTAGAAATAATTAAAACTCTTTTGCTTCACTTATATCTATTTAGAGAGTTGACGGGAATTGGTCATTCACATGGTTAGTCATAAAATCCTACATAAACTTGTAGATCGCTGAATATGATATGTTTGATTCCTTGCAATAGTTTTGCGATATAAAGATGGTGATATTAGAGTCATGCTAGTGGGTGGTTGTGGATTGTAGAAATACTTGTGTTGAGGTTTGTGATTCCCGTAGCATGCACGTATGGTGAACCGTTATGTGACGAAGTTGGAGCATGATTTATTTATTGAGTGTCATCCTTTGTGTGGAGGTCGGGGCGCGTGATGGTTAACTCCTACCAACCTCCCCCCTAGGAGCATGCGTGTAGTACTTGGTTTCGATGGCTAATAAATTTTTGCAATAAGTATGTGAGTTCTTTATGACTAATGTTGAGTCCATGGATTATACGCACTCTCACCCTTCCACCATTGCTAACCTCTCTTGTACCGCGCAAATTTCGCCGCTACCATACACCCACCATATACCTTCCTCAAAACAGCCATTATACCTACCTATTATGGTATTTCTATAGCCATTCTGAGATATATTGCCATGTAACTCCACCGTTTCGTTTATTATGATACACACCATCATTGGCATATTGCCTTACATGACCGTAAGATAGCTAGCATGATGTTTCCATGGCTTGTCGGTTTTTTATGTCATTGCTATGCTAGATCATTGCACATCCTGATACACCGCCGGAGGCATTCACATAGAGTCATATTTTGTTCTAGCTTCGAGTTGTAATCTTTGAGTTTTAAGTAAATAAAAGTGTGATGATCTTCATTATTAGAGCATTGTCCCATGTGAGGAAAGGCCAAATAAAAAAAGATGGCCTAAAAAATAGAGAGGGCTAAAAAAAGAGAAAGCCCCTCCAAAAAACAAAAAAATGAGAGAAAAGAGAGAAGGGACAATGCTACTATCCTTTTCCACACTTGTGCTTCAAAGTACCACCATGATCTTCATAATAGAGAGTCTCTTGTTTTGTCACTTCCATATACTAGTGGGAATTTTCATTATAGAACTTGGCTTGTATATTCCAACGAGGGCTTCCTCAAATGCCCTAGGTCTTCATGAGCAAGCAAGTTGATGCACACCCACTAGTTTTCTTTTTGAGCTTTCATACACTTATAGCTCTAGTGCATTCGTTGCATGGCAATCCCTACTCACTCACATTGATATCGATCGATGGACATCTCCATACTCCATTGATTTGCCTAGTCGATGTGAGACTTTCTCCCTCCTTTTGTGTATCACCACCTTCTATTCCACCCATAGTGTTATGTCCATGGCTCACGCTCATGTATTGCGTGAAAGTTGAAAAAGTTTGAGAATACTAAAGTATGAAACAATTGCTTGGCTAAAACCGGGGTTGTGCATGATTTAAATACGTTGTGTGGTGAAGATGGAGCATAGCCAGACCATATGATTTTGTAGGGATAACTTTCTTTGGTCATGTTATTTTGAAAAGACATGATTTCTTTATTAGTATGCTTGAAGTATTATTGTCTTATTGTCAAATGATAGACTATTGCTTTGAATCACTCGTGTCTTAATATTCATGCCATGATTATATTACATGATCAAGATTATGCTAGGTAGAATTCCACATCAAAAATTATCTTTTCTATCATTTACCTACTCGAGGATGAGCATGAATTAAGCTTGGGGATGCTGATACGTCTCCGTCGTATCTATAATTTTTTATTGTTCCATGCCAATATACAACTTTCATATACTTTTGGCAACTTTTTATACTATTTTTTGGGACTAACATATTGATCCAATGCCCAGTGCCAGTTCCTGTTTGTTGCATGTTTTTTTGTTTCGCAGAATATCGATATCAAATAGAGTCTAAACAGAATAAAAAAGACGGAGATTTTTTTATTGGAATATATGTGAATTTTGGGAAGCGGAACCAACATGAGACGATGCTCGGGTGGGCCACGAGGCAGGGGTCGCGCCCTGGGCCCTCGTGGCCACACCGTAAGGCGGTTTATTCCCTTCTTTCGTCGCAAGAAAGCTAATATCCGGATGAAAATTGTGTCAAAAAATCAGCCCAACCGGAGTTACAGATTTTCGGGAATTTAAGAAATGGTGAAGGGCCAAAATCGAGGAACGCATAAATAGAGAGAGACAGAGAGACAGATCCAATCTCGGAGGGGCTCTCGCCCCTCCACCGCCATGGAGACCATGGACTAGAGGGGAAACCCTTCTCCCATCTAGGGAGAAGGTAAAGGAATAAGAAGAAGAAGGCGGAGGGGGCTCTCCCCCCCTCGCTTCTAGTGGCACCGGAGTGCCACCGGGGCCATCATCATGTGACGGCGATCTACACCAACACCTCTGTCATCTTCACCAACATCTCCATCACCTTCCCCCATCTATCTATAGCGGTCCACTCTCCCGCAACCCACTGTACTCTCTACTTGAACATGGTGCTTTATGCTTCATATTATTATCCAATGATGTGTTGCCATCCTATGATGTCTGAGTAGATTATCGTTGTCCTATCGGGGATTGGTGAATTGCTATGATTGATTTAAATTGCTTGTGGTTATGTTGTTGTCCTTTGGTGCCCATCATATGAGCGCGCGCGTGGATCACACCATAGGGTTAGTTGTATGTTGATAGGACTACGTATTGGAGGGCAAGAGTGACAGAAGCTTCAACCTAGCGTAGAAATTGATGCATATGGGATTGAAGGGGCACCAATATATCGTAATGCTATGGTTGGGTTTTACCTTAATGAATGTTAGTAATTGCGGATGCTTGCTAATAGTTCCAATCATAAGTACATAGAATTCCAAGTAAGGGATGACATGCTAGGAGTGGCCTCTCCCACATAAAACTTGCTATCGGTCTAGTAATGTAGTCAATTGTTTAGGGGCAATTTCGCAACTCCTACCATCACTTTTCCACACTCGCTATTACTAACTTTATTGCTTCTTTATCTTAACAGCCCCTAGATTATATTTGCGTGCTCTTTATATTCTTGCAAACCTATCCCACAAAAATTACAAAGTACTTCTAGTTTCATACTTGTTCTAGGTAAAGTAAACGTCAAGTGTGCGTAGAGTTGTATCGGTGGTCGATAGAACTTGAGGGAATATTTGTTTTTCCTTTAGCTCCTCGTTGGGTTCGACACTCTTACTTATCGAAAGAGGCTACAACTGATCCCCTACACTTGTGGGTTATCACTAACCAACATAATTTTCAATGTAGTTCTTTTTATTGTGGCATGAATGTTCAGATCTGAAAGATTCAAGAAAAAAGTCTATATTGACATAAGAAATAATAATACTTCAAGCGTACTAACAAAGCAATCATGTCTTCTCAAAATACCATGGCTAAAGAAAGTTATCCCTACAAAGTCATATAGTCTGGCTATGCTCCCTCTTCATCACACAAAATATTCATATCATGCACAACCCCGGTTTTAGCCAAGCACTTGTTTTCATACTCAACTCTTTCAAACCTTTCAACTTTCACGCAATACATGAGCGTGAGCCATGGATATAGCACTATGGGTGGAATAGAGTGGTGGTTGTGGAGAAGACAAAATGGAGGAAGATAGTCTCACATCGACTAGGCGTATCAACTAGGTATGGAGATGCCCATCAATAGATATCAATGTGAGTGAGTAGGGATTGCCATGCAACGGATGCACTAGAGCTAAAAATGTATGAAAGCTCAACAAAAGAAACTAAGTGGGTGTGCATCCAACTTGCTTGCTCATGAAGACCTAGGGCATTTGAGGAAGCCCATCGTTGGAATATACAAGCCAAGTTCTATAATGAAAATTCCCACTAGCATATGAAAGTGACTAAACATGAGACTCTCTATCATGAAGAACATGGTGCTACTTTGAAGCACGAGTGTGGAAAAAGATAGTAGCAATTGTTCCTTTTTCTTTTTTCCTTTTTTTTCTTTTTTTGGGCCTTTCTTTTTCTTGGCATTTCCTTCTTTTTTTTCTTTTTTTTCTTTTTTTTTCTTTGGGACAATGCTCTAATAATGATTATCATCACACTTATATTGATTTACGAACTTGAAATTACAACTCGATACTAGAACAAAGTATGACTCTATATGAATACCTCCGGCGGCGTACCGGGATGTGCAATGAATCAAGAGTGACATGTATGAAAAATTATGCATGGTGGCTTTGCCACAAATACGATGTCAACTACATGATCATGCATGGCAATATGACAATATGAAGCGTGTCATATGAACAGAACAGTGGAAATTTGCATGGAAATATATCTCGGAATGGCTATGGAAATGCCATGATAGGTAGATATGGTGGCTGTTTTGAGGAAGGTATATGGTGGGTGTATGGTACCGGCGAAAGTTGCGCAGTACAAGAGTAGCTAGCAATAGTGGAAGGGTGAGAGTGCGTATAATCCATGGACTCATCATTAGTCATAAAGAACTCATATACTTATTGCAAAAATTTATGAGTCATCAAAACAAAGCAATCAACGCATGCTCCTAGGGGGAGGTTGGTAGGAGTTAACCATCGCGCGCCCCCGACCTCCACACAAAGGATGACACTCCACAAATACCTCATGCTCTAACTTCGTCACATAGCGGTTCACCATACGTGCATGCTACGGGAATCACAAACTTTAACACAAGTATTTCTCAATTTCATAATAACTCCACTAGCATGACTATAATATCACTATCCTCATATCTAAAAACAATTATCAAGTATCAAACTTCTCATCATATTCAGTGCACTTTGTATGAAAGTTTTTACTACATTCATCTTGGATGCCTATCATGTTAAGGCTAGTTTTATAGCCAAAGCACATTACCATGTTGTTCTAATAGACTCTCAAAAGGATATAAGTGAAGCATGAGAGATCAACAATTTCTACAAAATAAAATTACCACCGTGCTCTAAAAGATATAAGTGAAGTACTAGAGCAAACTATTTAGCTCAAAAGATATAAGTGAAGCACATAGAGTGTTCTAACAATTCCTAGGCCATATTTATCTCTATCAAAAAGGTGTGTCCAGCAAGGATAATTGTGGCAAACTAACAAGCAAAGACTCCAATCATACATGACGCTCCAAGTAAAACACATATCATGTGGTGAATAAAAATATAGTCCCGAGTATAGTTACCGATAGATGAAGACAAAAGAGGGGATGCCTTCCTGGGGCATCCCCAAGCTTAGGCTTTTGGTTGTCCTTGAATTTTACCTTGGGGTGCCTTGGGCATCCCCAAGCTTAGGATCTTGCCACTATTTGTTCCGTAGTCCATCAAAGCAATACTCAAAACTTGAAAACTTCACAACACAAAACTTAGACAAAAATCTCGTGAGCTCCGTTAGTATAAGAAAACAAACCACCACTCAAAGGTACTGTAATGAACTCATTATTTGTTTATATTTGTGTTAAACCTACTGTATTCCAACTTCTCTATGATTCATATCCTCCAATACTACTCATAGATTCATCAAAATAAGCAAACAACACACGAAAAACAGAATCTGTCAAAAACAGAACAGTCTGTAGTAATCTGTAACTTTTGCATACTTCTGTAACTCGAAAAAAATTGAAATAAATTGGTAAACATGGGGAATTTGTCTATTAATCATCTGAAAAAATAATCAACTAAATAGCACACTCTAGTAAAATCTAGTGAATATTCTAGTGAGCGCTAACTATTCTGTTTTTTTACAGCAAGATCATATAAACTTCACACGAGTCTTCCCAAAGGTTCTACTTGGCACAAACACTAATTAAAACACAAAACCACATATAAACAGAAGCTAGATGCAATATTTATTCCTAAACAGAAGCAAAACCCAAAAAATATAAAATTGGGTTGCCTCCCAACAAGCGCCATCTTTTAACGCCCCTAGCTAGGCATGATACAAGGGTAGATCTAGGTGTTGCCATCTTTGGAAGGCAATCCATAAGTGGCTCTCATAATAGATTCATAAGGTAATTTTTTTATTTCTAGGAAAGTGTTCCATGCCTTTCCTTAACGGAAATTGGAACCTAATATTTCCTTCCTTCATATCAATAATTGCACCAATCGTTCTAAAGAAAGGTCTACCAAGAATAATAGGACATGAAGGATTGTAATCCATATCAAGAACAATGAAATCTATGGGCACATAATTCCTATTGGCAACAATAAGAACATCATTAATCCTTCCCATAGGTTTCTTAATGGTAGAATCTGCAAGATGCAAATCTAAAGAACAATCATCAAGCTCTTGGAAACCTAACAAATCACACAAAGTTTTTGGGATAGTGGAAACACTTGCACCCAAATCACACAAAGTAAAGCATTCATGATCTTTAATTTTAATTTTAATAGTAGGTTCCCACTCATCATAAAGCTTTCTAGGGATAGAAATTTCTAATTCAAGTTTTTCTTCATAAGATTGCATCAAAGCATCAACTATGTGTTTGGTGAAAGCTTTATTTTGACTATAAGCGTGCAGAGAGTTTAGTAAGGATTGCAACAAGGAAATACAATCAATCAAAGAGCAATTATCATCATTGAATCCCTTGAAATCCAAAGTAGTGGGTTCATCACTATGCAAAGTTTTAATCTCTTCAATCCTAGTTTTAACAATTTTAGCATCAAGATCCAAAAACTCCGACTCATTGGGACACCTTTTAATTAAAGTAGACTCATCTCCAATCCCATATTTATCAAGATTCATACTAGAAAACAAGGATCTAATAGGAGACACATCAATAAATTTCAGATCTTCATCTTTATTTTCATGATAACTAGAAGAACACGCTTTTATATAACTCTCTTTTTTTAGCATGCATCCTAGCGGTTCTTTCTTTGCATTCATCAATGGAAATTCTCATGGCTTTGAGAGACTCATTGATATCATGCTTAGGTGGAATAGATCTAAGTTTCAAAGAACCAATATCAAGAGTAATTCTATCCACACTTCTAGCCAATTCATCAATCTTAAGTAATTTTTCTTCAAGCAAAGCATTGAAATTCTTTTGCAAATTCATAAACTTCTTAACACTAGTTTCAAATTCAGAAGGCATCTTTCCACAAGAGTTATTGTAGGAATTACCATAATTATTAGAGGAATTACTAGGGAAAGGCCTAGGATTAAAGTTTCCTCAAATAAGCATTGTTACCAAAATTATTCCTACCAACAAAATTTACATCCAAAGATTCATTATTATTTTCAATCAACGTGGATAAAGGCATATCATTAGGATCAGAAGAAGCACTCTTAGCAGCAAATAATTTCACAAGTCCATCTATCTTTCCACTCAAAACACTAATCTCTTCAATAGCATGCACTTTTTTACTAGTAGATCTTTCGGTGTGCCATTGAGAATAATTACCCATAATATTATCTAGGAGTTTGGTAGCTTCTCCTAAGGTAGTTTCCATGAAAGTGCCTCCTGCGGCCGAATCTAAAAGATTTCTAGAAGCAAAATTCAAGCCAGCCTAAAAGTTTTGAATAATCATCCATAATTTCAAACCATGTGTAGGGCAATTACGTATCGTTAATTTCATTCTCTCCCAAGCTTGTGCAACATGCTCATGATCTAGTTGCTTAAAATTCATAATATCGTTTCTAAGAGAGATGATCTTAGCAGGAGGGAAATACTTAGAGATAAAAGCATCTTTGCACTTATTCCACGAATCAATACTATTTCTAGGCAAAGAGGAAAACCAAGTTTTAGCACGATCTCTAAGTTAAAATGGAAATAACTTCAATTTAACAATATCATTATCCGTATCCCTCTTCTTTTGCATATCACACAAATCAACAAAGTTGTTTAGATGGGTAGCGGCATCTTCTAGGAAGGCCGGAAAATTGATCTTTCATAACAAGATTCAACAGAGCAGCATTGATCTCACAAGATTCAGCATCGGTAATAGGAGCAATCGGAGAGCTAATAAAATCATTATTGTTGGTATTGGAGAAGTCACACAATTTGTATTTTTCTGAGCCATAGTGACAAGCAAGCAATCCAACACACAAGAAAACAAGAAGCAAGCGAACGGAAAACACACGACAAAAAGAAGGGCAAATAAAATGGCAAGGGTGAAGTGGGGGAGAGGAAAACGAGAGGCAAATAAATGTAATGCGAAGGATAAGGGTTTGTGATAGGAACTTGGTATATGACTTTTGCGTAAGCCTCCCCGGCAACGGTGCCAAAAGTTCTTCTTGCTACTTCTCGAGCTTGTGTTGTATTCCCTCGAAGAGGAAAGGGTGATGCAGCATAGTAGCGTAAATATTTCCCGCGGTTTTTGAGAACCAAGGTATCAATCCAATAGGAGACCACGCGCGAGTTCCTCGCACCCGCACAAACAAATAAGAACTTCGTAGCCAACGCGATAAGGGGTTGTCAATCCCTTTACGGTCACTTACGAAAGTGAGATATGATAGTTTGATATTTTTTATATTTTTGGATATAAGAACAAAAAGTAAAAACGGAAAAGTAAAGTAGATTGTAGATTGATATGTTGAGAATAGACCCGGGGGCCATAGGTTTCACTAGTGGCTTCTCTCTTGATAGCAGATTTCTACGGTGGGTGAACGAATTACTATCGAGCAATTGATAGAAAAGCGAATAATTATGAGAATATCTAGGCATGATCATTATATATAGGCATCACGTCTGTGACAAGTAGACCGAAACGATTCTGCATCTACTACTATTACTCCACACATCGACCGCTATCTAGCATGCATCTAGAGTATTAAGTTCATAAGAACAGAGTAACGCCTTAAGCAAGATGACATGATGTAGAGGGATAAACTCAAGCAATATGATATAAACCCCATCTTTTTATCCTCGGTGGCAACAATACAATATGTGCCTTACTGCCCCTACTGTCACTGGGAAAGGACACCGAAAGATTGAACCCAAAGCCATGCACTTTTCCCATTGCAAGAACTATAGATCTAGTCGGCCAAACCAAACCAATAGTTCGAAGAGACTTGCAAGGATATTATAATCATACATAAAAGAATTCAGAAAAGAACCAAATATTTCTCATAGATAATCTTGATCATAAACCCATAATTCATCGGATCTCGACGAACACACCGCAAAAAGAGATTACATCGAATTGATCTCCTCGAAGACCGAGGAGCACTTGGTATTGAGATCCGAAGAGAGAGAAGAAGCCATCTAGGTACTAACTATGGACCCGAAGGTTTGTGGTAAACTACTCACAACTCAGGGTGAGGTGATGGTGTTGAGGTAGAAGCACTCCATGGTAGATCCCTCCTCCGGTAGAGCTCCGGAACAGGCCCCAAGATGGGATCTCACGAGAACAGAAGGTTGCGGCGGTGGAATTAGGGTTTTTTCTCCTCTTCTGATGTTTTCGGGGTACATGGATATATATAGGAGGAAGGAGGGCATCGGGGGACCAACATGGGGCCCACGAGGCAGGGGCGCGCCCCCCACCCTCGTGGACGCAATGTGTGCCCTATTCCATGGTTCTCAAGTCTCCCGTGAATATATCGCTCCAAAAATATCTCTCTCGAAGGTTTCATTCCGTTTGGACTCCGTTTGATATTCCTTTTCTGTAAAACCCTGAAATAGGCAAAAAATAGCAATCTTTACTGGGCCTTTGGGTTAATAGGTTAGTCCCAAAAATAATATAAAAGTGTATAACAAAGCCCATTAAACATCCAAAACATCATAAATAATAGCATGGAACAATCAAAAATTATAGATACGTTGGAGACGTATCAGCGAGCCTGGAAGCAACTTTAGTAGCACGACGCTCCAATTGCTCTTCATGAGATAATTGAGGAGCTATGAGTTGATCATCTTGAGCGTCGTCAGGAGCTTGGTCTTGATCTTGAGCTTCCTCTTGATCTTGATCATGCTCAGAAGAGGGAACTTGGCCTTGTGCAACATTTGGTGGCTCACCACCATCTTGTGGTTGATCTTGCACTTGTCCTTGTTCATCCGGTTGAGGGGCTTCACTTTGTTCTTCGGAAGCGTGTGGGTCTTGGGTTGATGATGGTTCCATTTGAGTGGTACATTGTCCTTATCCTTCAGCCACAAGGGGTCCCAATGGGTAGGATATAACCAACACCCATTCTTCTTATGGCTTGAGGAGGGATTTCATCACCTACATCACAAGTACCACTTTGCTCCACTTGGGAGCCGTTATTCTCATCAAACTCTATGTTACACATCTCCTCAATGAGTCCATTGGACTTGTTGAGGACACGGTAAGCATGAGAGTTTGTAGCATAACCAACAAATATGCCATCATGAGCTCTAGCTTCAAATTTAGACAAACGAGCACCTTTCTGGACGATGAAACACTTACACCCGAACACCCGGAAGTACTTGAGACTGGGCTTGTTACCGGTAAGAATCTCATATGGAGTCTAGTTCAAGCCTTTGCGGAGATAGAGCCGGTTGGATGCATGACAAGAGGTGTTGATGGCTTCGGCCCAAAAGTTGTATGGAGACTTGAACTCCGCCATCATGGTCCTCGCCGCGTCCATCAATGCCCGGTTCTTTATCTCCGCTACACCATTTTGTTGAGGGGTATAAGGTGTGGCATATTGATGTTTGATCCCCTCATCACTAAGAAACTCATCCAAGGTGTAGTTCTTGAACTCGGTGCCGTTGTCACTTCGAATCATCAAGATCTTTGCATCATGTTGACGTTGAGCTTCATTTGCAAAGTTGATAACGGTTTGTTGGGTCTCACTCTTCTTCTTGAAGAAATATACCCAAGTGTATCTACAATAACCAACCAATACTTTCTACCCCCAAGACTATCAAGGATGGAGGACCAAAGAGATCCATGTGAAGGAGCTCTAACGGTCTTTTTGAGTAGATGATAGTCGTGGGAGGGTGAGCCTTCTCATGTAACTTTTCTTCAATACAAGCACTGCAAGCACGATCTTTGGCAAAGCTAACATTTGTTAGTCCACGGACATGGTCCCCCTTGAGAAGACTTTGCAAAGATCTCATATTGACATGGGCTAACCAGCGATGACAAAGCCATCCCACGTCAACTTTAGCCATTAGGCAAGTCGCGGTCTTAGTGGGTTGCTCCGAGAAGTTAACCACATAGAGACCGTTCTCGACATGCCCAACATAGGCTACTTTAAGAGTCTTGCTCCACAAGAGGGCCACGGTATCAATATCAAATAATGTGGCAAAGCCCATGAGTACAAGTTGACGAACAGAAAGTAAGTTGTATGCAAGGGACTCAACAAGCATGACTTTCTCGATCGTGAGATCATGAGAAACAACAACCTTGCCAAGCCCCAATACCTTAGAAGATGAAGCATCACCCCATTCGACATTGGTGGCCATAGATGAACCTTGATGCATGTCCACCACCAAGTCTTTGCTTCCGGTCATATGATTTGTGGCTCCACTATCGAGCAACCATGATCCACCACCGGAAGCAAACTCCTACAAGAGATCAATGCTTGGATTTAGGTACCCATTAAGTAATGGGTCCTTTGAGGTTAGTAACAAGGGTCTTAGGAACCCAAATATACCATTCAATGTACTCATACGAAGAACCAACAAATTTAGCAAAAACATGCCCATCACTAGCACGGCATAGAACATAGGAAGGATTAAAGTCACCGGCTATGTTTGATGGCATGGCGGGGTTTTTCTTGACTCGACCACTCTTCACATTGTTCTTCTTTTTATGAGCACCCTCTCCCTCTTTCACAAAGTTTTGCTTGAGAGGAGGAGGTTGCTTGGTCTTGTCGTTCTTCTTCTTCTTGGGCCTGGGAGCAAACCCAATACCTTCATGTCGGGATCCCGATCCTGAGTCACACAGGTCTAGCATGTAACACATCATATCACTTTGCGGCCTCACGCACGGTATCCCCACGGGTGCCACCTTACCTGACCCGGGACCGTTTGCGCATTTTGGCACACGTATATGATAGTGTCTCTAGCATCCATATGACAAAGAACCCAGGCCGACATGACTAGTTATAGACCAAAAGTGGCGCTAAATTACAGAGACAGTCATACATGACCCAGCAACGAACGTGTCGGTCATCAACGTATGAACCCAAGTCATAGCAAGCTACAAGGACTTAAAGGAACAACGCGTGACATTTCCCCTAAGGGACAGACACAGGGACGAAGAAGGACACATGCCGGCCAATCTAAGTGTTCCGGAGCAGTAGCAAGCTACCAAGGCTCAGTGGAAGCACTAGGAGACATTTCCCTGTAAGATAGGCTACCAAGGGTAAACAACTAGGTGTCGGATCCCACACATAGCAATACACATTACACGTATGCATAACATGCAAGTATGTGCTATACAACATGGCATCACAACATAACTCAACAACTTATATAGATAAGGCATAGAAGAGCCATCATAGCATTTATTACAAACAGGGGTCACATGACCCAACATACAAAGCATACAGGCAACGGAAGCATAACATGTCTGAGTACAAACAACTACAAATGAACAAGGCTGAGAAGCCTGACTATCTACAAGACCCTCCCAAGGGCACAAGATCATAGCTGAGGTAACAGGCTAAACGTCGAAGTCCACGCGGAACCACTAGTGAGACTGAAGTCTCTCTGCAAAAACATAAATTAAGCAAACATGAGTACAAAGGTAATCAGCAAGAGTTACATCAGAACTAACTACATATGCAACAGTATCAACAAAGGGGTGGTGGAGTTTGACTGCAGCAAGCCAGCTTTGACTCGGTGGCTATCCTGAACTACGGCTGAAAGTAACTCTTTTGAGGTGGCGCACACGATTCCACATATTCACCAATCAATACACCACTATGGAGCCGCTCCCGTCTCCCTACGAGAAGGCCATCCATAGTACTCACACTTGTCTTGAGCATTTTTAGAGTATCCACTTTCACTTGTCTATGTACCACGTAAGCATCCAAGAAGTCCATAACCGCGGACCCGGCTATTCGAATAGATCATGATAACCCTGCAGGGGTGTACTTCTTCACACACGCTCTCGCCACTTACCACCATGTACACGTCGTGTATCTCGGCAACCTTCAAGCGGAAGCCTGGCGAGGGTGTCGGCCACGACCTGACTAACCACACAAGACTCTAGTCAAGGTTTATCACCTATTCGGGTTCCATCCGTAAGGAGATCCGGCCGGGGTGTCGCTCACAGCCCCAAACGATGTGCGCAGGGTTCCCAAGCCCACCTCGATGGATGGATCTACGCTTGGTACACCGTGCCACGGTGCCTAGCCTGTCCCAAGCCCACCTATACCGGGTGCCACTTGGTAGACTACTAACACTACCTACAAACACCAGAAACTAGTTGCAACTCCTGGACAGAGATCGAGTTGATTAATAAGTCGAGAGGGGCACTTAAGCATTCCAATGCGTGGTAGTAGCTAGTCATTGGACAACTTACACAGAACTCAGTTCTTAAGGACGGTTCCAGTGAGACAACCCACCATGTACTCCTACATGGCCTCTCACCGCTACCTTTACCAAAAATGAGTTCACACACTTAGCTCTCAACAGTAGGACATGTTCATCACCATTCCAATTCATCCCCGATGAATCAGACCTGACAAAACTCTAAGCAATAGAGGCATAACCAGAAAGCATGAATGAGTAGGCATAACATGGCTCAAACAACTCCTACTCATGCTAGTGGGTTTCAACTATTTACTGTGGCAATGACAGGTCATGCAGAGGAAAGGGGTTCAGCTACCGCAGCAAAAAGCAGTTCAATCGTTGTTGTACTAATGCAGTAAAGGAGAGCAGGAGCGAGAGAGTAGGATTGTATCGGAATGCTCAATGTGGGTTTGCTTGCCAGGCACTTCTGAAGATAGCACTGTGTCTTCATCGGTGTCATCGGTCACATCGTCGGAACAACGTCTACTGAGAGGGAACAAACACCGGCAACAGAGAAAGAACACAATCAATGCAATGCGACAATATGATGCATGATCAAGACATGGCAATATGCTGTTGATTGAGCTAATGCAACTAGCAACCATATTAAATGAAGTTGGTTTGAACCAAAGGTTCAAATTCAAACTCCACGTGTGGTTATTTAAATGTCATTTAATAGATTTGACCTGAACAGCAGGTTTAACTTGTTCAAACATGCATGAAAATGCCATAAACAGATTCCTTGAATTTTCCTGATCATTTTTCATATGTAAATTATTTTCATTGGAGTTATAGATTATTTTCTGTGATTTTTTGAAGTTTTAACTATTTTCTGAAATAAATAAATCATTTCTGATTTATTTAAAATCCCAGAAAACAATTACTGCATCAGCATGATGTCACTCTCGCGTCAGCAGGTCAACAGGGTCAGTCCAGGTATACACGTCAGTGACTCTGCTAATTAACAGGGTTAATTAACACTAATTTAAACCTAACACTAATTAGTCAGGGGCCTGGGCCCACACGTCAGTGAGCCAGGGGCTAATCCTACTTTAGTTAAACCTAAACTAGGTAAATAGCAGGGGCTGGCCCCACATGTCAAAGACCCAGGGGGTCAAACCCTTCGTCAGACGGGTCAAACAGGCCGGCGGCTCGCCGCCAGCGAGTGCCGAGATGGCGGGGCGCGTCGGAAAAACGCTACGGGCGAAGTTTTGGCGCGCTGAGGGCACCAAGGCATAGCCCTTGCTCGGCCGCATCGAGGGATGCATGCAGCGGCGCCTCCGGTGACCCGAATCGACGGCGGCGATCAAAATGTTGGCGGCCGGAGTTCAGGCAACGACGGCTGTGGCGCTACGATGCACGGCAAGGCGAGCTAGTGGCTCCGTTCGTCTCCTGGGAGCAACCTGAGCACGATGACAAGCTCAGGTGCAGGCTACGATGTTCGTAGCAACGGCGGCGATGAAGCACGGCTCCGGCGAGCTTCGGAGCTCATGGGGACGACGTCTACGGCGAGAGATGGACCATCGGGTCAGGGGAAAACGGTGGCAGAGCTCACCGCGGTTGCGACGGGCGTCGAAGAGGGCTCGGGGAGGTGTTGTGGCCGGCGAATCGACGACGGCGAGGACGAAGCAGAGGCGGCGATGGAGGCGACTGGGGCGGCGCCCTGCTGCTCCTGGTGTTGCGTGCGTCGACGAGGAGAGGGAGAGCGGGACGACGGAGCTCGGGGACATCTTGGGGTGTCGTCGGGACGGCGGTGGCCGCGGTGGTGGCGAGCGGCGGCGACGAACCCGTTCGGGTGGTGAGAGAGAGAGGTTCGGGAGAGAGGATGAGGACGAGGGAGAGTGAGAGAGCGAGGCAGGGAGGTGTGTGGCATCTCCAAGCACATCGGGGGAGCGGTGGGAAGAAGGAGGTGGCGCGGCGCGTGGCCAGCGCACAGCGAGCACGCTCCCCTGTCCTCCTGGCGCAAGGACAGGGATGACTGGCAGGGGAGGCCCAAGTGGGCTGGGCCGCAGGTAAGGCCAGGTCAGTTACTCTCTCTCTCTCTCTCTCTCTCTCTCTCTCTCTCTCTCTCTCTCTCTCTCTCTGCTTTTCTCATTCTTTCTGTTTTCTAATTTATGAAATTGTTTTGGCTTTATTAAAAATGCCAGAGCATTTTCAAAAATCATGAGATTGATTGTGGCCACAGTTTGGATTATTTCCAACAGCCAACATTTCAGCTCCTGAATATTTGGACATTTAAAATAATATATAAAATTTAAATGCCCAAATGCAAATAAGGTATGATTTAATTCAGTTCCCAAAATATTCCACAAAAATGTTCACTATTTTTGGTTTGGTCTCAAAGCCTTGCCAAAATTATCAAACATTGATGAAGGCATTTTGGGTCATTGGAAAATATTTTTAGGTTCAACCTAGTGGAGTTCTTTTGGTGCTAGGGTTTGAACGAACCCCATTTCAAGTTTCAAAAGAATTTAGACATGATGCAACAACCAAGACTAGTCCACAAGCAAAGCTAAAGCTAGGGCTGTGACAACTCACCCCCACTAAACAAGAATCTCGTCCCGAGATTCAGGACGTGAAGTAAGAAGACAGAGGGGACACAAAGCCATCACAATCTTCTCGATTCAACCATCCTCCTCGAAGTTGCTGATTCATTGCATCATGTTGATCTTGGCATCTTTGCTTTTGGGATCTTCATCCAACACGAGGAAAGAGACAGATCTGCAAGGATGGATCGTCTTAACGATCACAAGATCAACTTACGGAACGAAACGTAGGAACATCTCTCGAGCAGAGACACGAAGCATACATCCAGAGTGATGGAGTGAAACAGATGACGAAGGTTCACTGGATAGGTGATAGTTCCACACTTAGGAAGGTGGTGAACGGTAGTCAACATAGCGAGGAGTTGACTTGCCATGATTCTGACTTGCCATGATTCTATAACGGGGCACCTTAGAGGAGGTGACTCGTAGAATTATCCCTTAAGTGGCAAAAAGAATTACTTTTGATATATAGATCATTGAAACTCTTTTATACCAGCCTAAGGCAAATCTCAATCGATCATTTGAAGGAGTCCGAAAGAATGACATTCTCGGGCCAGAATGGATGATGTGGACTACCTTGTTGAAGACAACACAGGGATGATTTTGCTTATCATCGGAAATGGATGGAACCCATGGTAAAATGGCACATTGGTGGTGCAAGCTGGGAACAAAATGCAAATGCTGGCAATGATTCTGATAACTGGGAAGAAAACCCAACAGTAGAGAGTGAATCTACTCTTTGAGTGGTTATAGCATAACTAAGAACACTGGGAGCAATCCTGGTTAGTGCCAGATAACACCTAGTGCTTGTGCGTGCTCTCAAGAACTTGAGCATTTCCATAATCATCAAGGTGTTACCATTATCCATGCCAATGGTGCTGACAACACAACATACGACCATGATGAATAGCGATGGACGATGCAGATGCAAAGGAAGATAACACTTTCTCAGATTTCACCTTAGCGGAGTCAAGGGGCAAAATCTGGATGATCGACCGAGAGACATTTAGCACTCCGCTTCTAATGTTCTCCTTGATGTGTTAGCGTAATCCATTCATAGATATGTTTGGTATCTTGAACATAAGGTAAAAGTCGGACTTCGGGAGCACAAGAATCCATAAGGATCAATTGTTGGAGTAAATCCTACGAAATCCTTATGGAGAGGTGGCCAACTTCCTCAATCAAGATACTACAACAATAGGTCTTCCGGCTGGGTGTGTTGGCCACGACATCCACTTTACCGGTTATCGAGAGACCAATATTATAGTTCTTGGAAAATGCTCCAACCATCATATCTGCCTGAGATTCAGTTATGGTTGGTGTCAGGATATTCCAGACTCATTGAGTCTAGAAAGAAAAATGGAAGTTTGCAACCCATGTCGATGAGACGATGTTGCGAGATTCTCGGGAAATGGACTACGGTAGTAAGCTCCAAAACATGAGCTGGTTCTACTACACACATGTGAACACGTTGTCGCAGACAAGCATGACCACGTAGTAGTCTTATAATAATACACTACCAAGTTCAAGTGGGGAACCATCGGCGAGGATATTGAAGTCTTGTGCATGAACTAGTATTCGCACAACAACTCCTTTTCCCTTGAACAAATCAATCAGTGGCTTGGTGTGCTAGGAAACACATATAGAATGGAGGCGGCCAACCTATCAAACCATAGTGTACTTCACACATATGCGTGACTAACTTGGGATGATTCCAGAGGAAGCAAAACAAGCTTTCTCGAATTCACGGTGACAACTTACATCAAGTGCACGTGAATTAAAGAAAGTCACTCCTTTCATCCAAACGTATACCTCATAAGCGGAACATGAAGGCAATGCTTAAAAAGTTTCCAACACTATCTTAATGTCCAACAAAATCATGGAGAGGATAAGTATGTTGTCGATGGGCTCAACAATAATTCATCCAGATTTCCATATAGGTGGAATTCCACAATTAAGTGAACATGGTGATAGCATTGGTCAGACCACGAGATATAACGGTGTATGCTCGAGGAATCAACCACAAGTAAGACAACGTTACGAATATTGTTGGTTCTGATTTGACTTGGCGATAACCCATACTCAAATCAAAGTCTACACAAGACAATAGATCCACAAATGATCACGGAGATCAACTGAAGAAGATATCATCTATCTTCAATACACACACAAGATATCCCTTTGGAGTGAGTTATGTGGATTACGCTTTTATCTTCCAACTCTCCAAGTTGTTGTTTAGCTTAACCAACTAGCTCGGGGTATACAACACAGATTCTTGGAGTAGGGGTGGTTCATAAGAAAACCAACGCGATCACGAGCTCAACATAGCGATCAGGGAAAAACCTGGTGATACTCCCGAGAAGATATTCGGAAAATCACGAACCACAGATATGTTACTGATGGGCCTCGAACCCCTCGTTGGTTACCCCAAGTGGAAGGTGTAAGATGCAGTAAGTAGAAGTGATTTCCCCTAGCAAAGATGCCAAGGATCGAATCCCCAGAGACTCCTAGGTTCAACAGGTAGGTGTCAACTGCTAACGGCGCAATTAGCAATCAACGTGGACCTGCACACAGATACAAATAACTTTGCTCCCAACGAGTACAGAGAGGTTGTCAATCTCTCCGGCCTTGTAGTTCACAAAGGGTTAAAAGCAATATGATAGTAGTGATAGATAGTGTTTTGCAATAGTAAGTAAATAGCAAAAAGTAAATAGTGTATGTGATCAATGATGGTAATATGGACCGGAGTCTCATGATGTTCACTAGTGATGTCTCTCTCCCAAAAGACGATAAAACAGCTATGTGAGGTAAACAAATTACAGCTGGGCAATTGACAGGACCACGAACGCAAACCAATGCTGACTACATTGCAAGAAAGGTTGAGGTTCAAAGCATGGGCGGTACGCCAAAGTAAGTAGACCGAAATCCATCAATATCTACTACTAATCATCCACCTTGAGATATCTATCCAGAACATCTCGCTGGTATTAAGTTGCGAGTCCCACCCATAGTGTAAACTCAATGCAACAGACAACTGCATTAAAAGAACTTTGCGTAAAGTAAACAATCCTTGCACCCGCGGGCACAAGCACCGTTGTTTTCCCCCTTGTGGCAACAGCACATCCCCTAGACTCATGTTTCTCTCACTCAAGCTAGTCATCGAGGGGCATGAACCCACAATCGAGCATAACGTTCCCTCTTGGAGTCACTACCTATTACTCGGCCAAAGCAATAAATAACAACGGAGAACATGCAAGAATTACTTATGAACTAAAATATAAAAGAGGTGAATCAAATATATTACTCAAGATCAATCTGAACATAATCTCATAATCCATCGGATCCCAGCAAACTCAACATAGCAACAGCATAAGGATTACATAGGTGCCTCGATCATGTAGGGCAGCTCACGAGGACTAATTAGTGAAGCACAAGAACGGGAGGAGAACATCACATAGCTACTGGTCATGGACTCATGGTCCAAGGGAGACTACTCACGAGTCATCCGGGAGGCGTCCATGGTGGTGGAGAAGCTCCCGGTGGTGATCCTCCCCTCCGGCAGGGTGCCGGGAAGAGTTCTCCTGGTGCTCCCGATCTTGGAAGCGGCGGCGGCGGTGGAACAGAGATGGGATCGCGTAAAGAAGTCATGTTCTGAGGGTTACGGGGAACCCTTTAAATATATGCCAAAGTAGGGCACCGGGGGAGCCTCGGGGGGCCCAGGCGCCCCCCCAGCGCGGCCCAGGGGGGGCGCGCCCACAGGGCGCCTGGAGCCCCTGTGCCCCCCCCCCCCAGGCTGCCCTTCGGACGCAGTGTTGTTTCCGGCTCGCTGATTTTTTATATAATTTTTCTGGATTTTTCTGGGCAGTTCTCGAAACGTGAAAACCTTAAATACAAAAACAGCCGAAAACAGAAACTGGCACTGGGGTGCACTGGATTAGTAAGTTAGTCCAAAATATGATCAAAAGTGTATGGAAGTGTATGAATATTATAGCAATATCACCCAAAAGTGGCATGGAGCAAGCAGAAATTATAGATACGTTTTGGACGTATCAACATCCCCAAGCTTAATTCCTGCTCGTCCTCGAGTAGGTAAATGATAACAAGAATAATTTATGTGGTGACATGCTATTAACCATATAGGACTTTCTCATAGTCATATGACAAAAGCTTACTGAGACAATGATTCTAAAGTAACTAAGTTGTCTCAAGAGAAAATCACAAATGACTGAAAGTTTTACAACATGAAACTGAAACATCAAAAAGATTTGCAATGAACATGATGTGCAAATATGATCAAGTGATATCTAGCTTGCCCCCTTTAGTGATGCAAAACATAAATGCAAGGGCACCTTCAAGGTTTAAGTGATGACTAGATACAATCATTTCAGAATAAACGATATCACAATCATGCAAAAGACAATGCTACTTTGGGAAAATGCACATTACACTCAGAATGACAATCATGCTCTCAGTAGTTGGTGCTTGAAGTGCTAGAGCTTTTTATTTTGAAACATGGAAGCAATTGTGTCAACGGTAGTAGTACTTCATATGTGTCATGTATAAAACATCCTATAAGTTGCAAGCCTCATGCATCGAATACCAATAGTGCTCGCTCCTTGTCCTAATTAGCTCGGATCCCCATGGGTTATCATTGCATTGCATATGTTTTAACCAAGTGTCACAAAGGGGTACCTCTATGCCACCTGTACAAAGGTCCAAGGAGATAGATCGCATTTGATTTCTCGTTTTTGATAGATCTCAACTTGAGGACATCCATACCGGGACAACATAGAAAATAGATGATGGACTCCTCTTTAATGCATAAGCATATTCTCATGAGAGATTGAGGATTAAGGTCCAAGCTAAAACTTCCACCATGATGCATGGCTTTGGTTGGCGGCCCAATGTTCTTCTCTAACAATATGCATATTAATTCAACCCACGGTAAATCACCCTTACTTCAGACAAGACGAACATGCATAGCAACTCACATGATATTCAACAAAAATGTGATAGTTGATGGCGTCCCCAGAAACATGGTTACCGCTCAGCAAGCAACTCATAAGAAATAAGATACATAGGCAACATATTCTTTACCACAATAGTCTTAAGGCTACTTTCCCATGAGCTATGTATTGCATGGTTAATTTGCTTAGTGCAGGTGTAGGTTAGCAAAAGACTGGGAGCGACCAACTAAGAGAGCCATGACGGTCATAATCATGCATAGCGACAAAGCAATATTGAATCAGGCATGGTAGTTATATTGCTACTCAGAAATAAAAGATCATCAAGGCTTGACAGACTTTCTTTACAGTCTTGAATATGCGTGAGCATACGCCAAGTCAATCAAAATAAATTCTCGAAGGAAGATATTACTAAACCATACCACATCATAGGCAAACAAACCAAGTTGGTATTCCAATAACACATTGGGAACCCCCCAACTATCTGAGATTAACCATAAGAAAACCTGAACTACTAAGCACCATCATGAAAGTAGCATCTTTATCATAGACACATTAACCCATGCAACAGAAGCAAACTCTCTTGATAAGGTGAGCATGGTAATTAAAGAGAGTTCAAGCAACCAACTAAATAAAAGCTCTTGAAAAGATAAGCATGAATACTAAGAGCAAAGCACGATAGTAGCTATTTAAAAGACAAAGAACACACACAGCATAGATAGACATGAAAATTCTATGTAATGTTCTAGGTAGAGGTGGAGCGTGTTTCTCTCCCACATAAAGGAATGCTGGGTTCCGACTCGTTATGAAAAACTAAAAAGAAAACTAAAAGCAAGACGCTCCAAGCATAGCACATAACACATGAAGTGATAAAAATATAGCGGAACGAAAGACGAACTGATAATGTTGATGAAGAAGGGGATGCACGGGGGCATCCCCAAGCTTAGACGCTTGAGTCTCCTTGAATATTTCTTGGGGGTGCACGGGGGCATCCCCAAGCTTGAGCGCTTGACACTCCTGAATCTTTTTATCATCTTCCCTCGCACACTTGAAAACTCCCTTCATACACAACTCATCATAATCTGATTAGCGAGGTTAGTACCCTTAATAAAATAATTATACCTTGCTGGAAATAAGGATATTCTTGAAGTTCTACTGTTTCTCAAGATTGCCAAAAGGTTTTTGCAAAGAAAAAGCAAGTTCTTAATTTGCAAAGTGAAGGTAAGGCAAAACAGGACAGAATCTGTGAAAAACAGAACAGCAGGCAGTAATTGACCTGTTCGGGATACTTCTGCAACTCAAATCAAAAAACTCAGAACTGACGCACGAAAGACAATTATATACAGAACGCTGTCGAAAAAATTCAGACCAAAAAGATGATCTGGTGATTTTATACGAATTTTTCTATCCAAGGACAGAATCTGTTTCCTGGACAGCACCTCACAACTTTTGAACTTTCTAGCAATCAGAGGCTATACTTGGCACAAATATGAAAAGCAAAGATACAATGATGATGCTACAGCAGTAAACAACATCAAGACTCAACAAAAGCAAAAATTTATTCATGTGGGCTGCCTCCCAAAAGCGCTTTCTTTTATGCCTTTAAGCTAGGCATAATGCATAGAGGAATCAATAATCATCATAATAATCGGAGTTATAAATTGTTTCAAATGGTTCCTCAATAAGTTCATTCTTGTTCCTTCTAGGAAAGGGGTACACACCTTTTGCCTTCCCGCGTAAGCGGATTTGTCCCTTACCTATATCGATGAAGACTTTAACTGCTCGGAGGAAGTCCCTTCCAAGCACTATATTTCCTTGGTTTGGCTCCACGATGAAGAAATCAATCATTGCAATCCCTTTAAGGAATTTAACCGGTACGTCTTTTATTTTTCCCTGGATTTCAGAAATATCTCCATTAGTGTGTTCATGATAAGATGGTAATCTATCCATGTTAAATTTTAAAGAATCATGAACAATTTTTGGCATAGTAGAAACCATAGATCCAATATCACAATAAGCAAGGAAGTCTTGATTAGAGATGCTAATCCTAACAAGAGGTTCCCAGTCATTATCTATTTCCAAAATATCTCTCTTATTGGGTTTGGGTTTCTCTACCTTCGTTAAGTCTAGAGCATCCATTCTTTTCTCAATAGTAGCAAGCCTATCTATGATAGTATCAAAGTTATGATCATAACAAAGTAACTTGATAGACCATGTATAATCTCAAGAGCTCTAGCTTCATCACATTCTAAGAAATCTCCTACAGCTATAATGTCAAGGGAGTGTTTACACCATTTAAAAAGACCATGGTAAAAATTTCTAAGCACAATTTTTATAGGTATCCAAGGCATAATTCTCCTATGTGCATCAGAAATCCTGTCCCATGCCTTCTTCATATTTTCTCCATCCCTTTGATGGAAATCTAAAACTTCTGATTCCCTCAAAGCTCCAAACCCTAACATGTTTAACTAAACAGATAGGACTACTAACAGGAAGGTAAATAAAAAAAATTGTGATTTTCGATAAAAGGAACTAAAGCAAATATGAAAGGTAAACTAACAAGACTAAAAAGCAAAGGTAAAAGATAGCATGCAACTCCCCTATCCTGAAGAGTGGAGTCCCCGGCAACAGCGCCAGAAAATACTCCTTGATGGGCCTCGAACCCCTCGTTGGTTACCCCAAGTGGAAGGTGTAAGATGCAGTAAGTAGAAGTGTTTTCCCCTAGCAAAGATGCCAATGATCGAATCCCCAGAGACTCCAACAGGTAGGTGTCAACTGCTAACGGCGCAATTAGCAATCAACGTGGACCTGCACACAGATACAAATAACTTTGCTCCCAACGAGTACAGAGAGGTTGTCAATCTCTCCGGCCTTGTAGTTCACAAAGGGTTAAAAGCAATATGATAGTAGTGATAGACAGTGTTTTGCAATAGTAAGTAAATAGCAAAAAGTAAATAGTGTATGTGATCAATGATGGTAATATGGACCGGAGTCTCATGATGTTCACTAGTGATGTCTCTCTCCCAAAAGACGATAAAACAGCTATGTGAGGTAAACAAATTACAGCTGGGCAATTGACAGGACCACGAACGCAAACCAATGCTGACTACATTGCAAGAAAGGTTGAGGTTCAAAGCATGGGCGGTACGCCAAAGTAAGTAGACCGAAATCCATCAATATCTACTACTAATCATCCACCTTGAGATATCTATCCAGAACATCTCGCTGGTATTAAGTTGCGAGTCCCACCCATAGTGTAAACTCAATGCAACAGACAACTGCATTAAAAGAACTTTGCGTAAAGTAAACAATCCTTGCACCCGCGGGCACAAGCACCGTTGTTTTCCCCCTTGTGGCAACAGCACATCCCCTAGACTCATGTTTCTGTCACTCAAGCTAGTCATCGAGGGGCATGAACCCACAATCGAGCATAACGTTCCCTCTTGGAGTCACTACCTATTACTCGGCCAAAGCAATAAATAACAACGGAGAACATGCAAGAATTACTTATGAACTAAAATATAAAAGAGGTGAATCAAATATATTACTCAAGATCAATCTGAACATAATCTCATAATCCATCGGATCCCAGCAAACTCAACATAGCAACAGCATAAGGATTACATAGGTGCCTCGATCATGTAGGGCAGCTCACGAGGACTAATTAGTGAAGCACAAGAACGGGAGGAGAACATCACATAGCTACTGGTCATGGACTCATGGCCCAAGGGAGACTACTCACGATTCATCCGGGAGGCGTCCATGGTGGTGGAGAAGCTCCCGGTGGTGATCCTCCCCTCCAGCAGGGTGCCGGGAAGAGTTCTCCTGGTGCTCCCGATCTTGGAAGCGGCGGCGGCGGTAGAACAGAGATGGGATCGCGAAAAGAAGTCTTGTTCTGAGGGTTACGGGGAACCCTTTAAATATATGCCAAAGTAGGGCACCGGGGGAGCCTCGGGGGGCCCAGGCGCCCCCCCGGCGCGGCCCAGGGGGGGCGCGCCCACAGGGCGCCTGGAGCCCCTGTGCCCCCCCCCCCCAGGCTGCCCTTCGGACGCAGTGTTGTTTCCGGTTCGCTGATTTTTTATATAATTTTTCTGGATTTTTCTGGGCAGTTCTCGAAACGTGAAAACCTGAAATACAAAAACAGCCGAAAATAGAAACTGGCACTGGGGTGCACTGGATTAGTAAGTTAGTCCAAAATATGATCAAAAGTGTATGGAAGTGTATGAATATCATAGCAATATCACGCAAAAGTGGCATGGAGCAAGCAGAAATTATAGATACGTTTTGGACGTATCAGTTACTAAGCTCGGAAAAAATCTTGCTTTTTAGGGCAAGACGATATGATCAAAAGAACCAGAGATTGATTCAATCATAACTCACTGATCAAAGAGTGCACCAGAATGATGGACTAGGTAGCACGATCAATCTTAGAATGATGATTCAGTAACCAGCACGCTAAGAATGAGATTATCGTCCATTAACTACCAAGCAACGAGGTTGCTAGCAGTATTGATTTCACACATCACAATTCACTTGTCGGTATTCCGGTTACAATAACACGGAGACCGAGGAATGAACGCTGATGGCATGAAGTATCACTATATCAGGAGTTTACGAGAGGTGGTGCAATTCCCATGACACTCTTGACATAAAAGAGGGTAACACTCCAAGTTAGAACAGAACAAAAGTTGGAATGTCATTTTGATCTGCGGAGTACAACTGCTTTGACCCAATCCTAGATATGGATAAGGTACTGGAGTTTGTTTCTCCTAGTCATTCCAGAATAGAATGGCTTGACGGACCACAAGAGTAAAAGGCATCGATGAACACAAATGCACAACTACTCCTGACTATCAACTGATAGACGAGATCATAAAACGACTAAAAAGGGACAACTCAAAGGAACATATAACTTTCTGAGTTGTGGATGCATAGATTAGCATGTCGAACTAGTTCAACATATTTCTTCCGGATAACCCATGCAGAAAGGTAGAATTGGTAGAGTCACAATGTGGAATGGAGAACTCACCAAGAGCACTCAGGTTGTGATCTTTTGGTTCAGAAGAACTTCTGCCATAATGGTTCATGGTATTGGAAGAACGATTCACCACGGACCGCGAGGACTATCACAAGGTTACTAATATCCTAAAGGAACTAGCAAACACTATCAACATGAAGCAAGTAGGGTGAATCTCGGGTTCAAGAACCCAGAAATGGAATTCCTACTAACTAAATAGCATCACGGGATGCTTTCGAGAATGATGACCTGAATCATCACACTGGGAATATAAAGCATTGCTAGATTACTGGGTGATCTTCTACGACACCTAGTGTCAGGGATATGGTTAATAGGTATAAACCGGACATTGTAAACCGGAGTAGTAGTATCGTATTTAGTTTTATTATTCTAGTAGATATTATGGCCCAGGAGATTGTAAGGCCCATGTATAGAAATACGATTTGTAATCCACCAAGAGATGTAACTTGAGAGATAAGAAAGAAAGGACAGAGACCGAGGCGGACACGATTATGAGCCGGCCTCGGGACTCTGTAAACCGGACCAGGGGTCACCTCTATATAAAGGGACAGCCCGGCACCGGTTCAAGGACAAGCAACAATCGATACGTCGAGACGCAGGCAAGCGATTCCGCTCCCTGTAAACCGACGACCAAGCAATACCAAACCAACTAGACGTAGGCTTTTACCTTCTCAAAGGGGCCGAACTAGTATAAAATCCTCTGTGTCCTTTGTGCGCCATGAACCCTTTCAAGCTAACCCGTGCGATGGTTCCATCATCAAGTCCGTTAAACCGGACATCTGCCGTGTTAATTCCACGACAGTTGGCGCCCACCATGGGGCTCGCGCACGATGGTTTCGAGTTCTTGAAAGGCGGCTTCGAAGGGTTAAAGGGTTACGCGGTTGGCCGGATGACCAAGAGTCGCCGCGGCCGGATCTACATCGACGACGCAGGTTGGGGACCGGAGGCCGATTCAATCGAATACGGGTACCGGGTCCCCTTCGGCAGCATCCAAGTTTTCATCGGCAAAATCGGCGAACCGGGACCTGAGCCGGACACCCTCCCCAGCATCGTCGAGCCGGCTCAGCGGGCGAGATCGCCCCGGATCCAGCCGGCCGTGAAGCACGTTTTCGTTGGAGCAGTCCACGGAGTTCGAACCGAGGACGGGTCGGAATCTGATGGTGCAACAGTCGTCTACTCAGATGGCGAATCTTCATCCGGGGAAACTGAATCTCTGTATCAGTTGCGGGACGGCCGGTCTGAGGGCGAGTCCGATGGGAACAGTATTCCGGACCCCTTTGACCCGCCAAACCGGGTGGCGGTCTTCATGGCCGGTTCACA
>LR738714.1:747997808-748065308 GCA_902687465.1 Secale cereale
CTTCGTCAGAACATACAGATCTTTCTCACCAAAAGCTGAACCGTCTTCCTTTGTGTCTGGAAACCCGGTTAGCACTTCGGCCGGATCAATGTCTGGAACCCAAGCCTTAGCTCTTGTCAAGGCCAGAAGAGCACCTCCTCGAGCAGCCGATTTCTTCACCTCCTCAAGACGGGTTGGAAGAATTGATAAACTGTTCAAAGTAGCCTTGATGGTGGAAGGAGCCGGTTTACCATAAGAGGTAGCACTGATGATCCTTTGCGCCCCAGAATATAATTGCTCCACCAAAGTATAACAAGCTTTCAGTTTCTTCCGTACGTCGTCTCCAAGATGGGAGACGCGGCGTCCTACATACAACAAGAAAAAGTTAAACCGGTGCAGGTTATAGGTTACAAAGATAACAAACGAAAGTTACAGTTATGATTACCAAAGATAGCAGAGATCATCAAATTAACTTGGTGTTTTAATCCGGCCAACTCTTCAGTGACCGGGTTAAGAGCTCCTTCGGCATCTTGAACACGCTTTTCAAGATCCTTCCTCTGGACTTCAAAGGCCGTCCGTTCCTCATCAAAGAACTTCTTCAAGTCTTCGGCAGTTTTCAAACTTACTTTAAGTTCTTTTTTCGCCTTTGAAGCAGCCGCTTCGGTCTCTATGAGCCGGGTTCGAAGTTCGCTATTTTCTACAGCGTTCCGGTTTAACTCAGCCTGCAGACAAGTTCAAAAACATAGTTAGCAAATACAAGTCTCAAGCACACAACCAAGTTGTATACTTGACACTTGGGGGCTAATGGCAGTTGAAGTAATCCGGCAAAGATGAAATGCAAGTCTCAAGCACACAACCAAGTTGTATACTTGACACTTGGGGGCTAATGGCAGTTGAAGCAATGCGTTGGAGACAAGATTTTTTACAAGTATCAACTACATAAACAAGTTATCTACTTGATACTTGGGGGCTAATGTATTAGACAGCAGTTCAAGCCTACAAAAGTTCCGGATCACCTACTATAAAGCAGATAAACCGGAACTTGGGGGCTGTTATAAGGTAAAGATACGTTGAAAAAAGCAAGGTCAGAACAGGAAAATTTACCTCGTATTTCTCTCTCATTAGGTTTACCAGGCTAGCTTCATAATCACGGCTACTGTGAAGCCGGTTCAGATATCCGGAATAAATATCTTGGGGACTCAGGTTGGAAAGGCTGGAGATATCCGCATTTAAATTCCCTTTTTCCTGAGTTACCTTCTCCGTTTTAGCAGTGTGTTTTGCCAAAACGGTGGGTTCGGCTGGCGCAACATAGGTAGCGCCAGTAACCATAACGTCAGGTGAAGAAGGTGCATTAGGAGGAATAGTTTTATCTTGCGCCGGATCAGGAGAGCCCGGATTAACTTGAGGAGAGCTGACCCGGGCTGGGCTTGGTGGATCTTGGGCAGCATCAGTAGCAGGAATATCAAGAACAGGTTCTTGAACCGGTGTAACAGGAGTACCTTCGGGAGGAACAGCTGTCGACGGTTCGATTACCGGTTCATCAGCAGAAGGATCAACAGCGGGTTTCTTACCCTTAGCCTTTTTGCTGGGTTTCGGTTTACTGGAGAAACGAACAAAAATAGGTCAGTATTATAAAGGAAAAGGAAGGATTTAAACCGGGAAAAGAGAAGAGAATTACCCTGGAGCTGTCTTCAAAGGTGGAAGCTGTGTCGCAGTTGACTCGCCCGATGAAGATAGTGGAGTTTCCTGATAATCAGGATCAGTCGGTTTAAGTGGTTTTCTAATAAGGCCGGCCTTGGGATGAAGAAGTGTTGGAGAAAGTATCACCTCAGCACGGCGTTTCCGAGCCGGGGTTAAGGAGATTCCAGAAGATTCCACTGCTAAACCGGAATGACGAGTGGTCCGGCGCAATGCTTCGTGCTGTTGCTTCTTCAAATCAAAATGGGGATCCAACTTAGCATAAGGGTGAGAAAATTGATACTTTCTAACAGTCCGACGGATTTTTTGAGGAGGGGGTTCTGAATCGGAAGAAATAAGGGTTACCTCAATCTCCACCGGGTTATCACTTTCGAGTGGATCCTGTGAAAAGGGCATCATTAGAGATAAGGACAAATATATCAAAGCAAATGTAAACCGGAGTAAAGTATACCTCGGAGTCCGGATCATCATCTTCAGAAGGAGAACCGGTGTCAACGGCTGCCTTCCTTTTCTTGTTTGCAGGAGTTTTCCGGCGAGTTTGTTTTACAGGTTTGTCCTGAAGTTTCCTTCTCCAGAAGGGGTTACCAGCCTGAATAAAAATCAACAGCAAGTAAAGGACGGTTCAAAGAAGGACGGTTTATGAAGCACGGGTTAAGGAAAACTTACATCAGGCTGTGTGTTCTTCTTAAAGTATGGAGCCAAGCCAACCTTGGAGCAATCTGTTGAGGCAGGGTTGACGATCTTTTTGGCCGATTCTATCACCTCCGATTCAGAAAGTGTCTCTTTAGTAAATCTCTGAGGATCTTCCGGTTCACCGGAATAATTACACATTAAATCGGAGCGCCGGCTTAAGGGTAGAATGCTCCATGACAACCAGCAGCGAAGAAAATCGGTTCCGAGAAGTCCATTAGCCATGAAGGCTCTCAGTTTGGAAAGTTGAGAGGAAAATTGAATCCGTTCAGTGGCACTTAACCGTTGCGGCAGAGGATGATTCGCCGGGATGCGAGTCTCACGATAACCCGGCAACGGATTTTCACCTTCAGGAGATGTATCTATGCAATAGAACCAAGTCTTGTTCCACTCCTTGGGGTGAGTGTGTAAAGCGGCGTGTGGGAAAACTGCATCCCTCCTTTTCTGAATGCTGATACCACCAAGCTCTTGGTGAGGCCCACTAGTGAACTCAGTGCGCCGGTTCGCATGAAAGAAATCCCGGAACAGATCAACTGAAGGCTCTTCTTGTAGATACACTTCAGAAAAGACTTGGAAGTCACAGATATTGGAAACAGAGTTTGGCCCAATGTCTTGCGGGTGCAGTTGAAAGGTGGCAAGAACGTCCCGGAAAAATTTTGAACCGGGGGGAGAGAAACCCCTGGAGATATGATCCATAAAGACTATGACCTCTCCGGACCTGGGAGCAGGAAGGCGTTCATTACCCGGGGCGCGCCATTTCAACTCGGCCCGAGGACCTAACGTGCCAATACTCGACAGCTTGACTAAGTCTTCTTCAGTCACAGCTGAACGAACCCAGTTACACGAAACGTATTGCTTGGCAGACATTTGAACAAAGTGCTGAAGAGAAGAAGGTACAGAACAAATTATGAACATACAAAAGATTTGGGATCTATATATGTGTATTGCGCAAGAGGCAAGAACTATCTAGCAAAGTTAAACCGGCAATCATAAATACAAGATGTATCATTTCCGGTTTAAGAATGGCAGTTGAAGAGGAATAACTACGTCATGGCATCAGTCTACATCATTTCCGGTTTATGGCATGGTGATCTAAACCGGAGCGTTTCTAACGAATCTACTGAGGAGAAAAAACAGGTTTCTAAGTAAGTACTAAGCGGGAAGGATCTGAGTATGCTGAAGAAAAGAAGTTAATTTACAGCAGAATAATAAACGATAAGAAGAGGACTACGCAGACTAGTTATATCGTACTGAAAGGACAAGTTTACATAATGGACGGGAACAGCAAGGTTTTCGACACATCTACAGCGGGATAAAAATGGAAAAGGATCTACAAAGAGTTATCACGAATCACAGGTTCAGAGAACGAACAGCATGAAGCTCGCGAAGAACCCTAATGGCGGAACGGATAAGTTACAGGGCTATTACGGTAAGAGCCGATCCAATGCTAAGCGAGAGATCTACAGACAAGGGTTTAAAGGTTATGAGAGTCCTATGGTGTAAATATCTATGAAGGAGCGGAGCTTCGTCAGGAGCTCTAATGGCAGAAGAACACGGGCAAAGCAATGGCATATATAGATCTATGGAGAGGAAGACGAACGTACCAGGGACGGTGAGAGTTGGCGGCGGAGAAAATCTGGTCAAAGCCCAGGTTGATGCAGCGGCCGGTCAAAGACGGAAGATTCGGCGGTCGTCGGCGGCGTTCTTGAGCTCGAGCAGCAATGGAGTTCTTGCGGGTCAGGAGGCAAGAGGAGGAAGAAGATGCGAGAGAAGATAACGAATGGAGCGGGGCGGTATTTATGGCCAAAGGTCAGATCTGAAACGGCAGGCGCGAAAACCGAGGAGACAGAAATCGGATAAAGATCCTGTGATGCCTCGATATTCGGGATAATCCTTAAAATACGCTACAGTACAGCTCACAGCGTCAAATGCGGAGATGATGTCATTGTCAGACTTTAATGATTTTGGAGGATGACGTCAGAGCCGGTTTACAATGAGATGAAGACAGAAGAAAATTACAGAAAGACGATGAAGATTGATATGAACAAGTTCAAATCATTCTGGGGCCTAATGTCAGGGATATGGTTAATAGGTATAAACCGGACATTGTAAACCGGAGTAGTAGTATCGTATTTAGTTTTATTATTCTAGTAGATATTATGGCCCAGGAGATTGTAAGGCCCATGTATAGAAATACGATTTGTAATCCACCAAGAGATGTAACTTGAGAGATAAGAAAGAAAGGACAGAGACCGAGGCGGACACGATTATGAGCCGGCCTCGGGACTCTGTAAACCGGACCAGGGGTCACCTCTATATAAAGGGACAGCCCGGCACCGGTTCAAGGACAAGCAACAATCGATACGTCGAGACGCAGGCAAGCGATTCCGCTCCCTGTAAACCGACGACCAAGCAATACCAAACCAACTAGACGTAGGCTTTTACCTTCTCAAAGGGGCCGAACTAGTATAAAATCCTCTGTGTCCTTTGTGCGCCATGAACCCTTTCAAGCTAACCCGTGCGATGGTTCCATCATCAAGTCCGTTAAACCGGACATCTGCCGTGTTAATTCCACGACACCTAGGGTCATAGTAATAGCTCCAACCTATATGTCGAGGCAACGGAGTACCTCAACACACCGACTAGTGTTGTTAATCTGGCCCAAAAGGACATTAAGAACAGGGACGAAAGATTTGCAAATGCATCAGATTGTTTAGAAACCTGGGATGACTCGGACAGCATAACGGCTGTAAATGCTCAAAAGATTTGAGAGATCTTGCAAAATGGTGGCATAACCACTCAACATCACAAAGTCAAGGTTCTGAGACCAACAGTTTAACAAACAGAAGTAGTAGAAACTGAGCTGAGGGTTGAATCCACCATTAACGTGATCCTGATAGGCAGAAGAGAAAGCCTAGTTCCTTAATCCCCGTAGAAAAGAAGAAGGTGACTCAGATCACAAGGTCATAAGGTAAAGGAGTAAAAAGAGCCTTACGTTCCCTTCCACAATCAATTCCCTTAATATAACTAAAGAGTTTCTAGACACAACTTCGACCAGTTTGGCTTGGTAATCCTACAGGCAGTCAGGCTCTGATACCAAAGATGTCGGGACCCCGATCCTAAGTCACACAGGTCTAGCATGTAACACATCATATCACTTTGCGGCCTCACGCACGGTATCCCCATGGGTGCCACCTTACCTGGCCTGGGACCGTTTGCGCATTTTGGCACGCGTATATGATAGTGTCGCTAGCATCCATATGACAAAGAACCCGGGCCGACATGACTAGTTATAGACCAAAAGTGGCGCTAAATTACAGAGACAGGCATACATGACCCAGCAACGAACGTGTCGGTCATCAACGTATGAACCCAAGTCGTAGCAAGCTACAAGGACTTAAACGAACAACGCGTGACATTTCCCTTGAGGGACAGACACAGGAACGAAGAAGGACACATGCCGGCCAACCTAAGTGTTCCGGAGCAGTAGCAAGCTACCAAGGCTCAGTGGAAGCACTAGGAGACATTTCCCTGTAAGATAGGCTACCAAGGGTAAACAACTAGGTGTCGGATCCCACACATAGCAATACACATTACACGTACGCATAACATGCAAGTATGTGCTATACAACATGGCATCACAACATAACTCAACAACTTATATAGATAAGGCATAGAAGAGCCATCATAGCATTTATTACAAACAGGGGTCACATGACCCAACATACAGAGCATACAGGCAACGGAAGCATAACATGTCTGAGTACAGACAACTACAAATGAAAAAGCCTGAGAAGCCTGACTCTCTACAAGACCCTCCCAAGGGCACAAGATCGTAGCTGAGGTAACAGGCTAAACGTCGAAGTCCACGCGGAACCACTAGTGAGACTGAAGTCTCTACACAAACATAAATTAAGCAAATGTGAGTACAAAGTTACTCAGCAAGACTTACATCAGAACTAACTACATATGCAACAGTATCAACAAAGGGGTGGTGGAGTTTGACAGCAGCAAGCCAGCTTTGACTCGGTGGCTATCCTAAACTACGACTGCAAGTAACTCTTTTGAGGTGGCGCACATGAGTCCACATATTCACCAATCAATACACCACTATGGAGCCGCTCCCGTCTCCCTACGAGAAGGCCATCCATAGTACTCACACTTGTCTTGAGCATTTTAGATTATCCACTTTCACTTGTCTATGTACCACGTAAGCACCCAAGAAGTCCATAACCGCGGACCCGGCTATTCGAATAGATCATGATAACCCTGCAGGGGTGTACTTCTTCACACACGCTCCCGCCACTTACCGCCATGTAAACGTCGTGTATCTCGGCAACCTTCAAGCGGAATCCTGGCGAGGGTGTCGGCCACGACCTGACTAACTACACAAGACTCTAGTCTAGGTTTATCGCCTATTTGGGTTCCATCCGTAAGGAGATCCGGCCGGGGTGTCGCTCACGGCCCCAAACGATGTGCGCGGGGTTCCCAAGCCCACCTCGACGGATGGATCTACGCTTGGTACACTGTGCCACTGTGCCTAGTCTGTCCCAAGCCCACCTGTACCGGGTGCCACTTGGTAGACTACTAACACTACCTACAAACACCAGAAACTAGTTGCAACTCCTGGACAGAGATCGAGTTGATTAATAAGTCGAGAGGGGCACTTAAGCATTCCAATGCGTGGTAGTAGCTAGTCATTGGACAACTTACACAGAACTCAGTTATTAAGGACGGTTCCAGTGAGACAACCCACCATGTACTCCTACATGGCCTCTCACCGCTACCTTTACCAAAATGTGTTCACACACTTAGCTCTCAACAGTAGGACATGTTCATCACCATTCCAATTCATCCTCGATGAATCAAACCTGACACAACTCTAAGCAATAGCAGGCATAACCAGAAAGCATGAATGAGTAGGCACAACATGGCTCAAACAACTCCTACTCATGCTAGTGGGTTTCAACTATTTACTGTGGCAATGACAGGTCATGCAGAGGAAAGGGGTTCAGCTACCGCAGCAAAAAGCAGTTCAATCGTTGTTGTCCTAATGCAGTAAAGGAGAGCAGGAGCGAGAGAGTAGGATTGTATCGAAATGCTCAATGTGGGTTTGCTTGCCTGGCACTTCTGAAGATAGCATTGTGTCTTCATCGGTGTCATCGGTCACATCATCGGAACAACGTCTACTGAGAGGGAACAAACACCGGCAACAGAGAAAGAACACAATCAATGCAATGCGACAATATGATGCATGATCAAGACATGGCAATATGCTGTTGATTGAGCTAATGCAACTAGCAACCATATTAAATGAAGCTCGTTTGAACCAAAGGTTCAAATTCAAACTCCACATGTGGTTATTTAAATGTCATTTAATTGATTTGACCTAAACAGCAGGTTTAACTTGTTCAAACATGCATGAAAATGCCGTAAACAGATTCCTTGAATTGTTCTGATCATTTTTCATATATAAATTATTTTCATTGGAGTTATAGATTATTTTCTGTGAGTTTTTGAAGTTTTAACTATTTTCTGAAATAAATAAATCATTTCTGATTTATTTAAAATCCCAGAAAACAATTACTGCATCAGCATGACGTCACTCTGGCGTCAGCAGGTCAACAGGGTCAGTCCAGGTCAAACCTGACGTGTGGGGTCCACACGTCAGTGACTCTGCTAATTAACAGGGTTAATCAACACTAATTTAAACCTAACACTAATTAGTCAGGGGCCTGGGCCCACACGTCAGTGAGCCAGGGGCCAATCCTACTTTAGTTAAACCTAAACTAGGTAATTAGCAGGGGCTGGCCCCACATGTCAAAGACCCAGGGGGTCAAACCCTTGGTCAAGCTGGTCAAACAGGCCGGCAGCTCGCTGCCGGCGAGTGCCGAGATGGCGGGGCGCGTCGGAAAAACGCTACGAGCGGGGTTTTGGCGCGCTGAGAGCACCAGGGCATAGCCCTTGCTCGGCCGCATCAAGGGATGCATGCAGCGGCGCCTCCGGTGACCCGAATCGACGGCGGTGATCGAAATGGCGACGGCCGGAGTTCGGGCAATGATGGCTGTGGCGCTACGATGCACGACAAGGCGAGCTAGTGGCTCCATTCTTCTCCTGGGAGCAACCCGAGCACGATGACGAACTCAGGTGCAGGCTACGGTGTCCGTAGCCATGGCGGCGATGAAGCACGGCTCCGGCGAGCTTCGGAGCTCATGGGGACGACGTCTACGGCGAGAGATGGACCATGGGGTCAGGGGAAAACGGTGGCAGAGCTCACCGCGGTTGCGACGGGCGTCGAAGAGGGCTCGGGGAGGTGTTGTGGCCGGCGAATCGACGACGGCGAGGACGAAGCAGAGGCGGCGATGGAGGCGATTGGGGCGGCGCCCTGCTGCTCCTGGTGTTGCGTGCGTCGACGAGGAGAGGGAGAGCGGGACGACGGAGCTCGGGGACATCTTTGGGTGTCGTCGGGACGGCGGTGGCCGCGGTGGTGGCGAGCGGCGGCGACAAACCCGTTCGGGTGGTGAGAGAGAGGTCCGGGGGAGAGGATGAGGACGAGGGAGAGTGAGAGAGCGAGGCAGGCAGGTGTGTGGTGTCTCCAGGCACATCGGGGGAGTTGTGGGAAGCAGGAGGTGGCGCGGCGCGTGGCCAGCGCACTGCGAGCACGCTCCCCTGTCCTCCTGGCGCGAGGATAGGGATGACTGGCAGGGGAGGCCCAGGTGGGTTGGGCCGCCAGCTGGGCCGCAGGTAAGGCCAGGTCAGTTACTCTCTCTCTCTCTCTCTCTGCTTTTCTCATTCTTTCTGTTTTCTAATTTCTGTAATTGTTTTGGCTTTAATAAAAATGCCAGAGCATTTTCAAAAATCATGAGACTGATTGTGGCCACAGTTTGGATTATTTCCAACAGCCAACATTTCAGCTCCTGAATATTTGGACATTTAAAATAATATATAAAATTTAAATGCCCAAATGCAAATAAGGTATGATTTAATTCAGTGCCCAAAATATTCCACAAAAATGTTCACTATTTTTGGTTTGGTCTCAAAGCCTTGCCAAAATTATCAAACATTGATGAAGGCATTTTGGGTCATTGGAAAATATTTTTAGGTTGAACCTAGTGGAGTTCTTTTGGTGCTAGGGTTTGAACAAACCCCATTTCAAGTTTCAAAAGAATTTAGACATGATGCAACAACCAAGACTAGTCCACAAGCAAAGCTAAAGCTAGGGCTGTGAGACTTCCTTTGCCACAACTTCCTTTTGATTGCTCAAAAGATCGTTGAGGTTCTTCTCACCTTGTATACATGACACAAGGCCTTTCTCAAGTTGCTTCTTCAACTTGGCATTCTCTTCAACAAGATGCACATGCTCACAACTTGGGTTAGTAGCATTTGCATTATCAATTAAAACCATGCGAGGGAAGATAGCTTTCTCCTTGGTTAGCGAAACTTGAAGTTGATCATGAGACTCCTTGAGGCTAGTATGTACACCTTTCAAGACCTTGTGAGCCTTGTCAAGTGTAACAAACTCCTCCTTGAGTCTAGCATGGTCAACCACAAGCTTTGCCTTCTCGGAATTCAGCACACGAGAGACAACTAAAGCATGATCAAGATGTTTCCTTAATTTAGCATGATCATCATTGTGTGACTCCTCAAGAGCCAAACGAAGACCACGCTCTTCCTCAAGAGCATTAGAGAGATCCAATATCTCATCGGCATAGTCTCGACTATGACCCTCCATTTTAGAAATGGTCTCCTGGTGAGCCTCGATCTTGTCATTGGCCTCACCGAGTTGTTCCAAGAGAGCAACGAAGTGCTTCTTGGGTTTGCCCTTGAGTTTACTCATAAACAATTCAAATTCATTTTCTTCCTCCTCTGACCCCTCAGTCTCATCAATACAATCCGTCAATGAAGGATTAGAGGTGATGGTAGAATTTATGTTGGGGGTTACCTTGCTGGTGGCCTTTGCCATGAGGCACTTGGCGATGATGTTCTCATTTGGTGAGTCAAAGAGAGATGATCGTGGAGTAGTTGCAATAGCAATGGTGGACAAAGTGACCATCTCATCCTCTTCATCATCATCATCATCATCCTCAACATATTCTTCTTGGGCCATCAACCCTTTGGGAGGGGTCTTCTTGTTAAAGTTGTTCTTGTTGGGATAAGACTTTGCCTTGTCCTTTCGGATAAGCTTGCCTCCGTTGTCTTCTCTTTTCTCATAAGGGCAATCTACAACAAAGTGGCTCACATTGCCATAGTTATAGCACGTCCTCACTCGTTGCTTGCCCTTGTTGCCACTTGAGTTGTTCTTGTTGAAATTGGGCCTTGAGTTCTTCTTGTTGCCCCAAAATTGCCGTGAAGCAAGAGCCATGTGCTCATGATAGGCATATTTGGTGTCTTCGGGGCAACAATCATCTTCATCCTCTTCATCCTCTTCTTCCACACAAGCTTTGGCCTTCAAAGCAAGGTTGGGCTTCTTCGATCGTTGAGCTCGTAATACCGCATTGTCGGTGGTCTTATCCAAGATCCTCATGGCAAATAACTCATCCAACACTTCACTTGATGACAAAGTGTGGAAGTCTGGTCTTTGGCGAATGACGGAGGACATGGCCTTGTGATAAGGCATCATGGCCTTGAGAAACTTGCGCTTGATCCAATTGTCATCCGTGTCCTTGCTCCCATGATCTCGAAGTGAAACCTCAAGAGTGGTTAATCTCCGATGAAGTTCACGGGGACCTTCATCTTCGATCATGGCAAACTCATCGGCTTCATCTTGCACAACTTCATAGTTTGAGCGTTGAATGCTTGCGCTTCCCTTGTACATGGAACCAACATGCTCCCATGCTTCCTTGGCCAGGGTGAAGGGTCGAAGATGTGCAATGTCTTCGGGAGGGATAGCATCTTGAAGTATGCAAAGAACGGACTCGTTAAATTGATGATCCGCAGCTTCTCTTGGAGTTAAGTTGTAGGGATCATGCGGGTAGAAACCTTGCTCAATGATTCTCCAAAGATTAGTAGAACAATGGTTTAAATGACGTTTAAAGCGAAACATCCAAGTAGCAGAATCAAAAAAAATCACAAACTTAGGAGGAGGACCAACCGAATTTAAATGCAGAGTAGGAACGGGTCCTCCATAATGAGTAGGAGGCGCGGAGTGGGCAAAGATCCCACTCCCATTCTTAGTAACCGGGACTTGTTCACTACTAGCTTCTCCCTTGTCGGGAATAGCATCCGACACGTTGGTAGTAGGACGAACCACTTCCAACGGTGCAGTGGATAATTTAAGTCCCTCAAGAAATTCCTTGAACATGCCTTTGACCTCGGTCGCCATTGAGTCTTTCAATGTGTCCATAGTCACATTGAACTCCTCACGAGAGACCGCGGTTCCCCCATCAGACGTAGGCAAGGGCGGAGTTCCACCGGAGTGTACCTCCGTCTCGACTACGTTGTCACCCATACTCTTTGGACGGTAAAGTCCTTAATAAAGAGACGAGGCTCTGATACCAATTGAAAGGATCGATATGATTGACTAGAGGGGGGGTGAATAGGCAACTAACAATTTTTAGCTTTTCTTGACCAAATTAAACTTAGCAACAAAGTAGGTTGTCTAGATATGCAACTAGATGGACAACCTATATGATGCACCAATAGGAAGCACACAAACAAGCAAGCTAGAATATACAATGAAAGCTTGCACAAGTAAAGGTAAGAAATAACCACAAGTGGAGACGGTGAAGACGAGGATGTGTTACCGAAGTTCCTTCCCTTTGAGAGCAAGTACGTCTCCGTTGGAGCGGTGCGGAGGCACAATGCTCCCCAAGAAGCCACTAGGGCCACCGTATTCTCCTCACGCCCTCACACAATGCAAGGTGCCGTGATTCAACTAGTGGTGCCCTTGAAGGCGGCGACCGAACCTTTACAAACAAGGTTGGGGCTATCTCCACAACCGAATAGGAGGCTCCCAACGACACCATGAAGCTTCACCACAATGGACTATGGCTCCGCGGTGACCTCGACCGTCTAGGGTGCTCAAATACCCAAGAGTAACAAGATCCGCAAGGGATTAGTGGAGGGAATCAAATTTCTCTTGGTGAAAGTGTAGATCGATGCCTTCTCAAGCAATCCCTAGGAAATCAACAAGTTTGATTGGCTAGGGAGAGAGATCGCGCGGAAATGGAGCTTTGAGCAACAATGGAGCTTGGGAAGGAAGAGGTAAGTCTTCTTGAAGAAGAAGACTTCCCGTTTATAGTGGAAAAGAAAATCCAACCGTTATCCACCAACTCTGCCCGCAAAATGCGGTACTACCGCACTTAACGTGCGGTACTACCGCACGGCCCTACGGTACTACCGCTCCAGGCGCGGTACTACCGCTGTCGCGGCATGAGCCAGATCTAGCCCCTGTTGCGTAAAGCAACGGGCGGTAGTACTGCCGGAGCGATACTACCGCACATCCTTATGGTACTATCACAAGACAGGGTCAGACTGGTCGGGGAAGAGTGCGGACCAAATAAATTACGTCCGCTTCTACTTTCGTAGAATTTTGATTGATGCAAAAACCCGACACGGTACTACCGCTTGCTCGGAGTGGTACTTCCGCGTAGGATGCGGAAGTAAAATTTTACTTCTGCTCCTACTTCCATACTAGATACGACGCTGGGGCCGGCCGCAAGGTACTATCGGGTCCTCGATACGGTACTACCGCGATGTACGGTACTACCGTAGCCTAGGAGCAGTACTACCGTGGGGCCGTTCGGTACTACCGCTTCCTTTGAGCGGTACTACCACATGCCTCAGAGTGATAGTAGTTAGAACGTCATCGTTTTTGTAAGGACAAGGAAAATAGCCGGAGCTCCAAAGAAGCGAAAGAACAGATGTGTACGTGTTGATTCCACCCTAACCTTTCCGAAGCGGACCACCTCTTAATAGTACGGCTTTCCTATGACTCAATTCCACCGAAAATAAACAAAAGGAAACACCGTCTTCAATAGGTTCCGAGGGCCACTTAACCGTCTTGTGCCTAGGTATGAGATATCTGAAGAGTTCAGTGCACACGATTAGTCCGCAAAAGCATTGTCATCAATCACCAAAACTACTTAGGGAGAAATATGCCCTTACAGAAGAGTAGAACACGGGAGACGAACCGGCCCACATGGGACACAAGGCACAGCCGCCTCCTGTGGCCTACTCATCCTCGGAGGAGTCCATGACCTGTCCGTCGTCGATGGACGTGAGGTCCACGATGAAAATGGTGGCGTCGACGCTGTCTTCATCCCACCGGCCCGGCTGATGGTTCGGCGACGGCGCGTAGGAGGCGCAATTGGCTATGTTCTCCTCCGCGATCGCCTGCACCTGTGCATCCGCGGCTGCCACTTCTTGGTGAGTGATGGCTTTAGCATGGACATCATCGTAGACGGCATGCTGCTCCGCGATGAAATTTGGGTTCACCGCCGCCACGGCCTCCTCGCTCGCACGCTCGCCGTAGATACGGCCGTCCACCAGCCGGGGTTGGCCCCAGGAGGAACAGGTCCTAATGATTCCTCATGCACCTGTTGGAACGTCGACGAAGGCAGCCATGGCGGCATTGAACTGGGCATGCGGCTGATACATGGTGAAGCCAGTGTGAACAAGAGGCGCGGGACCTGGGGCGGAGTCGTCAGAGCCCGTCTCCATCGTGGTGTGGTCCTCGTCATCGGAGACCTCGGGCGAGTTGGTTGGCAAGCCGACCTCAATCCGCCTGGCACGAAGGCTATGTCACGCGGTGGCAAGGGCCGTCACTGGGTGTTACATCTCTGATGACAGACTGTCCCATAGTGTTTTCCCGCTAGCGGTCATGGCGGATGCAATGCAAGGGAGGAGGATTTGGATGGTCTTGTGTTGTGGTGTGGAGTTAGCCGGGTGTGACCGCCTTTATATAACGGATTCCGGTGAGGCGAGGCATTCGGGTGCGTCAATGCGCGGCGTCGGGTGGGCTTCTCGGCCAATGAGCCTCCTTAATGGCGGCAGACGGACGGACATCGGCATTGAACGGGCGTGGTAGGTATCCGTCTCGTCCCGTCTAGTCACGCATCTTCGACATTGAACAGACGCGGACATCGGAGACGCATCATGGGCGGCGTCCTCGGCTGGCGCGCCGCTTCAAGGAGGTCACGTCTGTCCTGAGCCGTCTTCAATGTTGAGCGGTGCGCTCTACAGCGGGATGAATGCGGGCAACTGGCGCCAGATGGGAGCGCGCGTGGGAGGTTTTTTTGGGTGAGCCAAGGCGGCTAGAAACGGGTTTGGGATCGGTCCGGACTCCCGCAAATTTCCCCACGTTTGGCACCGGTTTGCGGGAGAAATCATGTCTGAATCGGTCCGTGGACCGATACATGTCAGCATTGGATGGCTTCCGTGGTCCGGGCAGCGCGGTCTAGACGGTTGCGGGAGGTTTACGGATCCGCATTGGAGATGCCCTAATTAACACTTCATATTAAAACTGAAAGTATTGCTCGTAAAACTTTGTATGACATGCACATATGCACGATGCACACATGCACGTTTGGGATCTAAGGCTCAGAACTTCAACATCTAAGTTAGAGGACATTTTCTTATGTCAAAGTCGGTACAGTTTCAGTTTACCAACAAGCAGTACAACTTCACTTTACACTAAGATGTACTTCCTCCGTTTACATTTATGTAAGTTGTTTTACATATTTTAATATGAACTACTCCATCCCTTCCTAAATATAAGTCTTTTTAGACATTTTAAATGGACTACAACAAATCTATATGCATCCTATTCAGAAGAAAAAAAGTTAGAACATCTTATATTTATGAATCGGAGGGAGTACTATTTTGCATGTAATCTGTACTTTTCATCAATTGGGAGTTGCACTCTAGAAATCAGTCTATACGTAAATATAAACTCTAAACTTGGAACTCTACAGTAGATTTGATAGTTCATGCTAAATTTGGGACATATACCCACCCTCATAAATGTCTGCTCTGTCGGCATGGGCACAGCATTCAAACAGCAGTTATGATTGTGCTCGGCCAACTCTTCTTTTTTTTCTACTCCCTCCCTTTGAAATATAAGTCTTCCTAGAGATTTCTACAAGTGACTATATACGAAGCAAAATGAGTGAATCTATAGTTTAAAATATGTCTACATACATCCGTATGTTATAGTTCATTTGAGAATGGAGTTTCACACTACCAGTTCGGTGATGATCTTGTTGAGCCGAGTGACAACTCTATGGGAGATAGATTCCCATTTTTATTTAATAAATATCATATGTATTGGTATGTGATTTGAACAATTTGTTATGTAATAATTATTCGAATTTAAACACTTTTTATAATAAAGACGATTGTTACTCCCTTCGTTCTCAAATATTTGTCTTTCTAGACATGTTAAATGGTTACAACATACGGATGCATGTAGACATGTTTTAGAGTGTAGATTCACTCATTTTGCTTCGTATGTAGTCACTTGTTAAAATGCCTCGAAAGACAAATATTTAGGAACGGAGGGAGTACATTGTAAATTGCCTTTCGAATCATTTATATTCCTATGTTTAAATTATTTTTGGGACAATTTCATGGGATTTATTCCACCGGAGATCTCACGGTGCCGTAAATATTTTTACTGTCGGCTCGTAAATGAATTTTACGGGACATGAATATACCGAATCTGCTAGAGATGTTCTCACGTGACTATTATTGATTCATCCTCGATTTATTATGTGCCGTACACTGCGGACCAGCTTTTACTCCACTGTCTCAGGTCCGACATGAAGAACTGTCTCGAATACAAAGCAATAAACTGCTCCTGTTTAATGTGTCAACTACCACGAGGGCAGAAATGAGTATGTACGACAAATGAGCAAGATATGTAGCTTGTCATTTCAGATCTGTTTGGGCGGGAAGAAAGATTGAGAGTCGTAGAAAGAGAAGAGAGAGGTCTTTGTCGGAAGTGGATAAACTGAGTTCGAGCTTACATGGGCTTGAGTGAACAGTACAATCAGGAAAAAAATGAAAATACATTTAAAAAATCTGAATTTTTTTGTCAACATTTGAGAAAAAAACATGCTTGCAAAATTTCATCGTAAAATGACATTCGCGTAAGTCATGGCAAAAAAAAAGATGCTCAAAGAAGCTATTTTCTGAGTGCTGATTTTGATAATTATTTTTCCATGACCTCCACGAATGCTACTTCGTTATGAAAATTTGCAAGGATTGGAAACATTTGTCAAATGTTGCCACACAAAAAATCAGAAATTTTTGAATTATTTTTCTATTTTTTATTTTACTGTTCACTCGAGCGCATATGAGCTCGAGCTGAGAAGGGCACCTTTGGTCTTTGTCGCTGAATATGTGAATAGGTTAGCTCTTGCTACATCCTCTAAAGCACTATTTTTATGTTAACATCGTTTGTAAAAATTACCGCAAGGTATTCAGCGGAACATGTTCTCTAAACTCGTCAGGCAAGAAAAATGTGAGACGGGTTTAGAAGATCAGTTTCCCACCGAAGGCTTCACGGTACCATAAAATATTCATAGGGCAAATATTGACAGTGATTGAATTCATATAGATGCACAAATTTTACATATACATAGTCACACTAGCTCATCACATCTAAAATCATGCGCAACGTATGAGGCAGTAAGTTTAGCCATACAAATACGCGATCAAACAAAATAAAACATGATCAAATGACCACCAATCATAAAGAAATCAAGCAACATTATCATTGTTGCGAAGATCGTCGTCACCACCACCGAACCTTGCACCTCCATTACCATCATCCACATTGCCGGAGAATGAGCACCACCATCTTCAACAACTTGGACCGGAGAATGAGCACCACCATCATCATGAACACCATTTGCGGAAGCAGCACCACGACGTCCACCACCATTGTCAAAAGCTTCACCACCTTCACCACCATCCCCAATGTCGAAGCCAAACCCACCTCCACCAGACCACCACACCTGCCCAATCCACCACCACCTCCAACCCCACCTCCACCACCATTGCCCAAGCCAACACCACCTCCAAACCCTCCACCACCAATGTCGAAGCCACCACCACAAACAACATTGCCGAAAGCAAAAACCCACTCCAAACTCCACACCGCCACCTACATTGCCCAACCCATCAGCCATAAGATTTTGAAGCTCCATCTTTCTCCGGCACATGATCTACATTCTTCTCAACTCCCAAAATTATTTTGTCATTGCATCCATGCCCTCTGGATTCATCAACATGAACCGGTCAGCCTCGGCGGTCCTGTCGTCCCTCCTCTTTTGCTCCTCTAGGGAGATCTTGCGGTTCTCAAAGGCACACCTTTTCTTCCACTTCTCCTCATTTTGCTTCTCTTTCTTCTCGGTCATGGACACTTTAGCATCTCAATGATTGGATAACATGGTTTCATTCATCCTTGCCATGTCACAATTTGATCTCTCAAAGTGGTTGCCTCGGCCGACCTCTTCACTCTCGCTTTCTCCTTCTTGTTTTCATCCGGTTTGCCCTTGTTTCTCCCTCCTCTTTGTACATCATCACTATCATCATCCTCATCTTCCAATTTTATAAGAGAACCTTTCTGTGGGGGAGCTTCTTTGTCCCTCATACTCCACTTCTCACTATCCTTGAGCAAGCGCCAACAATGATGAAGAGCGAATGACCGGTCCATGAAACCCGCAGTTTGCTTGAAATATTCATTGGCGATGCGATCTTGCACATGGACATTGAGGCAACTATGAGCTCAAACTTTTATCAACTTGGCCAAAGTCAACAAAATAAAGAAACACTCACATAATCATAAATAGTGACTCCACTTGGAGGTGCATCCCACACTTGCTCCAAGCACCCACTCCAAGGCGACAAGTTTTCTTGATCACGTCCCGGCGGCCTTGGAGTGACTTTATGGACCGGCCGGAGGAGGACAGCAAGATCCGGTGGTACTTGTCCTCGATCATTTGCCAATAATTCCCAAAGCTTTGGCCCTTGCCAATCACCACGTCAAGTGACACACACACACACACCCATGCTTGAATCAAGCACACATCCTCCACCTACATGTAGTTGTCGGTCCTTCCTGTTGGAAATATGCCCTAGAGGCAATAATAAATTGGTTATTATTATATTTCCTTGTTCACGATAATCGTTTATTATCCATGCTAGAATTGTATTGATAGGAAACTCAGATACATGTGTGGATACATAGACAAACACCATGTCCCTAGTAAGCCTCTAGATGACTAGCTCGTTGATCAATAGGTGGTTACGGTTTCCTGACCATGGACATTGGATGTCGTTGATAACGGGATCACATCATTAGGAGAATGATGTGATGGACAAGACCCAATCCTAAGCCTAGCACAGATCGTGTAGTTCGTATGCTAAAGCTTTTCTATATGTCAAGTATCTTTTCCTTAGACCATGAGATTGTGCAACTCCCGGATACCGTAGGAATACTTTGGGTGTACCAAACGTCACAACGTAACTGGGTGGCTATAAAGGTGCACTACAGGTATCTCCGAAAGTGTCTGTCGGGTTGGCACGAATCGAGACTGGGATTTGTCACTCCGTGTGACGGAGAGGTATCTCTGGGCCCACTCGGTAGGACATCATCATAATGTGCACAATATGTGATCAAGGAGTTGATCACGGGATGATGTGTTACGGAACGAGTAAAGAGACTTGCCGGTAACGAGATTGAGCAAGGTATCGGTATACCGACGATCGAATCTCGGGCAAGTGCTATACCGATAGACAAAGGGAATCGTATACGGGATTGCTTGAATCCTTGACATCGTGGTTCATCCGATGAGATCATCGTGGAACATGTGGGAGCCAACATGGGTATCCAGATCCCGCTGTTGGTTATTGACCGGAGAGTTGTCTCGGTCATGTCTACATGGTTCCCGAACCCGTAGGGTCTACACACTTAAGGTTCGATGACGCTAGGGTTATAGGGAAAGTATGTACGCGGTTACCGAATGTTGTTCGGAGTCCCGGATGAGATCCCGGACGTCACGAGGAGTTCCGGAATGGTCCGGAGGTAAAGATTCATATATGGGAAGTCCTGTTTTGGTCACCGGAAAAGTTTCGGGCGATATCGGTAATGTACCGGGACCACCGGGAGGGTCCCGGGGGTCCACCAGGTGGGGCCACCAACCCCAGGTGGCTGCATGGGCTAAGTGTGGGAGGGGACCAGCCCCAAGGGGGCTGGTGCGCCCCCCCACCAAGTCCCAGGGCGCCCCAAGAGGGGAAGGGGGGCAAACCCTAATGCAGTTGGGCCCTAAGGCCCAATAGTGGTGCGCCTCCCCCTCTCTCCCCCTTTGGCCGCCCCCCCTAGATGGATCTAGGGCTGGCCGCACCCTAGGGGAGGGAAACCCTAAAGGGGGGCGCAGCCCTCCCTTTCCCCTATATATATGAGGGGTTTTGGGGCTGCTAGAGACACGAGAACATCTCCCTCTTGGTGCAGCCCTACCCCTCTCCCTCCTCGTCTCTTGCAGCGCTTGGCGAAGCCCTGCTGGAGTCCCGCGCTCCTCCACCACCACCACGCCGTCGTGCTGCTGTTGGTTGGAGGTTTCCCAACCTCTCCCTCTCTCCTTGCTGGATCAAGGCGTGGGAGACGTCACCGGGCTGTACGTGTGAAGAACGCGGAGGCACCGTCCGTTCGGTGCTAGGATCTTCGGCGATCTGAATCGCGGCGAGTACGACTCCATCAACCGCGTTCTAGTAACGCTTCCGCTTAGCGATCTACAAGGGTATGTGGATCCAACTCTCCTCTCGTAGATGTGCATCTCCTAGATTGATCTTGGTGAGCGTAGGAAAATTTTTGTTTCCCATGCTACGTTCCCCAACAGTGGCATCATGAGCTAGGTTCTTGCGTAGATGCTTTCTCGAGTAGAACACAAAAGGGTTTGTGGCGTTGATGTTTAAATTGCTGCCCTCCTTAGTCTTTCTTGATTCAGGGGTATTATGGGATGAAGCGGCCCGGACCAACTTTACATGTCCACGTACATGAGACCGGTTCCATCGACAGACATGTGACTTTTGTTGCATAAGATGGCTGGCGGGTGTCTGTCTCTCCTATCTTAGTTGAATCGGAATAGAACAAGGCGGTCCTTGTAGAAGGTTAAATAGCAACTTGAATATCACCGTTGTGGTTTTGCGTAGGTAAGAAGCGTTCTTGCTAGATACCCATAGCAGCCACGTAAAACATGCAACAACAAATTAGAGGACGTCTAACTTGTTTTTGCAGGGTATGTATGTGATATGATATGGCCAATGACATGATGAGATATATTTGATGTATGAGATGATCATGTTGTAATAGTTAATATCGACTTGCATGTCGATGCATACGGCAACCGGCAGGAGCCATAGGGTTGTCTTTAATTGTTGTATGACCTGCGTGTCAATCATTAAGCGCTTTGTAATGCTTTACTTTATCGCTAAACGGTAGCAATAGTAGTAAGAGCATGGTGGGCGCGCGACAACCCCGATGGCGACACGATGATGGAGATCATGATGATGGGGATCATGGTGTGGCGCCGGTGACGATGGAGATCATGCCGGTGCTTTGGAGATGGAGATCAAAAGCACGAGTTGATGGCCATATCATGTCACTTATGATTTGCATGTGATGTTAATCCTTTTATGCATCTTATTTTGCTTAGGACGACGGTAGCATTATAAGATGATCCCTCACTAAAATTTCAAGATAAAATTGTGTTCCCCCCGAGTGTGCGCCGTTGCGAAGGTTCGTCGTTTCGAAGCACCACGTGATGATCGGGTGTGATAGACTCTACGTTCGCATACAACGGGTGCAAGCCAGTTTTGCACATGCAGAACACTCGGGTTAGACTTGACGAGCCTAGCATGTACAGACATGGCCTCGGAACACGGAAGACCGAAAGGTCGAGCATGAGTCATATAGTAGATATGATCAACATGAAGATGTTCACCATTAACACCACCTCATCTCACGTGATGATCGGACTTGGGTTGGTGGATTTGGATCATGTCACGCTCAGATGACCAGAGGGATGTCAATTTGAGTGGGAGTTATAAGTAATTGTTGGAAATATGCCCTAGAGGCAATAATAAAAGAGTTATTATTATATTTCCTTGTTCATGATAATCGTTTATTATCCATGCTATAATTGTATTGATTGGAAACTCAGATACACGTGTGGATGAATAGACAGACTTTGTGTCCCTAGTGAGCCTCTACAGGACTAGCTCGTTGATCAAAGATGACCGCAGTTTCCAGGTCATAGACATGAGTTGTCATTTGATAACGGGATCACATCATTAGGAGAATGATGTGATGGACGAGACCCAAACGTTAACATAGCTTTTGATCGTGTCAGTTATCGCTATAGTTTTCTGCATGTCAAGTATAAGTTCCTATGACCATGAGATCATGTAACTCACTGACACCGTAGGAGTGCTTTGTGTGTACCAAACGTCACAACGTAACTGGGTGACTATAAAGGTACTCTACAGGTATCTCCGAGGGTGTCTGTTGAGTTGACATGGATCGAGACTGGGATTTGTCACTCCGTATGACGGAGAGGTATCTCCGGGCCCACTCGGTAATACGTCATCTCAATGAGCTCAAAGTGACTAAGTAGTTGGTCACGGGATTATGTATTACAGTAACGAGTAAAGAGACTTGCCGGTAACGAGATTGAACTAGGTATAGAGATACCGACGATCGAATCTCGGGCAAGTAACATACCGACGAGACAAAAGGAACTGTATACGGGATTGCCTGAATCCTTGACATCGTGGTTCATCCGATGAGATCATCGAGAAACATGTGGGAACCAATATGGGTATCCAGATCCCGCTATTGGTTATTGACCTGGGAGTGTCTCGGTCATGTCTACATGGTTTCCGAACCCGCAGGGTCTACACACTTAAGGTTCGGTGACGCTAGGGTTGTTAGTGAGAATAGTGCATGGTTACCGAAGGTTGTTCGGAGTCCCGGATGAGATCCCGGACATGACGAGGGTCTCCGGAATGGTCCGGAGACGAAGATTGATATATAGGATGAAAGGTTTCGGAGTCCGGAAGTGTTCCGGGGAGCATCGGGAAATCGGCGGACGACCGAAAGGGGTTTCGGGGGTTCCGGAAGTGGTTTCGGGCCTAATGGGCCACAAGGGGGGACACAACAGCCCTCATAGGGCTGTGCGCCCCCCTGGGCCCACTCCTCATGCGCAAGGGGAGGTGGACCCTCCCAGGGCAGCCGCACCCCCCTGGCTTGGGGGGCAAGGCGCCTAGGGGGGGAAACCCTAGGGCCTGGCCCTTGGCCGCCGCCCCCCCCTGCCCTGGCCGCCGGCCCCCCTAGGGGAAACCCTAGGGCGCCCCCCTCTCCTCCTTCCCCCTATATATAGAGAGGTAGAGGGAGGGCAGCCAACACAAGTTCGTGCCTCGGTGCTGCCCTCCCTCTCCCATAACATCTTCCTCTCCCGCGGTGCTTAGGCGAAGCCCTGCTGGAATCCTCCATCACCACCACCACCACGCCGTCGTGCTGCCGGTTCTCCATCAACCTCTCCTCCACCCCTTGCTGGATCAAGAAGGAGGAGACGTCCCCGAGCCGTACGTGTGAAGAACGCGGAGGCACCGTTGCTTCGGTGCTAGGATCTTCGGCGATCTGAATCGCGGCAAGTACGACTCCATCATCCGCGTTCATAACGCTTCCGCTTAGCGATCTACAAGGGTATGTGGATCCTACTCTCCCCTCGTAGTTGCATCTACTAGATTGATCTTGGTGAACGTAGAGAAAAATTTTTGTTTTCCATGCAACGTTCCCCAACAGTGGTATCAGAGCCAGGTTCTTGCGTAGATGCTTTCTCGAGTAGAACACAAAAGGGTTTGTGGCGTTGATGTTTAAATTGCTGCTCTCCTTAGTCTTTCTTGATTCAGCGGTATTATAGGATGAAGCGGCCCGGACCAACTTTACATGTCCACGTACATGAGACCGGTTCCATCGACAGACATGTGACTTTTGTTGCATAAGATGGCTGGCGGGTGTCTGTCTCTCCTATCTTAGTTGAATCGGAATAGAACAAGGCGGTCCTTGTAGAAGGTTAAATAGCAACTTGAATATCACCGTTGTGGTTTTGCGTAGGTAAGAAGCGTTCTTGCTAGATACCCATAGCAGCCACGTAAAACATGCAACAACAAATTAGAGGACGTCTAACTTGTTTTTGCAGGGTATGCATGTGATATGATATGGCCAATGACATGATGAATTATATTTGATGTATGAGATGATCATGTTGTAATAGTTAATATCGACTTGCATGTCGATGCATACGGCAACCGGCAGGAGCCATAGGGTTGTCTTTAATTTTTGTATGACCTGCGTGTCAATCTTCAAGCGCTTTGTAATGCTTTACTTTATCGCTAAACGGTAGCAATAGTAGTAAGAGCATGGTGGGCGCCGACAACCCCGATGGCGACACGATGATGGAGATCATGATGATGGAGATCATGGTGTGGCGCCGGTGACGATGGAGATCATGCCGGTGCTTTGGAGATGGAGATCAAAAGCATGAGTTGATGGCCATATCATGTCACTTATGATTTGCATGTGATGTTAATCCTTTTATGCATCTTATTTTGCTTAGGACGACGGTAGCATTATAAGATGATCCTTCACTAAAATTTCAAGATAAAATTGTGTTCCCCCCGAGTGTGCGCCGTTGCGAAGGTTCGTCGTTTCGAAGCACCACGTGATGATCGGGTGTGATAGACTCTACGTTCGCATACAACGGGTGCAAGCCAGTTTTGCACATGCAGAACACTCGGGTTAGACTTGACGAGCCTAGCATGTACAGACATGGCCTCGGAACACGGTAGACCGAAAGGTCGAGCATGAGTCATATAGTAGATATGATCAACATGAAGATGTTCACCATTGACACCACCTCATCTCACGTGATGATCGGACTTGGGTTGGTGGATTTGGATCATGTCACGCTCGGATGACCAGAGGGATGTCAATTTGAGTGGGAGTTATAAGTAATTTGATTAGTTAAACTCACTTATCATGAACAATAGTCTAAGTTGCCTTTGCAAATTATGTTGTAGATCAATAGCTTGCGTTGTAGCTCCCTGTTTAATACGATCCTAGAGAAAGACTAAGTTGAAAGATAATGTAAGCAAGGATGCGGACTGGGTCCGTAGTCCGAGGAGTGTCCTCACTGCTGCACAGAAAGCTTACGTCTTTGATGCACCGCTCGATGTGCAAACCCCTACAACGTTGTCTGTGGATGTTGTGAACACCTGACAGAAACGTCCTGATGACTACTTGATAGTTTAGTGCACCATACTTCACGGCTTAGAATCGGGATTCCAATGACGCTTTGAACGCCATAGAACATATGAGATGTTCTAAGAGCTGAAATTGGGATTTCAGGCTCATGCCCGTGCTGAGAGGTATGAGACCTCTGACAAGTTCTTTTGCCAAAAAGATGGAGGAGAATGGCTCAACTAGTGAGCATGTGCTCAGAATGTCTGGGTGCTGAAATCACTTGAACCAAGTGGGAGTTAATCTTCCAGGTGAGATAGTGGTTGACAGAATTCTCTAGACACTATCACCAAGCTACTAGAACTTCGTGATGAACTATGACATGCAAAGGATGGAGTTGATCCCGGTGCTGTCAGCGGTTCTTAGTACCGCAAAAGTAGAGATCAAGAAGGAGCATCAAGTGTTGATGGTTTAACAAGACCACTGGTTTCAAAAGGGTAAGGGCTAGAAGGGAAACTTCATGAATGGCAAACCTGTTGTCGCTCTGATGAAGGAACCCATGGTTAAACCCAAACCTCGAGACTAAGTGCTTCTATTGTAAGGGGAACGGTCACATGGTAGCGGAACCACCCCAAATACATGGTAGATATGATAGCTGACAACTTCAACAAAGTGTATTTGATATACGTGTTATTAATGTGTACCTTAGTAGTACTCCTTGTAGCACCTGGGTATTGGATACCGGTTCAGTTGCTATCATTAGTGACTTGAAGCAAAAGCTACGGACTGAACGGAGACTAGCTAAGGGCGAGGTGACGATGTGTGTTGGAAGTGTTTCCAAAGATGATAAGATCACCATCGCACGCTGCTTCTATTTTCGAGATTAGTGTTGAACCTAGATAAATGTTATCAGGTGTCTACGTTGAGCATGAAAATGATTAGATCATGTTCATCGCAATACGGTTATTCATTTAAGTTAGAGAATAATGGTTATTCTGTTTACATGAATAATACCTTTATGGTCATGCACCCAATGGTTCGTTGAATCTCGATCATGGTAATACACATAATGATAATATTAATGCCAAAAAGATGTAGAGTTAATAATGATAGTACCACTTTCTTGTGGCACTGCCGCTTAGGTCATTTTGGCATAAAATGCATGAAGAAACTCCATGCTGATGGACGTTTGGAGTCACTTGATTTTGAATTGCTTGACACATGCGAGCCATGCCTCATGGGCAGGATGACTGAGATCTCATTTTCAGGTACAATGAAACGGGTAAGTGACTTATTGGAAATCATACATGCTGATGTATGTGATCCAATGAGAATTAAGGCGTGTGGTGGATATCGTTATTTTCTCATCTTCACTGACGATTTGAGTAGATATGGTATATTTACTTAATGAAGCAAAAGTCTGAAACGTTTGAAAGGTTCAAAAAATTTCAGAGTGAAGATTAAGAATCATCATAACAAGAAGATCATGTTCCTACGATCTGATCAAGGGGATATTATCTTAATTATGAGTTTGGCAATCACTTAAGACATTGTGGAATTGTTTCGCAGTTGAAGTCCCCTGGAACACCACAGCGTAATGGTGTGTCCGGACATCGTAATCGAACCTTATGAGATATGGTGCGATCTATGGTGTGTCTTACCGATCTACCGCTATTATTTTGAGGTTATGCATTAGAGATAGCTGCATTCACTTTATATAGGGCACCATCTAAGTCCGTTGAGAGGACGTCGTATGGTTTAGCAAGAAACCAAAGTTGTCGTTTTCTTAAATGTTTGGGGCTGCGATGCTTATGGCTTCAGCCAGGAAAAGCTCGAACCCAAAGCGGACAAATACATCTTCATGGAATACCCACTGGTAACGGTTGGGTATACCTTCTATCTCAGATCCAAGGACAAAAATGTTTGTCGCTAAGAACGGGTCCTTTCTCGAGAAGGAGTTTCTCTCGAAAGAATTGAGTGGGAGGAAGATAGAACTTGATGAGGTTGTCGAACCCTCACTTCAACCAGAGAGTAGTGCAACACAGAAAGATGTTTCTGTGGAATCTACGACAGTTGAAGAGGAAACTAATGATAGTGATCATGAAGCTCCAGATCAAGTTGCTATCGAACCTCGTAGGTTGACAAGGATATGTACTACTCCTGAGTGGTACGTTGATCCTGTCTTAGAGGTCATGTTGTTGGACAACGATGAACCTACGAACTATGGAGAAGCGATGGTGGGCCCATATTCCGACAAATGGTTAGAAGCCGATAAATCCGAGATAGGATCCATGTATCAAAACAAAGTATGGACTTTGGTGGACTTGCCATGTGATCGGCAAGCCATTGAGACAAATGGATCTTTAAAACTAAGACGGATGTGGACGGTAATGTCACCGTCTATGAAGCTCGACTTGTGGCGAAGAGTTTTCCACAAGTTCAAGGAGTTGACTACGATGAGATTTTCTCACCCGTAGCGATGCTTAAGTCCGTCGGAATCATGTTAGCATTAGCTGCATTTATGAAATCTGGCAGATGGATGACAAAACAAGTTTCCTTACCAGTTTTCGTAAGGAAAGGTTGTATGTGATACAATCAGAAAGGTTTTGTCGATCCTAAGGATGCTAAAAGATATGCTAGCTCCAACGATCCTTCCATGGACTAGAGCAAGCATCTCGGAGTCGGAATATACACTTTGATGGAGTGATCAAAGTTTTTGGGTATACAAAGTTTGGTGGAAACTTGTATTTGCAATAAAGTGAGTGGGAGCAATACAACATTTCTGATAAGTATATGTGAATGACATATTGTTGATCCGAAATGATGTAGAATTTTCTGGAAAGCATAAAGGGTTGTTTGAAATGAGTTTTTCAAAGGAAGACCTGGATAAAGCTGCTTACATATTGGGCATCAAGATCTATACAGATAGATCAAGACACCTGATGATACTTTCAAAAGATCACACACCTTGGCATGATTTTGAAGAAGTTCAAAATAGATCAGTCAAAGAAGGAGTTCTTACCTGAGTTGTAAGGTGTGGAGTTGAGTAAGACTCAAAAATTGACCACGGCAGAAGGAAGAGGAAGGACGAAGGTCGTCCCCTATGCTTTTGTCATAGGCTCTGTACGATATGCCATGCTAAGTACCGCACCTGATGTGTGCCTTACCACATGTCTGGCAAGAGGGTACAAAGGTGATCCAGGAGTGGATTACTAGATAGTGGTCAAAATTATCCTTAGAGGAGTAAGGAAATGTTTCTCGGTTATGGAGGTGATAAAGAGTTCGACGTAAAGAGTTACGTCGATGCAAGCTTAACACCTATTCGGATAACTCTAAGTGGAGATACCGGATACGTATAATGGAGCAACAGTTTGGAATAGCTCCAAGTGGAACGTGATAGCAGCATCTACGATATGACATAAGTTTTTGCGAAGAACATAGGGATCTGAATGTTACAGACCCGTTGACTACAACCTCTCTCACAAGCATAACATGATCAAACACAGAACTCATTGAGTGTTAATCACATATTGATGTGAACTAGATTACTGACTCTAGTAAACTCTTTGGATGTTGGTCACATGGCGATGTGACCTGTGAGTGTTAATCACATGGCGATGTGAACTAGATTATTGACTCTAGTGCAAGTGGGAGACTGTTGGAAATATGCCCTAGAGGCAATAATAAATTGGTTATTATTATATTTCCTTATTCACGATAATCGTTTATTATCCATGCTAGAATTGTATTGATAGGAAACTCAGATACATGTGTGGATACATAGACAAACACCATGTCCCTAGTAAGCCTCTAGATGACTAGCTCGTTGATCAATAGGTGGTTACGGTTTCCTGACCATGGACATTGGATGTCGTTGATAACGGGATCACATCATTAGGAGAATGATGTGATGGACAAGACCCAATCCTAAGCCTAGCACAGATCGTGTAGTTCGTATGCTAAAGCTTTTCTATATGTCAAGTATCTTTTCCTTAGACCATGAGATTGTGCAACTCACGGATACCGTAGGAATGCTTTGGGTGTACCAAACGTCACAACGTAACTGGGTGGCTATAAAGGTGCGCTACAAGTATCTCCGAAAGTGTCTGTTGAGTTGGCACGAATCGAGACTGGGATTTGTCACTCCGTGTGACGGAGAGGTATCTCTGGGCCCACTCGGTAGGACATCATCATAATGTGCACAATATGTGATCAAGGAGTTGATCACGGGATGATGCGTTACGGAACGAGTAAAGAGACTTGCCGGTAACGAGATTGAGCGGGGTATCGGCATACCGACGATCGAATCTCGGGCAAGTGCTATACCGATAGACAAAGGGAATCGTATACGGGATTGATTGAATCCTTGACATCGTGGTTCATCCGATGAGATCATCGTGGAACATGTGGGAGCCAACATGGGTATCCAGATCCCGCTGTTGGTTATTGACCGGAGAGTTGTCTCGGTCATGTCTACATGGTTCCCGAACCCGTAGGGTCTACACACTTAAGGTTCGATGACGCTAGGGTTATAGGGAAAGTATGTACGCGGTTACCGAATGTTGTTCGGAGTCCCGGATGAGATCCCGGACGTCACGAGGAGTTCCGGAATGGTCCGGAGGTAAAGATTCATATATGGGAAGTCCTGTTTTGGTCACCGGAAAAGTTTCGGGCGATATCGGTAATGTACCGGGACCACCGGGAGGGTCCCGGGGGTCCACCAGGTGGGGCCACCAACCCCAGGTGGCTGCATGGGCTAAGTGTGGGAGGGGACCAGCCCCAAGGGGGCTGGTGCGCCCCCCCACCAAGTCCCAGGGCGCCCCAAGAGGGGAAGGGGGGCAAACCCTAATGCAGTTGGGCCCTAAGGCCCAATAGTGGTGCGCCTCCCCCTCTCTCCCCCTTTGGCCGCCCCCCCTAGATGGATCTAGGGCTGGCCGCACCCTAGGGGAGGGAAACCCTAAAGGGGGGCGCAGCCCTCCCTTTCCCCTATATATATGAGGGGTTTTGGGGCTGCTAGAGACACGAGAACATCTCCCTCTTGGTGCAGCCCTACCCCTCTCCCTCCTCGTCTCTTGCAGCGCTTGGCGAAGCCCTGCTGGAGTCCCGCGCTCCTCCACCACCACCACGCCGTCGTGCTGCTGTTGGTTGGAGGTTTCCCAACCTCTCCCTCTCTCCTTGCTGGATCAAGGCGTGGGAGACGTCACCGGGCTGTACGTGTGAAGAACGCGGAGGCACCGTCCGTTCGGTGCTAGGATCTTCGGCGATCTGAATCGCGGCGAGTACGACTCCATCAACCGCGTTCTAGTAACGCTTCCGCTTAGCGATCTACAAGGGTATGTGGATCCAACTCTCCTCTCGTAGATGTGCATCTCCTAGATTGATCTTGGTGAGCGTAGGAAAATTTTTGTTTCCCATGCTACGTTCCCCAACACTTCCCACTCTATCATAGTACTCGACCTCCTCGATCACTTCCACTTCATCACCACCATCATTTGCTTCATCCGCCTCCGCCTCGACCTCCACAGGAGGCATATCGAAATCATCAAGGGGGGCACTCAAATCCACTACATTCTCCTCCAAAATTTTGGTATATGTTGAGTGCATGTTTTGGCTACAAAATTCAACATGCAACACGTAAACAAGTACTTCAAAGTCAAACCAAAGATCACCGGAGCGTTTCAAGCAAAAGAAAAAAATTACAACATGGTAGGTATGACCAGTCGAGTGGACGTAATCGGAGACAAGGTGGCCGGCTGGAGGCGGGGGAGGAGCCCGACCTCTTGCCGCGGCCAACTTCTTCCTCGAGGGCTTCGCCCGTGCACCGGCCGGGCCGGTGGAGGCGGTCTTCTTCCTTGCATCGACAGCTGCGATGGGAGGAACCAGAGTGGGGGCGGAAGGAGGTGGTGTCGTACCAAGCACCCGCTCCTTGAACGAGGTGATTCCCCTGCCTCTTTCGCTTTGCGCCGGGGCGGAAGGTGTTGGCGCGGCGCTGACATGCACGGCCGAGGGAGGCGCGGGAGGACGGAGCGGCATAGTTGGTGGCGGCGGAGCATGAAATGTGGTGCCGGGTGGTTGCGGGTACCCCATAAGGGCGTTGGCGGCGCGGTAAGGCCGGGTCGCGAGGGGACAGTGAGATCGGAGGCGGCGGCGGCGAGTGAGGCAAGAACGGAAGGGCATGGGAGTTTCTTTCGCTCCAAGGATAAGAGAACCGGCAAAAGGAGGAACCCGTAGATATGGAGGATCGGCATGGACTTTGCAAGATCCCGCAAAAAAATAGCGGGCGGCCATTTTTTTAACACGGTACAATTGAAGTCGCTCATATATACGACATACACTCACCCCTATGAACGCACGCGCGCACATCCTATTCCTATGAGCACCTCCGAAATATTAAGAGGGCATAGCATCTTGAGATTTTATGAAGTCAACATAGGCCTCGCATTCGACTGAAACGTTTCCTCCCACTGAATGAACATCGTCGGAAGCCTGAAATAAATCCAAAAATAACGCAAGCATCAATGTCAAATTTAAGACTTAAACTCTGGTGAGTTGGGGATACCACTCTCCTACTAACCATCCAACCATAGATTGGTTTGCGCGGACGGCTGATCTTACAGGATCTGTTCCGGATGGATAAAAAACGTCCCCATCCGCTATATCGACGGTTAGTTTACCGGACGGCCTGCTTTACAGAATATGCTAGAGATGCTCTTAATGGAATAATTCAAAATTTCTAGCCTCCGTATCTAAAGCATCATAACACTTTACGATAAAACTGAGAGTATTTCTCGAAAAACTTCGTATGCCTTGCACATTTGGGATCTAAGGCTTAGAATTTCGTCATCTTAGTTGGATGACATTTTCTGATGTCAAAGTTGGTACAGTTTTAGTCTACCAACAAGCAGTACAACTTGCACTTTTCACTAAGCTGTACTTCCTCCGTTTACATTTATTTAAGCTGTTTTGCATATTTTCCTGAAAAAAAACTGGTTTGCATATTTTAATATGGACTACGTATGACTGAAAATGAGTGAACGAATGCACTAAAACAAGTCTATATGCATCCAATTCAGAAAAAAAAAAATCTTATATTTATGAATCGGAGGGAGTACTATTTTGCATGTAATTCGTACTTTCCATCAATTGGAAGTTGTACTCTAGAAATGAGTCTGTACGTGAATATAAACTCTAAACCTGGAACTCTACAGTAGATTTGATAGTTCATGCTAAATTTGGAACACATACCTACCCTCATAAATGTCTGCTCTGTCGGCATGGGCACAGCATTGCAACAGCAGCCATGATTGTGGTCGGCTGACTCTTTTTTTTTTCTACTCCTCCCTTTGAAATATAAGTCTTTCTAGAGATTTCTACAAGTGATTATATACGAAGCAAAATTAGTGAATCTATAGTTTAAAATATGTCTACATCCATTCGTATGTTGTAGTTCATTTGAAATGTTTTAAAATACTTATATTTAGGACCGGAGGGAGTACTTTTCATCAATTGGAAGTTGTACACTAGAAAACAGTCTATACGTAAATATAACAGACTGTAAACCTAGAACTATAGTACTCCCTCTGTAAAGAAATATAAGAGCGTTTAAATCACTACTTTAGTGATCTAAATGCTTTTATAAAAGTTTACAGATGGGGTACAGTAGATTTGCTAGTCCATGCTAAATTTGGGACATATACCCACCCTCATAAATTTCTGCTATCGGCATGGGCACAGCATTGCACCGGCGGTCCTCTGTAATGAAAAATCGTTATGATTGTGCCTGTCCCACTCTTTTTCTATTGGTTTTTTTGTACCCTTGTAGAGCGCTCTCCCGGCTTATATACGTGGCGCTGCCTCCCGCAGCAAACATACGCATGCATTCCCTGCCCTTCGTCTTGCTCAGCTCACGCTCGCTCACCGTGACACGCGCTCAGGGATGGCGGAGACCAACGGCAACGGCAACGGGGCCGCGAGCAGCGTGACCGCGTCACTGATGCTCCACGGGCGCGTGGCGATCGTGACGGGCGGCGCCGGCGGCATCGGGTCGGCGGTATCGAAGCACCTCGCGGCCCTCGGCGCGCGCGTGGCGGTGGCCTACGTCGGGGACCCGGCGCCGGCCAAGGAGGTCGTGTCCGGCATCAACGCCGCGCACGGCGACGGCCGCGCCATCGCGGTGGAGGCGGACGTGTCGGACGCCGCGCAGGTGCGGGCGCTGTTCGACGCGGCGGCGGCGGCGTTCGGCGGGGAGCTGCACATCCTCGTGACGACGGCGGCGGTGCTGGACTACTCGTACCCGGCGCTGGCGGAGACGAGCGAGGCGACGTACGACGCCGCCTTCACCGTCAACGCGCGGGGCACCTTCCTGTGCCTCCGGGAGGCGGCGAACCGGCTGGCGCGCGACGGGCGGGGGCGGATCGTGACCTTCTCGTCGTCGGGGGTCGGGTCGCTGCGGCCGGGCTACGCGGCGTACGCGGCCAGCAAGGCGGCGGTGGAGACGATGACGAGGATCCTGGCCAAGGAGCTGCGGGGCACCGGGATCACCGCCAACGCCGTGGCGCCGGGGTCGACGGCCACGCCCATGTTCTTCAACGGGAAGTCGGAGGAGGAGGCCGCGCGGTACATCGCCGAGGCGCCGCTGGGGCGGCTCGGCCTGCCGGAGGACATCGCGCCGCTCGTGGGGTTCCTCGCCAGCGACGCCGGCGGGTGGGTCAACGCCCAGGTGCTGCGCTGCAACGGCGGCACCATCTAGACTGCCTCCCTCCCTCGCTCATCCATGGCGAACTGAACTGGCGGCACTTATCTGGCTACGTTAGCGTGTTCTCTGCATGATTCAAGGAGTTTGTGTTCCGTTGTTTTTTTATACAGCTTACCACTCATGCGAAGTGGTAAGGAGTTTGTGTGTTCGAGTGACAGACATTTGTGTTCCTATGCATGGGTGTATGGGTGTGTGTGCTCCCTGTTTGGTCTGTACTCGGTAGTGATCTGAATGCTCTTATATTTCTTTATTATGGAGGTTGTATTTGTTTCTGCCACAATCCTTTCCATATTTGTCTCCTGGGTTTACATTTGTCTCCTTTCCATATTCGCCTAGAACTCATCTAGACGAGACATAATTTGGTCTCATTCACCTAAAAAACAAAAACAGATGTAAAAGAGTATCAACCCACGTCAGCACACACGCATCGTATAGCATCACATCTAATGGCTATAAAGGTGAATGAGGCATAACTAGAACTCATGTAGATGAGTTCTAGCAAAACCGTTTTTTTTAGATGAAGTCTCCTGGATTTACATATTCATTGCCTTTGGGGGCACGAGAATATTGATGTCCAAAGGCACTTTGCTAGAAAATCAAACAAAAATCAGTCAGGCCCAAGTAAATGACTTCAGACCCATTTGAGCTCATTTAGTTGCAGATGATCAAGCTTGGTCCTGGTCGACATTAGCCAATTAAATGCCCATTGGCCACCGACACAATGCGCGCACGAATAGCGTTTTTTGTTTTCTTTTCTTTTGCCACTCTCATATCTTAAATAAATGCGATATCCACCATTCATTTCGGCTATCAGTTACAAACCGGGCAGTGATATTAAACACGCCGCTGCAAAATCAAGGAGCAGGTAATTAACTTGCAGCGTGTTTCAAACCCACTACATGCTGAGCTTTTAGCTTTCAACAAAGCAGTGCATGCTGCTATTCAAATGTGTTGTCAAAAAGTGATGTTTGAAACTGATTGCATGATGCTGAGGCAAGCTATTGTATATGACATGTCAACTCTAGACACTTTGTTTAAAGAGGTTAAATTTCTTATACATGTTGGCTTATGTGATGTATACATAGTGCATTGTAAGCGTGAATGTAACGTAGCAACTCACACTTTAGCTGTAATGTAGCAGTGAATGTGATGTAGCAACTCACACTTTAGCTGTAATGTAGCAGCTCACACTTTAGCAGCCTAGGGCGTTTATATGGAAGTTGCATGTTCTAATAATTGGCTAGGCCAATTTTCAAGGTTCGTAGCAAATAATGTAGCTGATATGTCCAGTATTTTGCTGTATTAATGGAATGCGTTGTGTTCCTTAAAAAAAGTTTCTATCAAGAGACAATCTACTCTTTTTTTTTTTTGAGAAAAGGCCATCATGACTAGCTTTATTATTAAATTAAGAAACACTTACATCGTTTGCAAGAACTACAATTAAGCAACTAGGGGGTTCATCACACCAAACACAAGAAATATTATTATGAAAACTAAAGCTAGCTAGCTCATGGGCCACATCGTTGGCATCTCTGGGACAATGTTTGAAATCAACGGTTCCAGTTTGAACTGACGTATCGTATCTACACAATCTGTATATATCGCTGCTGCCGAGTCCCACCATTGTATTTGACCTTTGCAAAAAATTATGACTTCAATGGAATCGGATTCTGCCTGCACCTTATTAGTTCCAATAGAATTTGCAAGATGTAGTTCCATCCCTCATGGCTAAAGCTTCCATTGTTGCTGCATTTAGATATATTATAACCGAGCACTCTTCCAGCCCTCTCACACCATCACCGTTTTCAACCGTCAGATCTACAAGTTTTGGACTTTTTTGACCGTTGGATGCACCTTCGACCCTACTGGGGAGTGGTAGACGCCCTGTGGGACGATGCTCCCGCAACAAAATCGGCGACCTGCTGCTATTTGGGCCAGTTGGGCCTATATCATCCAATTTCTCTCGGTCAATTCGTTGTGAAAAAACAACACAATCATGCGAGCAGCAAAAGGGGTGGGTTTGCGCTTCATCGGCCTGGATTTGCGCCTCGTCTGTGCGACTTCTGGCGAGAGGGTTCTCGGGGCGATGCCAGGGTGATGTAATGAGAGAAGCGACCGTCCGCTATAGATTGAAGTCCAGCCATTACAGGACTTTAATGACGCGCGATCTGCGCCACTCACCCCACGGCGGATAATTATAGATCAGTTACGATGTTGAATTTTTTTTGCGGGTAAGTTACCATGTTGATTTCGCGTCCATAACTCTATATAGTCTCCTCCGTCCGGCTGTACCACTACCATCCCCACCCCTTTTGTTGTTTCGTCTTCTCCACTTTCCCTTCTACCCGATCATTCTCCAACAAATTTGGAATTCATATTGTATTGACGCTGGTTTTCTACTCCCAAGTCTCAACTGAATGCAAAGTGCTCTTAGTACAAAATATAGATTGCTGAGCTTTTTTTTGCGGGTGAGATTGATGAGCTATGGAGAGGCGACAACCATGGCGGGCGCGCGGCCACAACGGCAGCTGTGGTGGCGACTTGCCCAATGGAGCTGGGGAGAGTTGACGAGATGTGGGCCTGAGCCGGCGGCGACGGCGGTGGCTCACGCATAAAGAGCTCCTTCACCACCCATGTCGCCTTCTCGCTGCAGGTCCGACCTGTCTTCTAACCTGGATATTGTGCAGATTCATCCATGTCGAACCCTGATTTCGCCAACTCTATAATTGATAGGATGAGATGTCTTGTCTAGAATTAATGTATCTGTTTCAGATTCTAGAGTATGCAAGGGAGTAGGAGATTAGCACAACATGAAGAATTAAGTACCTCTTTGTTTTATAATTATCTATGAAGAGTGTATGAACGATAGGGCATGACAAATGCTTGATACTTGTTCTCTGGTTGTTCCAAATTTTTGTGGGATTTATAGTGGATATAGGGGTTGTTTCACATCTGAAAATTCATCCCCTGTAACTTCCAGGTTACACCTTCCCCTCTTCTGCTTTCAAATTAGCTCTTCGGGTTAGCGCACGTTGATGTTATTTAGACCTGCTAGCTACAATGGATCATTTGAGGGGTGCCGGAACTACTTTTACTTTTTCAATGCATTTCTTTTCTTTTCATGCTATTTACTGGATACTAATGACGCCATCATTCAGTCTACGTGAGGAAATTCTTAGTGTGCCAGTGAACATGAAGCAGCTGTGCCTTCACGTGCTGCTTTCGAGTGTTATCAATAGTCCACCAAAATAGCTTCCAAGCTAATTCAGGTACACATGCAAATTCCATGTAATGTGAGAGGAGGGAGAAAATATAGGTTGGGTTGACTTTTGTATACTGTAATAGAACATGCAATATGTAGTTCATATATTGAAGAATAATAAAAACTATTGTTGCCACCACCGCTCGGGGTCGCCACCGCCCACTGCCGCCACCACCGCCCGGGGTCTCCGCCGCCATCGCGGGGGAGCTAGGGTTCGTTAACGAACAGAGGAAGAGGGAAGGAAGAGAGTGGAGACAGAGCATGGACTGGTCCGGTTCGAGCCGGACCACACCTATCGAGCGAGCGGGCAGGTGCCGATTCGCCAGCATAACAAGTTGACATGCGGGTCTGGGCGGTCAGTTCCAGTGTCAATAGGTAGAAATACGAAGTTTAGCTTGATTTGCAACGGCTCGCCCCAAACTTGGTACTGACACGTAAAAATTATCAAACTTGTTACCAATCCGCCACCGCCGCCCCAAATGCACAAATAACATTCCTAATTTGAAATAAGCCTGTTGATGTTGTAATTGTCAATTATTCATATTTCACACCATTTTCCATCTCTAGAGTAAGCACACTCCTACAATTCTCTGGCTTCAACATGTTGTATAACTCAGACTTGCATTTGACATATTGCATAATAGTTGGAAATCGGTGCGAAACAAGCTTAAGAGTCATGATAAGGTAAAACATGCCTTATCGGTGTCTATCGGTTATACTACCTTAACCATTTCATGGGAAAAACATAAAAGTGTGTGGCATTGCCGTCGTACAAGACAAGGTAGTCCTAAGAAAGGAAAATATATGCTACACACAAGCATAATAAATAGTTCTAAAAATGAATACAGCAACCAAACAAAAAGTTGGTTGATCGAACTTTTACATCTTATCAATTATTTGAGATATATGAATTGTGTGTTGCAGTATCCGGGGTTTACTCTTGCTCATTATATTGTCAAAACGGATGGGTGCGGCAACATGCTCCTCTGCTCTTTTCCTCCATTTTTTGTTACCTCTCTAGAGTTTAAGCAATTAAAGAAAAACCAATTGCTTGCTGGAGTCAGCGAATTATATAGCACAATATACTATATAGTCCATGAGCGTCTTAAATTTATGTTGCTATTATCACCATCCGGGGTTTACTCTTGCTCATTATTTAGAGATTTTGCTCCAGATCATGTAGTCAATTTTCATGTATATATAGGTACACATGAAATGCAGAACATAGGAGAGAATACCATATTTGCTTCATTAAGCAATAGCTCACAGTGTGTGTAATGCAGACATAGTGCATGCTGTTTTTTAGGTCAGACATCCCATCTCCAAGTTATGCAGTATGGTGTTGCTTGTTCTGATATCTCTGTATATATTATTATTTTAGTTGTATACCAGCTCTGGTTTTATGAGATTGTGAAGCATCACAATTTCCTTCAAGTATTATGGTTGCGTGCATTCTGTCCTCCAAGGTTGTAATCGGTAACAAAACATAGGTGTTAGGATGGCAAGATTTTGGAAATCCAAATATTTGATATTTCTGTTGAGATTTCAGTTCCTATTGTTGAAGCTTGCTCTTGTGAGTTTTTTTCTTTGCAGGTTGTTTAACAATAACCATTCGACCGAACATTTCATAGTACAATTAGACGGGCGCAGCAACGCGCGCCAACGATGATCTAGTTTGGGTAATAGACGCACTTGCCTGCAATGAAATATCCATTCACATCTCTAATGATAGCAGCCGTCGCTCCTGTGCCCAAATCAACATAAAACATGCGTCAACATTTAGCTTCACATAGCAAAGATTCAATTTGGACCATTTAGGGGTACTACTTTTGATGTTTTGTCAGTTTAGATTTGCATTATTTGCGGCTATTGCCAAAACTGAATCTGGCCAACGGCCAAACAGGGTACCAGCAGCCTACCGCAACTATTCTGTAGCTTGAACCTCCACTGATTTTGTGCCATGCATCAAGGCAGAGGGAGATCTGAAAATATGTTCAAGGACAGCTGACTCCGAAAGATCAATAACAAGAGCTTCTTGAATTAGGTTCACAAGTCCTAGTTTCAGTCAACACCAACTCCATGAGTTGTGGTTTTGTGATATTTTTACTCAAAAACAAACTGAACTGAACATACAAAGGGTTTGACATGGGAGCATCGATAAGCTAGCATGACTTACATAATGGTAAGACATGCAGGCTTATTTACAAGAACAGACAATAATTTTGATGGGAGGGTTCTTTCCAAGTTCTAACAATCTTCAACAGCACAACTAGACATTATAGGTAACACAATTGTCCGTGGTACATCAGAATGACAGTGTAAACGACCTTCCAAAACATACCCAGGGGGACTGCCCATAAACATGTATAAATAAAACAAACCAAGAAAAACCATACACATATGGACAATCACAAAACAAGCTAGGGCATATTAGGACCTTGCAAGCCGCACAGCACTCGGTCCATGTACAAACGAAAGAATGACCTATAAAATTCGCAAAACCAACCAACCAAAGCCACAGGTAGCCGTTCGCACAAAGATGACCAGCAATGGATCGTGCCAATCAATCAATCATGATGAGAGGGATAAAAAAAGCACATATGATTGATTGATTGATTGATCTCATTCTGTGGGAGAACCGGAAGCAGACGCTTATTCAAAAGAGGTCGGCTTTCCGCTTCTGAAGCTCTTGCTTCCACCCTGGCTGCAGGTAGAACGCGTCCTTGGTGATGCCGAAGATGGTCTGGAACTCGCTCTCCGATAAGTACGCCTGGAGAAGCAACAGCCAAAGACATCAGCAATTCAGCTGCAACCTAAACAAGTTTAACCCTAGTCTAAGAAACAAGAAACAACACTAAACCAGCAAACCTAAAAAGTGCTTCAGAAGAATAACCTAGTACATGTGGACTCTGGATATGAAGTGTTCTCGAGAACAAACCTCTCTGCGTTTGTAGTCTATCCCGCGGATAGGATCAGTAGATTTAGATATCAAGCGGTCGTAGCTAAATGTTGCTTCACCAACATGCTCAGTTGTTTGTTCCTCTGGCACCTTCAGCGCCTCGGGCTCTGCTACATCTACCTCGGATGGCACCTCACCCACTGCAGCATCTTTCTCTGACTGAAATTCAGAGGATTCCCCAGCTTCAGAGCGAGGAGATGCCTCCGATGGAGATATTACGGCGACCTCCGGGTCTGCAATGATTAAAGATATCAAGCTTTGAAAAACACAAATACCAGCAAGTCCATAAGGGCTCACTTCATTTAACCTACCGACTATTCAGGTGAACATCATGCAGTTACTCCACAGTATACGAGCAAATTAAATATACAGCGCAGTAGACATGCATTCACTATTCCAAAGTTATTTGCAGAGAGATGAGCACAATTGTTTCGAAGTCTTGGTGTAACAATTTCACAGAAAAGCACAAATCGGACAATTCCACAAGTCATTATTATTCTCTAAGAAGATGAAATTTAAAAGGGGGCTACGGCTGTACCAGTCTTTTCTGATGTTGTGCTCATCTTGCTAGCTCTGAGATTGTCAGATGATCCAGACTGCTCAGCAGTCAGCACAGAGGATAGTGCAGCAACTGCAGCTGCTCTTTGTGACCCTTGACCTGAACGTGACGGAGGTGGAGTTTTTGGTTTTGAGGATGGATTAAACGCATTGGACAAGGCAGCCAGGGCAGAGGCACGTTGAGTGGGTCCATCACCCGAGCTTGGAGGCCTACTATCATTAGCCTGAAAGGGATTGCCTAATTAGTTAATCACTCATGATATTTTGGTAGAGAAAATATTGAGCATTTACCTGCTTCTGCTGCGGAGATGGATTGAATGCAGATGAGGACAAGGCAGCCAGTGCAGCAGCACGTTGAGTGGGTCCATCACCCGAGCTTGGAGGCCTATTATCATTAACCTGAAAGGGATTGCCTAGTTAGTTAATCACTCATAATATTTTGGTAGAGAAAATACTGAGCATTTACCTGCTTCTGATGCGAAGATGGATTGAATGCAGATGATAGAGCTGCTAATGCAGATGCCCTTTGAGTGGGTCCACCATTACCAGAGCTCCTAGATGCACCCTGTAGAGTAATTATGGCATCAATATCATACTACTATTATATTCTCTATATTTTGCATCTCCAATAAATTCATGAAATTTGTATCATGTACTACAGCATGATCAATTGTCTAAATATTGGGTTTATGAAGTTCATTCTGTAAAAGCAATTCAGCTATACTATACTCCCTCCGTCCGAAAATACTTGTCATCAAAATGGACAAAAAGGGATGTATCTAGAACTAAAAAACATCTAGATACATCCCCTTTTATTCATTTTGATGATAAGTATTTCCAGACGGAGTGAGTACTTCTTATACATCCGAGCAGTGCTGCGAGTGTTACCCAAATTACCTCTGAGCGTAATCCAAAAAGAAGTGACAGTTTCTTTTGGAACGAATTCCCATGAATCTACACAAAACAAGAAACCTGTTAATAGCCCATAACAAGCGCCAACAGAATAAACACGAATACCATAAGCAGGTATAAGTGAACAAGGAGAGCTATAACGAATACTGCCTTCAGAAGTAAATGAAACCACAACTGTTCAGTAGGTTTTCACTTTAATTCACTTAAGTAGATCATACCATCACTAAAGTTAATAATAGACAACAGCACACAAAGATATAGCAGTATAAGATATCCGACAGCATACCACAGATCTTGTGTTATCCCAAGAGAAGTATGTCTTGAAGAAGCATGGCTCATTCCCTTCAGAGACTTTGTAAAGTGGTACATACGGGGAAAGATCTTCAATCGACATCGCATGCTCTATGTATTTCTGTGGTAAAGAGGTACAAGAAGCATCAAGTGTTGCATAATTGTAAAATGACAGCAAACTCTAATAACAAGGTCAAAGCTTCAGGTCACCTGGCCAATTTCGAAAGCCTTTTGTTTCTCTTTTGGTTCCACGCACTGACCAATCCAAATAAAGACCTCTCCATGTGTGTCAAGAATCATCAAATCTTCAGTCAACAAATCATCTTGGCAAAAATTGAAGATCTCGGTAACCTGCCGAAGCTCATTGAGATCACATACCCTGAATTGCCATAAGCAAGTCTAACTTAAAAGAATCAAGGGCAAGAGGAATACCTCCAGCCTCCCTGATCAATGGTAAATTGATGACCATGTTACCATGAATCAAACCAAAGCAAAAAATATATAATTAGGACAAGTACATGTACCATATAGATACTGACATAATGAGAGCAAAGAAGTCAAAGTGAGAAATCTACAATGACTAACCTTTCCTAATTGAGAAGGCATACAAATGAGGCTCTCTGACGATAGCATCCTGCATGATGGGTTTGCTTGTATAGCTCTGTTTTCCATCAAGAGCAAACCAGAAAGCAGAACTCTCTGTTCCCTCCTTGCAATGTTTCACTGTCACACCAGGCTGCAATATTGGATACAGAAATCTTAGCAAGGGGTAGTTGGGAATGGCAGTGATTCATGAAGTTTCGAAATAAATGCTTCATAAAAAAATAGTTATGGAACAACTTTGCAGCAATCCATAACCACGTTCATGTAATTCGATGTGATACTTTTAAAACTATGATGTATCACGATTACTAAAACAGAAGAACTCCTTAGGTAACCGTGACACTATGACCATCCACCAAGCTACAGTGAATAGACATTTCTACTGCATTAGATACATGTAACAGAAAAGGTTGTGCCGGCCAGTAAAGAGGAATAAAAAATTAGATACATGCTGCTGCAGATTGGCTGTATTTGATATGTGCCACTGAAAAACTCCTTCGTGATGTGCCATTAAAGTGGCTGATTTCAGATATATGACATTATGAACAGGACGCCAGAGCTTGGGGATGGGTTGTGTTTAGGGAACACGTGGAAAGAGAATGGCTGTATTTTTATGTACAAGAACGTTGGGGTGGGACGCTGATACTAAAACTAGGGTACAGTGAAGTCTGCAACGGCTCTACACAGGTTGGTACAGTGAAGTCTGCAACGGTTCTACACAGGTCGGTGCAAGGATGGCAAAGATGGCACAAAAAAAAGGAGAAACGGGAACTCGATAGTATTGGCGCAAGGATATGTGGTGGAAGCAGCTCAGTTACGACAATGGTGGCATCAACAGAGAGGGACACAATGAATGAAGATTGTATCCAAAGTTCCAGAAGCAACCTTACTGCAAATTCCATGGTTCAGCGTTGCAACAGCGGCATCCTCAATGATGCAAGATTGTACATCTTGAGATTGCCTCAAATAGCCTGGCAGGCAACTGAGTCTGTCCACGGAGAACACTATGGAATGGTGTGAAAGAAGTCAGGACTGGTGTGAGGTTGACAAAGGAAACAGGGGCAGTTCCATCCATACTGACGTATTTTTAAAGTCAGGCCATTTGAGATTCAACAGGTAAAACAGACAATCTGCAATGGCATATCTCGAAGAGGGGTCCTTTTAGTAGCACATCTCTAATATGAACACACGGTGGCATGTATCTAAATTTTCCATCCAAAGAGATTAGATTGAATTTTTCCCTGGTAAATTTTGGCAAAAGCCACAATCAGTACAAGTACTGAACTGCAATCAATAGTAGTGCTGAACTGCGTCGGTACACAGAGAAACTATATTATATACCTAACTGGACCGGCACTTTTTGCTAATTGTGCAATAGCATTATTTCAGTTGACACTGACATTATGATCCATGTTACCACAAGCCACCAGAATGATGAGCTTCAATCTTCATATGCCACCTTTATAAGGTTCCCATTTCCATTCAAAATCAGCATATAAGCTTGAATTTTTCATGAGTTAAACTATTAGTGTCACCATTAACATCTTATATGTATGTGGTAATAACTTGTATCTGTAAGATGGACGAGCCAGGGGTGAATCTGTCATTCAACAAACTCAATAACGAATCACGTTATAAAGACTTCTGCAAAAGGTGCATAGAAATTTGAAATGATCTCTCTTTAAAGATGGTCATGTACCTTCAAGAATTCAGCAACTTTCGCTGCCCACTGCTGTTGCTCGTAAGTGCTAGAATTGCCATGCCATGTAAACAAAGCACTTCCAGTTTGCAATACAAAACAGTCTGTGGAGCTTAAAGATGTAGCTACCTGTAAAATAATAACCGATTAGCTCAAGGGAAAAATAACAGAATTTATGTACAGTAGTAGATTTTGCGAATATTCTCTGTGCATCAGAGGTATAGTTTTTCTTAGAAATTGGCACAAAGGTATACTTTTGAAAGACTAATCTTGGTACCTCGAAGCCCAATAATCTCACTTGCACAGCTTTTGTTGTACTAAATCAGCAACAATTAATATGGATCGGAGGGAGTATGTGTCATTCTAGATATCAACAAAAATAACAGGGTGGCAGGTCATACCGCGTCAACGTGAAGCGTTTTATTGTTATGGATAGCTGTTCCAGACACCCGTAACAGAGCTATGCCCTCGGGAGAGTAAGATCCACTGGCCGCACCCTTTTCTTCTGTAATCTTCTTGTATCCAGAACTGATACCACCCTACATGATTAGTAAAAGAAAAATACTTAACATATATTATTTAGACTCAGAGACTGGAATGTACCCAGCGATTTGGCTCTGGATAGAACTGCATGGAAATCAGCAATCCATGTACCAGAACCTTAATTTACTTTCCTTCACTGTGTTTACTTGTACTTGATCACTTCATTTATGGGTTCTGATAGGTTTCTGTTGGGTTTCATCTCTAGCCTATACCAACTTGCTTGGGACAAAAGGCTTTGTTGTTGTGGTACATTATTTTAGAGTAAGAATTGAACTATGCAGTCCTTTTAGCATAACAGCATCAAAGGGAAGCCACCACTCGGGTGGTGAGTGATTGTAAAAAAAAGATAAATTAAGAAACAGTGATACCTTCAAGATAACCATGGGCTGGAAAAGAGCAACAAATTGCGGTGGTTCCTTCCCTTGATAAATACGACCCTACAGTACAACTACAAATAAATTAAACTCTTCTCTTGGGAATAAATATTATATACACTTGTTTAAATGTGAAATAAAATGCAGCACCAGAACAGGCCTTCCTTTCAGAGAATTCCACATTGTATTGGCTAGTTCAGCTCCCATCACTTGATCATCCTGCACAGAGTACACCAAAAAGGTAAATATAGAGACCAGCTCACTTTTAAAAGCACATGAGTCATGTTGATGTAAAAATGTGATATACAGACATCAGTTAACTTCTTTAATACCAATAACATGAGTTTGTCCTTGGAAATCTATTGTAACATAGAACAGACACACTTAATTTTAAGCTATGTATGGAAAGATTTTGGCAGGCAGATCTGGAGCATCCTAGCAACATCTGCAATTTAAAGATGAACCCTTCCAGCCAAAATATTCTGAGACTAGTTGCTGCATCACCTGTTTTATGCATGCATCCTGATTTATCTTTTTATAACCTTTCTAATCTGATCAGGCAATGTGGCTTCGACATGTGCATTGACAGTGAATATAAATAATTCTACAGAAAGACTTAGGCATAGGTTTTATGTAAAGTACACCATCATGTAAGTAAATGCACGGTATATAAAACAGTAAACGCTGGATCGCCAAGACAATCACTAATTCATTCACGCTAAGAAATTATCTATACCAATATAAAAAGACCCAAAGGGGCAGATCCAATTAATCTCGGCCATCAAATCATGTCAATCCAACGACCTAGACTGCTTCAATGTTGAGCGCTCAACACATTTAGCGTGCAGTTAATTTCATGCCAAATATAGTGCTAATCACATAATAACACGCAAATAATATCCTACTTAATATCCACATGCACTTAATATACTTCCAAATTAACGTGCATTGCACGTACACATGACTAGTTATTTGAAAAGAGCATCAACAATTGGGATCAAGTGAAAAGAAAAAGTTAGTCATTAGCTAAGTGGGGCAGCATGCAACGTATTATTACCGCTGTGCTTTCCTTCCCAATCCAGTAATTGAGATAATATTCTTCTTTCTTGTCACCTGAATGATATGTATAAAGAACAATATAACAGTCTCCACTGTAAAATTTTCCATTGTCCTCTTTTCGAAGTGGACTCCTAGCATTTCCATCGATGCACCACACCTGAAATAGAATCGATTTATTTGTAAGGGCATTTTCATTAATGCATTTTGGGTATAAATATTTTAAAGAATGCGACTCATAAAGTAGGACATAGGATCAGCCAAACCTCGAGCCTTCCACCACCTTCAAGCAAAGGAGGAACTTCCTCGTTTACTGGAGTGCTGCTTTTCGGAGCTCCCTTTACATCAACGCCTTGTTGCTTCAATAAAGCTAGAAGAAACACCAAAGATCATCAGCAATAATCAAAATAGAATTTTTGTTATCCTGTTAGTTGTAACTGAATAAACTACCTGCAACTTTTCCCCGTCCATCCTCTGCACCTGAGTTCCCTGTTGCAGTACCCGCCGGCCATGATTCAAATTTTGACTTGAATGCATGGCTTTCATAACCCTGAATCACTTGTGTCACTCTTGCCGTCTTTGGCCTTTTCTGACTAATGATGAATTCCTACAAGAGGCAAAACCATAACAGTGTTGCAAATCTGAAATGACAATCAAAAACATAAAAAGGGAAGGAGAGACTTTCTGTAAGCTCACCTCAACTGCTTTAGTGGCAGCTTTTCTGTCCTCGAGTTGTGTTACCCGGCCAACCCATACAAACATTTCAGCCCCACAGTCAAGTAAGAAACATCTTGTGTTCTCAAGGACTGCTTTTGTAAGAGGTATATCTTCAAACTTTAATTCACCGTCATTGATACTGCAAGGAGAACAATGGACAGGGCAAACAGTAAAATAGCAATAGAGCCATGTCTTCCAACATCAAGTGATCTTTACAGATACTGCAACTACAAACATTTGACAGGTAATTGCTTCTAGGCAAACCTCCTGGCTACCTTTGCACCCCCACCTCCTAGTGGTCTTTTAAAGGCCTTTAGCTGGTGGCCCGGGCTATTTCCAGAAGGAATGTGGAATACACAGATTAGGGACAAAAGAAATTAAGGCAAGCTACAACAGTCTGTGGGTCGCTGTATTGTATCGTGTTGTGTTGTGGACTATTTGTTGTTACAATCAGCTTTACCGATGCTAATAAAATCTTATTACTGTGTTGCTGCTCCCGAAAAGATACTTCTGTTTAGTTAATAATATCTTATAGAATAGAAAGCAAAATTTATGGGTGTAAAAGACATGTAGCCTATCATGTAAAAAGGTATGTAGCCAAGGACCAGCTAGAAGCCTTTTAAAATGTAGAAGGCACAACTGAAGCAAATAACAAGCTATAACTAAGCATTCATCTGTCTCGTCTAGAGATGAATGGAGATTTCAATTTATTTATTCTAAGTGCCAACCATACGCTCATTTTTAAATAATTATTAACTGGTATGTGCTTATCTTACAAATGTGAGAACATAAACAACAATAATGTCATGCACATGGCCCCAGCAAGTAGCAACAGTAGCCATATAATTTTGAATCAGGATGAGTTTCCTTTAATTATCTTATTATTTCCTTTGGATTGGTTGCTACCACTAAGGATCAACAAAAGTCACTTCTATCAAGAAATACCTGTAGAGCTTGGGTGCTGTTGTTTCCAGTACAACATCGTCATCACTAACAGTTTTTTTCCCTATAGGTGCAAAACCTCCAAAAAGGACCCAGAATTCACCAGAGTCTGATTCCGCTTGTAGTTTTCCATCATCTGGCATTATTAGAGTTAAACCACGTGAGTAGAGAAAAAGGCGCATCAGTTAATAAAGATACTGATGTCAGGTTAAATATCCCCTTACCAACGATTGCTACATCACACACACCCCCATGGTACTTCTCCTTTAAATGTTGGATCACTTCCAGTGATTTAGCCCTTTCTTGGATATTGGAGTTTGCACCATTGAATTGATAAATTTTATTTTCAGTATCTAAGATAAACACATCATCATGGTTTAATGATGACCGTACAAAGGGAACCTGAACAATGTAGGGACCATATTAATGTAGCATACAGAATTGATAAGCTGAAATTTGAAAAGAATATGCAGGAAGAGGGTAAAATATTCCTACCTGCTTAATTCTAATGGCTCTCTTTCCTTTGCAAATATATAACCGTGTTTCAAACGTCTCCTCTTTTGGCGTTTTGAACCCAGAGGCGAAACCACCCTCCATAGGTATAATGCAAGGTCTGAAGTATGACAGGAACTTGTCAGATTCATAACCTTGGAGTTCCCTGTACTGGACAGCACGACCCCCAAGTACAGAATCGAGTTCGACCGTCTTGATTGCTGCTGTGCCAGCTTCATCCTGCACAATGACAAGTCGTCAGTTGGTTGAAAATGGATTTCTGAGTATCACGGAAATTGAATTTTACACGGTGTGTACTTGGCTTGAGTCTTTCCCAATCCAGAAGTGGACATCATACAGATATGCACCACCCTTAGGAGAAGTTGTCTAGAAAAATACAAAGAAATAGCTTAGTAACTTTTGTATGATAGAGAAATAGAAAGATCAATGATGCATCAGAGAATACAAGAGCCAAAGCAATCACCTGCAAAACTATATATGAATCTCCAGAATAGAATTTACCATAATCAGATTTTGGCAATGCAACTGGCTTAAAATCTTCAATTCGCCATATTTCTATCCCACTAAGTGACGTCAAGGGGCACGCATATATACATAAATAAAGAAGTACAGTCCAGATTTGTGAGCTTAACAACAAAATCAATTCAATCAAAGATAACAAGCTGACAGTCATGTGGAAGGATACACTTTTTGGCCAGCCCCTTGGAAAGCAGGATCCACCACTTTCGTGGTCGACATTTGGTAGCAACTTTACCAGGGCTCGCTTTGAAGGTGATGAAATAGCGGCGATGGCTCCACTATACAGCAAGGGCCCTGAAATTTGAGAGTACGTCATAAGCTGAAAAGGGGAAACACGCTAAACCAAATCAAACAACAATTGTAATCTGAAAACGCATTCAGACTCCGACAAGGAAATAGAAGAAGAAAAAACTCCAATCAAGTGCAGATAAGATAACTAATGATGTCGTGTGTGAGATGCCGAGAGTAGAATGAATCAAGCCATGGACAATGCTCGTGAATCAGCGATGGGCATCTGTGTAGATAGAGGTCTAAAATAATCAGCATTGATGTGCTCTGCCTTTGAAAACAGATATCCATCAATGCATAATTCCTATTAAAAAAGCTTACGCTGTAAAAATAGCTGTGTTTCAGATTTATGTTGGTGTCAACATTTTTTTCCAGAAGCCTCACTCTCTCCAAACCCCATGACACGGAAGCCTGCTCTTCCCACCCTGCTCCAAAGTGAGCAGAGAAGAGCACAGGTTCCCCTGCGCGCATAGGAGTCCGCCATGGTCACACAAGCAGCACATGGCCAATGTATGCTTTACTACTGCAAGGAGTTGATGCATTTGAATGGCTTTTTGATCTCTTCGAAAATGAGTCCCGATTGCTCGCGTATAGGAGAAGATTACCATCTCTCGGATGATTGATAACCTGTGTTATACTACTAGTTTCAACTGTTTACCCCACAGGAATGTGTCCAGGGTATGCTAGTCTTCATACGAGCTGTGAATTCCACTTGGCATGGGGAATGCATAACTTGCATACGATGGCCCGCAGCTGGCTGGCCTGGCCGATATAATGAGAAAACAGTATAGTGTGCGGAAGGAGAGTGTCAGTCTGAAATTCAGCAAGCTGCCCAGACGCACGGCAGAAGAATGAATGAGCATTCATTCAAATCCGGAGAGTGCGTATGTAACGCCGAGATCACGGAGTAATGCCCCGGATCTCACGATCTAGCGGGGCGGGCATTGTGAAGCCGGATCCGAGCGCGTGATCCCCGATCCTGCCGACGATCCCGGCCCGCGCGGGGCCCAGCCGCGGGCTCTCGGCGCCTGGCTGCCGTAATTCGGCGGCGAGCGAGCGCGCGCGGGGGGGGGGGGGGGGGGGGGAGGATCTAGGGAGCGAGGCGAGTAGAGAGGACGCGACTCACCCTTGCCCGGGGAGGGGGTGCCGGTGGGGCCGCCGACGAAGAGGGAGCGTCCCCGCGCCGAGCGCGTAGATCCGCTTGCCGGCGCACGCCCGGGAGGAGGAGGAGCGGTGATCCGGCGGCGGCGGCGGCGGCGGCGGAGTGAGCGGAGCGGGAGGGGGCTCGTCCGTCGCCGGGAGGGGAGGGCGAGGGCGAGGGCGAGGCGAGAGTGAGGAGGAGGGAAAGGGTCCGACCGCGTGCGTGTGTGGGAAGGAAGGGAAGGGAAAGGCAAGGAGGGAGGACGGGTTGGCTGGGCTGGGCTGAGCTGGGCGGGGTGGTGGTGCCTAGTCGAGGGGGGGCTCGTGCCACCGCACCGGGGGTAATAATGGTCGCGCTCGTGGATGCAGATGCCGCTGCATCAGCATGGCACGCCCATGGATCCATAATCCAGCCAGCCAGCCAACCCCGCCCCGGTCGGTCGGTCGGTCGGTCCCTCCCACGCCCGCCCGCCCGCCCGCCCAGTGGCGGCCATCATCACTCGACGCCGCTGCCCGGCCTGGTACAAGTGTACCGCACGGCATACAATAAGTGCCACATGGCGCGCGCCGCAGCGCGCGAGCAGGGTCAGATCAGTACGCACTACGCATACACACTGGCCGGTGACGCATAGTATCCATAGTATATTCGGCTGCCTTGTCCGGCAGGAGAAGGTATGTATCTTGTGCCACACGAATTCTTTTTCGGGTTTTTTTTTTAAAAAAAATGTGCCACACGATTTCTTCCGTGTTGTGTAATGGTATCCGGCCGGTCGAGCGTTGACGGTCCCTTGCACGTTTGTGGTTTTTGCTGCTTTTGACGGTGGCACGTTTCGCGTTTGTTTTCTTGCGTTTGATGAAAGGAGCGGCGCAGAGAAATGTAAGTATATATGGCCACGAGTGCGTCGTGCGGTTTGGCCGGCTGGAGTGGATCCGTTGTTTTGCCCGCCCGGTCGTGTCGGCGTCACCGTTCAAACTAGATAAGGTAGGTGCATTCTTATACTCCTCGCCTCTAAAACAACAACAAAAATACTACCTCGCCTCTACAAACAAAAAAAAAACTTTGTATACAATAAGGGCTACTCTAACGGCAACCCGCAAATTTCCTCCTGTATCGGCGGACACGGATGCGAAAAGACGTCATCCAACACTAGCCGCATATATTTTGACAACAACTCAAACTAACCGGGCCGAATTCCTTCAAACACGATCGAACTTCATTGAAACATCACGGATTTTATTACACTTGCATCAACTAAGCGAAGCCCTTTCGGTTAGGTCTAAACTTCACCGTCTTCAACTCCGCCTCCGGAGGCCCGGGAAGTGAAGCAGTCCGCCTCCACATCGTCGCCAAATGACTAATAATCGGCCGAAGATGTTGAGCCCACCAAGCTTGGCATCGACGGGAAGGGAGGAGCGGTGGCCTTCCTGGGACATGGGCGGCGGCGACCTACCGTGCACTACTCATCCTCGCTGTCAACGGCCGCCGCGGACATGCTAGCTTCGTGGTCCTCGCGGCAGGGCGCGGACTTGGGGATGTCCTCCTCATCATCGTCGGTTTCACCGAACACCACCTCGACAGCGTCGTCGCTCTCCTTGTAGGCACCCGCCACCTCCGTCACCCACTGCCGGTACCGCCATCGGGCGAGGCAGATCTCGGGCGGAGCAGTAGGACTCGAGCAACGCCTCCTGCTCCGATTCCAGGTCCGCGTCCGACGTGACAGCCCTGCCGGCGGCGAGCTACTCTTCTGCGTGCACGTGCTTCTGCGGGAGTTGGTGGCTGTAGGCGGCGTCGGCGTCGGCATGCGCCTCTCAGAACCGCTCCTCCCGCACCATGTCCATGTAATGGGCACATACCTCGATGATGGTCATTGTGCAATGCACCGGCGAGGTTGGGGCAGATGAGGTGGGTGGGCCAGTTCGGCGTTGGCAACGTCCTCCATTGGGACGCCGTCCTCCTCCGGCTGTCTGCCTGCCGATAGCAATGGCGGCAATCTCTTTCTTCTGGTCTGATGTCATCCCGTCCAAGGGAGCTTTGGCGTGGGAGGAATCCATGATGGGAGTGATGCAGAGAGGAATCGAAGGTGGATGACTGCGGCTACGGTCGGGTCGTCGGTTTTTATAGCAATGGTGAGTTGTAGAGGAACGGATGGGTGTCGCCGGAGGAGACGCCTCGGCAACCATATGTCATCAATGTGGGCGGCAGACGGACGGACGGGCGGCCGTCATGCCATTTGAACGTGCGGCAATCGCCTACACCGGGAAACGGCGCGCGCGGCACTCTCTTGGCCGACGCTCCGCTTCAATCCCGGTGTTAGTGAGTGGTTGCGTATGCTCTGGCCGGGCATGAATGCGAATGCCGTCGCTCTGGAGCTAGCGGTGCGGGAGGGGGGTTGGTGGGTCAGGGCGGTCAGAAGCGGACGTGGAATCGGTCCAAACTCCAGCAAACCCATATTTGTCTCCGTTTGCGGGAGGAATCACGTTTGAACCACCCTAGGGACCGATAAAGACCTGTGTTGAATGGCTTCTGCTGTACGGACAGCGCGATCTAGACACATACAGAAGGTTTGCGAGTGGACGTTGAAGATGCCCTAACATAGCTACAAGTATTTCACTGGCTGTAGGCCTGCACCATACATGCACCCAAGTCTTGACTTTCGGCGATTCTTTTACTCGACCGCGTGCTCATCTTCTGCAAAGTTAAAAGAAAGCGTGCTCGAATCATTCCATCTGTCGCGCAAACATATACTACTACTATACCGTCCTGCAACGTAAAGCGATCTCGATCTTCTTCCCGCTCCCCATGGGCCGTCGCGATTTCTTAATTCGATTTCATATAGTACTACGTCGATCTTCTGATTAGTCCTGCCTGCGCAGGGCAGGATTTTACTACTGGTACTGTTTATTATGTCGAGCAGTTGGATTTGCTGTAATTTGTGCTGGAGTAGGCCTATCTGATTCGATGTGGCGGACGTGCCCACGCATCATATTTGGATGTGATACTACCTTCGCACACCTCCGTTACTCTCTAGGAGGCATCCGTCCCAGATAAACTACCCACCTCGCATTGTCCCCCTCCCCCCTTTGAATGATCGGTGCGGCGGTTAGGCATCCTTAGACGAAAGAGTGGTCTTTCAGGATCGGTCGTTGTGTGTCACCACCTCTCCTACACATTCGATCAAGGTTGTTACCGTGAATCCATAGTCAAGGGATGCTGGTCAGCTCGGGCTTTTGAGGCATCCGTCTGGATCAGACTTTTTTGACCGAACCCGTCTGTTCGGGCATTTGAGGAAGGTTTGGGGTGCTCGACAATAGATGCTCTAATGCAGATTAGCAAAACGGACTTAAATCTCAAATAGATGGTCCAGACACTATTAGTCCTTCAATATAGATCATTCAATTGAATCGGATCAGATCGGTCCAAACGTTTGAAATCCCACGGCTCGATTCCAAATCGGAGGAAGCTATGGGGAAGTCTGGATGATAGCCAACTCGAACTCTAACACCCTAGATTCACCCGAAGCCATGTCGGCTCTAGAACCCTCCACATTTATAACGGTTACAACCTGCTTGATCGCCTATTCGCATTCAAGGTGGTGCACTGCCCAAGAAGCCTACTACAGTTGTCCTCATTTAACTTCACCGCTTTACATGTCTCGGCTATCTAAAGCCGGCCGGTCATCTCCAAAACTCTACCCCCTAGCCCTACTGTATGATCCCTTAGTTCAAATTCATTGTATGTTGTCCGAACCCACTGTTCGCATCCGTCGTCCAAGCCCATATTTTGTATCCGTCGTCTGCCCTCTGTGGATGGCATGGTCTGGATGGCGATAATATGGCACAAGAAGCTATCGCGGGCGCATAGTGCTGAAATCATGGCGGATGCCAATCGCTAGGCTCGCATTGCGGTGGGCCAACCTCTGAGCTCCAAAGTTGGGCTCAAAGGAGGAGGCGGTGATCGTCGATGCCATGTGTGGTGCGACGTCTGGTTCAATCTCGCAATCCTGGAAGAGCACCATGCGGTGGTGGCTCGACGTGTGGATGTTGCCGCCGTGGCGGGGCTCCTTGCGAGCCGAGCTACCGTCGATAAAGAACAGGGCAATGCTTGTGTTCGTGCAACGCCCACACCATCGACCGCGGGCGCCGCCAGCTTCGCATCGACGACAGGAGCGGCTCTTCGAGGATTTCGAGGCCGAGGATGACAAGGAGCCGGCAAAGCAGGACGACGATGCCGAATAGGCACATGTCGACGGCTCGGACCGGTTTGCGCCGACCGCCAACAACGACGAGGCTGGCAGCGCCATCGCATGGCCGTCGACCTCACCGTGTTTTTCTTTTCTTTTTTCTTTTTGTTTTTTAATGTTCTTTTTTGGTTTTGTTAAGCGATTCTTTTCGTTGTAAAGAAAAACCATGAACGTGTTTACCGACATTTGGCAACAGTAGGTGTCCACTCAGCTTGATGAATTGCGTTCGAACGTGTTTACCGACATTTGGCAACCCCATTTGCTTGCGTTGAAGACGCCCTCTTAACCCAACAGCCGTACGTGCAGCGCTGCGCGTGACTTAAATTGATCGACCAGCCCTTCGGTCGGGTCTCCGGCCTCCGCGGCTCTCAGCGCGCCGCGACGGCGTCGCCGGCCGGGCGGCCGGGCGGCATGCCATGTGCGTCGCCACGGCCTGCTGCTTTCCGCGCCACCGCAGCCTCTGCACCGGCGCAGCGGCAGAGGATCTGCTAGCTCAGCGAGCCCAGAAAGATCTCCATAATTGAGGCGCAGGCAGGGGCAGCTCCGGCTCCGGTCGTTGGTTGGCAACGGCACGATCCATCCATCCGCGCTTTAAGACCCGGCCGGCTCCATGATTAGATTTGGGCAGGCGCAGCATCTTCCGGCCTCACGTGACCGTGCCCGCCCCGGCAGGTTCCACAATCCACACCCCACGGTGTACATGTTGACGTCGCTCGTGTAGATACTAACATATTTTTTCCGCCCCAAAAACTAACAGATTTGAATGAATTTTGCAATTCGACTTATGATAGCAAAGAGTTTGGTGTCAGTCTGATCGTATATGCAATTTTATGATAGCGTCTCCAATCGGGCCCCTGCTCCATCCCCATATATCCGGGCACACACCATGGTCACCATCCGGACCAAAAATGTCAGTCAGCCGGATTTTCAAACTCAGTCCATATGTTCGTGTTGTCCAGCACCCTTCAAACCTAGCAGGCGGATTTTTAAGCTCAGTCCATATATTTGTATTGTCCGGCACACCTGAAACACAGCCCATATGTGATTCGCCACATCGGATCCAACAGGTGGGGCCCATCGCAAATCCCTTCAAATTGACCAAATCAACCGCCCTTCCTCCGACGCATGCCTCTGTTTCATGTGTCTGCGTCATCGCCCTCCTTCACCCTTACTCCGCGCCTTTGCGCTAACCTCCTACATTGTCCTAGTTGTCGACACCCGCTTCATCGTCTGCCCTCGCCATGGAGAATTGGTCCACGGAGGGGGTTCCTACCATCCTGAACAAGGTGGAGACCGTCACCCGGAGGGAGCGGCGCGTCTGCTAGAAGGCCAAGAAGGAAGCTGCTGAGATGACACAGAAGGACACTGCCAGATAGAGTTCGTCGCAGTCGCACCCTCCGTCACGCCCACGAGAAGATCTATGCCCTCCGCCGCCCACACCCGATGTTGTTTGCCTTCGCAAAGAGGGGCATCCCAGGTGACTTCACGCAAAAAGATGCCTCCCCGGAGACAGAGTACGAGTTGCTGAACTCCAACATTTGCGGACAACATCTGGCATCTTTGGCGCCATACATGCCCACCAACTGTTTGAAGATAAATCAGACCAAATTTTACAAGTATTTCTCGACCCATATGCATTTTCGGATCAATTTTAGGATTGTAGTTTCATTGTGATGCAACTTTAGGACTCGTTGATGATTGACTTGATAAATGACGGTTAAGAACCTCGAACATATGAAATGGGTGATACAAAATCCCCTTTCTATAAGGCCTGGCAATCATCGGGCACTAAAAAAGAAGGCTATGAAGGCAAGGCTCATCATCCTCAACCCATGAAGATGTCATGTTGTTTAAAGCTTTTTTCGCAGGAAATGTTGTTTAAATCTTGTTTGGCCGTAAGCATGGATGCTATTTGTGTAACCGAGGAAAAGTCTCGAAGTATTGGCAAAAAATAACAGAGCTTGGTTCCATGAAACACAAGAACTATGTGGAACCACATCTTATCCATACCACCCGCAATGAGGGCTCTCTTCAACATTGACGAGCCACCATTTAAGAGTCTAGGAACAAGTTTTGCGGTCTCTATGCACAAGTAGTGAATAGGCAAGGACGTGCCGTTGGACTCGACATACATGTAGGTTTTGCTTGCTACACACGATCATCATTTTTATTGTTTGTTTCGTTTGTGTCATTATGTTTGAGTGTATTTTTTTCATTGCTAGATGGGGTTCGCAACCACATTGTACCATCAAATTCAGATAAGTCATTCAGTTTTCCCCATTGTTGGTTAGTGTTGAATGGGAACCCCACCAAGAAGACAAGAACAACAATGGTTGAAGCTCTCATTAATCTATTAGATTGGATGACGATGACGAGCGGAGTGTAGGGGCAGTCGGACAAGGGACAATGCCAAAAAGTAATAAACGTGTGATGGTGAAGAAGTGGGAGAAGGAAAGGATTGAGCGTAACGGTGCGACAAGCAAAATATCCATCACATCGACATACATCTTTTACAACAAGGGGAAGACATTGATGAAAATGAAGGAGAAGAATGACGAGAGGTACACGCTCTTCTTGGATGTGCAATGAGAGGATGGTGTTCGACCGGGAGAAGGTGCAGGAGAGGATGATCATTGAGAGGGAGATGATATACACGGAGAAGCATGAGAGATGGTTGAAGATGGATCTTGAAAAAGGCAAATAATTTTGAGACAATTGATCTTGAGAAAGAGAAGGCGAGGCTAGTGAGGGACACGGAGGAGTCGGAGATCATGGTGCAGGACACTGGCATCTTCGATGACAAAACCAAGAAGTGGTATCACAACAAGCAAATGAAATCAACGAGCGCAATAAGGGAGGTAGTTGTTTCATTCGTGTAGACCTTACATATGAATTTTTGAATTTTATTTTGGATTGCGTTGAATTGTTGAATAATGGTTTGTTTTGTTTTGAATTGGTTGTGTTATATATGAGCTACGCGTATGTACTTGCATGAAAATGAGGGGCGAGTCGGCATTGTCCCATAAGCCTAATATACAAGGACGTCACTGGCACACAACTAGCCGTGGTGGGCCAGCCAGAGACGACATTGCGGCCCCGATGGGTATGACGTGATTGTATCACGTCGATTACACAAACATGGGCACATGAGTAAGACCTCCACGGAGAGAATGTCAACCAAATTGTCCCGCCATCGTCCACTTTCTATGTTGATGAGAAACCCTACTAATTCAGTCCCCTTAAAACCCTAAAATCTGAAGTTTTTCTTCTTCGACTCTTACCTAAGAGTCGGATACAAACCCTACCTGCCCCTAGCGGCCTCAAGGCGACTTTTGAGCAAGGGTATCTAGTTGTCAATTCAGTCGGTCTTCCTCGCCTCTAGTGGTCGATTTCGATACAAAGAAGTGGGGGCACCATGGATGTTTGTGCTTGTGGGGAGATTTGGTCTAGTTTATTAGGTTTTAGTCTCGTCTTAACATTCGTAAGGGAACGGAGGTGCCGACACAATGACATAAGTACCTATGGACATGTGAGGGTTTCCCATATCCAATCCTTCATGTTGTGGGGGCGAGTCGTTGACCATAATGCTTCCACCTTAGTTCACAATCCCGTCAATGGTCTCTTCAATAACATCTTGTGATGGCGCTTTCAGAGTTGATGTTGCATTCAGTTTTCGTGTTCGGCGTTCGCCTCATTCTCTTGTGCAACAATATGTGCTTGGAGTATCATGAAAACGTCAAACGAATTCATGGTGGTCGCAGTTACAAACAACTCCATGCCTCCAATGATGCGGAGCAAGTGCAACATCGGGATCGAATCAAGACGTGGCATCAGCTTGCGGAGGTTTAGAGATGACAATGAATTTTCTTGGGCTTATTTGTAAGTTTCATTTTAGTTAGGGGTGTTCTTATAAGGCTGGACTTATTTAATTAAACTAGGGCTTCGAGCCTTCGTAAAAATAAATATTTTTTAATTAAAAGAGTTTTTCTTGTTTTCTTTTGCAAGAAGACCCCAAGTATCTAAAATTCCATAGCTGATCACGAGCTCATGTGCTCCCCGGTGAACAACAAGTTCAAATAAAAATAGCAAAAAAAAACTGAATTTTTTACACATGAAAAATGAACAAGTTTTCTGTGTGCGTGCGTGCAAAATTTAATGTCAATATGACATTGGAGGAGCTGGGGACAGCATCAGTTCTCCAAAACCAAAAATGTTAAACATATCTCAGAACTCTGAATTTTTTTTTGGGTCCAAAGCTTCCTCTGATGTCATATCACCATGAAATTTTGCACACACCTTGAAAACTTGTGCATCCTTGGTGCCATTTCCTTTTTCCTTTTTACTGATCATACACAAAGCAGATATTCGTCCTCTAGTTTAGGCTCTAGCTATAAAAACTTCAAATTCACAAAACTCGTATAGCTACAATTTTGTGATGACCGGGCGGTCCGATCCATGCAAGTAGCAGCTACAGATAAGCATCCGGGTGACAGTACTGCCGGCCGGTGGCATCGATCACCATGTGGTGATGAAATTAAGGCTGCACGGAGCTGGTTAATTGCAAGCAGGATTGAGGCATCTGCCTTTGCAACGTGTGCGCGGCCGGGTGGGCCTTGTTCATTTCATAATCCGCAATGGTCCATGGAGGCATGAACTGGCGAAGCTTTCCACGTACGTACCACCAGCTAGGCAGCTTGCCTGCCAGAGGTCGATTGGGAAGGAAGGACCAATGGACCATGCACGAAGCATATGGAGCACTCAATGGCGCGTCCTTTCGGACAGCGCCTTCGGGTGTGTTTGGTAGCATGTATGGATCTAGCCTAGTTGTTCTCCTCTCATACATGCTGAGTGTAGACATGTTGAGTCCATGCAGTTGCTGTTGTTTGGCTGCGATGTATGCACTGAGACATGCTGAGCTCAGACTTTGTTTGGCAGCCTGCATGTGTTTAGACATGCTAAACAATTTCGAATTTTGATTTTTTTTCAAATGATAAACAAAATCATAAAAATGTGAACACAAATTTTAAAATATTTTGAAAATATTAACAAAATTTGGAATTTTGTTTTTTTTTTCAAAACTATTTTTAATCTATTTTTTAAAATTTGAATTTTTCTGTAATTCTAAACATTTTTATTCAAAATTTACACAAATTTTGATTTTCTTTCGAAATTCCGAGCATTTTTATATTTTTCTAAAAGATTGAACTTTAGAACATTTATTGAAAATTCAAACAAGTTTTGAAATTTTGAAATTCTAATATTTTTAAAAAATTAGAAAAAATTGGAAATTCTGAAATTTTTCGAAAATTAAAGTAATTTTGAAATTCTAAACATTTCTTGAAAATATAAATATATCTCGACGTGGTCTGGTGGATGGGGTCGATGATTAGTGCCAGCATAGCTGCCTCCATGCACCCTGTCTGGGGTGCATGAGATGAGCATGGTTGAGGGGCCTTTTATGCATCACATGAGCATAGTCGAGGTGAGCCCCATGCACCCTACCAAACAAGAGAAAGTGGGTCGGATTGGGAACTTTTGCCCTCATGCACCCTCTTCAACCATGCATCGGGCAGTTCAACACCGTTTCTACATTAAATTGAAAAACTTTACAGAGAGCGAATCAACCTGTGGTTGAGATGGTTAGGTGGATAGTGGTATCCTCAATCCATCAGGATTCAAATCCTGATGCTCGCATTATTCCTGAAATTATTTCAGGATTTCCGGCGATGCGCTTTCAGTGGGAGGAGACGTTGATATGCCGGCTCAGTCTTTCAGTGGGGTGTGTGTATGCGCGTGTATATGAGCCCTTGTGTCTGTACTGATACTCAAAAAATAAACTTCTCAGAGAGAGAGAGAGAGAGAGAAAAGAAAAAGGTTCCATGACTTCGAGGAGGACAACGACGACTCGGAGCGGCCAGTTCCTAGGCGCCAAATAGTGCCTTAACGGCACACAGCGCACAGGCGCGGCTATACCTGCCCAAAGCGAGTTGGATGCTAGTCTCGCCTGATGGTGCGCCTTGCTGGGCCGGCCCAACTCGCGTGAGGCCACAGCCTCATCTTTCTTTTCTGTTTTTTGTTTTCGTTTTTGCTTTTCTTTAACTTTTGTTTATTCTTACAAATATATTACAAAAACACTTTACATAAACATTAAAAAAATGTTAAACAAGCATTTAAAAAATGTTAAATATGTATAGAAAAATTTCTCATGTACACAAGAAATTACAAATGTGTATGAAAAAAAATTGGTCATATATTTAAAAAATGTTAATCAACCATTTGAAAAAAAATGTTGAAAACGTATTTAAAACATGCTAATCAAGTGTTTGAAAAATATCGAGTTAGCCCGACACGAGGTATAAAATTGAAACAGAAGGAACTCTCCTCGTTGATTGAGAATTTGCTTGAACGGGATGAGATATATTGGGCACAAAGAGGGAAGGTTAGTTGGCTGCACCAAGGTGACCAAAACACAGCCTATTTTCACCATTCAGCCTCAGCGCGTCGACGTAGGAAGTTAATAAAGAAGCTTAAAAGCAGTGATGATATTTGGGTAGATGGTAATGATAATCTTAAGCCTATGATCCAGAAGTATTTTCATGATCTTTTTACATCCACTTCGACAGATGTGGATCAGGACCTGTTAAACTCTGTAAATCCTTTGGTTACAAATGCAATGAATAATTTGCTGTTGGCTGAGTATACCAGAGAAGATGTTCGTAAAGCTTTGTTCCAGATAGGAGATATGAAAGCTCCGGGTCCTGATGGACTTCATGCAATCTTTTTTAAAAGATTTTGGCATATTGTGGGCGATGAACTGACAGATGAGGTACTTAACGCTGTAAACAATAAGAAGATTCCTGATGGTTGGAATTCTACAAATGTTGTGCTTATTCCAAAGGTTGACAGCGCAGAGTTGATCACACAGTACATGCCCATCAGTCTCTGTAATGTGGTGTATAAGATAATTTCAAAGATGCTTGCAAATAGGTTGAAACAAATTCTCCCTGAGATCATATCCCCAACACAGAGTGCTTTTGTGCCAGGTAGACTTATCACCAACAATGTGTTGGTAGGCTATGAAAGTTTCCATGCAATAAAGAAGAAAACTCATGGGGCAAATGGTTTCTGTGCTGTTAAGTTGGACATGAACAAAGCATATGACAGGGTTGAGTGGAACTTCTTGGAGAAAATAATGTTGAAGATGGGTTTTCATCCACATTGGGTAGAGCTGATTATGGAATGTGTATCTTCAGTAAGCTACCAAGTACGATTTAATAATACTGAGACTGAAGAATTTTCTCCTACGAGAGGTCTACGACAGGGAGACCCCTTGTCTCCATATATATTTTTGCTATGCTCTGAAGGACTAACAAGTTTGCTAGCACATGAACAGGAGATTGGAGGCCTTGAGGGGGTCAGGGTGTGTAGAAACGCCCCCTCTCTTTCGCATCCGTTATTTGCAGATGATTCGCTGATTTTGATGAAGGCAGATTCACACAATGCGGGTACTCTGAAAAGGGTCCTTGATACATATTGTACTAGTTCAGGACAACTTGTGAGTAATGCCAAATCAAGTATTTTCTTCAGCCCAAATACGAGTGTCCATGTCAGAGAGACTGTTTGCAGAGACTTAAACATCATGACAGAAGCCCTATCAGACACTTATCTGGGCCTCCCTACTATGGTGGGGGTGGACAGGAGCGACTGTTTTCAGCATTTGATTGATAGAATTTGCCAGAGACTGAAGGGTTGGAAGGAGAAAACACTTTCGATGCAAAGTAAGGAGATCTTGATCAAATCTGTAGCACAAGCAATACCTTCTTATGCCATGTCTGTGTTTAAATTACCAAAAGGTATTTGCAAGTCTATCACCGATGAAATTTCTGGTTTTTGGTGGGGAGATACTGAGCAGAAAAGAAAGATGCATTGGTTTGCGTGGTGGAGATTATGTGTTCCAAAGAAGGAAGGTGGGCTTGGTTTTAGAGACTTGCATAGTTTTAATCTTGCTTTGTTAGCAAAACAATGCTGACGACTAATCCAGAACCCGAACTCTTTGTGTGCACAAGTTCGGAAGGCAAAATACTACCCAGACGGAGATATCCACAAAGCAGGTCCAAAGAAAGGTTCATCCTTCACGTGGCAAAGCATTGTAGCGGGCATCCATACTTTCAAGAGGGGCTGTATATGGCGAGTGGGAACGGGATCAAAAATTGATATTTGGCAGGACCCATGGATTGCATCGAGTGTGACACGAAGGGTAATCACGGAGAGGGGGGCAACACTGCTCACCAAAGTAGAAGATCTAATCGATCCATATACGGGACAGTGGGACGAAGACCTCATTCGTGATATTTTCTCACCCGTGGATGTACACAGAATATTACAGATTCGGTTATCTGCTAACTTGACAGAGGACTTCGTAGGATGGAAGTACACACGCTCTGGCACCTTCTCGGTGAGGTCGACGTACCATAGGGAATTTGAACACCAGCATGGATCGCGCCTTATGAGAGCTGACGGACAAGGGAGGCAACAGATAAATGCGGTCTGAAAAGATATGTGGAGCCTTAAAATACCGGGAAAAATAAAGCATTTTGCTTGGAAAGTATTGCACGTAGTTCTCCGTTGTCTAGGAGTCCTAGCTAACCGGCATATCCCATGTTCTCCACAATGTCCAGTGTGCTCGGTTGGTGATGAGGATATACAACATTGTTTGTTTAAATGTCGAAGAGCAACCAAAGTCTGGGACAGTTTGGGGCTGCTGCAAGACATACAAAGAGCTGGCATCGAAGATAGATCGGGATCTATAACCATGGAGATCATCTCAAAATTATGAGGAAAAGATGGAGAGATACCAATGGCAGAACTTGCTATTATTGCTGCATGGTATATATGGTGGTAGAGACGACAATCAGTGAAAGGGGTACAGGTTCAGAACCCGGAGAAAACTGCACTCTCGATCAAGGTGTTAGCAACGAACTATATTAGATCGTTTAAGCTGAATGGACCTGCTAGGAAGAATGATGAGTTTTGGAAAAAAACCAGTACATGGGATGATAAAGATAAATGTTGACGCTGCTTTCCATCTTGAGACACTCTCTGGCGCTTGTGGAGCGGTAGCTCGAGATGAATGGGGGACTTTTTTAGCTGTTGCATGCTGGTTCTTACCCAACGTCACTGATGTGGACTCGGCGGAGCTCATTGCAATCAGAAACGGAATGTTCTTGGCGAGTCAGATTGGCTGCTCTAGAGTTATGTTTGAATCAGACTCTTCTTTTGCTGTAGAGGCCATTAATCAGCTGGAGGAATACTTAGGTCCTGAAGTAGCAACCATCGCCGAGTGCAAGACCTTGATGCTAGACTATGAGAAGATTTCCTTCAATCATTGCTTTAGGGAAGCAAACATGGTGGCTGATGAAATAGCAAAGTACTCCTTTAGCAATAGATCTTCTGTAGTCTGGGAGAATGAAACTCCTGGCTTTATCTCTCATTTGCTTGTAAACGACATGTCAATTATATGAGGAATCAAGCCTTTTACTGTAAAAATAAGCTGCTTGCATTCTTCCTTGCATGCTATTGCCACTTGTTTTCGTTTTTGAATCATGTTATTGTCATTTGTTTTTTGCGAATAATGTTATTGTCATTTTTTGACCATAGCTTTCAGGGGCCAGCTCTTTGTAACGACTTTCTTTTCATTTCTCTCTCTCTCTCTCGTAATTAATTGTTTTATATTTCACTACATGTAGTAGAACATTATTACTCTCTTCTCCCTTTTCCTAATTTCATGTATTCATTTTTTTAGCTTAATATTAATTTGTTAGCATATATTGAAAAATCAATTTATTAGGGATTTCACTATTGTTCTCTTCCATTTTTCAATTTTCTATATTTATCATTCAATTTATTCCTCATTTTTATTTAATCTTTTTGTGTCTTTTGTGTTCTAGTGATATCAAAACCCATGCCTCCTTTTTCATAGTAATGCTTGTTCCCTAAGTTTTTCAGTCAAAATTTTTGTGTGACCAATTTTTTTAAGTCTAGTCACAACTACAAAGTCTTACAAATTTGGTGGTACTTGCAATCCATCAAGCCAGGTTGCAAGTGTTTGTTTTTAGATGGAGTCGCAACCTCGAGGTTTCCAAAAACTGATCGCAGACAACTGTTTTTCAAATGTGGTCGCTACTATAGGCTTTCAAGCCGGGTTTGTAAATGCAAGTTTTCGAATCTAGTCGCAACTGCAAGTTTTCAAGTTGGATCTCAACTGAATGTTTTCAAGTTGGGTTGCAACTACAAGCTTTCATGTGGTGTTGCAACTGCAAGGTTTTAGGTATGGTCACAATTGCAAGTATTCAAAGTCGGGTCACAACTTCAAGTTTTCAAAGTCGAGTCGCAATAGCAAGTTTTCAAAGTGGGGCCGCAACTGCAAGTATTGAAGGCCAGGTCACAACCACAAGTTTTCAAAATCTGGTCGCAACCATAAGTTTTGAAAGTCGGGTTCCAACCGTAAGTTTTCAAGGTCGGGTCGCAATTGCAAGTTTTCAAGGCCGGGTCGTAACCGCACGTTTTCAAGGTCTGGCCGCAACCATAAGTTTTCAAAGTCAGGTCGCAACCACAAGTTTTCAAGGTCGGTTCATAATTGCAAGTTTTCAGTGCTGGGTCGTAACTGCAAATTCTCAAAGTCTGGTCACAACTGCAAGTTTGCAAAGTCGGATTGCAACTGCAAGTTATCAAGGTCGGGTCGCAATTTCATGTTTTCAAGGTCGGGTCGCAACTGCATGTTTTCATGGTCTGGTCATAACTGCAAGTTTCCAAGGTCGGGTCGTAACTTCAAGTTTTCAAGGTCGCGTCGCAACTGCAAGTATTCAAAGTTAGGTCGCAACTGTAAGTTTTCAAAGTCGGGTCGCAACTGCAAGCTTTCATAATGAAGTCGTAACTATAAGTTTTCAAAGTCCGATCACAACTGCAAGTTTCCATGGCTGGGTCGTAACTGCAAGTTTTCAAGATCGGATCGCAACTGCAAGTATCTGAAGTCAGGTCGCAATTGCTAGTCTTCTAAATGCGTCTTTTTTTTATGTGATGACAAACCCAACTATATAGTATTTTTGTGTGTGTGTACATATAGCTAATGAAAATCTATGCCCCAGCAACAAAAGGAGACTGTCAGCCGAGGCATAGAAGTGGCAACCAATTCCCTACAGACAAACTTCAAACTCGATCATTAATAAGACAATTTGATGGATTTTTAATAAATAAATAATGCATGGGACAAAACCAGGATAGATCCTATGCTAGGCATCATGTTGGTGATTCCTGCAGAACTAAGTAAAAACTGAAAATCAATGAAGAAAACACTCTTTTTTAAGACAACGAAGAAAACACTTCAAAACTGTGTTATGGAAACTAAAATATGTTGTACAGGCTAGCCCACTAAGACGTGCATGCTTCTCTTATGGACTCGTATGTAGTATGCTCTAACACGAGCTACAGAGAAACAAAAGGCCAAGCCCCAAAAAAACATGACACAGTGCAAATCATGGGGAGAAGAAAAAATTCTAGCCAATATATATGATGATGTCATGTGACTGAGACCATAGATAAATCTCAGCTAGCTGAGTTCCAGGTGCTCCCATTCCAAATCTATTAAGTCCAGATTCTTTCCTTACCAGCTAAATCAAGAGATAACAATGCAGGGGGTTAGGATCCTCTGCAGTAGCCCATGGTGCAGTACGGTCGCTGCCATGCAGACCCGACCCCACTTGTCATCTGCACTACAGCAGGGTGCAGTACTGCAGAGGATCTCAACCCCAGCGTAGGAGGGGCAAGCGAGCGAAAATTAGGCCGCATCGGGGGGGTTCAGAGGAAGGCAAACGAAGAGAGGGGCATAAGATCGAAGGCGTGCGAGCTGGGGGGGGGGGGGTTAAAATCAATTTTCCCTGGGGGAAGAGAGGGAGAATATGTTGATCTTGATGAGGCTATAGACGGTCCAGATGGCTTCTCAAACTAGTACCGACCTACGGCCCAGATGGGTTGATTCATTGTCAGCAATCGAAAACCGCTCCAAATGAACCGTGTATACTTCTAAGGGCACGTACAGTGGTTGATAAGACAGTCTTTCTTAAGCCTTGTATGTAATATAGAGATGACAATAAAAGCATGTCTACAATGATTATCTCTTAGCCTTATCTTAAATAACTAGCTATTCCTAAAAACGTGGTGAGACATATTGTGTTAAGAGATCATCTCTTAAATAAGAGAAGACAAGCCTTTTCTTGTGATTTCTCTCTCCTCCACCTCAACATTTACCGTATGTGTGCTACTTCTCGAGCTTGCATTGTATTCCCCCGAAGAGGAAAGGGAGATGCATCACAGCAGCATAAGTATTTCCCTCAGTTTTTGAGAACCAAGGTATCAATCCAGTAGGAGACCACGCGCGAGTCCCTCGCACCTGCACAAAAAATAAGAACTTCGCAGCCAACGCGATAAGGGGTTGTCAATCCCTTTACGGTCACTTACGAAAGTGAGATCTGATAGTTTATATTTTTGGTATTTTTGTTTATAAGAACAGAAAATAAAAGCGATAAAAGTAAAGTAGATGTAGATTGATATGTTGAGAATAGACCCGGGGGGCCATAGTGTTCTCTAGTGGCTTCTCTCATGATAGCGATATTCTACGACGGGTAAACAAATTACTGTCGAGCAATTGATAGAAAAGCGAATAATTATGAGACTATCTAGGCATGATCATTGTATATAGGCATCACGTCAGAGACAAGTAGACCGACTCCTGCCTGCATCTACTACTATTACTCCACACATCGATCGCTATCCAGCATGCATGTAGTGTATTGAGTTCATAAGAACAGAGTAACGCCTTAAGCAAGATGACATGATGTAGACGGATAAACTCAAGCAATATGATATAAACCCCATCCTTTTATCCTCGATGGCAACAATACAATACGTGCCTTGCTGCCCCTACTATCACTGGGAAAGGACACCGCAAGATTGAACCCAAAGCCAAGCACTTCTCCCATTGCAAGAACTATAGATCTAGTAGGCCAAACCAAACCAATAATTCGAAGAGACTTGCAAGGATATTATGAGCACACATAAAAAGTTCAGAGAAGAACCAAATATTTCTCGTAAATAATCTTGATCATAAACTCACAATTCATCGGATCTCGACAAACACACCGCAAAAAGAGATTACATCGAATAGATCTCCTCGAAGACCGAGGAGAACTTTGTATTGAGATCCAGAGAGAGAGAAGAAGCCATCTAGATACTAGCTATGGACCCGAAGGTCTGTGGTAAACTACTCACAACTCATGGTGAGGGCGATGATGATGAAGAACTCCGTGATGGACCCCCCTCCGGTGGAGCTCCGGAACAGGCTCCAAGATGGGATCTCACGGGAACAGAAGGTTACGGCGGTGGAATTAGGGTTTTCTCTCTATTGTCGAATGTTTCGGGGTACGTAGACTTATATAGGAGGAAGGAGGACACCGGGGGGGG